>OX596060.1:2513750-3751875 GCA_951394065.1 Venusia cambrica | reverse complement strand
TTTTAGTCATTTATAGGCAGGATGCTGCGCAAGGCGGTGTATGAGGTAAGTACTATGTTTTAGTCATTTATAGGCAGGATGCTGGGCAAGGCGGTGTATGAGGTAAGTACTATGTTTTAGTCATTTATAGGCAGGATGCTGCGCAAGGCGGTGTATGAGGTAAGTATTATGTTTTAGTCATTAATAGGCAGAATGCTGGGCAAGGCGGTGTATGAGGTAAGTACTATGTTTTAGTCATTTATAGGCAGGATGATGGACAAGGTGGTGTATGAGGTAAGTACTATGTTTTAGTCATTTATAGGCAGGATGCTGCGCAAGGCGGTGTATGAGGTAAGTACTATGTTTTAGTCATTTATAGGCAGGATGCTGCGCAAGGCGGTGTATGAGGTAAGTACTATGTTTTAGTCATTTATAGGCAGGATGCTGGGCAAGGCGGTGTATGAGGTAAGTACTATGTTTTAGTCATTTATAGGCAGGATGATGGACAAGGTGGTGTATGAGGTAAGTACTATGTTTTAGTCATTTATAGGCAGGATGCTGGGCAAGGCGGTGTATGAGGTAAGTACTATGTTTTAGTCATTTATAGGCAGGATGCTGCGCAAGGCGGTGTATGAGGTAAGTATTATGTTTTAGTCATTAATAGGCAGAATGCTGGGCAAGGCGGTGTATGAGGTAAGTACTATGTTTTAGTCATTTATAGGCAGGATGATGGACAAGGTGGTGTATGAGGTAAGTACTATGTTTTAGTCATTTATAGGCAGGATGATGGACAAGGTGGTGTATGAGGTAAGTACTATGTTTTAGTCATTTATAGGCAGGATGCTGCGCAAGGCGGTGTTTGAGGTAAGTACTATGTTTTAGTCATTTATAGGCAGGATGCTGCGCAAGGCGGTGTATGAGGTAAGTACTATGTTTTAGTCATTAATAGTCAGAATGCTGGGCAAGGCGGTGTATGAGGTAAGTACTATGTTTTAGTAATTTATAGGCAGGATGATGGACAAGGTGGTGTATGAGGTAAGTACTATGTTTTAGTCATTTATAGGCAGGATGATGGACAAGGTGGTGTATGAGGTAAGTACTATGTTTTAGTCATTTATAGGCAGGATGCTGCGCAAGGCGGTGTATGAGGTAAGTACTATGTTTTAGTCATTTATAGGCAGGATGCTGCGCAAGGCGGTGTATGAGGTAAGTACTATGTTTTAGTCATTTATAGGCAGGATGCTGGGCAAGGCGGTGTATGAGGTAAGTACTATGTTTTAGTCATTTATAGGCAGGATGATGGACAAGGTGGTGTATGAGGTAAGTACTATGTTTTAGTCATTTATAGGCAGGATGCTGCGCAAGGCGGTGTATGAGGTAAGTACTATGTTTTAGTCATTTATAGGTAGGATGCTGCGCAAGGCGGTGTAGGAGGTAAGTACTATGTTTTAGTCATTTATGGGCAGGATGCTGGGCAAGGCGATGTATGAGGTAAGTACTATGTATTAGTCATTTATAGGCAGGATGCTGCGCAAGGCGGTGTATGAGGTAAGTACTATGTTTTAGTCATTAATAGGCAGAATGCTGGGCAAGGCGGTGTATGAGGTAAGTACTATGTTTTAGTCATTTATAGGCAGGATGCTGCGCAAGGCGGTGTATGAGGTAAGTACTATGTTTTAGTCATTTATAGGCAGGATGCTGCGCAAGGCGGTGTATGAGGTAAGTACTATGTTTTAGTCATTTATAGGTAGGATGCTGGGCAAGGTGGTGTATGAGGTAAGTACTATGTTTTAATCATTTTTTTGTATTCCGTGTGATTGCTGTTGGTGGCAACATTTACACATGTTATAATGACACAAACGGGACTCGAAACTAGTGATTTTGAATGTAATTTCAAACACTAGGGCCGACCAACCGATTTCAGATCCAGAGGTCCCGGGTTCGATCCCCATAGGGAGTACAATATTGTGCTCGGTTTGGTTGGTGGTTGGAGTTTGTTTAAGTCCAACAAGTTTGTAAGTTTGTGTTACGGCATTCAGAGGTAAGATAGCCAGTTCCTCCAGTTTGTTGAGGATTCCGTGTGAAGTGCGCCTCCACCTTTGGCCTTATCTCAACTTGTAACCAGGTGAGATGAAGGCCAAGTGCTTACCCGTCGTACAATAAAAAAAAAAAGCTTTTATCACTAAGTCTGCAAAATGATACTGGCCACTTGCTTTTCCTGAACATTAATTTTAAAAACAGATTGAATCGAAAATTCGAAACGAGTAAATTATTTTTAATAACTGCAACAGTATTTACTCGTTTAATATACATTTATATACATTTCATATAGAAGATGGTATGATGTTATAAATACACTTTAACCCTATATGATATACCATTGTTACAGCAGTAAAAAATGTATGGCTTAAGATGTAGGAATAATTTTAGAGAGGGATAGGCATAACACCTTAACCCCTGCGTCTTTAATAAAATTAAAAAAATCCTTGTGAAGTCCGTTTACACCTTAAGCATTTAGGCTAAGCGTTTCCTTGTCGTTAAGAAAAAAAAGCCGTGCTTGTTCGTCATTCCGAACAGGCTAAATTTAACGTTTCAAATGATCCTAAAAAACTTCCTGATTAAAATCATATGCTTATGACTTTGACTGTCCTGTCTAAGAGCAGCGTTGTTTTTCAACACCTCTGTCCCTTATCTGCGTGCCAGATGTGAAGATAATTGGAAATCAAGTTTTTTTTGTACTTCTGGAGTATTTTAACTCAAAAAACACTTTAAAAATATACTTATATTTTGATACGAAAACACGGGTATTTATACACCAGGAGTTAAATCAGTCTGCCCGCGACCACGGCTGGTGCAACCCCGCCGAAACGTCGGGACAAATATATTAATAAGGGATGTAAAATACGATAAATACCAGTTTTTTCGTATCAAAATAATGTGTTCTAATCGTGAAAGTTTAAAAAAAACTAGAATTAGTTTTAATGTGTATGATTATTCCCAGGGAATCGTGGTAGACGTGCCGTTTGCGTCTTTCTTCCTGAGCCAAGTGTTGGGTCAAACGCAACAGGCCTTGTACAGCTGGATCGACGAGCTTCCCTCTTTAGACAGGGATCTATACCGGAGTCTCACTTACATCAAACATTTTCAGGTAACTACCATTGAATGAATGAATGAATGAATGAAGGAAAAATATTTATTGTACACCAAAAACATATAGAACAATTGTAAATTTAAAACTAAAGTAAACAGTACAATGAGCCATTGCTATTAATGCCTCTGAAGAATCATTGTAAAACAACAAATCAGTTTGAATTAAACTGAATTATAGTTTCCCTTCACACCTTCGACCGTAAACAGGGTGTGTTTACGACACACGATAGAAGTGAAAAGTTTGTATTACAGGGAAACATATTAATTATCTCCCACTCTACCCGACACAGTGCCCCCTCCACTTTTCGTCACACAAAAAGGTTGCGGATCAGGATTTCAAAATCCTTTAAACCCATTCTACTCATATAACTTTTACAGTAGGTATAGTTTCGCAGTACCTATGCCTATCTATGGTATAGACTCCTAGATTTATGTGAAGTGCTTGTGTTCGGCAAACGGGAAATATACTTTTTTTTCCTTGTAAGTAAATTTAATCGAATAATTTAAGTACCTACCCATTTGTGGCACACTGACCCGTGTGCCGAACACACGACCCTCCTAGAATACGCTGCCTAAACCTAAAAATTAGGCGGTTGCGAACATTTTTTATATTTTCATTATACTTTTTAACCAACAACATGGCCCCGTCAATTGCTTGTACTTATTTCTAAAAATATTGTCTTATGCGTTGTGTTTAAAGTATTATTAGATATAGTATGTATGCATGGCTATCATGGCTGGTTCTCGTGATGTAGTCACTCCCAAACTGGGTCCTGTCTGAAAACCAGCGTTGCACCGTTAACCCCGGCGCAATTGAATGCTGAGACAGCGACCTTTTTAGCCCACACATAATTATTGTTATGCGTATGTAATTTTTTATGACTTATTGTGTAGGTACGCAATGATGTTGGTAGGTAAATACATTTATTTGTTGGTGTGTTTTCTGTTTATTTCATTAATTAAGTAGGTATCTATTTGGTTGGTACCTACGTTACCTAATTGTTTCTTCTTATACCTACCTTTATATAACCTAGTTTATGTGGGATAAATAAATGTGTCTTTCTTTTCTTTCTTTCTTTGTGTGAAGAAACGCCTTTTTATTTTATTTTATTTATCCATTATATGTTTCACTTCAAAAAATAAGTCAAGGATATGTTTTGCTTACAATGCTACCGTTTACAATGATATCATTTCTCCCGTTAAGAAGCACTACCACCCTCTCCATACTACACAAGGGTTATCTGAAAGAAAATGCTTCGTAGCATTAAGTTCGCCCATGTACTTTTATTTATTAGTGCAATAAAGTGTTTTCTATCTATCTACCGTTTCAGGGAGACGTGTCATCGCTTGAGCTGACGTTTTCAATAGATGAGGAACGGCTGGGGGAAATAGTCACACACGAACTGGTTGCCGGGGGGAAAGCGATACCTGTCACCAACGAAAACAAGTAAGTTTATTTATAAAACTAAACGGTCAGCTAATTAAAGAGGTGTTAGGTCAGCATCAAAGTTTATTTTGTCAGAAAACAACGTGAACCAGATAAGCTAGATGTTAGGTGTCTTTGGGTGCAAGAAAAACCTAAAAACCTACTGACGTCAACATGTTTTTGCTTTGAAATGTTTTGTGAAATGTGTTTTGATTTATACTAATAATATTAATAAGATTGTACTCGGAAAAACAGACGAAGGCAAGGAATTCCATTCTTTACCAGTATCTACTTCTTCTAAAAATATATTACTCAAAGGTGACTGACTGACTGACATAGTGATCTATCAACGCACAGCCCAAACCACTGGACGGATCGGGCTGAAATTTGGCATGCAGGTAGATGTCATGACGTAGGCATCCGCTAAGGCAGGATTTTGATTAATTCTACCCCCAAGGGGATAAAATAGGGGATGAAAGTTTGTATGACACTTTGTCAATTTTAAACTGATCGGGCTGAGACTTAGGCACCCCCTAAGAAAGGATTTTGAGATTTTCGGTTAGACTTTTTTAAAATGGCTAAAGAAAATGTGAACGTTAATGGAGAAGTTGAAGAATGTACTGTCGTTTTTAAGTTTTGTAGGCCCTAATTTTTTACAAGCCGCAAAAACTATACCTAATTAATAATAATACTTTTTAACGCGAGCAAAGCCGCGAGCAAAAGCTAGTTAATTATAAAAATAGAGGCGAAACGATGTGTTGGCACAATGAAACATTTACAAGGTACGGGCTGTAGCCAGCCGTACGTCTGCTAGTCCGCTGATGGAAAGGGGATGGAGGGATTAGGAAAAAATCAAAGATATCGTGCGAACACTCGCCGTGGAATTTATAGAACCGCCGTCTATGGCTTCTTAGGCTCTGCAAATTCTGCAGCACGACGCTCAATCGTATCCAGGGCTTCGAGCTGATACTTGGCTGAGCCACCCCAGAGATGACAGCAGTACTCCATACAAGATCGTACCTGAGCTTTAAACAAACTTAAAAGCTGTCCCGGTGTGAAGTGCCGCTGAACCCTAGCAAGAATACCCAGCTTCATAGCATATGTAATACTTGCAGGATAAACTACATACATCTAATGGCGCACTTCAGAATGCACACACAAATCAAGGACCAAACGAACGCGTTCATCAAAGGCTTCAGAACAATCATAAATCCAGAGTGGCTATCGCTGTTCTCCACTCCGGAGGTAAGCTTATCCTCGACACTAGATTGGATTGACCGCCTCTGTGGCCTAGTGGTTTCCCCACCGGTGTCAGATCCTGAGGTCCCGGGTTCGATCCCCAGCGGGTACAATATTGTGCTTGGTTGGACTTCCGCCTGGCTAGCTACCAACATCTTACCTAACTTTTTAACAAAAAAATTGTCTTCATCACCGACAGTTTCGACCGTGTGACCACGGCCGTTGTAACACAGGTGAAACTGTCGGGGATATAAAAAGGTACGCGATGAAGACCCGTTTTTGTTAAAATTTTTGTATAAGTATCGCGATAATTTAAAAAACGCTGTCTTACCTAAGTCTGTTGCCATAACAACAGTTCTAAATCGTTGAGTTCCACCATTTAGTTCATGGATAAGATAGCCAGCTTTTTAACAATCCTCAGTCTTTTGAGGAATTCGGATGAAATGCGCTTCCATCTTCGGCCTACTACAATTTTTAAATATGGGTGACATGGAATTTGTGCCTAAATCTTGCTATTTTGCACTCATTAATGCAACACTAGCGCAAGGTTGGATTTGTTGTGGGATTTTATGGAACTAAGTGAAGCAAATTTGGTACTCTAGACTCGATTTTGACCTTGATAGTCCGAGATTGTATTCGAGCTTGCGATAGATTACAATATATTGTACTGTTACATATTAATTTCACACAGCGCCATCTTTGTAATACGTTTGTCAAGGCTGTGTCAAGGGTTCAATATCAAATCAAGTGAACCACTAGTTAGTTTTGTCACCAAGTTAATATGTACTAGATTCTCTAACTTTGGGAATCGCAGGTTAATCTGAAAAATCTAAAAGACGGTTTCTCCGCTATTTTAAGCGAGTTGGGATGGTTCGTTTCAGGATAGCAATGCACAATACACATCAGAACATTTTCCCATTTTTATCAGAATAAGATGAGATAAATGTTTTTTTTTTTACATACTAATAGGAGATGGAACAAGCAAGTAGCGCACCTGGTGTTAAGTGTACTCTTGCCTATGACAAAGCCTTACTGCACTAGGTCACATCCACAAAGAACATAGCCTACACGGCACTGCATTGCGCCCGTCAACTTGAGGCGTAAATGTGTTAAGCCTCACGTACCCGTAATTTCACCGGCAACCAATCCCTTCAAACCGAAACAGCGATGCTGCTTGGCGGCTGAAATACGTATGGTGGTAGTAATTCTCCGGACGAGCCCTTTCACTAGAGGCTTCTACTACTCTTTATGTATCTGTATTATATTTGCAGCTACAAAGACTGATAAGTGGCGACAACGTGCCTTTAGACTTGCGAGACTTGCGTCGGCACACCCAGTACTACGGCGGGTTCCACGACTCGCACCGCGTGGTCTGCTGGCTGTGGGACGTTCTGCAGCGGGACTTCACTGAACAGGAGCGAGCTATGTTCCTCAAGGTAACTGACATCGTCATCGTCACGTGACATCGTCACGTGTCTTACCGCCTCTGTGGTCTAGTGATGCAACCCGCCGTATTCAGATCCAGAGGTCCCGGGTTCGATCCCCATGGGGAGTACAATATATTTTGCTTGGTTTGGTTGGTGGTAGAACTTTAAGTCCGCCTGGCTAGCTACCACCGTGTTACCTAATTCTGTCGCCATAATAACAATTTTAAAATAGTTGTGTTCCGGCATTCAGAGGTAAGATAGCCAGTTCCTCAGTTGAGGATTCCGGGTGAAGTGCGCCTCCGCCTTCGGCTTTATCTTAACTTGTTACCAGGTGAGATGAAGGCCAAGCGCTTCCCCGTCGTACAATAGAAAAAAAAAACGTGATGCCAGTAACCGGCATTTTTAACAGTATAAATATGCTTTCAGTTTGTAACGTCTTGTTCGAAGCCGCCGGTGCTTGGGTTTGCGCATCTGAAGCCTCCTTTCTCGATACGGTGCGTTGAGGTCGGCGATGATGAAGACACGGGTGATACAATAGGTATGGTTATATCGTTGAAGCTAGTACTACAATGGTACCTGCGGTCCAATGCGGGCTGTTTTATTTAATAAGTTGATATACTTGACCCCGAAACTAACTGAAAGAGATCTACAATAGAGTGCGCCTTCCGAGTAGTGCGCCTTCGAATTTTTAAATCCGTAAGGGTATTCCTAGTTCAGTACCTAGAGTTGTCGATTAGATGTTATCTTATTTTGAAACGAAAAAACGGGTATTGTCGCGTTTTTTCGTACCAAAATAATGTGTTCTCATCGTTGAAGTTTGAAAAGACAAATATTTTTTTACAGTGTACAGTGAATCTGAAAAATCCATTTAATTAACCATTTTATAATGGATTTAATGGATAAGTAAGTGAAGTTTCTGAGTGCGGATGTAAATCATGCCGTCTCGAGGCTTATATAAATATATAGAATCGACTGACTGACTGATTGACACCATGGACGAATAAATCTGCCACGCACAGCCCAAACCGGTAGGATAAAGACCACTAGTTCTCAATATAAGACTTCCACTAGTTTTCAATATAAGGCAATAACCCATATAACCGAAATAAATGTTCAAAACGGATGATAGATGGCGCTGTGTGACATTAATGTCCAATGTTCAAAACGGATGATAGATGGCGCTGTGTGACATTAATGTCCTTTAATTGATTTAACGCTGGTTCCACAGGTAGCGTTATCCGCGGCTTCTTCACGATCCGCAAGAAGGATCCCTTGCATCGCCTGCCCACATCCTCCACATGTTTCAACCTCCTCAAACTGCCCAACTACCAGAAACGCAGCACCTTGCGCGACAAGCTGCGGTACGCGGTCAACAGTAATACTGGCTTTGAACTCTCGTAGACTCGGGCTTGTACTATTGCGTTGGATTGTCTCCGCGGAGGAAAGGGAAAGCGATAGATCACGTGATCGAGTTTTAAAGCTATAGATCACGTGATCGAGTTTTACAGCTAGAGATCACGTGATCGAGCTTAAAGGTGGTAGAGGGAACAGGCAATAGATTGTGTGGTGTTTCCGACGAGATGACATAGTTAGAGTTGGCTTTGGGTTGAATATATCACAAAAAGATTTCACCTCTCGACCGCCTACTTATAATGAGTAAGAAAGAACCACGTGACTCCACCTAGTGTGGAATAAAGGACAGTCAAGATGGATATGGCACTCAAAAGTTCCGAGCTTTTTATATTGTTTAAGTTGTACCTGGGGACGAGGTCGACGGTTTTTGGTATATAGTTTATTTATTTTACTGTACGACGGGGAAGCACTTGGCCTTCACCTCACCGGCATAGGCAATCGACGCCACAGATAGCGATCCGCCTCCATCCATCCACTAGATCACAGAGGTGGTTAATGTAACGAATATCATTTCTATCCGCTTTCGTTGCGTTATATGGTTCTTGTGATTAATATCACAAAAACCTGAACATGGGCCAGCTCTTGGCGAAGATTACAATAAGGAAATAAAGAAAGAAGCCATTGTGTCACTCGTTGGAAATATTGATAGCTGGACTGTGCCGAAACAGTATCGCGATAAGGTCAATGTACAATAATAAGGTTTACTCATTGTAAAAACGGAAATGTAAAACACATTTTGTATATATTTTTCGGCTCTTGACTTAGAAACTTGCACTAGCAAGGATGAGATCTAAACTGCGATGGGGCGAGCCTATCTAGATGGTGCATATCAACTATTTTTGAAGACAAGGTCATAATCATAACATGTTGAAATCCCGACGCTAGAAGCTGATTCTAAGTTTTTGTATACAACATAATAAAATTTTGTAAAAGCACTTAGTTTTAATAAATATAAGATTTAACGGTGGGGATGATGTACACGCATTCCAAATTAAGTCTACGTTGTCTGCGTGTCTTTATCATGAAAATTACAACATGGGACTCCTCAAGGCCAGAGTGAATAGGTCTTCTAGACCGGCGTGCTACTTCGTAGGGCAAATCGTCGCTTCCCATCAGATATTGTGGTCAAACGTAGATCTATCTTAGCTCGATGGGTGATGTAACACTCACGGTGTGTTTTACATAGAGAGTGGGACGCGCAGCACCCAACGAGTTATTTAAAAAAAACACCCTGAAGGAACCACCGATCCAAGTTGCAATTGACCTGTTTGTGTCTTTAAACATTTCCGTTTTTATAACAAGTCGCTAGTTAATAGTAATTGTAAATCATTTTATCTAGATGTGTATCACGAATTAAATTGTATGGTGTGTTTGGTCACGCGATTTTTAAGAGTCATTTTATAACGAAAGTCTAAAACGATACGAATTGTTACATGTTTTATTGAGACTGAAAGACTGTGATTTATTTCTTACATCGCTAGATCAATTGTGATGTTTTGGTTGGATGTTTATGTACGCAATTAATACATGCACATGCTCTGACGGTTAAGGTCACATAGTAAGGAAATCGATATGTCCTTAGACATGTGACCTAGGACTAAAATTCTGAATTGCATGTGCCGAAGGTAAGTTTGGACGTGACTCTAACTATCGCATAGTAGGTGATCCTCATGAGATTCACGCTTTAATAGTAATAAGAGGAAAAGTCGTGAGTCTATTACCTTACTTTTACTAGATCAATATATTGTTTCGTCAATCAATTTACATCATATATCTTTCGAAGCTAATGTCACGTAACGTCAAGTGTGTTTTCTACTATCATAGCACAATTATTTATTACTAGCTGCGTTCCGCGGATTCGCGCGCGTGGAGATTGATGTGTCAAATGTAGAACAATTTGGAATTGAATTTTAAAGTCGGTGGGGAGCGGACGCGCGCTCTGAGATCTATCTTTGTGTGTGTGGTTATTTGTTTGTATGGTCAAGCTATAGTACATACATACATGTTTCATCATTTACTTTATCGTTTATTCAATAAACCGAATTTTAAGTGAATCGAACTTAGGGATATTTTTTTCAGAAATTGACAACACCTCCTAGGGGTAGTTTTGTAAAAATAAGAAATAGGGCTTTCATTATTTACTTCATAGTTAACTCTTAACCGAGTTTTGAGTGGATCAAACCACGATTTTTTTTCCATATAAACTTTACCACCCTGTACCACCCTTAGAGGATGATTTTCAAAAATAAGATTAGCCTATGTGTTATTCTAGAACCTAAACTTTCTATATACCAAATTTCATCTAAATCGGTTAAGTAGTTACGGAGATTAGTGGTAACAAACATTCACACAAACTTTCGCATTTATAATAGTAGTGAGATTTGCTCCTATTACCTACTATCTTGAATCTTTGTTGTTGGCAAGTAATCACCGTCTTTCTGTCTAATAGAGCGCGCTAAGGCTAGATCTCCAATAAGTAAATGTTAGGCGTAGGAAGGGAAAAAGGATAATCCAGTCCAAGATGAAATTGTATGTGTAAATAGACAATAATGAATTATGACTAGTTCACACCACGCCAATAGCCCATTCCAAATTATGTTAAGAAAACCCACATCTTTAGTACCAGGATGGCTAGCCTAGTTGAACTACGGAGTTCTGTGCCGCTATTCCCACATCTTTAGTACCAGGATGGCTAGCCTAGTTGAACTACGGAGTTCTGTGCCGCTATTCCCACATCTTTAGTACCAGGATGGCTAGCCTAGTTGAACTACGAAGTTCTGTGCCGCTATTTGAATGCTTGGCAGTGTACATTTTGGCGTGTTGAGATCTATTATATAAGGTGAATAATGGGAGTGAAGAATTTATCAGTAGTTTTTGTCGTTTTTGTGAGTACATAACATTATTCATGTTAATTTAAGTACATGCACGATGATTTTATTACTTCGGTTTTATGATATATGCTAAATGCTCTGAATCATAAACCTCTAATTTTTAATTTGGCGATGTAAAGTTAGTCCCAAAGATATAGAATATCTGAGCCCATGGGATTCCATTTTTGTATTATGACGTGTTCCCATTGGCTCAGAAATATTTTGAGGCTAACTTCATATTTAGCCGAGTTTCGTTGACCGAACTGTATCAATAGTATGGGTATTTGAAACTTTCACTGCGGGCTTACATACTGGTAATATCGTTGTTGAATTCCATTTAAAAGTTATCTTCACAATGAATTGAACAATTGATATTTACTTATACTTCAGTGTTTTGGATTGAGCCCCTTTTGTATATTATGTAAAAATTGCTAATGTAAACCAAATCTATCGGCATTTTATTTACTCAAATGTATTCGTTATGTAGGATTAAGTGTTTGTATTATTGCAAAAATCGTCATAATCATAATCACTGTGTACGTTTAGGTATCCTAGGTTGTCCTAATACGAGTAATATCGGAAACAGAAAATAGTATGTACATACAATCTGGGCCCTGATTCTACTAAACCGTGTAAATGGCTACCATAATGCACCTCTTATGGCCATTCTTCGACGATACCATTGTCATAGTGAAGTGATTGTTTAGTAGAATCGGGACCTCGGAAGGAGAACCATTGCAGATAAGCGTCATAAAAGCCTATACATCAAATTAGTTCGATTTTGTTCGTCCGTGTTGTTTTTTTATACCTTTTCCAATTGTATGTTTCATAGAATGCAAACTTAAAACAAATCGATTTTTTTGACAACTATGACATTGACGTATAATTTTGTAGTATGAACGAGGCATGGTAAAGATACATTATCTTTGCCACGCCTCGTTCATACTTCGCCTGGACGTTCAATTTTAAAAGGATAATACTTTAGAAAGCATTTCTCCATCCACACCACTTTTTTATGTTTAATATTTTCATTTAATAACATTTTAAATAATTATTTTGCTTTCGCGTCCTACCCCGACGACGGTTATCTTTTTGAACTAACTACTTTTTTGACTATCCACAAATGTGGATAGGTACGTCAATGGCAATACTTTTTCTGAACAGGGACTTGACTATTCGAAGTTGCCATATCAATAATTTAGTTCGAGCTTTAGGTCTGCAGATGCTGTCTCTTAATTCAAAATAACTTGATAAATAAAGTGAACATTCATCACGTGACTAGATGGTTCTCTCGAACTCTCAAGACGTATTCCGTGAAACGATCTGTCCATTAGAACCGAAATAAAATCTAGCAGTCGAGTATTTTTTTGCCAAATGAGTTGTTTACTGAGCTAGTTCTTAATACTTACACTAATGCCATTTGTCTGTGCAAAGATTATTTATAAATTTTCGCGTATGCAGAAGGGCACAATAATATACCGTCAAGATAGTGTTCATTTTCATCTAAGTACAGATTATCAGGGCATCATTAATTTATTATCTTGATTTTCAACTGAAAAAAACCTTGTCCCAAACAACGGTAGTTGTGACGATCAACGGGATCTTTACCAAAATTTGATTGTGAATTTGTCCCGAAATTTCTGCACTGGCTATGATCACAGATTCACTGAAGACTGCGAGTAGGTTGGTTTAGTTGGCAGTAATAGGAAGGTTAAGCTTCTTATCCTATTCCTCAGTCAGTCAGACTCAGTCCTCTGCGCCAGGTTACACCCTCTGCAGTGTTAAGATCTATGAATTATTTGCCACACCGCCGAACGGTCTTGTCCCAAGTCTCGTCCTGGTGGTACGTACTTGCGATATTGGCAATATCGTCGACCCATGAGATCGTAGGTACCTATACTATTTATTTATTTCTAGAAATACCTTACTACAGACTCAGAAGTCTGGATCGGGATTTTCCAACGTGAAATAGTATTTCTGACATTTATATGACGACAAGTTTAGTTTAAAAAAGAAAAAGTGAGTTTATCTACGTACGTACATAAATTTTTCAGTGTTCACATAGCACCTATATATATATATTCACTAGCTATGTTACTTGCATGCTACTTCAATTACACAAATAAATACGTTTCCAAAGTGTTATCAATTAACCTATTGATGATGCTCACTGTTATATTTTGAATCGATATAAATCCTCATGACTTTCTTGTTTTAGTGCAATTTACTTTTAAGTAGGGCCTAACTACACAGGCTATTCGCCCGCCGCGTTTCACAGATGAGAGAAACATTACCGCATGTATCGCCAAGCCGTCGCGCGCCGTCGCCGCATCTGGCGGTTTTCCGCTACGCTATTGCGTTGCGTCATTCTGCGCGGGAGTTTGTATGAGGCGCTCGTGCGTGTCGTGTCAATATGTAATAGACATTTTTTTTAATCGTCGTATTAATATAAAAGCTGCATCAGCAGTGATCATTGGCGGATCCATGTTGAGTAATGAACAGTAGACAGCGATAAACCACATTCCACGTAGAAGGTCTGCAGCAGCTTTCTTGAGCGGATTCCGGCGGCGGGAGAACCGCCCGTGTAGTAGGGCCCAAAGTAATTCTTGTTCGTTTTATATAGGAAAATCTAAATAGATCAAAGTATCCAGTTATTTGTATTTCTCATATTATAAACCCAATGTTTTTGTTTTTATCAATCCCTACACGGAATAAATCATTATTATATTTTGTACCTACTAGCCACGTAAATGATGTTTGTAACACCATGTGATTCTCTGTGATAAATATAATTGATATAATATTATGTTTTTTTGTTTTATTTTAACCAAGTTCCCAAATAAAGAGGTTTTCAAATCGTACCGTTTTTTTCAGCTACCCTAGCTAGACCATAGTTATTGATCTGAGCCTCTCTGAGACTTACACTCTCTTTTCAAAAAGGTTACAATGATTCAATTGGTTAGATGGTGCCATGGTATCTCATAGATTTTGAATATGTATACTAAACATTCTATGGGTTACCGGTACCGTAGATAAAGAACTAGACATTGGCATTTCAACGAATATTTGAAGGGTTCCCGCACCATGTGCCAACAAGATGTACGACGGGGAAGCGCTTTGCCTTCATCTCACCTGGTTGCAAGTTGAGATGAAGCCGAAGGTGGAGGCGCATTCGATGTCCGCCTGTCCTTCCGTCGTCATCGTCACCGCCCGTCCAACATTTCAAATAAATAATATATTATTTTATTTAAAATGTTGGACGGACGGATTTTCGTCCTTTCGGTACGGAAAATTTTCCGTTTTTTTAAACTATAAATTGCACAATTTTTACATTTCGTCGCACTTTTACACCTCCTATCTAAAATTCCTTCTAGAATATACTTTCCGGCTGGGCGAGCGCGCACTGCATTATATTCACTTCTATCAGCCGTAGGTAAACTGAGGTAGGTATCATTCGACAAGGTCCGTCCATTGCATGTGTAGGTAGGACCTATCTATACACAGGTAGGTGAGGTGCCTCATCATCATCATCAACCTATCGCAGTCCACTGCTGGACGTAGGTCTCTCCCAAGGTGTGCCGCTGAGCCCGATCTTTGGCCTTTCTCACCCGCTCAGAGCACCACTGCACGGACGTTGTCATCTAGCCGGATAGGCTAGGTAGGTGCCTAGGTGCCTACAACTAAAAAATAAACGGAATTTCGTATTTAGAGCACACTGTGGACGCACGACCAAACCATTAGAACGCGTTTATCAAAAGAGAATGGTCCGTGGCCATTGTTATCAAGAAGAAGGTAGGTATACCCAAATGTTTACCGTGAAGATGACTATAGACTTCGTGATGACAGGGCTCCACATATTTGATGGGTGTTATAGTCTTCTTAGGTTTTACAGTGAGTGTGGTGCACAATAGGTACACCCCACAGGAGGACGTCAGAGCAAGCTTTGGTCACCCCCACCTAGAATAAGCGACTGGGTGTGCCGTTGTCGAAACGCTAAGTTTTCTGATTTGGAAGAACTTGTGAGGGTAGATGAATAATTTCATTTTAAAAGTTAGAAAGTAAAACGAATTCAATGAAGAATATGATACAAATTTCGTTTCCCAGTATGACGTATTTTTGCCAAGTATTTTGATGACAGATGGACGGACAGACAGACAGACGCGTGATCCTATTAGGGGTCCGTTTTTTTCTTACTTTTGAGAAAATATACTTACCCTAAAAAAATACCCAAATAGCTTCAAGTGTGTTTAATATTTGAAGAGTTCCCTCGATTTCTCCAGGATCCCATCATCAGATCCTGACTCGAAGACGATGGGAGACAAACAAAAAAGAATTTTCCAAATCGGTCCAGGCGTCTTCTAGTAATCGGGGAATATACATAAAAACAAAAAAAAAAGGTTTCCGACGAATGGAGAACCTCTTAATTTTTTTTAAGTCTGTTAAAAATGTATCTCCCATCGATGACAGCAGCAGCAGGTAATTTTATTGTTTTAATTTATTTTTTATTGTAGGACGGGGATGTGTTTGTCTTTTATCTCACCTGGTATCAAGTTAATGTAGGTAGGTATGTACATGGGTGGCTTGTGTCGTGGATAAGATCCACGAGCTGGGTCTGCGGACAGCGCCTCACAAGACTGAGGCGCTGTTGTTCCACAAATTCCCGAGGGGAAGGGAACCACCCAGCTTGTCGGTTCGTGTCGGTGACGTCGACATCCAGGTGGGGCGGTACCTTAAGTACCTGGGTCTTACCCTGGACAGTCGCTGGGACTTCGGGGAGCACTTCAGCCGCACCGTCCCCCGGATTCAGAAGATAGTGGGTGCTCTGCATAGACGGGGGGCCTAGGGAGGGCGTTCGCCATCTCTACGGGGGTCTCGTGTGATCGATGGCACTCTACGGAGCACCCGTTTGGTCTGGGAGACTGACGTGTGTTAGGTGCTATAGGCTACTGTCTTAGCGAAGATGGATGCACGTGTGTATTTTCGCCTCCGCAGTGATGATGGGAGTGGAACCGCGCCCGCTGAAGTGCGTGTGCAAGAGCGCCGACGTGCGCTCGTGGAGTGGCACTAGCGGTTAGATGACCCGCGTAGCTCGCACCAGCGCGACGTCGGCGCCATTGCGCCTAACTTCGAAGCCTGGCTGGGATGGGAGCATGGGCATGTTACTTATCGCCTTTCTCAGGTGCTCACCGGACATGGCTGTTTCGGGGAGTACCTGAGAAGAATTGGACTCGAACCGTCACCACAATGCCACCATTGTGGGTGGGACCAGGACTCCGCGAAGCACACGTTTGAGCAGTGCTCAGCGTGGAGCGCGGAGCGCGAAATTCTGGTCAACAGGATCGGGCAGAACCTCTCTCTGCTAAGCGTAGTGGAAGCTATGCTGGCAGATGATACGGCTTGGAAGGCTGTGGCCTCTTTCTGTGAGACCGTATTGGTTCGGAAAGAGGCCACAGAGCAAGATCGGGAGAGGGCCGATCCCACTCGGGGGAGGCGGTGGCGGGGCGCTGGCATCGGCTGCCCCGCACTGTCTGCCCCATGAGGGGCTTCGTGGTCTGCGTGGGTGGTCGGAGCGAGGGCTTCGGCTGGTCAGTAGCGGACCCCGGGAGGGCGGCTGGCACATTGTGGCATGTATAACTGTGGGTGTCGTTCCCGGGACGTGCTTTTTTAAGGCGATATGCGAGAGGGGCACCGAAATGTATCGAGGCCGGCCACCGGGGTGGTTTTAGTGAGTCGACGAGTCCTTCATCCTCACACTATCCTTTCGCATCCCTCGGTGTGTTAGGGTGTCAGCGAACAGATTTCCCCCCGTAAAAAAAAAGGTAGGTATGTACATATTCACAGATAACTATGTACTTAGGTACCTACCACTAAAACGTACCTACCGATAATGGCAAAGGTGAAAACGCACTTCACCCGGAATCCTCAATAGACTGAGAACCAGGCTGTCTAGCTCTAAATGCCAAAACAACAATTCGAATTGTTGTTAGTCTGGTGGTAGCTAGCCGTGGGGGCAAACAGCAAACAAATTCCTACCGAACTAAGCACAAATTTGCAACCGCCTGGGATCGAACCTTTTAGTGGGTATACCGGTGGGTGAACCAGTTGACCACAGATGCTGTTAAACTTCAGATTTAACTTCAGTCTATAATTTGGAGCACACTCGAAACTGTCGATATAGGTTGGTACATAAATTAAAAAGGACCTACATTATACGCGATTAAGATAGGTAGGTACTAAATGCGGGATAGGTATCCTTATATTAAAAAAATACTGACTCACCATTATGATGACGTTACCTCAGGTTCATTCTTTTTATTTTTAAGCAAATACAGTTATTCCTACATGAAGCATTTTTATGGTTCGGAACCCGCGGTTAGTCAACTCACAATTGTCCAGTTGTGTGTGTTTTTTTTCTAGATTAAATATAATAAAAAAATCACGAAAATTTGGCATGTAATAAAAATGTCCAGCGATTGGCTGGTAATGTGGGGAGTATATAAGTATACAAAAAAAAAACTGTAATTTTCAAAATAACAAAACGCGGTCTGATTCAGCAGCTGTTCAAGCGTCATTGTTATACTATATGTTGTCTCGTTCTCTCTAACGTTGTCCTAATCATCCCTCTCTTGCTGAACGGCGGCGGCGGCATCTTTGCCCCGCGCGTTTCCCCCCCTTCCTCGCCTTTCTTCTCCTCCCGCGTTTGTCGCCCCTCGCCTCGTTCACAGCCAGTTTCGCTCGATTTTTGTAGTGAGCGGTCGTCGCGCGTTATTCTTTAACATAATTTCACGGTCTCATCCTTTGTCCAAGGAGGAAGCCGCGTCTAAGACAATAACAAGCAACATTTACGCGAAACTGCACAACTTTAGTAAAAGTTTGTGTGCGCGATCAATAGTTGTATTTTGTTTCCCGGCGTTTCGTGTGTTCAGTGAATTCCCGCATAGTCGACCGAGCATGAATAATAAAGAAGTTAGTGGTGATATTGTCGCGTGGGACACGGAACGCGCTCGTGGTGTGTGATGCCGAGGATCGTCCGGTGACAGGGCGCCGGCTGCCGAGCGGTTGGATGGCGGCTGTGAGCGGCCCCGCGCGGCACTCTCGCGTCTCGATGAGTGTGTCCATGTCTCTGATGCAGGGCGGAGCGCAAAGCACGCCCCAGGGAGCCATCCTGGCGGCGGCTGCTCCCTACTACCAGTCGCCGGCGATACCGACCGACGTGCAGCCCGATCGCCCCATCGGATACGGCGCTTTCGGAGTTGTCTGGTAAGTACTTTCAATATTGGTAAATAGTGGCCGGGCATTGTTTGTGTTTAATTGTAGGTAGCTGGTTGACTGGTTGTTAACTTAGCTAGAAGTAGAAGTAGGAATAGGTATAGGTATTTCGAATTCAGTCTGAAACTGTGTCAAACTTTTGAATAGCACAAATAAACAGGTTTAAAAGTTATTAGTTTTTGTGAAATTACTACTTAATGTATATATTTATTTATTAATTTAAGGATTTTTAGCCACCTGTAGTTTCAGGTTTATTTATTGATAAATTGAATAAGAATCACCCTTCCTTAAATTACAAATACTATTTGAGGTATAATTTATTACAAAACACATGAATTATAATATAACTCAAGATTCTGGTTAGCAAAAAGTACCTAACCCTTTTTGGTTTCTGTTCATGTAAAAATGTTTAAGCATAAGTAGTAGAGTCACAACTACTTCAATGCCTTGGGTGTTGTGTACATAATTCAATGACAGTCAAATATCCTGTAATTTTCCAAATAGTAACTTATTTTACGCCAACTGAGTGTAGAATTTCCTCTTTACCTGAAAAACAGATTTTTATAGCCTAGTTCTGCAAATGATAAAGTGAATAGTCAAGACAGTCAATAATTCCATCAATACAAAGACTCTTGTAGAGCATAAATAAAACTACCTGAGCATTGAATTCCGGTGATAAATAATACAATATCTGAGAATAATACTAATGATGAAGGGTAGCATATAGTTTTGTAGTACCTATGCCTACATTAGGCATTATTTGACCTACAATTTGGTTTTAAAAGGCAGCTCAGATCAGTGGTTGGTATATTAAAAAAACCTTCCAGAATTCTCTTAAATAAAATTGCATTGGATATGGCCATTGCAAACTTTCACATCAGGGTACAAATAGTGTGGTGTTATTTTATCCAGAAGCCATAAAAAAAGTTTTACTTGTAGTGTGCTGAGCCTCTCACTGTCTATGAAGAACACACTGTGTAAGTGTTTTAGAGCACCCAATGAGCTATCATGCAACATCATTACAGCTGCAGCTTTTACACAGCACTTATTGAATCATAAAAGCAAATCTAAATGACCAAACCAAAAACTTCAGATTATATAAAATAAACAAAATTGCTAGGTACTAGGAATACTAAATAGGTAGGTATTAAGTATTAAGGCCTATTAAGTACTAACCCAATGAACTCAAATATTAGTATAGCATATGTGCAAGGATCCTAAGTTTAAGTGCCAGTTGGTAGTGGTTGGTATTGGTAATGTCTGAAGTTGAATGATGGTGTTCCATGTGGTATAATTACCAACATAAGTTTCAGAGCTAGCCTAAAGAACTTTTATTTCTACAAATCACGCTTTTAGTCCATCAAAGTCTGTGTAAGTTAGTGTAAAAGCTAAACATGTTTCTCGATCCAATTAATTATATTGCATTGTGTCTAATCTACTGCTGATACTGAAGCTATTTTGGTAATCTAGCTCAATTAAACATTTTACAGCTAAAGCTCATCCATCGTAAAAGCGAGCGTATGACCTGGCATCACTACTTTTATTTCGCTTTTAAACGGTCACCGCCACTTTTTTAATTACAAAGATTCCAATCGCATCGCTTCTCCATATTACTATACCTACGCCCGATACTTTGGAATCGTAATAACATTGAACTTTTCGTCAATGAAACTTCAGAAAAGTTTTCAACACAATGAAGTCAGGCGACGGTGATTCGCGCCAGTTAGACTTATTAAACACGTGGAGCTCGTGATACCGGTGACGTGTATTCAATTCAATTGTGAACGGCATAGGAACGCTTTTCAATATTCATTTGCCTTCCTCTTTCGTGCACATGCGTCCATCGGCCGCAACCTACCTCGTACTATTCTATGCCTTATTGCTGGAGTTTCAACTCGTTTTTGACGCGACTTGTCGGCCTTCCTATCGAAATGGATGCAGCGAATGCGTGAACCGCATACACTACCGAACGATCGTAGACTCTACACGCTGCAGATAGAGCCGAGATTTGGGTGTAGATGCGAATCCAGAATTAGTGCAATGCTCGTGCAGCGAGGGTAGCGGTTTGGTATGGGTGGATGCTTTGTGTAGTCTGTGTGCGTAGGTAGGGCCCTCGTGGCGCTCGCCGAGTCGATCGTGTGTGAACGACCGCGACAAGGGGAGCGCCTGATTATACCGAGACCGCGTCGATCGCCGCTGGAGAGCCCTAAAACGCCGTAGCCTGCACCGTCGACCCTGCCTCCCGACTCCACGAAACGTGTCCGTTGAATGCAAATAAGGACATTTTAACATTTTTTTAGTCTCCGTTCTTTCAAGCTTTTAATTTATTCCGAGCTCAGCTCTGCATTTGGAGCCTTTTGTGATACGATCCTCGTTTATGTTTAACAATAGGAATCTATTTATGTTAACACAATGCGATTTCACTCTGTTATGCTCATCTCCGCATGTAATGAGTCCGTTTCATCATTGCCCTCGACAATACCGGCGGTTATTGCAAGCCTGCGCTTTAGAACCTGAGTCGTAGAAAGCTGTAAGCCATAAGTACCTACCCGTTACGCTAAACAATGTAGTTGCGTGCAAATGACTTGGCTACTAGAGAGGCTTCTAGACAAGCAAAATCACAGCTAAATATAAAAACTTGTGAAACTGAGATAGTGTTGATTAATTTTACACTGACACTAATGATTGCCTTGCCTTCTTATACCGATCCGTCCACGCCGCGCGTTAGTTTTCACACACTGCCTGATTCGAAGTACGGAACGGTAAAATAGCCCCGAACAGCAATTGAAGTAGGTATGCAATCGTTTTTCAAAAAGCGGCAAGCTCGATTTCTCCGAATCGCTAAGGATACCGTTATGAGGCTGTTCGCACTTCATCTCCCAGCGAAAGTGCACTGCAAACGTCAGTTTATGCTACTTTTCGCCAAATCCCAAGCACCATTGAATTCGGATGCGCTCGAATTATTCTATTACCGATATTGAGGTTTACCATCTCAGCAGCTCTAATGTTTACATTTGATCGAGCACCGAAATGCAAACTACTGTAGACCTAGTTAGAACTAAGGTAATATATACAATAGGGCTGTCAGTGCCACATTGAAAATAGCAATTCCTGTTTGTTTGTTAGTGCCTGAAACCAGCTCATCTACTTGGAGCTTTTGGAATTGCGTTGGACGAATAGCGTAACTTACATGAACAACGTAGGAACAACACAAAAATACCTATAGAGATTAGAAGTCCAAAAGACATTTCAGTCATTAGATCGTTTAGCACTAATGTCTATCTTGTTTACCTCTATGTACTATTAAAATGCCTTAATTATCGACCCCTCATACACTGCCCGCGCCGCGGATGTCGTAAAAGTTGACTAAGGGATCTCGCCAGAAGGGCAGCACCTTCATTCTGTGTTCTCCTTTACTGCTATCTCGAATCCGCCGTGGTTATCATGGCAAAACCGTCCAGCTATGGGGGATGCTCTGTCCAGCAGTAGTCATTAATGGTCTGATGATGATGGCTATTTAAAATTGCATCGCCCTAGGTGAGAGACACGACTCTGCTTTGCCCACATTCCTTGACCCATACGTAGAACTTAGGTAAGTAGGTACTCTAGGTACCATACATAGATCGCGTTCCACAGACTCAGTAATGTCCAGGTTCAGCAATAAATTAATTAGGGATGGGGTGTGGGCCGAGGCCGATAGATCGGATCTGTCTCCACCCTGCCGTGTATAATTGCGCCAAGTTGAAAAACTTGTTCCATCCGCCTTTGTACCCGATTCCTCCTTCTCGAAGCCTCAAGCCTCGAGACAGGATTCAGATTCAGATATATTTATTCCATTCAGATACATTACAGTACACTTGGAAAAGTCACAAAAGATGTAAACATAATAAAAACAAAATAAAAATATTGTAGGTAGATAACCTAAGATCAAGCAATAATAATACAATTTCAATGCAATATTTCAAAAACATTATCATACACACATGTCAACCTAATTTATCAGCAAGTGCTTCGTCAAGAGAATAGTAAGTTTTTTCCAATAGCAAATTTCTGATCCTGATACTGAATTCACTACTGTTCATATTTCGTATCTCTTGTGATAAATTATTAAACAGATTCACACTTATACATAAAAAAACGATTTCCTACTTTCGCGAGTCTGTGTTTGGGTATACAAATGTCATTTTTTTTTTATATTGAATTGGGTACCTACTTTCTAGACACTCGGATTAGTACGATTCTTCGTAGCAATCTCTTCAAATCTATCAACTCAGCTTCAATATCAGCTCAGCTTGAGCTAGCATTGAATTTACTGCGGGACATATTGTAAAGATTTTTTTAATCATCTCCTAGTATAATCCATTCGCTGTGCAGTCACTTACTTACCTAAGTTTTTACTAACTATTGTCCTGTCAGCAGCGATTTGAAAAGCCAGCTTTTTTGTGCTCACAGTATAGTAGTTTCTCTAGGTCGCACCTCAATCAGAGATCTCTCTACCTGCGGCTTTGTTCAAAAATATCGTGTTACAACGATAAGAATACTTGTTGCCAAGATATGTATTGGATGAATGATCTTGACTTCGAAACATACCCAGACAAGGATGAGGTCTACGTTAGAGCAAGTTTACCCGCAGGGCACTGGCTCGCCCGCGCACCAACCAAACACAGGGAATTGCTTGGCGCTGGACTTCGGCAAGAGAGTGGTCGCTATCCAAAAACTTTTTTTTTTTAATTTTATTTGAAATCGGTGGGTAGAACCACTAGACCACAGAGGCGGTTAAAAATTAAAAACTAAAAAATATCACCTGGTGTCATGTTAAGATAAGACCAAAGGTGGAAGCGTACTTCATCCGGCATCCTCAACAGACTGAGGAACTGGTTGTCTTACCTCTTAACCGGAATTCGATAATTTAGAATTGTGCGACATAGGTAAGATGGTTGTAGGTCTGCGGGCTTAGGCAAAGTCCTGGCACCAACCAGAACAATGTTCATGAAGTTTTTACTAAGTTTGGTCATGATTTATAAGCAATGCTCGTTGTCGTAATCCGTTTACGGTTACCTACCACTGAATACTTGCCTAGGTCAAGAAAGCATGACCAAAGTCAATGGATATTGTGCGGAGTTGCGTCACGACATTTTTTTGTGTCGATTTCATTCGGGTTCCACTGAGGATAAGTTTGTTGCAGATAACCTCTGCCTTAGAGTCATCATTGGCCTTTTGATATCATTCTACAGCAGATGATCGAGGAGGCGTCAAGTAAGATTACAATTTGAGGTACTTGCCCGCTTCGTTAATGGCTAAACAGACCTATACGGCGGCGGCGGTGGCAAACACGACCGCATTTCTGACAGATAATAGACGCTTTTTGTTTTTTTATTGTGTGACGTGAAGTGCTTGGCCTTCATCTTCCCTGATTATTTCAATTGATAAGGCCGAAGGTGGAAGTGCACTTCACATGGAATCCTTAACTACCTGAGGAAAACTGGCTATCTTACCTCTAGATGCCGGAACACAACAATTTAAGGATTTTTATTACATAATGGCGACAGAAATAGGTAAGAGGGTGGTAGCTAGCCGGGCGAACTTAAACAAACTCCTACAACCAACCAAACCAAGCACAATATTGTACTCCCCTTGGGTATCGAGACTGGAACCTCTGGATCTGAAACCGGCGGGTGAACCACAGGAGGTTAAAACCCTGCTGGTGGTTGAGGGTTTCAGCACGTAGGCGACGTAGTTTCCTCTTATGAGCTGGTCGAGCCAGGCGTTATCGTCAGCGACAATACGTCCGAGTGATTCAGTACAACAATATACCTCATATTCAGTACCTACACGAAGAGCCTTTAATTAACATTACAGTTCTAAGCGATTGTTACTATTCATTCAAAAAGCACATCCGTATCCCTACTTTGAATCTGTCTATTACGTGTAGTACAACAGTAGGTGAACAACTGTTTAATGTAGAGAGAGAATTAAATTAAATTAAATGTTATTTCTCTATATATTTTTTTCTCTATAAGTTTTGTATGCTTCTAACCTTTTTCCGGGTCTTACCATACTTGGCTAGTGTGAAGACCGCTGGCAATGTTAAACAACAATGCACTCAGCATAAAGAAATACCTAACCGCTGTCTCTGCTTTATACATAGTATGTTGGTTAATAGTTTTACCATGTGATCTTTTTGCTGCTAATAAAAAAAAACATTTTCAATCGTTCCACTCTCATTAGCCATTGTGCTAGTCGCTTTAATTTTAGATTATAAATATTGAATTGTACCCTATCAGGCCATATGACCAGTCCATGAGGCTAGCAAGTAGTAACGAAAACCACGCTAACTCCATATTCATACCGATCTGCTAATGAGCTTTAGGTTTTTAGCAAGGTTTCAGATGTGCCAACGTGAAATAACGGTGGCAGTGGTACTCCACACGTGAACTGAACAGGCTGGCCTGGTTCCCATATCCAGGTCACGAGAAAAGTATCGCTCGCCGCGCCGCCTACTTATCGTGCGTGTATTATGTGACTTGACATAATTGGACTGACAGATTTCTAGGTTAGATAATGGCTCTTCGGAACCTGTTTATTGTGTGCTGAGAATCCGGTGCTCTTCTGCATCGCATCGCTGTGAAAATGCTGTCTGGATAATTCTAAAATCATAATATTCGACTAACGTATTAGAATTATTCGTTCGTCCCACTAGTATTAGGACGAAAGGGAATGAGCGTAGCACTAGATTTAACAGTAGTTCGCATATTATCTTATTTTGATGATAGTGAAGCCCTTGCCAAGGTGTGGCTTAAAATGGAGCACACTTGTCTATAAGGAACGGTATCTTTTGTGCAGGTGTTGCTCAGCTACTAGATTTTCGCTACAAATAAATGTTCTGATTGATTATATACATAAAGAGCCAAGAGCCAAGCAGAGTAGCAAGTCACCCATTAACCGTTTTTACTCCGTCATCGTCTGCCGATAATTGGTGTCGTGTCGTGAGAACTAGTGATCGACTGTTATCGAATTATATTCTATGAGATCATTCCAACTACTCCTATTTCTTCACAATTTCTGAGACCTTTTTTATTTCAGAGTAGGTATTGTCTCATTTTCACATTGCTTTTCGAGTTGACAACTATCACGAAATCACGCCGAAGAACTTGCCTAGTAGAAATACACGGCATACTGGTGTTCCAAGCTCGGTGCGAACGTATTGACACCACTTCGCCGCCTCTCATAGATACGATACCACCCCATGCACATCCTCGGCGAAATTTCCCATACCTTATCTATTTCCCCTAACTCGAAGCGAATGCCTGGCAGCCGCGAGCCTGTGATGCCACCTTTGCATATTTACTAGGCGGGCTGTTCGCGTGGTCGGCATCTCTATGTCACTATTTTGGCGCGGAGTTCTGTTTGACTAGGTTTCTTTCCAATCCAACTTTATCAATAAGAATCGCTGCTTGTCTGCATATCATAACTGTTTCATAAGTCACATTCACGTATGACGAAATAGTAGGACAACGAGAAAATAAATACTTAATTACTAAATTTAAAGCAACTTCGGTAAACGATCGTGTCGAATGATTTGTTTTCACGAATCGCAATAGGTATTGCAACGTTGAATGAATGATGAAAGTATCAACGCACAGGCAGTTAACTAGGAGAAAAGGAACAGGGATTTCTATTTTAGGACTTGGCGTGTAAAACGTTGATTAGTGTCACGTATTCTGTTAGTTATTAGTGACAATGACCCAGATTGTCTTGAAAATAGTCGAAACCTGAAACAAAACAAACTCTTAATAGTATAGTTTTCATTAAAGCAGTATATAGTAGTTATAATTACCAATATAGGTAAATAGGTGTGATGCTTGAATGAAACATTCTCAATCTTATTGTGTCGATTCTTAGCGTATAAAATCTTACTTACTTTGTCTACACAATATCACAATATAATCTCAAGTTAAGTACCTACGTAGTATAGCCATTTTAATTCGTCGGTATTTTATTACTTACGTTTTTTTTTTACAAACAATTAAACATGATATTCATACATAGCCTAAACCCAAGGTTTTAATTGGAATGCTTTATTAGCCATGTGTGGTGTCAAAATGGTCAAGTCCGTCTCACTACCTTCCAGGTCAAGGTCCCTTCGTCATCCATCCTTTTGTTGATTGATTTTTGAAGAAACCAAACCTTAATATATAATTATATGAGTACATAACGATTTTCCATCACCTAATAATAACTATACATAGCCAAACATCTATGTTCAGGATCTTTCGACATTTTGTTTTATTCAACAGATCCCGTGCGAATGATCTCGCGGGTGCTCCCCTATTCAAGTCAAATAAAGACAATCTAGACCAGAAAGTCCCAATTCGTCGGAAATCCACGTGCGACGAACAAATTACTACTCAAATTCGATGCGAATATTCCGTAGCGGGAAAATGTGGATTCAAACAATGTCGAGTGGATTGGCTCCACCTCTAAATGCTTTCTGAACTGTGAGCGACAGTGCTATGGTCCATATCTAATGGTGGTCAGCCGTGACTTAGGAATAATTAGCCGCAAGCTGGACACTGGTTCCCGTTCCCACATCTCAAGTTCAATCAACCTCACGATTTGTTTATGAACGACCGACCGTGGTCGAACACCACGATAGTAGAGCATCCATAGACGCTATATCTAGTAGGTTAGGTATGGTTTCGGCGTGTTTACTTTGAAACCAGTAAATCAACCTAAACTGTAACGGTCTCGCAATAAAGTCGAGTTTCAGTCGCGATTTCCTCGATTGTTGAAGTTTACGTGCCATTGACATTCGACTGCGGATTGCAACCTGCGATTGAAATAGCACGCTTAATAAGTTATGAAACACTGTATTTTTGCCGAGAATCTGATTAACCTACTTAATCTTATTAAGTACGCGAGTACGCAATGCCTCGCGCACTATTGTTGTTATTGAGTTAGGTAAGTTACTGGCTTGGGCGGAATGTTTTGTTACACTATGATTGTAGCACTAATATTCAAACAACTTCTCAAAAACCTGATAATGACTAAGAATTGTTGAGTTTATTCTTTGACACATACAAAATATAAGATGATAACCTCTAAAATGAGAAAAATGCTTATTCTTCCCTATGGGTTTGTGTTTTAGTTCTGTTCCTATTCCAATTCAAGTTATACGGTCGAGACGCGATTAGTAACAAACTGGTTTTACTTCTACAAATGTCGTTAAATATCGCTCAAACATTTGCTATCAAAACGCAATCTCCCATATTGTTTGGATTTTGATAAAGGTTGTTGACACATAAACCGCTGTTTTTCCTCGTTTTGCCCAGCGCAATCGTAGGTGGGACTGGAGGGATCGTGGGTAACGTGATATCCCTAAATAATTAGATAGCAAGTTTTCGTAGCGATGTAATCGTTATGAAGACCACTTAAAACGTGCCACACACACACACACACACACACACAAATAAGGTTTCTTTTTGAGTTTTGCGTTAAGCATGTTAAATGAAACTAAATACTTACAATACTTACTCCTTCTGGTCTCAGAAAGAGGTTGCATTTACTTTCAAATTTGCAAAAATGAAATTATACGAATTATAATAGTACGACTGCCTAGTCGGGTAAAAAGTAAAAGTACTACATCGTCAATTTACCTTTTTCGAGAAGCGCTTTGATCACGTGTGCCATCAACCCGCACACTGTCTCTCTGACGTTAGAATATACCTATCTACCCGCGTCCTTTTGTGCGTCACGACGCAGGAGCCCGGGACCGCACACGAAGGCGGCGGGCGGAGTCCCCTCCCGTCCATACATCAATCACTTCCTAATCGAGTTTATGAACGTTTGCACAGCTCGATTCGCTCAGCTCCTAAGAAATTTTAAAAGTAGTAGAGTTCCTTGTGAAAGGCCTCATCCGAGGAAGTATTCTGTCGCCATAACAACAAATCTTAAATTGTTGTGTTCCGGCATTTAGAGGTAAGATAGCCAGTTCCTCCGTTTGTTGAGGGTTCCGGGTGAAGTGTGCTTCTACCTTCGGCCATATCTGAACTTGTAACCAGGTGAAATTAAGACCAAGCGCTTCCCCGTCGTACAATAAAAAAAAACCTGTTTTCATTGCCGGTTGCCGAGGAAATTACGGGCACATGGGGCTTAACATGCCTTAAGTCGACAGGCGTTATGCAGTGCGACGTAAGACATGTTCTCTGAGGATAAGACCTACGCAGAGCTGGCAAGAGTTCCACTTAACATCAGGTGGGCTGCTTGTTTGTTCCGTCTCAATGTCGTACATTCGTGCGTTTCTGGTTCCTACTTGTCGAAGTGGGTCGAGCGCGACAGGTGTTGATAAAACCTTCCAAAAATCTGATAAGAAGTTCAAGAATATAAGTAATCAATAAAATCCAGTCCAGTCCAAAAAGTCAAAGAGTCGGCAATAACGAAAATATTCTCCATAACTTGGTTTTGTTCTGCTTATCATTAGAATGTAATTAATAGTGCGATCTTTATATACAACTTGTATAAAGTGGTAATTTGTAAGTTCCGTTGCGTCGTGTCAGTACATCGCACTTGTAATTACATTCTGACGATAAAAGCAGAACAAAAACATGTTATTTGGCATATTTTTGTGTGGTTCCGATCATTATCTCGGTAGAAAGTGGTGCCAGATGAGCAGTAATTGTTGGTTTTACGTTCGCACGCTGCTCAATAACCGCTGCGTAAACGATGGCTACGGTGTGACAGAGTGCGCCAAACCAACCAAAAACATTAAGAAATTGCAATAGAACGATGCTAGTCAGGCTTCGTTTCCCGGTTTTATTTAATCAAATTTACGAGTCTAATGAATTAATGTAAGGGTCTGAAACGGCCGATTCAAATAATATTTTCAGTTGGGGTCTTTGTTCGACGGCACGATTAGTTTTGTATGCAAGGAGCGTGACCCGAGTTCCGTTTTCGGACCCATGTGAAACGTTTACACAATGTCAAATTTCCTACCTGCCGTTGCAAAATACGGCCTTCCTGTCGAGTGGGCCGTCGGCGACAGTTCGTTGCATCATAATTATCTGAACTTGCGATTCCTTACATATTGAATGAATGAACATTCTTTATTGTACACCAAAAACATATAGAACAATTTGCAATTTTAAAACTTAAGTTAACAGTACAATGGGCGGCTTTATCGCTTAAAAGGTATCTCTTCCAGACAACCTTAGGATGGAGAAGATAGTAAAAGTAAGGTTGATGGTAGGAGCGTGCACAAAATAAATGTGAATAAATAAATATTTAAATTTACAAAACTAAACATACCTAATTTAATATGTAATAATAATTTAAACATGATAAAAATAAAAAATAAAAATAAAATGTACTATGTAATGTACTCAAATAAATACCTTTACCAAAATAAATATGTAGGGTTATAATATATTATTACATAAATAATTTCATATTGTTTGAGCTGTAGGTACAATAGGCCTTGATATTATTTACATGAAGTCAGTATTTTCCTCGATGAACTTAACTGTGTTGTGTCATTGAATTTATTCGTTCGAGATTTTCCTTCGTTAACCCTAATTGAATGTATACTTCATTAAATTAAGTCTAGTCTACATTTAAAATTTTACAAAGTGATGCCTGGCTACTTTAAACCTACATAGTCGACGACTCCAGTCTCTGGTTAGGTTCTCTTGGTCTAAGTATAAATCAAATGAGGAGAGGAGATTCCAAGTTTCGTGCTTTCAAGATTTTTTTTTGTAATTTTGCGCTTGCTCGCGTTCCTATGCGTCGCCGATCCAGTACGTGTGGAATCCTTAATTTAACCAGTCTAGATGCTTCCGGAGATGCAAGTGGAATGAGCTTCCCGCTCGTGATTGCATTTGAGCCAGTCTCCTGCCGTGGCTCCAAATTAACGTCCCAACTGAGCTTTCGCTTTACTTTATTACTCTCAGTAATTTCAGGCAGGAAAGCACGAGGCATCTCTGGGCAAGAACTATGGTACCTACTATAAAGTTGCTATGCTACCCAAAAATTATTACTTACTCGGATTTGAATTTCTACCGATCTATGTCGTTAGCTCATGGCGCTTACACTATCCAATCGTGCGTCCAAAAGTCGTGAACAGAAATATGACATGATCGGATATAACAAATTTATTATTTAACTCGACTACGGCGAAGTTTGCAACTTTGAGTAGCAACAAGACGCCGCGCCGTATGAATCTTTTTTGTTATTCTTGTGAAATTTGCCGATTTTCCTGAACCTATTTAATGTTTGTTCGAAATTTCTTTGAACCATTAACCCTATTTTTGTATTTGTTCCAGGTAAGAACACTTTTACGAGGTTAATAGAAATGTAAGTTTATGTGTCGCTCGCAACATCGTGGCGCTATTCGTGGTAAATACATCACAATTCAACAGATATGCTATTCTCTGTATCCTGTTCACAAGTTGTCGTCATCCGTGTAACGGTGCCACACTAAATCTGAAAGAACTGCCACTCCCACGCATGAGATAATAACATACCATATACCAACTAGTACTTACGCAGATATTTAAGCGGGTTTGACGAGCTACCGCTCAAGGGAACAGAGCTGGCTCTAGTCTGATCAATTCCGGATCTCGGCACTATCCTGTTACGACTACGAGGGGTGTTAGGTTTCGGCGACACGGCGACGCCGCTCGGCACAATGAAAACTCGGTTCTGCTCTCACGAGCGTCGCACTGGATGTAAACTATCGTCGTGATATGCGGTTGTGTGCTCTCCGGTTTTCTTTTCTACCATAGCCAGTTTCTAACCTTTACGAAGGACTTGTTCAAACTGCAATAGGGTAACTCTAGCGACATGGTGATGGTTTGGCTTTCTATCAAATCCGGTTTGTCAACAAACTTTGTAAAGAACATGCTTTTAGCACGTGAGGTAATGCAAGGTAATGGATACTTCTACCCACGAGCATAGAAGGACGCTTGGTAAGCCAGTAACAGATTATGATGATCTTTGCAAACCTCTTTAACTCAAGTGGGTCGGTTCGGGACGTAGTTGCACTTGACTACAGATGCAAGTACAGTCCGACCCTAAACTAGCACTCGACAAATTTTGCAAAGCTAACAGAATAAGAGCTGCTGCGCTAAATATTCCGCATTAATTAGAGTCATAGCCACGGCCACGTGTACATATTCGTCCACTTTGTTTGTACACCATCTGCCGGGAACGTGACGATTTCCAGCGTATGTTTATCGCTTTATCTATCGTACTGTAGTTATTGATAAAAGTTCCCAAGCGCAGCTAGGCGATGGTAATTGCAATGGTTCTGGGTTCAAAAATACTCGTTAGATTTGTGGAAGTTGTGTGTGATGGCAGGCATGTAGGGCGGCAGATGCGGCAAAGGTCACCGCACCCGCAACGCAGCTTGATATTATGCCAGGCACTCGCTTTTTGTCTTTCGATCACGGCACGGCTCAAGGGAACATCATGAAATTTACCCACACACACCTCACACACCGCCGGAGGCTTTCAAGTAATAGCTTATTGTGTGTGTGTTTTATTATCACGCCGACTGAAATACCCAAGACGAGCGTTTACAACATGAACACGACACTGACATGTGTAACATAAAAGCCAAAATACCCGTTTCCTGTTTCATCTGTACTCTTGTCAAACGGCTACTCCGTGACTCGGCCGGTCTATGCGGTTGACGGGCGTGGAGTTAGTAATTTTCTCGTTTCGACTGATCATTAGTTCCACAGACACACAGGGACTTTGTCTGTCGCACGGCCATTAACAGAACACGCACACCCGTATGTCCCGTGCGCTCACCAGCCAAACACGCAGCTAGGCACTCGAAAACTTTATAGCTGTAACGACCTCAAACTGTCCCCTGTGAACTTTCGAAGCTGGCTCATTCGATAAGCTTGTTGTTTGCACAGTAGATAACTTTGCTATCTTTCGTTATGAGATGTTTTTTGCGATGCGAAGAACGTGCCCCTCCGTTCGTCGGCGGGTGTGGGGCTCCGCTCGGAGTTTGGGGTGCGTTCACCGCAACCATGCGATCGATGCTCTGCCCCGGGCCAACCGAGTACAAAGACCCACCTACCTACCAGTCAGACTCTGGCTGGTTCCACTGAAACGGGTGGGGGCTCTTCTCATTCGTCCTCTCATTATTAATGGCATTCAATGTAAATTCAACCTGCTAAAACCAGCGAAAACAATTCTGACTAATGAATCGATATTTCCTTTACGGCCGAAGTGCTCTGAGAGAGAAGCGGTTCGCACTTGTATTTTCCCACGTGTACGATGCTCAGCCTCCATTATTTCTGATCAACTTGTGGTTTCGGTTCGGTGTCTATGGACTAAGTGCGTTCCGTCACGCCACGGACTAGCCAAGTTTGATATTTTTTGTGGAGGTACATATCGTGCAGCAAAAGTGTTTCTCAGAATCGCTTACTCACAGCGTGGCGTCAATTTGACTCTGGTTCGGGGTGGAGGTGTGAACGCTTTCGTGTGTATTGATACTTATCTGATTATGTTTGCGTCGGTAATTTCGCCAACTGAGCCCATTAAAATCGATCGAGAATGAAAATTGCGAGATAATAAAAAGGACGACTGCCGAGGGCAGCTTCTACGAACGGACCGAGTGTAAAACTGGTTTGCTACAGGCAGGTACGCGGCTAAAAATTATACGTAGACAAAGCCAGACCCAAATTTCGGTACCGTGGTGTGCGTCTTTGACAAAGGCACATTCCGATCGGGTATCGTTCAAACAAAGAGAAGATTGTACATTTGTAGAGAATGGATCGCAGCTCCGGAGGTTATAATCGTCTAAATTCGTTTTGAAATGTTGCTTCCTTACTTTACTCTTCTGAATTTTCAATTTAAACAACAGCTTCCTGCTCGTTACGAAAGGTACCGGTTGTCCGTCCGGCGGGATTTAAAGCCCTTGATATACTTCGAAAATAAGATTTGTGATTATGTTCAGATAATAACAGATTTATAGCTACAACCGCTCCAACTAAAACCATAAAGTATCCCTTAGTCTTCAACGACTGGATTTGTTTAATAAGGTCCTTTCATCAGGTCGATTTAACGGCCTTTTACGTGGCTCAAGTATCTCTGGCTTTATGAAGGAGATTCTTCATTGAAGAGATGATGTCTACGATGCAAACCTCTTTGTTCTCCAAACTCATGTTTAGCGCAGTAAGTAGCAAAATGGCATCCCAAAAGCCATGCGCCTAAGATTAGGTATCTTTGAGTCCGCCGGATACATCATGTAAAGCAATCCGATGAACCTTTGATAGCCGCGTCACTGTGCGTCCCGGTCTTTTGGGTCGCTAACATTTGCCAGTTAGGTACTAACTATACTATGTTTTGTATATAGTTGTAGCAATACAACTAAAACCGATGACGAACCCAGCCGCGTCCGGTCGTACATATTTTATAAGGGCGATGGTCTCTTGTGATTTATTGTAAGGTGGAGATTTGGCGTGCGGCATGCATGCCAGTTATTTCAAGCAGAAATATTTACTGCTACCTCCCTGACGTATTGCTGACAATTTTATTGCTAATATCTTCACAATCACTGAATCTAATGTTTGTATCGCAGATACATTCGCCGGCAATAATACACTTAATAATTTTCAAAATGAAGCCATTTTACATTTACGTCTGTTTAATTCGGTAAATACTGTTGTATTCAAGTCTGATAGATATATCACACTTTTATACCAATTCATAACATATGAAATGTGGATACAAAATCATTATGAAGTGTACATATTCGTGCAAGGGACTGTACATACCTGCGGTGCTTATCTTGATTAAGTTTTCAGGGTTGTTGCTCTGCGGAGCTGGGAGTAAGTGTACGAAACCGCCCGTGCCTCCTCGCCTCCCCCGCATGCCATTATCACTCCTCATTCAGAAGCCTTCGCCCTTCAGGGCCGACCTTTAGCTCAGAATGGAAAGATGGACAGATGTTTTTAGAGCATTTCATATTTTTTTTTTGAACTAGAATTATTCTTTCGCTTCCGCATTCATACTTTTAACCCAACCGCCTCAGACGGAGAGTAACGTTTATCGAGAGTATGTACTTATGTATGTTTGTATGTTCATTTCATTGGCTGATAAATTTTTGACATGTGAGGTATGGCACCTGACAGGTGCCATAGGCTATCGTAGGCTGAAGGGGCTGTGGGCTGAGTTGACTATAAAGACATAATTATACAACATTTTAATACAGAGGGGTGCGAATAAAGAATTAAAAGATAATTAAAAAAAAACACTTCACTGATTTTAGAGATTCTTAGTGTTGTGATATGACTGTATCGTCCCTTCTCAAAACTACAAAGCATTACTTACTTTCATGAGCGCATTCTGCACATCATTCAATTTTGAACGGTTAGGAGAGCTGTAAGATTGGAGTCTGCCTAATTGAGGGGAAATAATCGATTCGCCTTACGCGGAGCGATGCGAGCGCACATCTATCAAAATATCGTGTGATATCTCTATTCCGATGCAATCGAAATAACTTATAGTCACGCGACTATTTTATTAGTTATATTTAAATCTGTGAATTTTTCAGGTGTGGATATTGCTGGTAGTAAAAGCTGTATATTCACGATACACTATTAATGTGGCATACATAATGTATCCATTTATCAGTCTGCAATGATAAAGTCTGCGTTTTATTCGTTATTTTTAAAATTTGAAAAAGTTTGTGTACAGTTTTCAGGTGAATTTATAGCCGTTTTTATTTTTCTACGGGGAAGTGCTTGAACTTTATCTCACCTGGTTTGAAGTTATAATAAGATGGTACCGCACTTCGCACGGAATACTCAACATACTGAGAATCTGGCTATCTTACCTCTAAATGCCGGAACTTCACAACAATTTAGTAAATTGTTGGTATGGTCAGACTTAAGTATCATGGTAGCTAGGCTGACTTAAACAAAGTCCTACCACCAACCAAACCATGCTTAATATTGTGAATTAATCCAGAGGTCCCTGGGGATCTAACCCGGGACCTCTAGATCTGACTGCTAAATAAATAAATAATTATTACAGGACATTAATTTTTACACAGCGCCATCTAGCCCCAAACTAAGCATAGGTTGTAATATGGGAACTAGATTACGGATAGAATGCTTAAATAATTTTGTAAATTCATACGTACTATTTGATACAACACCCAAACACAAATGTATTGTTTATGCCACTTAAATTGTGTACTGTGCAGCTATGTTTCATATCGCCTCCGAGTGCCAAGCAGAGTACAGTCGTGTAAACTTAACTCGTTGAGTGCTGCGATTCTAGATCTCGATGTTCTTTCCCTCGAGTGTTTTATAACACCCAACGTGTTAAAATTTGATCTACAGAATCAACTTTTTCATTCATAATTTCTCTAAAACAGCAAACTACAAATGACTAACGAGCATAACGGAGAGAGATAAATGGAACTGTTACAATTGTAATACAAAGTTTATATCGTTTCGAAACTTGAAATGCTGTTTCATGTTTCACAAACTTGTCACACCTAGTCCAATGGACAACTTTATTAGCAGTAATGTCACTATGTTTTTTTTATTTGCTTAAATTAAATTTGAATATACACGCTATAAACAACAATTTTGAAACGTTTTAGAAATAGGTGTATATTTATTTACATATATAGTTATATTTTTTTACAGTATTTTAAAAATATTAAAGCAGCTCTGCAGCAGTTTTAAAAAAATACTACAGTATGTTGTGAAGTTGTAGAAAAATATTACAAAAATAAAATTAATATTACTGGATATTAATTTTACACAGCTCCATCTAGCCCCAAACTAAGCATAGCTTGTTAATATGTTAATATGGGAACTAGATTACGGATATAATACTTAATACTATGTAAATACATACGTAATATATGATACAACACCCAAACACAGATCAAACATCTATATTCATCACACAAATATTTGTCTTGGGTGGGATTCGAACCCAATACTTACAGCGCAGAAGGCAGAGTTACTACCAACTGAGCTATGAGGCTTGTTTTTGTTTGATTGAGATGCTTACTGCGATCGAGACTCGAGACCATACGCAAGTGCAGCAAACGAAATCCTCCTTCGTGGATGTTATAGGCATAGGTCAATGACGATGATAATAATGATTAGCGTTTTTTATAGCACTCAATTTAATTAAGTTGATATTGACTGGCGTGATCGATAACATCCATAATGTTGCCATAATGCACCAGCCAGCTTCTCTGATACTTCTTGTGGATGTGTAGAAACGGCTGCGGCTAATTGCAATAGTTAGTAGTTAGGCCACAGAATCGCAATAGTTAGTAGGGCTCATAGCAACGAAAATACTATGCTAGCTGTTTATTTTTTAATTGTACTACGGGGATGTTCTTGGCCTTCATCTCACCAGATTTTCTTGTTATGATATGGCTGAAGGTGGAAACGCACTTCACCCGGAATCCTCAACAAACTGAGACTGATTTATACTACTTTTTGCGGGTAGTTGCACATACTAGTTTAACAAATAGCTGGTTCTTTAGACGATTTAATTAATGTAATTTATGAAGTATTTGTTATTTGAAACGGAAGGAAGAAACTAATAACCTATAATATAGGCTAGGCCTTATCTCGACTTGTTACCAGGTGAGTTGAAGCGCTTCCGTGTCGAACGATAAACAAAAAAAAATAGACGGCTTAGATATAGGTGCAATACTGATTGTAGTTAATTGTAGTAAGTTGAGCAAAAAATTGTTGAGCTATAAAGCATAAAATGTTCGGGAATACAAAATATGTCCTACAACTAGTTAAGCTCAACTGCTTAACTAGTTGAGTGATGGGGATGAAGCGGTTTTCACCGCCATGTAAAACTTCGTTGAACAGTAAACTATAATAATCATTATTATTATGTACGGGGTTCAAATTAAAACGAAGCTTAGCATGAGATTTAATGTACGCTCTCTGGCAACCGACGTAATTGCCACATCGCGTACCGATGTCGCATCTAGCTGTCTGAATCTGAAACATTTCCTAATCCCAGTTTACTTCCGTGTTACAATATCTCAAATAATCACGTTTTAATAACTAAAAAGTAAAACGACTTTAGTGAAGAGTTTGATACAATTTCGTTTACCTGGATGACGTATATTTTTTCCTATTATTTTGATGACAGATGGACGGATAGACAGACATACGTGTGATACTATAAGGGGTCCGTTTTTTCCTTACTTTGGAGGTACACCCTTAGGAATACTAAAAATACCCAAACCGCTTCAAGTGTGCCTATAATATTTGAAGAGTTCCCACGATTTCTCCAGAATCCCATCACCAGACCCTGACCTGATGGCGATGGTACCTTTGAAGAACAATTTTCCCTTTAAAACAGAAAAATAATAATTTCAAATCGGTCCAGGCGTCTTCAAGTAATTGGGAACATACATTATAAAAAAACCGTCGAATGGGAACCTCCTCCTTTTTTTGAAGTCGGTTAATTTGTTAGTAAATTTCCAAGTGCATGTGCAAGCAACGCCTTTGTCGCAGAATCTTGTGAAGTGTCCTGCTAGAAAGAACTTGACTTCTGCTACAGTTTTTACCACTATTTTGATAAGACTTAACTACTCTAGACTCTAATCTTACTTTTACTTTCATCTATCGTGATAAACTTGGTTTGCTTGTGCTAGGAATTTGTAGAATTTTCGACACGACCCTTTGAGTAGTGGGGAATTGATTTAACATCTGCTATAAAGAGTCGGTCCTCATTGGTATTTATCTGTATGTGGGGGAAGGGTTCGAAGTCATTATTAGGTAAATTTCACTTTTTTTATCTTTATACGATAAATGTTGTCGGAAAAGTAGCAGAATAAATGCTACTTTAGAAGTTCTCCAACAAAGAGTGTTTATCCTTGAATGGAATAGGTGGGTGTTCTATCCCATTCAATGATAAACAGTCCTCAGATAGGACGTAGGGCGGATTCATTAGTTGTTGGACAAAGCGTGCTTCTTCCGTTTTGGAATATTCACAGGGCTTGTAGTCGTAAATAAATGTTAGAACTAGATTGAATCAGATGCTTCGATTGCTTCCGCACCAGGAGTTGGCAGCCGCGATATGGGTTAACTGCGGTTCTCGGCACAGTACGAATATAGCTTGGATACAAGATACAATGTCGCTCGCTTACTTGTCGCATGGTCAAGTTGAGAATAAACCCTTTTCTTTGTTACTAAAATAACTTTTAGTCCTTTGTGCGTGGGTTGAGTGCTCGTATGGAGACAGTGTCGGTCTTCCAATGATGTATCGGCTGAAGCCTGATTGCAATTCTGCAGAATTGCAAGAGATCGCCGTGCATATAGTAAGAAATGGTGTTCCGTCTCACAAACTGCTTACTCTTGAAACGGACTGCGTATTCGGTCAGTTCTGGGCAAATATTAGGTCCACGATGGTTCGAGAATTCCCAGAAAATGCTCAATGGATCATCAACAATTACTCTAGATTTAACCTATTGTCCATAACAATGCAGTACTTACACTGTTTCATTTGCAGTTAAACGTATAAATCATACAATAGGCCCAAGAACACTGCATAATCTGCATAGTGTTAGCTGAAGTAGGTCGTGCGAGTGAAATAAGTGCCAACACTGCAGTCGCCAAAAGACCGCGCGATAGTGCACAAAGGTCTCTGGGTTAATCGTCCAACGATAGAGAACTTAATTATACCCATTACGACTAGGTGGTCCAGGTGGACTGGACGCACTTTACTTGATCCGACAGATCATTTCACTTGAATGCTTTCATACCAACCACACTCCGAAACAGATCAATCTTGAAGCCTTTGTGAATGGCACGAGTGTCCATCTTACTAAAGCCCCAACTGCTCTCCCCTTCAAGTAAAATAATGGTCAATTGCTATACTTTCATCTTTAATATCAAAGTATCAAAGCATAGCTGTATATAGCACTAAGCTTCTACTCTTCGAGATAGAGATTCAGAGGTTATTTGCAATATATTGTATATGTTCCGGCATTTAGAGTTATGATAGCCAGTTCCTCAGTTAGTTGAGGATTCCGGTTGAAGTGCGCCTCCACCTTCGGCCTTATCTCAACTTGTCACCAGGTGAGATGAAGACCAAGCGCTTCCCCGTCGTACAATGAAAAAGATTTATGTACCTAGCTAAGATCGAATGCGTGTTCACAAGCACGTAACGTACGTAATACGCTCTTGTCAATAAAGCCAGTACTGGCTTCCATAGCCATTCCTAATGAAAATGCGATCACAGTCTTCAATGATTTGCGGTGCTATGTGAGCGCGATTCGTTTATAAAATCTCGTATTTCCAATTCGATGACAGGTATTGCGTGTCAATGTCGAGAGAGTTCCCAGCACACGTTTCCGTTCCAGTAGACGCGAATACATTTGACGGTAAATTTAATAGTGTTAAAGAATATTTAATACCGCTACTATTAAATTTTCCCTCTTTGTTATCTTTTTTTTTAATCTTTACTAAAGATGTTTAAATGTGCAATTATAATTTTCGTAGATTTTTAGTCCCTTATTTGTTATCAATGTTTCATGAGTCTGTATTATACTCGCTGTTGAATTACCGTATAAATATTATAAAAATCTAATGTTCAAATGATATAAAATTCATTGGTTTATATATAATCGTCACGGCACTTGTTAAACACTTCGCAATATCATCATCAACTAATTCCAGTCTACTGCTGGATATTAGAAATAGGTTTCTCTCTTCCAAGTTTCGCAACCAGTGCCTGATCATCGGCTCTCTCACGTACATTAAAGAATATAAACTTTTATATTTAAGTATTCTCTGAAGTTATCTAGTTCCCATATTACAAGCTATGCTTAGTTTGAGGCTAGCTGGCGCTGTGTGAAATTAATGTCCTGTAATATTTATTATTTATGTCCTGTACACAACACTGAACGAAAGCTCCTATCGACAATGACAAACATTCAAAAAGTTGTGGTTCTCACTAAAAATGTAACAAACGGTAATGGCTATAGCCGGCAGGTGCAGTCCACATGGGCGGATGTGCGGATGTGCGGGATAGCAGGAACTCTACCGGTACATAATATTGCTTTCACGCCACAATGTTGCTATGAGGGTTCGTTACAGAGATATTTTACATCCATTGAAAAACAGCAGACGAAGAAGATATCTTCAATCTCTCTCTGTATTGTTTTTGCTTGTCAAAGTCAAAGTCAAATATATTTATTCAGTAAGATTTTTTAGTATCACTTTGAAACGTCAAATCTACCGCCTGTTCGGAATCGCGACCAGCACACAAGGAGAAAGGCAAGAACCTCTGGTTAGTTAGTTGTTAATTAAGAGCAACATAAATAGAATACTATTTTCCACTGCCCCAGGAAACGCTTCCTTCAAGCTCCCGCTGCACCAGCCTTATCACTTCCTTAACCTTTGTCCGTAAACTTATTCTCATCCAACTTTCTTGGAAACAGTATTGCAAATACAATTATTCAATCTCTCGCCGCCGGGCGGGACTTGAACCTGCGGTAAAGTACGTCAGAACTTTTGAGAAGTTACCCGGCTCTTTGACCAGCTTAACCAGTGTACAACAAACAAGGGATTGGCAGGTGGATTCTGTATAAGAGATATACGTACCTATATTATAAATTTACCTTTTAATAAAACCTTTGTTTTTTTGTTTGTTACCGTTTCACGGCAATCTTACGACATGGAGAACAACATAGGCGAATAAATACTTTTTATCTGGGTAGGTTTTTGTATAGTACCCACTGCTCATCTTGATACAGTTGAGCAGTTTAGTTGATCTGTGGGGAAGAAGCGGGTACCTAGTACGTGGGCAAAACCGCAGGCATTAGCTAATCCCTCCATCACCTTTCCATTACTGGACTAGTAGACGTACGGCAGGCTCGTACCTTGTAAATGTTCCATTGTGCCGAACTCATCGTTTCGCCTCTTACTTAATCAATAATGTTGGTAGGGAATGGAACTCATTGCCCTCGTCTGTTTTTCTGCACGAGTTATCTTGGAGAGTAACCTTGCATTTGCAGAGTATAAATGGAGTTAATATTGAACTTAACTTTGAACCATGCTCGACTATAATTCATGTGAACATACGTATTTAATACAACTTTTTAGCTAAGCAATCTATTATACTGTTCTTTAATGTTTCTTCAAAAGCAATTTTAAACCGATAAAAAGCGTACTCAGTTCTTTGGTCCGCCCTACTAAATACAAATACCTTTGAATGCTGGAAGCATTTAAAAAGCCCTATAGATCAATAGCGCGGTCTCGCTTATTACGTTGTACAAGGTGACTCTTAATGAGGCGCTTAAGAAATTTTGTAAGGTTTTGGTGCTCTTAGGTCGAGTCGTCACCGTTTCTTTACTGTTTTTTTACATTTTCATCGTTATTGGCATCAGTCAACTCCATCCACCGCCCACTAACCGCCTCTGTGGACTAGTGGTTCGCCTAACGATATCAGACCCAGAGGTCCCGGGTTCGATCCCCAGGGAGGGTACAATATTGCGTTTGGTTTGGTTGGTGGTAGGAAATTGTTGAAGTCCGCTTGGCTAGCTACCACCATCTTACCTAAGTCTGTCGCCTTAGGAATTCTCAATTGTTGTGTTCCAGCATTTAGAGGTAAGATGTCCTGAGGATCCAGATCCTCAGTCTGGACAGAGGTATTAAAAATGTGAATATTAAGTGCATAAAATAAGCTAAACAATTTTAAGTGCCTTCATTATATAATATATTTATAGGTAAGTAAACAAAATTACAAAAACATTCATATTGAACAATATTAATTCCTACACATTTTTAAACAAAGCAGCTAGATAAAAATAATAGATTACAACGTTGGTTGATTTATCATTCATACGATTAAGGGTAAGTAGTAGTTCAGTTATTTTACTTTGCTTGGTAAACACAAAAGCGCCAATTTCCTTTCATTCGAGCGTTTCAAGACTTAAAGACCTGCCCACGTGACCTTTCGTGCTGTTATAATTGCGAACCCAATCCATTGCTGTATGAATAACTGGGCATTGTGATTTTAATTGGATCTTAATGTACTAATTTAATTTTCTCTCTAGTTCGGACTCAATCAATTTGGAGTTCTTTTATTCAGTAATTGCAAAATACTTTTTTCGATTCCCCACTAGACCAAGTCAAATTGAAAAGTGCTATTTTACAACGAATGTGTATTTAAATTAAAATCGTCTTATAGCTGACTGACTGACTGACCAATAATCAGCGCACAGCCCTGGACGAAGAATAAAATCAGTGTGTCTCGTGCTAGTTTTCGGCTTGCTTCATATTTCACCATTCCCGGTGAGCAAACGCGAATCGAGTGAACCTCGATTGCAACTCGCACTAGGCACTCTGAATACACTTTTTGTTCATGTGTTGTCCGGGACCCTTATTCACTATGCCCAATTGCTGTCTGCGCTGTTACTGCTGATACATATCAAAATGACGTTTGACAGCGACGATCGCGAGATTTACGCCTGTTGCAAACCGTTTCGTGAGATTTGTTATAGGTCTACTGGTCCAGGCTGTGTGCTGATTTTGAACGAGCCTGGGCGTTTACTAGTGCACCCGTTAATATTATTTTGTATTCATTCATACTTTATTGCACACATACATCAATATGTGTAAGTATAAGTATGGTAAAGACGAGCGTAACCCTAAAAAGAGTTATAGCCCCAAAGTAGGTAAAGACACATCTTTACTTGTTTTACAAGTAAGCTGGTGCTCAAAGGCTTGGCTGGCCATAAAAAAAATTAGATTAAGCAAATAGAAAGGAAAAGTGTACAATATTAATAAATAGCCTGCCATAGGGATAATACCGTTAAACTACATTATACAATAAATTTAATTATTCTGTTCACGTATTAGGTACATGTTTTATATTAATATGTAATCTCTTATTAAACATACATAATATATAATATAATATCTACTTACCTATTACTAATATGTAAGTATATACAAGTATGTATGTAATTATATATACCAAATCTTTGGGGAGATTCTTCGACTATGATCTTGAAGATAGCAAGCGAGAGAAGATACGAGGGAAGATCTACCTTTATTATTCATACTTATAAGGAATGGAACTCCTTGCCCTCGTCTGTTTTTCCGCACCAATACAATCTTGGAGTCTTCAAGTCCATAGTGAACAGGTTCATTTTAGACAAGCGTGTTCCATCTTAGGCCAAGTCTCTTCTTGTTTTTCAAGAGTTGGTGGTCAAACGCTTGGCTATCATCAATAAAAATAAAAAAAAGATATCGTGATTATTCAGAAGAAAAGTTTGTTAGTTTGGATGTAGAGGGTAATGTCAGAAACTACTCGTCTGATTTCAAAAATTATGTCACCAATAACTGGCTCGTTAAAATAAAGGGCTTTTCGTGGCGACCAATTTTGCAACAAAAGTCGACTGAACGGTCGAGCGAATGCGTTTTTTACCTGAATTCCGAGCGGGCAATGCCGCGTGCAAAACTTGTCTACAGCATGAAAACCTATTTTAAGTACTGATATATACTCTTATTATTTGTAATAAGTACCTACCATGAAGTTTTGTACCACTTACTAAGTGTGTTAAGCGTGTTCTAAATTCCAATCGTATGAATTATTTTACTGATAACGTTGGACACTCAATCCGAATACTGCTACGCCAAAGCTTTTAAACTGATTTGGATGAAATTGGGAAGAGTAATTTACCTACATTAAGTGTTAGGCACTTAAAAAATGACCTGCATGTGATCCCACATGCAATTGCCAAGTTGAAAAAAAATACAAGTTTTGCGCTGATCAAGAACTAAGTTCTAGCAATCTAAGTGTATACTAGCCTATTTCTCAAGTTAAATCTTCAACGTTTTACGACTGAGAGACTCGGTAAGAGAAGACAAGTAATCTATTCGATGCAATCAAGGATGGGATAAGTAGCAAAAACTAGCCGAGCTCGGTTGGCACAGGTGGTGCATCGAAATGCCTGACAGCTGGCATGCGAGTGCACCTGCCCACCTGGCTTACCCGGCAGGTAGTCAGGCCTTGCATGTGCTCTTTGTATCGGATGCCAGTGGAGCCTTTTGTCGAAAACTGCAGCTTATAACCTGAAATGTAGACTTCTATTGAAAAATTTAGCACGCAAGTAAGGCCTACATCCTATGTGAGGTTGTCTTTGTGAACGGCTTTCAAAAAACATTACACCTGACTGGTCAAACGCCCTATGGGAATTTCCCTAAATCGTTTTTTAGAAGCACTGAGAAAAGAATCAACAGTACTTGTAGCTTTTTGTTGAGGATTCCGGGTGAAATGCGCCTCCAACTTCGGCCTTATCTCAACTTGTTACCAGGTGAGATGAAGGCCAAGCGCTTCCCCGTCGTACAATGAAAAAAACAGCTACACTGAAAATATCAAGTCTGTCTATTTAATAGCCAGAGGTACTAGACTCTAGTACCTCTGGCTTCAATCAGCTAGTAACTCAGCTACACGATTTTATATTTCAGATATGAAAATACAGGTTCAAGATTTCGTTGCCATGTTATTGAAATGAAATTGTAAATTGAAGTCGAAACTATCATACGCAAAATTATGACATAACAAGGGATTGTTTCACAGAGGTAATTGGATTTCGGAATCGAATGTCAGCCTACCATGCAGATACAGGTACGGTTCGAGTAATCCTCTTAGTAACAGGCACCTAAACTCTCTTTGCGTAATTGTAGCTCATAACAAAAAGTAAGTTAAACGAAAACCCGACTACAGAAAAATCACGCTCTAAAAAGTATGAAACAAGAAAATATTCTCATCTGAAATTGGTATGCACCAACTATTCAATATATCGTGTAAGTTGTTTGTCTAATAGTATTATCTATTAGACAAACAACTTACACGATATATTTACACGTTATTTACTTACACGTTATTTTAATTTATTGAACCGGGTGGCCTGCACCACGGCTATCCTCTGAACATTATTAACTCTAACCTGATTGATTGTAGTCAGTGATGTTCAGAGGATAGCCGTGGTCGGCTACAGCGGACAATACAGACGCTTTCAAGATACCTCATTTGTCAAATTATTTTATTTTATTTTACTTCATATGATTATCGAAAAGCTTACAGCTAACAATAAAAAGTATGTATATCGATAACTTAAGGCTAATTACAAAGTTTTCACTAACAGGTTCTTAGTACGAGTGTAATTTAATTTACTATCCTTTTTCCACTAAGTAGACGACAATTTATATATTATTAGTACCTAGTTTATAAGTGATGTGAAAATAGATGAACATACATAAATATTACAAGACAAAAATTTATCTTTTTTTTTTTGTAAATACATACTTATCATACAATACAAACCCAAACACAGAACAAACATCAATATTATTCACAAATGTTTGGGGTGCGTGGGTGGGAATCGAACCCACACTCTACAGCGCAGAAGGCACAGCTACTACCAACTGAGCTGTGAGGCTTGTGCATACATACCGGTCAAAATCATAACCATACTTTTTGCTTCGCCGTAGATAGTCCCTATAAAATACAGTAATCTATTACAAAAAGTGCACAATGCCGAAGCAGTTGTACATTCTTTCGCACTCAGTTGGAATTTAGTGCCGCGTTCGTGGCCGATTCTATATAAACGTAAGAACCCTAAGTGCTAAGAATACTTTGTGATATTGTTACTTGAATACTGGAAGTTGAAGTCCCACTTTGCCAGGTAGCTGCTTAAAACATTCCGTTGGGCTATTCTGAATAACATTAACAGGTAATAATCATGGGTGTGGTGGTTCCGGATCATGATTACGACCGGTTTACTTTCGGCGACAAGGGAATAATCATTACAGGACATCACAGTACATTAATTTCTCACTGTGCCATCTAGTCCCAAACTAAGCAAAGCATGTAGGTAATTTGGGAACTAAGTTTTGGAAATAATATTTGTATGCTCTTATATTTTTATAAAACATAGGTACTTATCATATAATACAACCCCAAACACAGAATAAACATCGACATTCATCACACAAATGATTGTACTGGGTGGGAATCGAACAAACAACCTACAGCACAGAAGGCTCTGCCTGCTCTGCTACTACCAACTGAGCTATGAGGCTTGTTATGCATTAAGCAGGGGACGAGTATCCATGTAAAAGCTGCTACAGCTTCCACATGGGCTTGAGCCTGTATTAATGTAACTACAGAAGCCGGTCACGTGTTGCTGGTGTCGTAGATAAAGACTGGTATGTCTTTGTCTATGCCGGTGTGAAATAATCCTGGGCGAATGAGTAGGGAGGCGAATTTTGAAAATTATGAAGTCTTTACATATTATCCATGCAATGTTCTAACTTTTAGGTAATGTTATACGACGCTTAATCGCAAGGTCATCTCATAACTTTTTGGGCACCCACGCGACGTATGTAACCCGAATTAACCTCCGTTACTGAGCAAAATCTTTACCGTTTATACCTTCCGTGAGACCGATTTGTTATATTGAATATAAAGAATACCTATATGACTAAAATTGTTCCGAAATGTCGATGCTGTGGTGATATGTCTTTGGAAATCTTCATTCAAGCATAGCAAATTATCAAACAATATACTGTAGCTATGAGTTGTCTCGTTGTTAGTCTAGTTTTAATGCCATATTGCTGATCTCTGCAAAACATTCGTTTATCAGCATGTTGGTGATTAATGAAATAACGCACGTCGTTTTTCATATTGGAAAACCGCGAATGATAAAGTGTATAATTAAACACGAATACATTTATTCAATGTTTATAATTAGCTTTTCGCTCGCAAATCAACACAAACGAATATTCATTACTTACACTGATACTGATTACGACAAATTCTACAATTGCGTGCCCTCGTTAGAAAGCCCTTGGCTACCTTTTTAGGCTGTAACAAATGCTTCAAAGCCAAATTCTGGCGGTTGTAAATCGAAACTATAAAAGCGGACCATTCAGTTTGTTTGGCAACTTGCATCGATTTTATTCCCGGCAAGCCTATCAACTATCATGAGTTGCAATCCCCGTCGTCGGTGCCATGTCGCCCGCGGTACCATCACCAGAACAACTGGTGACTCATCCAACCGGAGACACTATAATAGCCGGTGTGTTCACCCAACGCTGAACCGCAATATTACATATTAAATTGGAATGTAATCTGCTATAAAAGTTCATTTACAAAAAAAAAAACCCCGAAAATATTTTATTTACTTATTTACTTACACCATATTCAATAAAGTATTTTTCATTAATTCATTCATTTCATTCATTCTACTAGTATCTTGGATCAGGTTCATCCGGTTCCTGGAGTATGAACTGTAATTTGACAAACCTAAATGATTTGTCATTTAGGTTCGATGAGTCATAATTTCAAACTGCAATTATATTCATATTTATTTATTCATTGGTAGCTGGTGAATATTATTGTAGCATGGAAACAGCTGCACCGAATTTCACTATATATCTTGCTAGGAATCACTCCGAATAAATTAACTTTCTTACGAAAAATCCGCATTGAAATCGGAACTTTTCTGAGTTCGAAAATAAATTGTGATTTAAAATATGTTGCTTCATCATGAATTATCGGTAAAAGTATCTGACGTGACTTAGTTTTCCGAAGAAAGAATGATTTCTCTGTAGGTGCGATTATTGGGAAAAGTTTTTTATTTTATTTTTATTGTACGTCGGGTAAGCACTTGGCCTTCATCTCACCCTGTTACGAGTTGAGATACGGCCAAAGGTGGAGGCGCACTTCTCCCGGAATCCTCAATAAACTGAGGAACTGGCTATCTTACCTCTAAATGCCGGAACACATCAATTTTAGAATTGTTATTATGGCGACAGAATTTGGTAAGATGGTGGTAGCTAGCCAGGCTAGCCATAAACAAAATCCTACCACCAACCAAACCAAGCACAATATATTGTACTCCCCATGGGGATCGAACCCGGGACCTCTGGATCTGAAATCGGTGGGTTGAACCACTAGACCACAGAGGCGGTTAAAATATTTATTATATAATTATATATCTATTATATCTTACATTTTAATTTTATTAACTTTTTCCAGACTGATAACCAAACCAACATGACGATACGTGCTCTTATTGAGAATTGGTCAGGTGCTATTATAGATTGATGCTATTGAAATTGGTGCTATTTTTGGGAGTAACTCAGTTACTCCCGAGGATCCGATTCAATTCCGCGCCCATTCAGCAGCTCTCCTTCCTCTCGCGTAGCAAGCCCTCTGCGACTCTGTGTACTGTTTTCGATTATGTGCATTTTAGATATTACCTATCGGCTATAGCGATGTATACGTTTTTGCGGATAGTTTTAGACGCAATCGAGTACCAACCGTTTGCAAATAATGGTGAACATTCTGAATGGTGTTAATGCTACTCAAGAGAGGTACTTGATACGAGTGTTATCGTTTACCCGGAAATTAATGGGCCTTATTTAAATACGGGAAATACGTTAATGATAATATTTTAAAGCTGGTTGTTCGTGTATGCGTTTGTACAAATAATAATTTATTTATTGTCTCTCACACAAACAGATCCTTAATAGTAATAACAACAATTATATAAAATAGGCTCATGTGACATTGAACCTGTTTAGTGAGGGACTGGTGCCTGAGATAGGTTTTCGTGAAAAACCTGTATTACAGGTCACCAGGTCTGCTCACAAGAACAAATTGTTGCCTATTGATGTTATTTTTTGTCTTTAGTTGCTTTGTGATGTTTGTAAAACCATTTAAACACTAATACTTTTAAACAAAACAAAAAAATCGTCGCGAAAGTATGACTGAGATCTAAACAGTAACAAACTGAAATGAACCTACTCTTAACTAAAACATTTTATTCAAACAATCTGTACAATAAAACTATCATGACATGTATTTACAAAGGAAGCAGTTGGGTGAACTAAGGACCGTTACAAACGGTACCAGACGGAATCGCGGCCCAAGGCACTACTGGCTGCGTTGTCACGCGGAATAGCTATGCTAATTCGCTGGTCTAAAGAAGAAGCCCATGGGTCACGCGTCGCCTCAAAAAGCCCCGTAAAATTTTTGGAACACCCGGATGGCACCAATGCATAAACAGAGGTCAAACCCAATCAGAATTTGTCAAAACAAAAACAAAAGTGACATTTGTAGCCTAGGCTAGGTTTCAAAATTGAAGTCTATCTTGATTACCAGTTGACTTACACTATAAGGGACCAGCTCCTCACAGTACTCACGGTATATTAACTAAACCTAAACTAAGAGCTGCCATTAATTTGAATGCGTTTTACCTGAACCATCACACTAAGATCTGTCATTTATTTGAATGCGTTTTACCTAAATATAATCCAAAGCAGTTCCAGAACTCATCCTTGATAAAGCTTTTCAAGGAAATGTTTTCCTCTGGCTTCTATCCACCCAGACCGAGGACAAAAATATAACAAGGTCCTTCAATGTGATATAAGGGGGTGTTATTCCAAATATTTGGTTTGTCCTTCCCGTAATTTCGACGTTAGCGTATGTAACCAACGGATTGGTTTTCCGAGGGTATCTCTGAAAACGCTTGTTATTAACTAATAAGATACGATAATACCGTCGTTGGCCTGATCGTACCTACCTGGCCTAATATTATATTGTTCAGGTACAATTGCTATGATCTAAATAACTTTTCAGTTTAAATTTAGAAGTTTTTTCATAATTTTATACTGTATGCACGGAATTACCTTCTATTAAAAAAAAAATAGGCAGAATGTACGTCATTACTGTTGTAGTAATATGCGTGCGCGAACAATGTATGGAAATACATTGTAAATGCGCCGAGCAGGCAGAAAAAATATGACAATTCATTGTTAACGTTAATTTTTTTTTTGGGTCATATCTGTATGAAACATTAAGGGAGCCATAAAACAAAAAGTTTGTACTAGCAAGTCTGCTAAATGATACGGGCTATTTGCTTTTTCTGAACATTCATAAAAAAAAAATAACGAGTAAAAAGTTTTGATAACTGTTAAAACTTTTTATTTTCCTCGTAGGAATAGTATAATGCACTATGTATCCTTCGGAAGAAAGTGCTATTCCCAACTCGTGTGTATTAACCTTTAATTTATCTATTAATAGGTCCCAGGGACTCTGTACAATGTAATGTACTTTAGCATAAAAACTTAAATACCGCGGTTTTTTTATCTCGCCTTACCTTCATGTAGTAGTTTTTTTAGTTCATATTTTTTTTATTGCTCGCAAGACTGACACTAGACTGAACGAAATTCGATATAAAAGTCTATCAGAATAATATTGTTTAGTGTAATCACTTTTAAGTAGGTACAAACAAATATTTTTTTACGACGGGGAAGCGCTTGGCCTTCATCTCACCTGGTAACAAGTTGAGATAAGGCCGGAAGAAACTGGCTATTTCACCCCTAAATGCCGGAACACAACAAAATATTTTTAGAATTGTTGTGTCAATGATTTTAATGTACAGAGTCCCATGGACTCCTTGAGGAAAATTAAATGATATACGTTCACCAGGTAAACTTAGGATTAAGGAAAACTACACCCTCGTTGGTAATTGGTCACTTTCTCCCCTCGGGGAACAAAGTGCTATTAAATAGCTACATGAAGACTTCTTGAAAAATTGCAATTTCTGTCCTGTTCATGAAAACAATCGAGACATTGCACACAAGGTTGCCCTCGATTGTGATCCTCCAGATTGCAATTTACGTGAGGCATAATCTTGCAGCATTCCCAAACGCGGAGGCAGACACGTGGGTACGTATAACACGCGTGGCGCTGGCAAGGTCCCTGCAGTGGTACACAGACTTACCAAGTCAGAGGAGCTAGTACACGTGCTTTCCAATAAATTGATTATAACTGATTTACTGATTATAACAATACCAGTAGTAGGTATAACTTTTCTTCTATTTGTAGCCCAATTTCTACATAACTTTACAGACTACAGCGGTATCTTAAATATTAAGTACTGGTAATTTTTACTCAGCGTCACCCGCACCCCAAAATTAGCATATCTTTCCATATGCTAACTAATACTTTTATTTTTGTGAATACAATACATACAATACAATTGAACACTCAATCATAGACCATTTTACATGTCATGCTAATTTGGGATAATTACGAGGCATTCATAACGTGGACAACTTCTAAAATAGGCTTAAAGATTACGTTGAGCCTACAAGACAAACTGAAAGTTCGAAAAGTTTTTGCGTTGACTTGAATTAAGTTTTGTTCTGAAAGTGGAACGCAAACGAAACGCTGCCTTATTTATTGTGCCCGGGATAGTTCAATGATCCGACTCTTCCTGCATAAGTAAAGGTACCTTACTTTTTATATTTTGTACGAAAGGGAAGCACTTGGCCTTCATATCACCTGGTGTCATGTTATGATAAAGCCAAAGGTGGAAGCGCACCCGGATTCATCAACAAACTGAAGCACTGACTATCTTACCTATAAATTCAACAAGCCTCACAGCTCAGTTGGTAGTAGCTCTGCCTTCTGCGCTGTAGGTTGTGGGTTCGATTCCCACCCAGGACAAACATTTATGTGATGAATGTAGATGTTTGTTCTGTGTTTGGGTGTTGTATTGTACTATGATAAGTATGTATTAAAAAAAAAAAAAGTATTTATGTATTCTATCCGTAATCTAGTTCCCATATTACAAGCTATGCTTAGTTTGGGACTAGATGGCGCTGTGTGAATTTTATGTCCTGTAATATTTAAATGCCGGAATACAACAATGTAGAATTTTTGTTATGGCGACAGACTTACGTAAGATGGTGGAAACTTGCCAGGTGGACTTAAACAAAGTCTTACTACCAACCAAACTATGCACAAAATTGTACTCCCTGGGGATCGAACCCAGAACCTCTGGGTCTGAAAACGGTGAGCGAACTATTAGACCACAAAGACGGATATGATTTAAAGGTTAGGCTTTCTAATAATTTGGTAATGAATAGAAGAAAACACCCAGCTGTAGCCGAACTGCCGCATGCTTATCCCATATACGTATGGAAAAAGATGATTTTATTATCTTTCGTATAAAAACAGTAAAACAAGGTTCGCTATATATCTACACAATTGATGTTGTTAATAATGTTGTTTTTCCGCTTCAGCGAAGCAGTTTGATTATGTAATATGATAATTTCCTAAAAAGAGCTTACTATGCTGGATCGCTGTTCACCATTCATAGATTCCCTTCGATTAGGGCGGCTGGCGCCGTGGTTGCAAATTACACGGCGCGCCGCCCCACCTCCTCTGTGTTAGGTTCACTAGCCCCCGTACCTACGCGCACCCGAAGTATTCTCTATCATCATCTCGAAGTAAATGGCTGCGATGATCACGATGATGCGTCCGTTCTAAGTGTCAGCAAAGTAACAACCACTATTGGTTCGTCAATTGTACTGATCTGATTTAAGGTAGTAACTGATTCTCTATGCGGGGTCTCGTAAGATCGGGTGCTCGTGTTACTTAACCCCGGTGTCGGGTGGAAAGCGACTTGTTTGCGGAAATGTCACGTTTTCCAAAGGTTGCTGTCGGATTTTCTAGATACGACATGCGATGTGTCTTACACTTTGCGCCGAACCCCCCACCGCCTCGGGTGACAAGATTTCATCTTAGTGCAGAAAGTTTTTAAGCTTCTCGTACATTTAACGCTGGCATAGTATCGTGCAAAGCAGTGAATCGTTTGAATAACATTTACTATTAAATATAAAGCAATGATTTTTATTAACTTTTCGCTAATCGGCATTATTTATTTACACACAACAACGATCTGTTATTGTAACTGTCTTAACCAAACTGGTATAAATGAATGTGGGATTGGGTGTCATAAAATGTATCTCTCCTCAACTGACTATGAAATAAAGGTAGCTCAGTAGCTCATGCATGCGCACGCCGCGCCTCCCCTAAAGCTGAGCGGTCGTGTCACTCAAAGCCCCCAAATTCCCCGCACACAATATTTCCCGAAGAGGGTTCGCCTGAGACATCGCGATGAATCTCACCCGGGAATTATTAGGAAATTCCCTCCACAGGGAAATAAGCAAACTTTACTGCATTTGGCGTTTAAAAGCAATTTAGTAAATTTCATAAAAACATTATGTAAGTACGATATGCTTGTCTGACGATTAACATTGGTAAAGCACGTTTCGAATTAATCTGTCCGGGTCGACGTGCTCGGTCAGATTTACACACAATGGCAGCGCGAGCACGTTTGCGAGTAAACCATGAAATATTAGTAGCACTTATTGGTCGAACGCGGGACGGGGCCCATTAACCGAATGGCTGTGGCTCGCAACGCCACCCGTTCAAATTTTAAGTTCATCCGCCGAAATGTTACCCGGAGCCATTATGTGCGAACTAGGCTCGGATTCGAAGCATCGAATCGTAAAGAGCTCGACGGTGCTCCAGCGGCGACCCTCGTCGAAACTGCCCTATCTCTGAAGGGCAGCGGGTGGAGGATTATCAAACTTTAGCATCCCTTCCTTACTTACGTAGTTATAGCCATACCTTTTAAACTTGTTTCATGTAAATGTAAACGATCTTTGTAAGTATTCAATATTTGATATCGCATAACAGCTTATCGTTGGGTAGAGGAATTCTCGACGTATTTGTAAACATTAAGATCTGATTCAAGTCCCGTCACGTTTCCGTCAATTATTTCTGACGCTTCAAAAATAATTAGTAGTAGAGAAAGTAAAACCATTGAAACAATTGTGATGAATTATTCTATAGGGTTCTGACGTAGACCCAGATTGCAGACGGTTTTCATGCATCCGTGATCGTCCGCTGCTTCCACCTTATCTGGACGTACGATTTCTTTGTTCGTTGTACGCAATTTCCTAAAGAGGCTTGTGAATGCGCAGAGCGAGGAGATAAACCGCATAAGGCCTGCAGATGGCAGATATCTTGGCTGCGACGTGCTGAGCCAACAATATTTTTACTTGCGATCGCGTCTAACGTCCCCAGCCACTGCCTCCCAAATGAAATATGATTTTGATTATAAAATACGAGTGTGGCGGCGAGTTTTGCTTCGAAGATTCCTAACTTTCCACTTTGTGAGAATGTGCTTAAAATGTCCAAACAAGTATTTTTGTTAAGATATCATGATGTAACAGCCGCTGCCGCCATGTCTGCGGACCAAATGTATAATCAAGTAGTACCATTGATCGTTTAATTGACAACAAATTGTCCAAAGTGGTATCACGACAGAGATCTGTACTTTTTGTTTTTTAGTATTGGGAAGCGTAGTATTATTTATTTGTTATTTATTTTATGTCACATGTCAAGCATAAGGCCGAAGGTGGAAGCGCAATTCTCCCGGAATCCTCAAAGAACTGACGAACTATAATAGCTAATATTTTAACGCCGGAACATGAATCGTTGTTATGGCGAAGGATTTAAGTCAGGTGGTGGTCACCAACCAAAACAAGTACAATTTTGTACTCTCCTGGGATCGAACCCGGGACCTCTGGGTCAGATACCGGTGCACGAACCACTAGACCACAGAGGCGCTTTTTGCTTACACGAATTAACTATAGTTATTTCACATTCCATCCGATCATTATAAAGGATATTCAATGATTTCTTTCATGACTGGAAATGTTTTCAAATGCCATTTATCTTATTCATTGAATTTGTATCGCTGTGCAGCTGCAGGTGTGTTGAATTGTGACTAGAACGGCAGGTGCACTCGATCGTCCTCATAAACGAAGCCATTATCTTGCTCTGTTTACTTTCAATTTGCAGTATCTATTCCAGTTTGGATTCTCACTGGATATTTGTAAATATTCTGATCAAACAAGTGCCTATCAGAGCCCTTGTTCTTCTATTTCTGCGATTGGTCATACAGAATAAGGGGGTGTCAATACGATGATTCCATGCAGATATCGTAACGCGGGCGCGTTAAGACACGATTGGTCATACAGAATATGGGTGCAGAATAAGGGTGCTGACTAGAATCATATCTCGTGAACGTGAGTATGCCGGGTCTAATCCCTTTGTTTTTACTTAAGTTCTTCGGCCACGTTCATTTTGATACTTGTCGCGCTGTATTTTTCGTCAGCCTGATAAAATGTGACTACGAATATTCGCAACACCCAAACACGTATCGCTAAAATATCCGGTCCGATCCCCAGGGGTAGTATAATATTGTGCTTGGTTTGGTTGTTGGAAGGACTTTGTTTTGGTCCGCCTGGCTAGCCCCTACGATCTTACCTAATTCTGTCGCCATAACAACTGTGTTAAATTGTGGTGTTCCGACATTCAGAGGTAAGATAGCCAGTTCCTCAGTTTGTTGAGGATTCTGGGTATAGTGTGCTTCCACCATCGGCCTTATCATAGCTTGAAAAAACAGGTATGATGAAGGCCAAGCACCATATAATAAACGCCTGTAGCGTACATTTTTATATTGTTTTTTTTTTACTGACTGTATTAAGACTTTTACCAACATGGAACAATCAAGTGTAGTGACATTGATAATACAACAGGGAGACAGGCACATCAGCCCTATTTCTGCTCGCCTTATATCAATTATTAATGAGAAAGTTCGTAAAAACTGACATTGATGCAACTGAGGACTTAGGCACCGAACGATAAAACCCATGTGCTTCGGTTATTCCGCGGTTTTTCTCTAAAACTGATGAATAAATCATCATCCTGTTATCCCACAATAGGCGGGGTCGGCATATCATGGTAGAAGTCATATTTGAAAACAGAGCTTTAGCTGAAATGTCTGTTGATTAGCAGGTGGACTTAAAACCAGTCTTATTTTCAACCAAACCGAGTACAAATTTATACCCCCTGTGAATCGAACCCGGAATCTCTGGGTCTGATATCGGAGGCCGAACCACTACATCACAGCGGCGGTTAATCTAAGAAACATTTAAAAAGGTACCATAAATAATAAAATCTTTTCGAGCGGCCTGTTTTAAGAATCCCAACTAGTTAGATATCGTTATCTATGAGCGGCAGCTGGCTGCCCGTGTTATTACCAAAATCTTAGATGACGTAACTTTAAAAATGTATCAGATTCAAATAGTCGTTTCTCGGAACTGAATATACAATGAGGGAGCATCTACCGGCATAAAGTGACTTTACCATACTCATCATGTTGGTGATCGCAGTAATGGTGTTAAATACTCGGGTAGATATTGGTGACCATGTACTTGTGTAATTTTTAAGTCGCCTTTTAAGACATTTCCGGGAATTGGATGCCCATATTATTTTATGACACTAAAAATACAATAGTTTTGTAACTAAATGTACCCGAATGCTGCAGCTTATGAATCTATTTAGTTTTATAATACACTCGCTGTAGGTATATTTATATTTATGACTGGCATTGTTTGTCTCTTACTTGAGAACATTTTTCGTTATGATAATAAATTGATGAAACCTTAAACCTTATTTTTATCTTGCCAAAATTCTGAGGTTATGTAATTCCATTTAATAATGTGTAAAATGGACCAATCTCTAGTTTTAACTAAGTAGTCCCTCGCTTGCTATCTTTAAGAGCAGAGTCATAGGGAACCTCTTCATATAGATTTGGTATATAATGTATTTAAGTAGTATTTGTAGTATGTCGTAGGTATTATTATTATATTAAGAATGTTTAAATAAGGTATGTATATGACATTAACGTTATAATTATACCTTTTTATAATATAATGCTGCTTTTTATTTTTCCTATGTTAGGTAGGTATAGGTACCAATGTTATTTATTAATGCAGTACACTTTTCCTTCTAGCGTTTTTTAAATATAATATATTAAAAGGTACGCGATGAAGACTTTTCTTTTTATTAACTTTTCCTTCTTTTTATCTCTGACCTAAATATGCTAACTCTTTTTAGGATTAAGCTCGCCTTTGCCACACTTTTTAATTAAAGTTTGTATTCTGATATCACACAAATGAGTGTGTGCAATAAAGTATGAGTATAAAACTTCGTTACCGCAAATCTCTTAACAAGTTTGAAATTCGGCCATTCAAAAACAAACTAACGTTTTCAAAATGTTCGCTTATTTTTAGAATTTCGCCATTTGGGATCCATCTGTTCGGGCTGTATATTTTCATTGCTATTGCACTAAACCCATATCGGTCGCCGGTTCCGGCTGCTATCCCCGCGGTCGATGCCGGCTGGCTCGTTTGACCCCGATATTAACGACTATAATGACGCAGTTTTTGCCGGGAGCCTAATTAAAACGGCGCCGCTCACCGGTTTGCCACGATTTAAATAGATCAACCTAATAAAACAACGTTTCATCGACCTTTTTATCTTACAATTGAATCGCACTGGGATCTGCGTACGAGTAAACTCCAATACGCGCGGAGACAAAATAAATATTAATAGGCCTGCAGAGTAGGCGTATCCATATTGGTATGATTGTCGGTCGCGTGGGAGCGTTACTATGATTTGTTTACACCGGTCGAGTGGCTGGCGCGATCAGCTGTGCGCGTGACGCGGTCCGCGGGGCGTGCGCGTTGCACGTCACTGTGACGTGCGCGCCTTGTCTTGCGAGCTCCGTTATGCACAGTACACCACGTGATTGCGGCAATAAACGCTTTGTCAATCTCAATTCACTTCACCTTGCTGATGAAGCATTCAACTTATTTGCAGCGTTTATACAATTATATTGTATCGGTTTGGTGTTATAGGCCTTGGACCACATCCAAAGTGTTCAAGATATTTGAACACGCAGCAAAACGCATAGTGCGTTGTAAGCATTCACAATGGCAGTTTTGCTGCGAATCAAGTAAATCTAGTTCAGTTCGCGTCTTACCATCAACCAGAGCGGCTCATAACCATTTTACCATACTTCATTTAGTAGTAATAATTATTTAGAGTGTTAGTGCTAAGTAAATCATACCAATATAATTTGTCAAAATAACCAGACTTTTATATACTTACTTACTCACTAAACTCAAAGGTTTTGTAGGGGTCTCGGCGACCATAACATCGAGAACCTACAAACCTTTTCACAAAGAATACCAAATATAGGTACTGTGTGTCTTATCGTGTATATTTTCTTTTCGCAGCTGTGTATGAATACATCTTTTAACCGCCTCTGTGGTCTAGTGGTTCAACCCACCGATTTCATACCCAGAGGTCACGGGTTCGATCCCCAGTGGGAGCAATATTGTGCTTGGTTTTGTTGGTGGTAGGATTTTGTTTGAGTCCGCCTGGCTAGCTACCACCATCTTACATATTTCTGTCGCTATAATAGCTATTCTTAACAAAATTGTTGTATACCGGCATTTAGAGGTAAGATAGCCAGTTACTCAGTTTGTTGAGGATTCCGGGTGAAGTGCGCCTCCACCTTCGGCCTTATCTCAACTTGTAACCTGGTGAGATGAAGGACAAGCTCTTCCCCGTCGTACAATAAAAAAAAATGTGATAGGCAAGTAACTAGGTAAATAGTACTTCAAATCACATGCTAATCTACTCAAGTGATCATTGAACTATGTTGTTTGAATAAAGAACTTTTATTATTATTATTATTGAAGCTCGCTGCAAAACATTCTGCCGGATTTATTTTTATGCGAATCACCCACAAAGCATTAATACAATTCTGTCAGTGTCCTTTCGATATCTTATTTACTCTCCTGTCAGCTATAAATTATACTAGGAAACCCATCCACCGTATCATACCTTGAATTGAATACCTGACAGTACCAGGAGTTAAGAACTGCCAAGGGGGCAGCAGTTACGCGATATGTGTAATCTACTCGTTGATCTATGAAGTAGCGAGGCAGCTGCGACCGCATACAGTATCGAGTTTCAAGCTGCCCCTAGTACTAAGAGCACTAGTAGTAATTTAACATGGCATCCGTGTACATTATATGGACTGGTTTAAGACTTTCTATGCGCCATACGTTATGCTTATCTCCAAGAACGGTTAAGGGTTACAAATGTTCTGGACTCGGTGATTTGTCGGGTTGGATTTAAAAGATTTCTTATCGGACAAGGGTGGTTGAAGATTCCAGTAGAACTAAGATAAGTGTTTTTTTTAAGATTTTAAATAAAATAGACTCACGCTCAAATACATCGACATGAAAGTATTTTTCAGACAAAGTCATAATGATAAGATACCAAATCAGGAGTTTACGTTCAGCTGTTTTTACGTGATCGTAACTACGTATACCATTATTTGAGTAATTCCAAGATTTGTTGAAGACTACCGGTATAAAAGTATAAAAGTAGCCCCAAGGATACAATCTATCTCCTTGCCGAATTGCATTAAGATTAGTTCAACCATGCATCAAAATTATTTTCAAATATTATAGGCACGCTTGATATGATTTGGGTATTTTTAGGTACCTCAATTCCATCCTTCTTAAATACCATCGTTCGTTTTTTTTGTAAAACGTCAGTACATCATTATTTATTTGTTTAGTCGTGAAATAAAGAGATATAAATTACAGGACATTACTTTCACACAACGCCATCTAATCCCAAACTAAGGTGCCATTTAAATTAAACGAATTTTGAACCTCATTCAAATGTTAGCTAAGATAACTCGTTGGGTGCTATAAAACACGGTGTGTTCCAAGCATCCAACGAGTTAATCATTCCTGCTGTCACTTTGCATCTGTGCAAACGCGCAAACCACCTGCACGTGTAAAGAGCATCCAATTTCATTTACACTTCTCGTTCCCATAACTTCTTGCATATTCAAAAAGTAGACTGCCGTTCGCACGGCATCCTGCATTGAAACGTGGAAGTATTAAGTGCACTTATGGCTATGGTTACACTAAAACTACTAGCACACAACCATTTTGTATCGAAGCCCCACGAAATAAGGCCACCGAGTCCCAAGACCTATTTGTACATTAACGTTATTTGTGTAGGAAAACACTGGCAGGTAGAGAGTGTATGAGATAGGTAGAATGTGTGAGTGGCTTTGGGGGATACCGCCTCTGTGGGCTAGTGGTTCAACCCACCGCTTTTAGATCTAGAGGTCCCGGGTTCGATCCCCATGGGGAGTACAATGTATTGTGATTGGTTTGGTTGGTGGTAGGACTTTGTGTGTGTCCGTCTGGCTAGCAACCACCCTCTTACCAAATTCTGGCGCCATAACAAAAATTAAAAAATAGTTTTGTTCCGGCATTTAGAGATAAGATAGCCAGTTCCTCAGTTAATTGAGGATTCCGGGGGAAGTGCGCCTCCACCTTCGGCCTTATCTCAACTGGGTACCAGGTGAGATGAAGGCCAAGCACATCCCCGTCGTACAATAAAAAAAAACAATTTCCCGGGTCCCGATTCTACTAAATCAATCGCTTCACGAATATAGCCCCAAACTAAGCATAGCTTGTAATACGGGAACTAGAATACATACGTTTTTTTTTTGTAAATACATACGTACTATATCAACAAATATCTATATTCATCACGTAAATGTTTGTCCTGGGTGGGAATCGAACCCACAATCTACAGTAGAATCGGGGTTAGCAGTGGTTTGCTGTAGGTTGAAGATAGTGATGATGATGATGCGCAAGATCAGTTATAGCCCGTTAGTAACAAAATTTGCTTCGCGTTCGCTTCTGAGCTGGAATTTTGTGGAGCACAAGTTTGATTCGTTTTTGACGACAAAAACTACAGGCTTAACTTGCTCTGTGAACACATTGTTTTACTTGTGTAGAACAAGTAACCAAATCAAACCAGCAAATAACTGGAGAAACATCTTTTGTATTTAATGCGACGTTATTTCTTTCAATGGAACACGAAAGTTTTGAAATCGAGTGAATGAAACAAGCAATTTTGTTTACAACTCTTGATGTTAGGTGCGCAAAAAGTAATTCATTAAGTTTCCACAGTAAACCGAGGTGTGTGGAACAATCGTTGTTTAACGTCGCCAGAGAATTTTATTGGCTTGGCTTGATCATTGTTTTTCAGCAATTAATTCGTAATGGGCTGCCGTCGACGGTGGAACGACTACCGGGGTCCGCAGATCTCTTCCGGATTCACCTTGCGAGACTAATTTAATAAAATATAATAAAAAAGCCATTTATTTCAGCCATAAGAAATACTTAACTAATACTTTAAAAATAATTTTAACCTATGTTTTAATATTAACTAATCTTACATTTCTTTGGTTTTCTGTGGTTGTCGCCTCAGCGGCGTAGGCCTCCCCTAATTCCCTCCAATGGTTCCTCTCACGCGCTTTTCCCATCCAGTCTGGTCCACATCGTTTGTTGAAGATATCCCTCCATCTTTTTTTCTGCCTTCCTGGCTTTCTCTTGCCGTCAAGTGGGATCCACTCCGTTGCTCTCTTGGTCCATCTCCCGTTATCGAGTCTAGATATATGACCCGCCCAGTTCCATTTTAGTGATCTAATTCTTTCTTTTATATCTAGTAATTTAGTTTTCCCTCGAATAATTGTATATTTATTTTTTCTGAATGTTTTTACCATGTCTAACATAGGGCTGTCAAACGTGGTCGCTAAGAAAAGAAGATGAAGAAAAGATAGCTTTATGTCAACGTAAAATGGAGAGAAGTATGCTTGGTGTAAAACTTGCGAGACTAACAGGGGACTGGATATTCAACTAAACCAATCGCTTTACAATGACAATGGTATCGGTATCGCGGAATGGCCTCTAGAACACCAAAAGGCACCCGGGGAGGGGATACAAATTTTGTCCTCTGTTTTTATCCACCATCGGGAGACAAAATGCTCTCGAAGGTGGATAAAAACAGAGGACAAAAATTATATCCCCGCCCTGTGCTGAGGGGGCTGTAGGCAATGACTGTTTACCTGATAATAGTTTGGTAAATATCACGGTTGCAACTTGGTAATTGATACGGCAGTAAGTTACGGTGTAAACGATAATTGCAAAATAAGCCAGTTCAGTCGAGAAATGGCGGTTCTCGCTTGCACTTGACCGATTTCTTTATTGAGGACGTAGGTATAACGTGAAAGAGCACTGGTTACCCCCCACAGTATAAGGCCTTCGCCTTTAATGGACCTTATGTCTTATGACCCTTATAATAGGTCTACTTCGCACAAAATCATGTCACCTGACCCTTTTCTGTGCATCTAACGGTTGTCTGGTAGAGGTCGCTTTCAGCGATAACACCACCAATTGTATCACCTATGTCGCTTAGATTATGTTCCTTAGACAGTTGAGGATTCCGGGTGAAGTGCGTTTCCACCTTCGGCCGTATTATAACTTTAAACCAGGTGGGATGTAGGCCAAACGCTTCCCCGACGTATAATAAATATTTACGTTTTAAAACTAAATAGAAAATCGACTTCAATGAAGAATATGACACAATTTCGTTTACCTGGATGAATACGTCATCCATTTTTCAATTATTTTGATGACGGATGGACGGACAGACAGGCAGATAGACAGACAGATGCGTGATCCTATAAGGGGTCCGTTTTACCTTACATGTATACGCCCTAAAATATCCAAATCGCTTCAAGCCTATAATATTTAAAGAGTTCCCTCGATTTCTCCAGGATCCCATCATCAGATCCAGACCTGATGACGGTGAGACCACCTGTGAAGTATACCCTTCAAACAAAATAATAATTTTCCAAATCGGTTTAGGCGACTCCGAGAAATCGGGGAACATACATAAAAAAAAAGGTTCCGACGAATTGAGAACCTCATCCTTTTTTTGAAGTCGGTTAAAATAAAAATCCGAATTTCTGAGTTTAATGTTTTTTGTAAGTGGTAAACAATAAAAAGTTCTGATATGTCTATCTGGCTTGGGTATTACATTTTTCCCAACTAAAGTATGATTTTAACACACTGCTACTGACGTGCTAGTGACGTGTTGAATGTTATATTTATTGTAGTATTCTACAAAAATACGCAGATAACGTGTAAAAAGTCCGATACGTTGACATTGACACACTTCTCCACGTGGCATACTGCCGAGGGCTTCCCGCCCGCTTCCATTCGGAACTCCATTTGTTTTTGTCATTTTTATACATTTTTCTCTCAATGTTTTTCATTCGCGCTTAGTTCAGTAAAGTTTTTATTTAGCTCTTCCATTTGTTCTCTTTTTGATTCAATTCAAGTTCACCCGCCGCACTGCGTATTGGTATATAACTAGAAGATTAAAAATATATATATATTGTACTCTTATTCCTCGCCGTCACCTCGCTGTATATCTTTATTCCATGTGTAATCCTGAGTATCTATATCCTGTGTCTCAAAACGTAATATATTCTGTTACTTTACGTATCAAGTGTTAGCTAGTTGATTCAGTCTTAATTTGCGCAGATCTATTTTCAATATTGACCTTAAAATCTGCTAAATTTCTTTGAGAAAAAAATCAAATCGACATTTCCTAAGGATGCCTCGTGTAGAGGCGAAACTCGTGTCGTGTAGAGGTGATTTGATTTTTTCAAAGAAATAAAGCGGATTTGTTAATGAATATTTTTCTGTTTTCAGGTAAAAATTGAATCAAATGTTGTTTGGGAACGTTCTTCTGTGAACATGAATTTCTAGGGATTTCATGGTTAGCGTGATTGTTTTTAAATTGATGCCAATGACCAAGTTAGGATTTAAGGAAGTTATTCTATAACACAGAATTGATAACATAATCTTAATTTCTCTCCTAGGATTAATCTAGTTCCCATATTTCAAAATATGGTTAAATGGCGCTGTGTTAAATTAAATGTCCCGTATGTACCGTGTCCCACCCCACAGAACTATGGTTATACCTGGTTCAACGTAGCGTAGCTTTATAAAAAGTTTCGAGCCCAACCTCAATCAAGTTTCGGCGTTTCAACAAAAATATCGTTCGTGTGATAAGCAATGGCTCGCGTGAGTACAGCCGTTTGGTAGACCTGATATGTTCTGCCGAAGCTATAAATATTGCAACTTCATTGTGAAACCGCCCACGGGAAATTAACTCCTCCCCATTCCATACTGCATCATCATTTTATGTATCCTTTCCTTGTCCTGATAGCGCTGCTCTTGTAGCATGGCGTCCAATGTTCCCACGTTTTACTAGGTTGGCTACAATTGTAACTAACAATGTAATAATATCATGGAAGTCAATATTAACTACTTCTAATTTATATAATCATAATAATATTTATTTACAGAAACTCACTTTTCAACAAAAAAATTACGTACAATTAAAGTTGAAATAACTATGTACAAGGTCAGGTTACAAACGGTCTATAGGTAACTGTTTTAGACACTGGTCTGAAACAGTTGAGCTACCTATAGACGCTTGGGCACGCTTCGTCGTAACGACGTAAAAGACCATTCGGCTCGTGAAAATTCGATTGGTAAAAGTCAATATGGCTTGCTTAGCGCGAAATCCTGCAGACCTATTGCATGAAAGTCCGTGTATACCAAGGTGATAGCCGCACCGCACTGATTGTCATATCGAAATGCAACTTTGCATGTACGAGTATATACGCGAAGAATGAAGTTCGGATAAGAAAACTATAATTTGGTATCTATCTGGGAGCTATTCTGATGATTGAGTCGGGAGAAATGGATAGTGGATCTCTTCAGTGGGTACTACTAACCGCACGAGTTTGGGCTTATATGATTTTTTTGACGAGTCCAACAGGAGTTTGCCATTTGGTTTTACATTTGACGTTTGTTTTTAAATTTGGCATTTGCGTCATGACAAAATGAAACATTTGGACATTTACAAATGTCAAAACAAACAAAATGGTAAAAAATACATCGTGGTCTTTAGTTTTTTTAACTACATTAATATTTATTATTATTACTCTGGTATAATAACAAGATAAACGTGCTTTATACCACAATAATGCTGTTAATGTGTATCTGATTAGACAAAGTAAAGCCGACGTTTGAAAAGAGTCTCACTCTTTATTTTTACGACCTCTATTCATAGATACCCAAAGACTGGACGCTTCTTCTTATTGCCGATTCGCAAACCATTTTCCTTTGCAATAAACGCAAAATAACCTTGGCTGGCAAAGAAAAGATGTTCGATATTTAAATTTAAAAACGAAAATGCGGAGCCGGGATATTCAAGGATTGCTTTGCTTGATCGTGTTCGCGGCTACCTTTGGTACTGAATTAAAATAAAATTGTAGCACATTTCGTACTAATGAATGGCCTTCCTCTTTTAATTGAGAGCTTTGGAGTATCTGATTGGAGTGAAACAGGCAGCAAAATAATGAACTAGTAGGCGGCAATCCCAAGCGGCGGTAATACCCGAGTTTCAAGTCCTGAGATGAGAAGTTTGTAAACTTAACCGTTCGACTTCTAAAATTCCTAAAACACTTAAATGTTATGCGTTCTGAGATACTTCAGGGAAGTTTTATTAAATGTTATATTTATTGTCAGCTTTCATACATATTTATTGTTGAAATGTTTGTTTGCTAAGTGGTGTTGTTTGCACTGCTACATCATTTTGTAATTGTTTTTAACAATCTCCCACCTACATTATAATAATAATTATTATTATTATTACTAACATTACTCGTACATGTGAAAGAATAGTCGTAAACACAACTAAAATCGTAAGTGAGGTAATCTGTTCTTGCTGCTCGTTTCTATAATAATTAGTAAATAAATATAATTGAATGTTTTATTATTTTTAACTACGACAAAATATAATACCCAAACGTAGAGCACACCAACATTCATAATACAATTATTATATTCATTACACAAATGTTTGTCTACAAATCTTTTTGTAAATGATGGGTTTGCTCTTGACCTCCAGGCTTGCTCTAGGCCAGAGCAAGTCTACGATGTAGCAAGCGTCCAGAATTCAGAAGGCACTGGCTCTCCATCTCCACGACGGAACACAGCTTGGCGCGGCCCGATGGGAGGGTATGCGTAATACTTTTATTTTCCAGCGAAAAAAAAAGGTCTTCGGCATGCCCACCCTCCTGACAAGTCTTTAGCCAGGTGGACCTTTACTGATCTTACCACCAATGTTGTGATTATTCAGCCGTTACCGCCAGCGAATCCGTTGCCCGGGCTAGACCTAGTGGTCTACCCCGGGCATAATTTAAATTAGATAGTGATACCTCCTAGTGGAGGTATCACTATCTAATTTTAACCTATAGCGCGGATTCATTTGTGTCGCCAGTCTGATAATATGTCGATAGAAGACATATCTAATCGGCAGCAAATCTCGGATATAAATTAGATCGACATTTCTCCACAAACACCGCACACCCCAATAGGTTGTACCATAGCACGAATCTTTTCTGCTAAAAGTACGACAAAAGGCTTTAATTCGCTCGCAAGATTAACGAGGGTCGAGGGGGAGGGAGTAACGATGGGGATTTAGGCAAAAACTTTGAAGGCGACGTTACATATAGTATAAATATACTTCCGAGAACGAATTGTTTTAACTATATTCGGCAGTTGCTTTTTGACTTTTTTCTGTTAAAAAGAGTAAGTATGAATAGCTGGGCTAAAATTAAATTTGTCGTAAATAGGAAGGCGCAAATACGAACATTCAAATGGATACTTGAATTTCATTTTTCGTCCCGGTGATATTTGTCCTGGGGCCTGCCCACAACGTCTTATAGCATTCTCGTTTTGATCTTACATTACTTTTGTCTCGTTTTTTCTACACTGGATAGATAGTGACAAAAGTAAAGTAATATCAAAACAAGAATGCTATAAAAGGTCGTGGTACCCCGTGGTCTTGTTTTGACCCGGATTATTCAATGATCATTCCAGTTGTTGGCCAGTCAATATAGTAAAGCAAAGTCGATGAATAGAATATTATAATATTGTATACAATGTATATCTGTATATAACTATTAATTGCATCAATAATAATAATAATAATACGTTTCCCTTGAAAACTTTAAGTTAACTGTAGCGTAAACGACAATTTCAGTTCCGAGAAATTGTCGTTTACATCGATTGCAATTTGGTTAGCATCGATTGCAAGCCCAACCACTTCAGTTGAGTCCAAAGTTGTGTGCGTTTGCGAATAGAGCCATAGGATCCCGTCGTGATTTAACTTATTTTATTTTTTTATTCGCGGTTAGATTTTTTAATGTAAGTTTTGCCCTGTTTAGTTTTTAATAGATGTGGATTTTGTCAAATAAAAAAAACGAGAAAAGCCTTCCTCACTATTTACTCCTTATTTGCTCCCAAAGCCGAGGGCGTCGAGAGGGTTGGGAACCTGTACGGTAGACATTACTCGGGTGCGGAAGCGAAAGTTTCGGCGGGAGTGGCCGCCGCCGCCGCCGACTCGCTGTCTAAATATCTACTCCCTGATGTGTAACTGTAAACTGTTGTCATGGAGATACAAAGTAAACCGTTCACTAGGAGCTCTGATAAAACTTACCATAAAGTGCTGCTATAAATGCTACAGTTTGCTATGTTGCTATTTGCTATCCATCGGGATTCTTCTAAAAGAATACTACTTGTTAACCGAGGGGAGAATGTGACCGATTATAATGCACACGAGTTGGGAATAGCACTTCCTTCCAAGAAGGGTTTAAACTATTTACTTCGTCTAGTTGTTCTAGTTTTTATAAACCCGAATTTATTTTTTTATTTTAGGAAAACTTACCTACAGCTATCCGTACATAGTAGTTAATTATATTATACATAGTAGTAGTTACCAGGCTTGAACATCATTTAAAAAACATAAACTATTTATATGAACACCGATACGGTTTAAGGCCAAAATCTAGCACTCTTTCTGCCACAATGGATCTTATAACTAAAATCAAAACAAATATTGATGAAAAGTGTTATTTTCTGGTTATATTCATTGATTTGAAAAAGGCGTTCGACACTGTCAGCCATAAGATACTCGTAGAAAAGTTAAGTAATTTAGGTATATCAGGAACAGCTTTAGAAATGTTTAAATCATATTTATCTAACAGGATCCAGATTGTAAAGGCAGGTAACTATCAAAGTGGTGTTCGGCAAATAGAATGCGGCATTCCCCAAGCATCCATGTCAGGACCGCTGCATTTTCTAGTATATGTTAACAATGTTAGCAAAATAGGCTTAATGGGTCATGTCTCATTGTATACTGATGATACTTGCCTGTTTACTTTGGGAAAAGTTTACCTGATTTAGTAGACAAAGCGCAAACAAACTTGATGAAATATAATATCTGGTGTCAAAGCAACCTGCTCACCATAAATGCAACAAAAACCACGTATATTATATTTACGGCCAAAAATAAAAAAAAACCCACAATATGAACCTCTGACGAAAGGTAATAACGTCATCCACCGATCACACCAAGAAAAGTATCTCGGCCGTAGATTGGATGATAAACTCTCTTGGAAAGCCCACATCGAACACGTGAAATCCAAGCTTGCATCTCTGACCGGAGCACTGAGAAGAACTGCCGGCTGTATACCACGCAAAGTCCGGATGACAATATATAATTCTCGTGTCAAATCAAATCAAGACTATCTGATGGAAATCTGGGGTTGTGCAGTAAAACAAACCTTAAACCTCTAAAAATCTCACAAAACAAATTAATGAAAGCATTGTTCAAATATCACTACTTAACTGACACACACACTATCTAAAATCAAACTAAATTATTTAATGTAAAACAACTTTATACATATTAAACATGAATTCTAGTAAAAAAAATACTAATGAAAAAAATACATACACAGATAACGTTTACAAATAGAGAATACAAATATAATTTGAGAAATACCAAAAAAATTAAAATAAGAAAACCCAGAACAAATTACGGAAAGAGTTGTATTATGTTTGAAGGAGCGCAATTATTTAATAAATTACCTGATTATATTAAAACCTGTGCCTCAATAACTTTATTCAAATATAAACTAAAATAATATATAGGTGTCTCATTGATAAAATATTTATCATAAAATATTTAAAAAACCCTAAGACATCTGGAGCAAATAAAAACTAACTTAAGCATAATTTAACTTTAATTAGTTATAGCAAATAGCCTTAAGCTCAAATTTTAAATGAACTCTGTTCTTTTTTGAGTATTAAATTTCTTTAAACTGAATTAAATGGTTAATGTAGCCAGAAATTAAGGGAAGGTAAAAAAAAAAATTAATGATTACTTATAAATATTAATTTTTGAACTAAAATAATGTTTTGAAAAAGCAATTCAGTATCATTTTGCAGTCTTGGTGATAAAAACTTTTTCTTTTTAGGTATTATAAAAGGTTTCATACTGATATGACTACAAAAAAGCAGCTTTCCGAGCAGTTATAGTATAAAAAAAAATTTATTATTCGACTAAAAACACTTGTCTTGCTAATATATAAAATATAATCGTTGCACAGACCAAATCAGAGGTCCTAGAGACTTGAAATTTTCAGGGTTGCTTATGTATTGATTGTAATAACAAAGGATTTTAAGAAATTCCCACGAGAGAACGAAGTTCCGCGCGTATCACTAGCTTTAATTATAAAAGTTACGTTGTCGTGAAAATTTGAGCCTTAGAAAGTTTTCCATTGAACCCTTTAGTCATTAATTTGTGATTACGAACACGTGATTGAATTTTAAAATATCTATAAAAGTTATTAAAATAATTTTACTACTTTGTTTTTATTTTCGAAAAATAAACAACAAGTTTAATGTAAATCCAAGCATAACATCGCAGTGATATGATCTCTAACTGATTCGATGCTTAGTATATTAATAGTACCTTCATATAATATCTTTATACTCTTAACAACTTGACATGGCCGATGCTTCGTTCGGTTATCCGAAAAGTTCGACCTAGAAAGTATCCCACTGTTTAATAAATTGAACCGAATTTATGGTTGAGTTGCGTAATTGGTTAGTCAGACTAACCCCTAAATTTCACACATCATCCTGTTGTGTGTTGTGTACCTGTACTAACCTCTTACGAACTTAGCTTGTGCCAATAATATTTCTATACCGTGTACGAGTATTTTGCTAAAAAAAAATAAAACTTAATCTCACCAAATTTATGGTTTTATCTTTAACTTCCCAAATAGTATCTGTCGTAAACCCCTCGTTTACGATATGTACGCATAAAGGTTGACTCGAAAATATGGTTAACTGCGTATACTCCACGTTAATATATTCCTATTGTCCCTAGAATTTTGTTTACCTAACGCGCGTGTGTGCTGCGCTATCTCTTCGCAGCTTAGGCACCGGTGTTATTGTAAGAGTTGGTTTTGTTCAAGCTGAGCGTCGAGCGTCAATCGTATTTAGCGGTTAGCCTTTTCTGTATTCGTTCAGTCTCAGAGTATTCCTGTATTTGTTGAAAGGGCTTATGCTGAGCGTTAAAATACCTCTACATATCCAATCGGAACGTTTGACACTGTATACTGTACGTTTTAAGAGCAGTAGTTGATGGGCGCAGATGCCGTGTAGGCTATGTTCATTTGTGGGTGTGATTACGCAGTACTTTCTTCTTCGCCTTCATCTTATCTGAATTCAAGCTATGATAAGGCTAAAGGTGTAAGCGCACTTCACCAGGAATCCTCAGTCTAAGGAGCTGGCTATCTTAACATCTAAATACCCGAACATTTAGAACTTGCCTGTAGCTGGTGGTAGCTTGCAAGGCTTACCACCAACCTAGCCAAGCACAATATTGTAGGACTACTGTATCTGAAACCGGTGGGTGAACTACATACCATGGTGGCGATTGAAATCTCATATCAGAACTATCCAGCCTACGAGCAGCTTAGAGTAACTAAAGCATAGCAGCCATATACCGGTAACTTATGCCGTGACTTCAGCTTGTTGAATAGTTGTCTCGGAAACTGGTCTCAAGAGAGACGCTAATGTTCCTAGTGCGAGTAGAATGTACAACCGCCATTCTCAGTAATGTTTGCACGCGCAGGTGTTCCGTACCTGTGAATATAAACTCCTGCTTTCAAAGTTTTCTTGGAGACGTGTTTAGGGTTCTTGGCGCCGCGTGTCTCGTATGACTCACGATCTGTAATGCCAACTTTTATTCATGCATTTATATCGCTCTGCTCTAAACGGTCCTTTGGCTTGTGAACGAATGGCCGTCATCACAACATACAACAATATACACAGAACGCTTAAATTATATGATGTGAACGATAATTTTAATTGCATTGCTTTTTTATAAAATGCTTACTACGTACATACGCATACCGTGGTTTCATTATACGAGTAATACCCTGATAGGGCCCCGATTCTTCTAAACAAAATCGCTTCACTATGGCAATGGTATCATCGCAGAGTATACTATAGGTATATGTATATGTAGCCACTATAGGCACCTTTTGGTATTCTAGTGGCCATTATTGGTTTAGTAGAATCGGGGCCCTGATTGAAACTTCACCAGCAATTTTCATACAGATAGTGAACTTATATAAAAATCTAAACAGTAGATCTCAAAACATTGTTTTTTTATTAGTAGCCTGTAAAAGAGAATTACATTTTATCTAGATTAACATTACTGACTGGACGTAATAAAGGAGTAGCCTCTTTGGAAGTCGATTGACTTTACGTTACTTTATTTATAGATTTAATAATATGTAGAATACTTGCTTCCGGTAACATGGCTTTAACTTTTAAAAGGTAATGAGACCGTGTGATACTCTTAATGAATGCATAAATTTTAATGTTTATCTGCAATATCACCTCTTCCTGCCTGGGAAACTAATTAAAATGATTTATCAGCTCTTTGTTTTTGTACGACATCCATTTTGGCATTATATGCACGTAGGTATATGTTTTATTTCCTTGAAGTGATAGGGATGTGTGACTGTTGATTGTTGAAAAGTCAAAGTCAAAGACAATTTTTATTCATTAAGTTTTTTTTAAGTAATTTTGAAACGTCAAATCTACAGCCTATTCGGAATTGCGAAATTGGATTTGTAAGATAATTGTGAAGAAGTTTGGAAAAGCCGTGTTGGGTTCAGCAGTGATATATGTGACTGAAGTGATAACAATGGTGATATTTTATTGTTATTTGTTTTTTTAAAAAAATAAAATAAAAAAATCAAAGGGATCTCTATGAATTATACTTTTGTGTGATATTTCGTAAAATTAACGATTCGAGTAGGTATTCGATTCTCTCTTTTTTATTTGAAATCGGTGAGCTTTCGACCTCAAGTCTGGCTTGGACATTACCTGGGCGAGAAGAGTGGCAGAGGGTGGCCACAAGTCAGGCGAACTTTTACTCATACTACCAGCGATAGGATCAATATACAGGTTGTCTCGAAACTCAACGTCAAACGGGCACGGGGCAAACCAGTTCCTGGAAAAAATCCTGGCACGGGGCAAACCATTTCCCGAAAAAAATAAAAAAAATCAGTAGTTCCATGTCACTATATCAATAGCACATGAAAACATGTTTTTTGAAACTTTAATAGGATAGAAAACAAGTCTTTAGCTTAGTTTGTATGTTTAATAATATTCTCGCTTACTGAAGTCATCTCCATCAGAGTTCCGTACGTTCCGCCATTGAGAATCCAATTTGGGTCACAGCTCAGTTTACGATCACGCCTATTTTTAGATGGCTTACTTAGATAATGGAGCGAATTTTTGATGTTTGTGATTTTTGACTGGAAATTTTCATGTATTGTTTTCACTGGACTGACTGGAACTTAATTATGTTTGATTCGAATGATTCTATTGAATGAACAGTTTTGTGTTTTCCCGCCTATACCGGCCACACAATAACTGTCCTGTGTTACGAGCTGTGTTTACCGATACCAATATCTGCAGCTGTGTCTTCCTAGTAGATGGATAGTAAACAGTGGATATCATTTTACAGTCGAAATATTCTCGTATTCGTCGGTAAACTTGTGTTGATTGGACCTCAGCCCATGCTAAAGGGTTATCCAAAACCTACTTGAAATCAGGTGATCGACAATAAAGTAGTGGTTTTAACGTGTTCTCATTTAAAAAGCGAAGTTTTAGTTGACCATAATGTCACATACCATGAGACAAGAACCATTATTGACGCATAACTTTAACCAGGTAACTTTTCAGTCGTGTAACGAAAAGCAGAAGTCATTTAATAAGTAAATACGTACGTGTCACGTAGATGTAGTCTGCAAGCAATGTTGCAAAGAAACAAGGTGGTTGATTGTGCATTTGACACCAAAAATACCTTCCTGCTATTGTTTGTAAAGCTGATTCAGCCAGCCCCATTCAATTTCGTTTAACAGTGGACTGTATGCCCGGCATATGATTTAATGGCGGCCGAGAACTGTGGCTCGTCCGGCTGAGTGACGGCATTTCCAAAATCGCGGGCTAAGCGAGCGAGACTAGAACGGGTACGTAGAAGTATATAAAGAGCTGAAGGGCGTATAAGGCCTGTCTGTATCCAGCATTGAAGTTAGATATGATGTGCCCAAAGAAACGAGGTAAACCCTTCGCTGCATTGTTGCATACAGAACTCATCGCAGAATACGCTCTGTGTTTATAGTTAGGTGGTAGATATGATGTGCCCAAAGGAACTCGAAACCCTTCGCCGCATTGTTGCATACAGAACACAGCGGTGAATACGATCTGTGTTTAAAGTTAGGTGGTAGATATGATGTGCCCAAAGAAACTGGAAACTCTTCGCCGCATTGTTGCATACAGAACACAGCGCTGAATACGATCTATGTTTAAAGTTAGGTGGTAGATATGATGTGCCCAAAAAAAATGGAAACCCTTCGCCGCATTGTTGCATACAGAAGACAGCGCTGAATACGATCTGTGTTTAAAGTTAGGTGGTAGATAAGATGTGTCTAAAGAAACTGGAGAAACCGTCCGCTGCATGATTGCATACCAAACCCATCGCAGAATACGCTCTGTGTTTAAGTTAGGTGGTAGATAAGATGTGCCTAAAGAAACTGGAGAAACCGTCCGCTGCATGATTGCATACTAACACAACGCTGAATATTCTGTATGAATATATCGGGTAAGAAGTTCGGGTTTTTTTATGTTGCACTTACAAGTTTATTCAAATAGTTGTACCTATTTACACTAACAATGACTACTTTCTACTTATCATTCGTTACTGAAAATGAGTTATAAATACAAAATAACTCACTGTCCCATTTATTTTATCTTACTTATACCGAGTTACTGTTAAATTCATGGAATATGAAGATTGATGGTTCGCTACAGTCCTTTCCTCATCCTTACCTATTCTATGAATCATCCCTTCATTATGATTTGTTTGATCTCGTGTTTCGGTCCCAAGTCTCAGTGCCCGTGGACTATAAATCAGTGCCATCCCTAATTTGAAATATCCCAAATGTTCACGGGCTGGGCTTGCGCTAGGTCGTTGCTCTCAGACCCACGGGCCCTGGCATCCCTATTTCCCCCGCCGAGCTGTACCGCCGCCATGCCAGGACGGATATTATCGCAGCCCGGAGCGCTCGATAATAATCGCAAGGGCAGCCCTAACGATCCTTTCAATGTACGGGCACCTCCGTTTCGAATAACCTGCCTAAAATACCCTATTCCATTTTCAAACACGTCCTTTTTTGTTGTTCTTGAATTAAGCAAATGGACTTTTTATCGAATGCAGTTTGAATGCATTTAAATATTTAATTCTCAAATAAGCAAGCACTGAACCGAGCGAGCATTTATTATTTCGATGCCGTATTTGCTACAAGCTGTCGAAAAAACGTCGATATGATTTTAAAATGAACTTCTATTAAAATATAGATGCGAAAAATGCGATGACAAAGCATCTAACCATATATAATCATCGTTTCACTAACTAACTGACTGATAACTAATGCACAGCCCAAACCAAGCACAAAATTGTATGATAAGTATGCGTTTACAAAAAAAAAAAACGTATTTCAGTATTCTATCCGTAATCTAGTTCTCATATTACAAGCTATGCTAAGCTATATTTGGGGCTGGATGGTGCTATGTAAAATTAATATCCTGTAACATTAAAAAAAAAACCAGAGGGAGACATATTCAGGGTGTCTTCCTCATGTAGTTAAGGGGTGCACTGATTTGAATTTAATTTAAATAAATAACGCTTTATTGTACACAAAATTACATCGAATAGTATAAAAATAAGGTAACACAGTGTAATTATAAAAGAACAATGGACAGCTAAATACTAGCTTAACGCTAAAATTAAAGATATAAAAGATATTAAATAAAATCTCACAAAAAAATCCTGAAGTTCCTAAGAAAGGGGTTAAAGGAATTCCCACGGGAGGAACAAAGTTTCTTGCGTTTCACTAATGTATTATATATTTTGTTACGATGGCTACAGGAAACCATTTGGTCTGAGTAGTCTTTTTATGCGAATAAAACTACTTCGATTCAAGTAATATTATGTTATAGCGATCTATTATTAGATATTCTGCTGGTCTAGAGACCACAAAACTGACGAATTGACGTTTATTTATACCATATGATAATCACGTATTCACGGATTTTAAGAAACGTCTACAATAGAACAAACAACTAGGTGGACAAAGGTGGCCCATGAACATATTTTTTTGTTCGTGGTCTACCTAGGTGAACTGACGAGGTGTTCCACGACTGTAGACGCGAATAAAACTTTTTTTTTATAGTACGACGGGGAAGCGCTTTTGTAATTGTAGTGCTGGTATCACTATGACAACCGTGGGTGGCAGACTTTTTTTAATATACCATACTCTTCACCTCTAGATTTGGACAGACAAGGATAAGGTCTAGGATGGAATGAACCTACCCAGATAATCTACCTACTTGAGTGTATACTGCCACTTATCTCTCTATTCTCTATCGAGTGTGACTGCGGGGGATTTGCCATAACCAACACGCTTGACAGGCGAGTTGATGATGGCAGTATTTGTGTCTATTACTAAAGAGTAGGCTGCCGATCTCCTAACAAAAAAAAGTGATGGGGGAATTTACCATTATCACCACGCTTGACATTACTGAATGACACGAAACCAGAAACTTGTATAAATTGTCAGCTTGTGAAACCCCACAAATTAAAACAAATAGTATAAAAATTATAGATTAAAGTTTTTATGAACAAGTTAAGCAAAATTATACTGGCAAATTGCTTTTTCTGAACATTCATAAAAAAGATTCATAATAATTTCAATTAAAAAAATTGTTTTTTTTCCTCGTAGGTATAGCTTAAAAAACTATGTATCCCTCGGAAGAGAGTGCTATTTCCAACTCGCGTGTATTAAAGCTCTAAACCCCCGTTGGTAATCGGTTACTTCCGCCCATCCGTGAACAATGAACTTACTATTTCAAGCCGATCTAGTAATCATTTCCGCAATATAAATGTTGATTATAATTGGTATCTATGTCATGGGTACCATTATGGTACAAGTTCGTGAAGGCAGCAGTAGCAGGCGACAGCGAAAAGTGACAATACTGGTTCCTATACTTTATCTTATTAGTTCAATACATAACGTATTGAATTTGTTTGAAGCTATGTTCTGCCGCTGTCGCCTGCTACTCTCATCAATAGCATATATTCTATTCTATGCGAATGAATTTTCTTTGAAATGTTGGCTCTATTATCATGATATCGACTTCCTTATTTAAGACCCACCACTTACTTTGAGCTATGGACTCTTGTTTGCAGTTGGCCATAAATCCGGGAGAAATGCCAGTAGGTAACTTTTATCAATTGAATAGTTTTAATATACAATCCATGTTGAAGCTTGGAGAGAAAGGCGAATTCAGGCGAATCGCTGGGTTCTTTTCTGTATTATGAGACAGCTACAAGATAAATATTACGCACAGCACATTAATTTCGCATAGCGTCTTCTAGCCCCAAACTAAACAAAGCATCTAGGGATCAAGATAACTGATACCCATATACCTATATTATACTTTTGTATATACAAACTTGGTAGTCATGAAATAACTTCAATTCTACCAGCATCATTCCCGCCCGCTATCGCACACTAGGTGGGGTCAGCACAACATATTGCCTTCTTTCTCCACTCTCCTCTATCGAAAGTCATTTCATTCATCACTCCTTCATTGTACGTATCCCAATAATAATTTTGTTTTCATGGTTGTCCACAGGGCGGTGACAGATCCGCGAGATGGCCGGCGCGTGGCCCTCAAAAAGCTGCCAAACGTTTTTCAATCGCTCGTCTCCTCAAAGCGCGTCTTTCGCGAACTCAAGATGCTGTGCTTCTTCAAACATGAAAACGTATGTTAATTTACATTATCTAGCTCGTTGAGTGCTGCTATACATGGGCGGGACCGAGATACCGGCACTCAACGAGGTAGCTTGTGTTTTTTATTTTATTGTACGACGGGGAAGCGCTTGTCCTTCATCTTACCTGGTAAGGTCCTCAAAAAAATGAGGAATCTTACCTCTAAATGCCAGAACACAAAAATTTTTGAATTGTTGTTCTTCGACAGAATTAGGTGTGATGGTGGTAGCTAGCCAGGCGGACTTACAAAGCACAATATTGTACTCCCACTGGGGATCGAACCCGAAACCTCTGGATCTGATACCGGTGGTTGAACCACTAGACCCCAGAGGTGGTTCCGGCTGAATGTCACAACACTGGAGGGCCTATAAAAGTCTACCTGGCTGGCTACCACGCGGTGCGCGGGAGAGCCTCATCCTTGCTTTGGCCTTCTACCTGGTGCAAAGCTATGATATGGCCGAAAATGGAAGCGCACTACATTTGGAAAGCTCAACAGTCTGAGGAACTGGCTATCTTATCTCTAAATGCCGGAACACAACAATTCAGAACTGTTGTTGAGGCGGCAGACTTCGGTAACATGGCTAGGCGGACTTAGACAAAGGACAAAGTCCTACCACCAACCTTACTTACTTGTTGTAATGAAACTTTTCCTTCTTTCTTGGCTTTAAAACCAAGAAAAACGTGTCGCGTTTGACCACCATTATTTCTGATTAGCGATTCAGTTCTTGTGTTCTATTGTGAAGCATGAATTCTGTTCAATATAAATAATCTAAAGTTACTGACAGCAAATAATATAATTTGTGAAATCGAACACGGCTTACGTGAAAACCCAGAATAAATTTATTCGTTATTTTTTTGCCTACATGTGTTCGCATGTCTTATTTTGGGCCAAGGACGTAAAAACTGTTGTAGTTTCACGAAAGAGGGAGATGCCAATGCAGTACAAATAATTTAAAATTTAAACTCATGCACTGCATTTCTAAGCTTATATTGCGCCAAACGAAAATATTTATCGTTTTTATTTATTACTCTCGCAAAATACGCTCTATGATCTCCTATGGCCAAATCTAAATGAAAAGGTTTTTCGGGTTTTTTTGTAATAATATTGTAACAAGCATACGAGCGAACCTTTCTCACGACTATTAAGGCTGAAGTGGAAGTAGAATTTAATCAACACGTTTGTCTAAAGTAATGTAATTAGACCCTTCGCAGTCGTATACTTATGCAATGTTGATGAAAAGCCCTAAATTAACGAAACCCATTGAATTTCTAGTGGGTTCTTCAAACTTATAATCAAAAATTCAATACCACTCGCCGATAATTTTACGTTCGAAACTCTTTTATTATGATAATTGGTTATGGATGGGACATTATCACGATATAATTATAATGCTCAGTGTATTCCCTTCATTTGGTATTCGTTTTCACTGTATTTTATTGATCAACGTTTGCGGTTGTGCGCACTCAGGGGTACAAACATGGATTTGCATTCAAACGAGAATATCCCGCCCACATTCACCATTGTTTTAGTTCGATTACGTGTCAAAATTTCTAATACATAAAAGTCGATTTGTGTATGTATGGTCACTATGGACTCCAAAAACGGCTGGACCGATTTTGACGGGACTTTCACTGGCAGCTGACGTTATTGAGAGTACTTATGATACGTTTATTTGAGGATTCCGTGAAAAAAAATTAAACCAATAATTATCCAGATAATTTTAGAGTACTTCCTTTAGTGCAATAATTTTTTTTTTGGAAATTCCCACTAGTTAACGAGAACAGAGTCCTTGGTGTTATATAAAAAAAAAATGTTACTCCAAACTAAGCAAAGCTTGTATTAATATGAGAACTAGATTACAGAAATTCAGTCTCCGTGGTCAAGTCCCATGTTACTTTTTTGATTAGTTTTCTTATTAATATAACACCCAAACACAGAACAAACATTAATATTCATCACACAAATGTTTGTCCCGGGTGGGAATCGAACACACAACCTGCATCGTAGAAGGCAGAACTACTACCAACTGAACACCAGTAATACCAGTTAATTATATTCGGGTAACCGCTGACGTGTTTAACGTTCGCTTATCTTTTCAGGTCCTATCGGCTCTAGACATCCTCCAACCGCCCAGCCTCGACTTCTTCCAAGAAATGTATCCTTTTATCTATCAGATAACCATTCGAAGAAATCGTTCGGTAAGTGTGGTGGTAGTGGTTTAACGGTGAAGCGGGCACGTTGACCTTACGTGAGTCCTAACGTTGCGTTTCTACTCGGAATCGACGGAACTGTGAGAATGCCGGCTGACGCTATTCAGAGTGTACCTTATATTTTATCTGGATGCTTTTGACTTCTCTGCTTGCTGACTACGGTTGAGTCGCGACGCGGCTGGCTGCTTGATATTTTATCTTGGTTCGATCTTCTCTTTGAAAGAAAAGAAGAAAGAAAGACACATTTATTTATCCCACATAAACTAGGTTATATAAAGGTTACCAACCAAATAGATACGGTTTTGCTTAAAATTATTAATTGAATGATAATATTTATAAATCTTATACTGACACAAAAATTCACAAGTCGCGACAGAACTAAACAATTGATAGCCTTATCGCTTGAATCAATTTAATCCAGGTAACCTAGAAAAGAGACAGAAAGTAAAAAAAATACAGATCATAATACAGCGTACAACATTAGGGTAAATATTAAACTTATCAATGTGTACAAATTAAAAAAAAACATTAAGTTAAAAACAAAAAACAACATTTAATAACCAGGTTTATAATAAAAGTAACAGACTCATGACTTTTTCCCCTTCGAGGATTCACATCTGATCATAAAGGTTGCCTGGAAGAACCTATCCAGGTGGACTTAAACAAAATCCTACCATCAACCAATCCAAGCACAATATTGCTCCCCGTGGGGATCGAACTTGGGACCTCTGGATCTGAAATCGGTGGGTTGAACCACTAGACCACAGAGGCGGTTAACTTATAATATCAGTAATTAATATTATTATTTATAATATCAGTCAGTCAACAGCTAAACGTAAGTATATCTGTTGTCTTCTGTGGATATTGTAAGCGTGTCAAGGTCGTGTGTATAAACGCAGACCTTTGCAAAATTATCGTCTGTATTTTCAAGTGTGACTTTGTTCACAAAATATTAAATTTCGAAGATTGGGCAAGTGAATTATTGCCGATTTTAATTTATTAAAATCGGCAATAATTCACTTGTCCAATTGCCAATAATCAAAACATGCCTCTCCTAAATAATTAAAATCACGTGCAACCATGCAAACCGAGAGCCCCGACCCACATTTCAAGACAAAAATCACGCTTGGGATGGCCTTTTATTTATAATTTAATTTATATAACTTGTTGTTATATTATAGCGGCAATAGAAATACACACTCTGTGCAAATATTAACTGTCTGCCTATACATGAACCGTACCATAATAGCTAGACAGCCCGTTGATATAGACAGACGAACGGACAGGCGGAAAGCGGAGGCTTAGTAATAGGGTCCCTTTGATGTAATCTAGGGCTATAATAGCTCACAGTATACAAGTACTGTAAGCTAATTCCCTAGGTACCTTATACCTCACACCACATCAACAGCCCATTAGTATCCATTGCTGGATATAGCCCCCTCCAAATCTGCAGTTTTTTTCTTCTTTCGTCTTTTCATAATCACCACGCTTGGCAGGCGGTTTGGTGATCGCAGTAAATAATACACAGAAGGAAGGTGCTGCCCTTCATCTGATGAGATTATATCTATCATCTGTTAATATACATTTTCATGGCTGCGTAGATCTTGAATTTCACGCTGTCGAATCATATTGCAGCGAAGGTCGATCTCCCAAGCGCAAACTTTTCGTCGGTCTGGTGGGTACCGTCCAATTTACTTCCCGATTTGCAAACGATTCATTAACCTCATGGGCGTAGTAAAGTATCCCCTGGCATAACTGTCAGTTTTATGTATCAAATTTTATACAGAACCCATTGTAATTTTACGGCACGTCGTGATTTTTTACTGCTTGGTGTACATTTTCATCACCTCGTAAGGGAATGGTTCCTTTTATTTCGAAATTAAAAAGTACATTCGTAAGTTCCTATTGTTAGCCACAGGAACTATAAATTGTAAATACTCGTATCGGCAAGGTTAAACGAGTGTAGAATTAATGTTTGCTCTCAGTTTTAACTGTATTTGGCATTGAATAATAAATTATTGATTATTTTTGTAAATTGATTATAATTACGGGCACGTGAATGGCAGATGTTTTCGTGTGTTCGTGTTTATAAAACCCGACTGATACATATTGTAAGTCATTATAACTGATAATGCTTTTGTTGTATTTCCGAAATGATCCGTGCTGTGCGGTTGAGATAATAATAGACGTGGGTCTTACGGCTATAACAACAAGCGATACAATGGGTTGGCCAGATATAGGTTTAGGGCGAGGCGTCAGCTGTGGGGACAATATCGGCGTTTCCTACCCTCGCTCGACGATTTATTCCCCTTGAAGTTTTATTGAAATTCGAATGGCACTCGTTCGCCTTCCGCGCTCGAACTAAAGCTAGACCGAACATCAAAAGGAAAACACTCGAAAACCTCGTCGGCACGACACGGGCAGGGCGCTCTGCGAAGAATTGCACGTTTAAATTTTAATCATCCCGGCGACGATCGACTTTGAAATGTATATGAACGAGCTCTCACTCACAGCGCTGCAGAAAAGGACACTTTGAACCTGTAAATCGTTCGTTGCTCTGTAGGTTTCAGGATATGTATCTAAGACTAGCGTTTGTTTCAGCTATCATATTCTTGCGATACAACATTCAATTACGTTTGCCTCGAAGAAGGACGTGGAAGAAATGTAATCTAGTTTTTTTATGCTCAAGTAAGATCTTGACATCGAGGCTTATCTAGCTCATAGAATATATGCTAAAACGAATTATTATGCCTTTTACTAGATTCTATTTTAATATTGGTTAAACGACATAAAGAGATTCCCCGCTCTGCGATGAGCTGTTTATTTCTAAGCGGCTCGGTGCGATCACCAAAATAGAAGCAAGTACTTCCGCTTAATGAAATGCAGTGTCGCTCTTTGTGCATCTTTGCGTGTTCTACGTGATTTGTTTCCTCTTTCTTCTGGCACATTGTTACTCATCAACTCGATAAAACTTTTAGCAGTTGCAGTAGCTAGATCACCTTAGCTCTTCACGAAGTGTCGTTGGAACAAAAGAGTAAATAGGTACTTAATTTAAAAGTTTTTTTTTTTTTATACTACTATGGTGGTAAACTGGCGTACAACCCACACCTGGTGGCAGCCTATAGACACTTGCAACGCCTAGTTTCTAGGGAAAACCTCGACTCGACAGGAAGACCATGGCAGATTAAATCCAGCTCAAACTCTAATCCAGAAAAAAAGTTTTTTTCTTGTACTACGGGGAAGGACTTTTCCTTCATTTCACCTGGATTCATTATATGATAAATCCAGGTGGAAGCGCACTTCACCTTAAATCCTCAACAGTCTAAGAAACTGGCTAAATATCTTGTTATGGCGACAGACTTAGCTAAGATGGTGGTAGATGAGCATTAGACACTCCAAATTACTTATCGATATCGACGTTGATACATGAAACTAGTTATAAACTCCAAAGCCGAATTTTAAACACGCGCGTTTAAACCTCGCGAGTCTGACGGTCTACTTAAGCTAGGAATGTTTACCGCATCCTTTGGATTATCACAAACAATGAGAGTGATGCATTTTGCGACTATCTCAAGCAGAGTTTCACAACAGTCGGTCTAGTAAAATACCCTAAAGTGGCATCGAAAATGGTGCCTGAAAACCAACCACAGTTTTCTGCTGGAAATTGATGCCTTCAGAATAATTTGGATTTTTTCTCGCTTGGCTTTGAATAACGGGCTTAAAAACAAAGGATGTTTATAAAATATTTCAGTGTGGTAATATCGCTTTCTATGTACGTCTGGTGCTAAGTTCAGTTTTTTTGATATATTTGAAATTCACGAACAATGAATAAAGAACGCGCCGCTCGTGCCAACAACGGTTCGACACGACGATGCGACGGCTGAACGAAATGATAATTTAGACAATCATAATGAATTCCTCTGTCACATCATTTTCGCGAAAAACTCAGTTAGTCTGTGAGACAAAGGAATTGGCAGTTTGAAATATGAAGAAATCGTTCAAAACGATTGTGAAGAAGCTAATTTCGGTACGAGTGTTTCGAGAAAATTCAGTATTATCTCGCACAAAGAGCGTATAAGAGAACCCAGAAATGCGCAATTCCACGGAAATATACCGTTTTCTCGGGAATTAATTCTGCGCATCACACAACACCGTGCAGTAATCCTTGGCGCTCTTAAGACGCGTCACGAAACAAAACAAAGTTTCGCATAACACCCCTTTGTGAGGCACCCGCGCTGACTTGTCATTGTTTCTCTTTTGTTACGTGAGTTTCTTTCATTTGTTTGGTGTCTTTGTTTCGGGTGTGCACGCGCATCGTGCGAGGTGCAGCGCCCTTGCCGCTTCCTAATTAGCGGGTCCGCGTGGGCAGCACGCTTGGCCCGGTGTAACCTCGAGTCCACACGTCACGCCTGACCGTGCTGACTCAGATATCTCGCCACGACCAACTTGTATCGCAAATAAAAAACTGTTTAACCATCGATTATGTTGCACGGCACAAATCGATAATTCGTTCAATTCTCGAATCTCAAGTTCTGCGTATTCCTTTGTTAGTAAGACAAGGTAATATTGACATTGAAGTACATATTTAATACAAAGACTTAATGGTGGGGCAAACATTTTCATGATTTTTTTCCGGGTGGTGCATATAAATTTGCCGCTAAACGGGGTTCAGTAACATTATTTTATTTTTCTACTGCCTCTATTATGTAATAAGCAGGTACCGATAAAGTTATATGACGACGTGGGCGGAGAACTGATTGAAAGTCAATAGGTCAAGTTTCAAGTCCCATCACGCGACGAACTTGCTTTAACGAAAGGTTCGTTCGTTTGGCATTATTTTTGTTTTCAGCTTATATTATGGGCTTCCTTTTAGAGACTATTAGTCATTTTACAATTAGCCTGTAGTGTGTATTTGTTTTGTAGTGTTATAAAATTCTGAGACCGTCTTCTTTCGCGGTTGATTTTTATTTACCCTGATTTGTGATCATAGGCTATACATTTGGTTTTCCTGTTAGGACTGCGCATTATTATCGTTCCGTTTCTAAATTCAATATACGATGTAGTGATTCTGAAACACACGGAAAGTTTTCGGATCGGAAACATCACTTTTTGTCGGATTCGACTTCCGATAGATTTCTTCCATTTCTGGAAATCTTCTGTAGATGTGTCAAATACTAATGCAACATTTTAAGATTTTTAATTGACGGAATAGCGTTCTAGGAGTCTGCATCGGAAGTTGCCGAATTCGATCCGATAAGGCTTTCCGAATGTTTGAGAATCGCTATACTGATTTCCGAAAATCTGAATTCTCAACACATATTACCCACACTTTGAGCTGTCAAGATTCTGATGTGTGTCAAGGTCATACGCGGTATTGGATTGCGCTTGTGGCCTTGGGATTGGAGATTGCTAGGCTCATCGCCTGAGGTGCCTGTTGTTTAACCGACCGTCCGCCCTAGCCTAACTAGTTATTAGACTAGGTATCGTGCGGTTTGCGATTCGTGCAATCGTGTAACTATCCTTGAATTATTTGGTACGTCAAAAACATAATCTGCACCTGCATTTTCTTGTAATCTGCTTTGCATGCACTGTATCAGACTTAATATTTTGATCGAAATTGCAAGTAAAACACAGCAGCATAACGCGTTTCGCTACACTGTATTGAATTTCGCTGCTGTCTCAACGTAAAAGTTAATTTAAAACTAAAATATTTGTGGAATGACGCCCAAGGCACTTGCATCTTGCATATCTCAAGTGATTCATGCTCATATATTTGATGTAGAAATACTGCGATAGAATGATGACGTTGACTCGAGCATTATCAAGGTTTCCGAGGGTCAATGACACAGTTGTGTGATACAATTTTGGGATTTGACTAAAAAGTTTATGAATTATATGAAAGTAGTACAATTTGTGTTATCAACTCGAAGTTATTAGAAGTAGTTTCTTCTGCCGTGGCAGTTGCGGCTTAGAATCGAATCCTCTATCTCATCCCACATGAATGTCGTAAAGGCCCACTAAGAAGACGGATAGCAGCTCCTGTCCTGTGCTCCTGTGTGTTGATTATGCAAACATCATCTAATGCTTTAAAATTAGCTTTGGGGGAGAGTATGTCCAGCAGTGGACAGAGCGTTGGGCTTTTGCTGATGCTGATACTTGTATATAATTATTTTACAGACACACTCACTAAGGTCTTAGTCTTGTTTATATCCTGTCCTGACTCTGACTGATCGTATGATTCAACCTTACAGCATACCGGAAACATGTTACTTCCAGGGTTCGATTTCCCTTATTTTTTTTAAATTCTTTATTGAAGGGTTTGCTCAAAACTGAAAATGTCACCCTGTTGGTAGGTACATAAAAAAACATTAATTATATAACAATAACATATGTATACGTTTCCTAAAAACGATTCCTAATTGCTAAATTGTAAAGTTTCGTACTTTTCTAATTCCGATAAACTTAATATTGTCGTACGTGATGATATCTTTACCGCGTATTTATAAATCAATATGTTACGAGATCAGTTGATCTTGACGTATGTACTTTATAATATAGATCTACGGCAGTGCGTTATTAATCCCCGACATAGCATGGTGATCCATTTCAGCGGCATCTCGGTTATAGATCGTCTAAGCGAATCCCTTGAAATATGCAAAGGCGTGGGATTATATTGTTACATGGTCAATTTATCAGGGCTAGGAAGTTGGCAGCTTCCTCTGCGTCACGCCGTGGGTGATTATAAACGTAAATACTAATAGTTGGGGTCCAGTAAGCAAGGGGTTGGCGGTTTCGATTTGAATTAGGATTGTTGAACAGAATGATAACTTAATATATATGGTCTTATTTTTTTTTTCTGAACACCGACTGGACCAGTAAAACATGTTTTGCATGTATTTTAAGGATTAAGCTTGGTTCGTACATTTTCCTGTAAAAATGTTTTTATTGTTCCATTTCATCAGCCTTGGTTAGTTTACCTTTAAATAGTTCACGGGTGAATGAAAAGAAATGAAGCTTTAGCTTGTTTAACTTATTTTTCCTTACAAGATTAAAGCTCTTATGTTATGAATTTGTTTGCTTGTTTTAGAGATGTGTGTGTCTCATTTGAGCTTACTATTTGAACTATTTAACGCAGAATAATATTATTATGCTCACGTCTCCGTTATGGCGATAAGCCTGTATTTATGGAGCTCGCGAGATCACAGTTTATGGCAGTGCTGTCGGATCACCCCACACCACAAGGCATTATGCACGGTCAGCGAACGCGGTTCGTATGTGGGCTTCTCAACATTTAAGCTCGGTGATCCAATAGCCAACTTTGTGTGTGGCCAAGTGATGACGTAATCTTTCGTGAGTCCCGCAATACTAAATCGATGCCATGTCCAACTTGAAAAGGGTTAACTGACAGAAGGTTAGACTGACGGACAACTGACTAGTACAGCTAGATGAAGAAGAGTCCTTTGATCATCAGTGGTGTTACTGATACCAGTTTGTACAAGGAATGGGTATTCAGTTATATAGAAGAGAGTAAACCAAACAACAAACAAAAAATTATCAATTTGAACGATATAGGACTGCATACAAAATGTGCCGACATCAGTGTAGCTTTTAAGAATTTCCTGTTTTATTTTTTGCCTAAGCATTTTCTTCCGCAAATCTTTGTTGATAAGATATTATGATTCAGTCGTTCTCCTGTCTGTGTCTGTTTAATTATCCAATCAGTATGAAATGAAACGCAATACTAATGTTAACACAAGACTAGGTACCTTAGTCTACTCCTAATTTGAAACAAGAAGCCTGCTTCCAAAATCTTAAATTAGTGAAAATCCGGAGTAAAATTTGACAGAACTGACTGATAGACAAATTGTAGAAGAGTTTGAAGAGTCACTGTAACAAAGGACTCAGGAATTAGTTAATAATGTAGATGACACCGGTACAACGAGGTTAACCGTAGATTGTGGTAAATAGAAACAATGTTGAACTCTACATATCAATTTAACATTGTCTCTGCTTATTTTTTATATTGGGTGGTTTATTATACTGTCCGGTACCGTAAGCATAAAGTTTTGTATGCTTTTAGTTAGAATATAATTACATTTTGCTAAAATATATACGATGTTTCTATACACCCCATTGTTGGGAACAATCAATATATTGATTAATAATCATTATTATATATAATAATATTTTTTTCACAGTTAAAATTATAATAAGTAGTTACGAAGACCTTAATGTTGCCGCTCGTCGGCTGTCTATGACTTCTGAGTTCGTCGCGATTTCAATACACCCCATTCATTAGAATGGGGTGTATTGAAATCGTGTATTGAAATGGTACTAACGATTTTTCGTGGTTGATCGTTGTTTGACCACAATCTAAACTAATGTTAGGTGACGATTTAGCATGCATGATGGTCTAGGAGAAACCAATTCACTCTCACCTCAAAGATACCCAAGTTAAATGTGACAGGAGAGACAGCGAGTAAGCGTGATACCTTACAGTAGACGATTTGATATCATTCATTATATCTAGGAGAAACCTATTCACTCTTACCTCAAAGATACCCAAGTTAAATGTGACAGGAGAGACAGCGAGTAAGCGTGATACCTTACAGTAGACGATTTGATATCATTCATTATATCTAGGAGAAACCTATTCACTCTTACCTCAAAGATACCCAAGTTAAATGTGACAGGGAGACAGCGAGTAAGCGTGATGCCTTACAATAGACGATTTGAAATCATTCATTAAATTGAAGATCTGACTTTGTCGTTGCAAACAATACCTAGATGCAATATGAGTTCTATCAACATTTTTATCGTGATCGTCATCAAGTATCTTTGCTTTTGTCGTATCAATAGCATTCCGCGCAAACAATGCTTTTATTGATTTAACCAGAGGACTTTCATTCAATTTAAATATACAATATTATTGTGGCGTTGACTGACTGACTAACAATCGACACACAGCCGCCGCCGCCGCCTGAACCAGAAGACGAAGTGAAATAGGCAAAAATATTCCTTGTGACTTTAAAATATGATAGTCGTTTCTTATTTTAATTTACAAGCTAAATCTATTTTTGAGACTTGTGTGTGCCTTGACTTATTATTGTGTTAATGTTATTATAGCCTACGATTAAAGCGTGATCCTATCATGAAACGGCTTTTGATAAATTGTAGCTTCAAAATACGTCGTTGTGCAAAAAATTAAATAAATTCGCCGCTTCATCTCACTTGACATTCACGTTGTCATGAGCCCATGCTTCGAAGTGGAGACATATTTCCACCACAAATGTCAAAAGTGGTCAAATTTCTCGGTTTCCGTGCAGATAGAGAAGATAGAGAAGATAATTTTATGTCTAAGTTGGATAAAAACAGATCATATTTTTATCCCCGGCCGTGCTGAGCCCGCAGGTGATATTAAAGCCAAGAGCTTCTCCGTCATACAGTAAAAAATATTGCTATAATAACAACAGAACAGAAAAAACAATTCTGTTCTGTGATAATGACAACATTTTTGAAATTCAATATTCATATATTTCATACTGGTTCCATAACTAACTCTGAACTTACGGTTTAAATTCATTAATTCTCAAAAAGACGTACAAGTCACATGATAACAATGTTATCGTATAACAAATTAAAAGAAGGTCGTTCTTATAGGTCATTAAGCGCATAAATATATTGTAAGGCCAGCAAACGTGAATGTAAGTAGGATATGTACATCAGAATTAGAATTAAGTTGGTAGAGTACCCAATTAACGCATTTAAATTACTCTTACCATCTTATACGTATTGCACCAGCTCAATAAAAAAACAAGTAAAGATGTGGTTTGATGGAGAGTGCTTGTCTAAATGGAACCTATTCATCCCGGACTTCAAGACTCCAAGATTGTACTGGTGCGGAAAAACAGGCGAGAGCAAGGAGTTCCATTAGTAGGTAGTGGGTATGTTTGGCTTTCACTAGGTACAATGTTTTCATGAATGGCATCAAATTTAACAACATCTAGGTATATTTATTTGTTTATTGCCAATATGTTTTTCTATTTATATATACATATTTATATTATGTATTTATATACAGTGTGAGTTTTTTTTCAGGGCCACTGAGTTTTTTAGCTTGGAATTATCAGGTATTACGTATTTGCTTAGATTTAGTGTTAAGTATAATGTTATATAGATTTATTTAAATTAGTATCTACTAATTTGAGGGCGTGTTTGAGAGGTTTATTCATAGAGAGTTGATATCGGTCGGAAACTCGCGATGGATTTTATTTACCTATTATTTTGTACCTATTACTGTCAATTGAATGTTTTTCTTCCTTTTCTTCTTTCTAGCTAGTGGAACTTCAGAGTTAAGTACCAAGTACACATACTAAGTACACATCGTCACTTAACATCAGGTGAGATTGTGGTCAAACCATGGTCTATTCAATCATAAAAAAAAAAGTAACTCTGTGGTTCCACTGGCTTAGTATAGTCTAGTAGTATGGTCATAGATTTTGAAAATGTCCATATTGCGTTCATGGACATTCTTTTAAAGTAATATAATTTACCTTCGGTTACTTCGATCTCGCTTGATCGTAGGGTTCTCTACTTCAAATCTGGATTCGATTTGGATAGTCTGCTTGTACCTTTTCACTTAACTCCATTTGACATAAGTGCTTCACCGAGCACAGACTATAAATGACACCGTGTTAGTGGATATGTTTATAGGTTAGTTATTTGCTTTACTTATTACATTTACATATCACTAGTTAGCTTAAGTTATATTTGATAGTAAGTTGTAGTGTTTAGTATTTTCTTTTTTTTTTCTGACGGCTGTGTCTGTGCTTTGTTTTGTGCCTCTGTCAATTAAATTATTTTATTTCTTTCTTTTCTAACTCAATTACCGCTGCGTAGCCATAGCTTACTTGTAAAGACTATGATAACTTGGTCAATAATGCTGACTTTTCCTCACGTGGCCTTAACTCTGTGCCATTGTTTGTTGTTTTCATTTTCATACATCGGCACTCGGCTCTTTTAACCGCCTCTGTGGTGTGGTAGGATACAGACACCCCAGGTTCGATCCCCAGTGGCGTACAATATTGTGCTTTTTTTGGTTACCATTACTACCACCAGCTTACCTAAATATGTCGCCATAACAGCATTTCAAAACTGTTGTGTTTCGGCATTAAGATGTGATATGAGGTAAGATAGCCAGTTCCTTAGAATTTTGAGGATTCCGGGTAAACTGCGCTTCCTACTGGCCTTATTGACTTGAAACCAGGTGGAATGAAAGCCACTTCGTTAACTCTACCGCATGTTCGCATTAGCAATAACGTTATCTGGTGTATTTTTCAACATTGCGGTCTCAAACGTGTTGTTGACATTTTTCGATACGTGTTTTTCTTGATTTCCGTACATTTAATATGTACGGAAATCGAGAATAAAATGAACGATAAAGCATTGCGCACGTTGTAAGCTTTCTGATAAGCGGGTTCCGTACATACACCTGAGTACCTAATCAAATAAATGCTCTCGAAATGTTTGCATTCCTCTGGGCACCAATATAAAAGGAAAGTTAGTTCCCCGAAATGGTATTTGTATGGCTCACGAGCTGGGCCGTCAGGGAACGGTAACACGTTTTATGTTTATGATCCGTCTCAGTTACCTCTTTATGTATCTAAGTTTTTTATTTATATACAACTGGCTAACGCCCAGGACTTCGTACCCCTCATCCCGTGGGGATTTCTCGAAATACTTTTTCACAAATGTTTGTCCTAGGTGGGAATCAAACCCACCATCTCCAGCGCAGAAGGCAGGGTTACTACCAACTGAGTTATGAGGCTTGTTAAATGGAGTCGCACGTAGCAACTGCGAAGTAATCGTAAGGTTAGTTTGCGTGGTATTAAAAATATTTAAATACAATTGCCTGGCACATTTATGGCAGTAATACTTTCGATTATTCAAATCACACCATTTCAATAGCAACTTTTTAGCTACCAAATATCACGCACACTAGGAACAAAGAATGTTATGATTACGCTACGCATATCGTAAGGACGTGGAACATTAAACCTTGGTTTTATTTACTGCGTCGACCGCTTAAGGTAGAGGAATCTCGCCATAATATCACCTCCTCGTATAAATAACCAGCTTTTATGATATTTCCACGACTTCATTATATCTTCAATGATATTACTCCGTTTTATTCTTCATAACCATATTAGGTCGCAAAGTATTTGAATTGTTACGAAAATGTTCTATTAGGCCCGCTTCTCCTATTCGCGAAGGACAATGGAAAATTATTAAATGCTTCCACCTTGTAAGTTGTAGCTTACTGGGCAGGCTGTTGAGATAAAGCAGGCCCCCGTTAATGTATTCTGGCAATTTTGCCAGCACCCACATTGCCTCCCAAGACCTTGAGCCCTGAAACAGCTCCTAGATTAAATTCACCCTTCTCTATTACCTTTTACTGGTAACTTTGCATGTTGAATTAATTGTTCCGCATAACTAGATGGGTGCTGTAAAACTCTCACGATGTGTTTTTCATAGAGAGTATGGGCGCTCAGTGCCCATAGAGTAATATCTCTCGATTTCAGAATATCTGGTCGACCCTGTCTATATCTCTCGATTTCAGAATATTTGGTCGACCCTGTCTTTGTGGTTTGAAAGTTGGTGAGCACTTGTGTCATCGCTGTTTGTGACTTTATAACCCTTGTTCCGAAACTTTCAAAATTATATACCCGAGACGAAATTTTCAACTTTTGATTCGTTTATAATAGAACTACAAATTATCTCCATGTTACTGCAGTTTTATGTTCCACGTAATATATGGTTAGACGTTTGTCGGAACATTCTGAGGCGATTAATAAGCTCGTCCAGCCGACATCTACAATCTGACTGTTCTCTCATGTGATTAATCGAGGTGCGGAATTAGTTCTCAGACCCTACATTTTTGTAGAGTCGCTGATTGTGTCAATGACGACCATTGCTCATGCTGCTTGCAACAAACAAGCATAAGTTTATTAACTGGCTTCACAGCTCAGTAATTACTAGCTCTGCCTTTTGAGCTGTATGTACCTACCTCTAAAAAAAAGTTGGTATATATTCATATTCTCCGTTATCTAGTTCCCATATAACAAGCTTACCTTATTTTCGGCTAGAAGAAGTTGTGTAAAATGTTTAGTATTAGTACTTATATATTTGCTAAAGAAACTACGTCATAAATGTCTATGCCATCTTTAGCAATATGAAGAACACGAACTATTAATGAATCTAGACGTGCTAACTAGTTATGAACATCGACACAACTTTCCTCTTTCAAACTTCCACTAGTTTAAGGAACAAGAGTATACCTCGGGAGCACGGGGTGTATTCTTGTTTTGGTAATCACGCTGCGTAAAACAGTCTCAGTTCACGTACGAAGCACTTGGCACGAGGTGAGCGAGAGGCTTGTTGGCCGAGGGCTCGAGATCACTGCTGGCGTAGCCCCTTTGCTCGGCCCCGCCTGTCTCGATGACGTCTTGGAAGCTTGCCCGATAGGCTTTAGATAAACGCTACCGTATTGCGGCTCCCGGCTTTTACTTCCACGACAAATCTGCCCGTAAAAACGTTGGCGGTATCGAGTTTCGACGCATCCATAAATTCGGATGTCTCGTTGTCTATGGTAAATTATTCATGTCGTAATGAAGATGTCTCATGTCGCATTGAATCTCCACCTGCCACCCGGTGTTTGTTATTTTGCGCCCATGTTTTTGGTTTTTCAAGGTTGGGTAAAGCCGAGCTGACTAAAATTTCGCTGTCGAGGGAATATATTCTGCAATATTTTACCCTCCGCGGTGCTTGGTGGTACAGGCTTCGCTACTCAGAATTATTGCGGTCTCGAAACAGTTCAGCTTGGAGCACGGCACTGACATTCCAGCGTCAGCCCGCTACCTACCCTCCCGCGCTATACGTACAAGTCCCGTGCATGTTTGCCAACGGCACAGTCAATTTACTGATTTGCTTCGTAAGCTCGTACTAGTGTAGGACAATACAAAATAAACCGGTCAAGTGCGAGTCGTTCTCGCACGTAGAGGGTTTCGACCCACATTTTAAGACAAAACATGCAGGTATTTTGCATTTAGATCTGGTGCCTTAATGTGGCTAATACATCAGGGTAAGGAATATAATTGCACCATGTATAAACTTGTAGGTATTTGAATAAATAGTTGAAAAACGATTCATGTATGTGAACCCCCTCATTTTTTATCCGCCGTAATAACACATTTTCGAACGTAAAATTCAATTTGTTAATTGAATCCTTAAAACTGGTAATGTTCTTATTCAGTTTTGTAATAAAGCCTCCAAAGGTAGTCAGTAATCGCTGTTTCTAAAATATTGAAAATTGAAGTAAATTTTGATATATTATGTTTAATATTTGTGGAACTGCAAAAAACTTGGACATTTGGGTCTTGAATGGCTTTTGAATAATTCGCCGTTAAATTGCTTGAATTTTAGATATTGCTTGCAGAGTTCTAAATTAATTTGAAGCCTATTCAGGGACTAGAGGAGAATTTTCTAGAGTCGACTCGGTCCTGGCAACCGTAATCTTATTCGTTACCATCCTGAAAGTTTCCGCTGAAGTTACAAAGGTCAAGTTTGGAGCGAACCGAACTGCCTTATTATGTTACGTTCCTTCTTCGGGGTGCGGAAATGAGAATCGCGAATGAGCGGTTGTTATTTTTTAGTTAATTTCCATTGTGGAGATTAGCATCCTGCTGATAATGCGAGGGAGAAATGGCGGAAATTCTCCGGGGGGAGTAAGTATCCCCCCACCTCCGTCGCCGTTCGTAATGGCGGTTTCGTTGTGGATTCCCGCGCAAACTTTTCTTATTACAAGTAAATGGACATGCTTATAGCAAAGAATACTAAATATTACTTATATACCTAGCAAGCGATCATTTTAGTTTATTATCACGACACTTTCGGTTCCTTTGTTTTAGCTGCAAAGTTCGAGAGTGCGTATAAATATTTTCGTATAATATTTGATCATATTTCTTGAGTAGATCATATTTTTTTAGGGTTCCGTGCCCAAAGGATGTCTATGGGACCCTATTACTAAGCCTCCACTTTCCGTCCGTCTGTTTGACAGCGGCTTTATCTCAGGAACATTATGAGTCTACATATTAATGTTGCAATTTTATCAGAATGTGTATTTCTATTGCCGCTTTAACAGCAAATAAAATACGGGCATGCAAGTAACGTGATTTTCTCCTAGAAATGTGGGTCTGAACCCTTGGTATCTGCACTTGTTCGGGTGAATATTGCTTAGGCTGTATTTAGTAGTATCATGAGAGTACAACACAGCTCTGACCTTCAGTAGTCCTGAGCGCCCATCGCTGCAACAACGTGTACCTACACTGGCGATTAAACCCGATGGTCAGTTCTGACGTGGGTCGAGCTTTAATTCCAGCCTTATACATGTGATAAAATAATCTCAATCCTGTTTCCAACAACGCAAACAATTTCCGACCTTTAATCCTTGGGTTTGGTCCCTTCGGCTGGGTCTGTCTTGCGTATCGTAAGCCTCTATATATCAATGTCCGTTGCCAGCTTCGCCACGCTTGAGTTCTGTGTTGGCTCAAAACTAAACGGATGCGTATTCGTATTCATCACAAATTCATCCGAATTCAAAATGTACAGGGACGCTACCGCCGACGGCGAAGCCGATCTCCATTGATGGCTTTAAATTAGCTCCATGAGAACTAGAAACGATTTTTACCGATTTAGGTATGTGTCATATCCGAAATGGCGTTTCCCATCTCAAAAGTGTACACATGTTATGAAACCTATCCGTTCAGTACATTTGACGGTAAAAATCGTTTCTAGTTCTCATGAAGCTAATTTAAAGCCATCAATGGAGATCGGCTTCGCCGTCGGCGGTAGCGTCCCAGGCTTATTTCTCATCATGTTTTCGAGTTCTCAGAATGTGACAACATATTTAATATAACTCCAAAAAAAAATCGTGCTCATATATAGGTTTTTAAAGCTGGGAGCTCTACATTTGTAAATGATTACAATTTGCGTTCGCTCACTCACTGAGCATTCATTCTAATGACAGAATTCCCAATCTCAATTGGAAAACCGTGGCTTATAAGATTATTGAACATCAAAATTGGGAATCCATACAGACATGCGGATCGTAGGATTTTGAACACGGGGACAAATTCCCATTTGTTAGAGATTTGGAAATATACGACTCTGTGTGTGGGTCGTTTGAAAATCAGCTTCTTTACAAACGCTAATGTAGCATACAACAACTAACTGAAATAGCTACTAAGTTCACAGCTGTACGTAGTCTTTTTCAGTAAGTCACCAGATTCTACTTAGTTCACAACTGGACGTACTAGTTTTGAGTTGTCACCAAATTCTACTCGTTCATCGCCGGACGTAGTAGTTTAGAGTAAGTCACCCAATTCTACTAAGCTCACAGTTGTACGTAGTAGTTTTAAGTCACCAAATTAATGTAGTACTTCCTGTAGCGCTTCCACTTTTGGCCTTATCATAACTTGCCACTTATCTCACCCGAGCCTTTATTCTGTATGACCAATCGTGTCTTAACGCGCCCGCGTTACGATATGTCAATACGATGATTCCATGCAGATACCGTATACGTATACGCGGGCGCGTTAAGACACGATTGGTCATACAGAATAAGGGCTCAGGTGAGTTAAGTGGCAATTCTTCCTCGTATTACAAACAAAATATATATCCGAAATAAAGCCAGAAATAATAAAACTAGGCGGGAATAAGTGAACAGATGCACACAAATAGCACGGAGCAATACAAAAGCGTGTAACTTGAAGTCTCTCACAATTAAGAATTGGGTCCCTGATGGATGGCGGATGTTTGAGCAGAAAGAGGGACGGATGACACACATTGCCTCGGATTATCGAGTCACCTGCTCGCTGTCCGTCCTCAATGGAAATTGGACATTTCAGCCAAATGGAATTGTTTATGTTTCGAACCTAATCTATGCGGATCAGCGAGCGCCATTGATCATTCGAATTCCGTCCAAATCGAAGCGCAGCTTTCAGACAACGACAGAGCATGTTTCAAAGTAAATATTACAGGACATTAATTTTACACAGCGCCATCTAGTCCCAAACTAAGCATAGCTTGTAATATGGGAACTAGATTACGGATAGAATACTTTAATATTTTTTTTTGTAAATACTTACTTAACATACAATACAACACCCAAACACAGAATTAACATTCATCACACAAATGTTTGTCCTGGGTGGGAATCGAACCCACAACCTACAGCGCAGAAGGCAGAGTTACTACCAACTGAGCTATGAGGCTTGTAATGATATGTATTCAGTCATCGCAGCAATAAATCCGATAGTCAAAAAATCTTAGTATGCATAAAATTTAGATATTAAGCATCTTCTAGGCAGGTAGAGTAGGGCTCACTCTCACTCCATGGTAAGCCTTACCATTGCCCAGGCACGCCACGATCTCAATTGTCGTAAAATGTAAAACTATAAGTAATAACCAGTTACGTAATAACCCGTTCAACCTTTCAAGGATCAAATCCTTATCTTTATTATTATTTATTTGATCTGATTATCAATTTAAACTTATCAGCTTAACTGGTCATTAGCGGTTTGTGATATCGCGGAATTGGTATTAATTGTGTTACTCGCTTTTTTAATACCGTTTTCACCTTGAATTGTGTGAAATTAATGTCACATCAAATGTTATTGTAGGCGTTCTTGTAAATAATGATTTTCGGTCAAATTCAATTTTATTTTTGTGTTTGGTGTAGCCGGCGTTTGTGGGGGAATCGGTCAACAATCAACAATACAGCTATCACACATACCGCAAAACCGATTGTCGTCCATATACGAAGAAATCCGATGAACTCATTTATATGATATACACGTTGGTCTATACCGCTGTTTGTCCATCGCGCAGGAAGAAGGACTATTTATCAATGTCTCCCTCCCACACCGTCCTGAGTGGTCATTCGCACCCGCCCACCCTCGCCAAATGTCTTTTATCGCCTTCTTAATATTACTTATTTTGTTCCAAAGCAATATCGCATACATTATTAGAGTCGCTTCGGAATTCAAATACTTTTATTTTTAACCAAGATAAAACCCGTTAAAAATGTATACTGCGAATTGATACTATTGTCACAGACATTTTCATGTGCCGTGAGACGGAGAAGACTTCCAATAGGAAGGAAAGGGACCAGTACTCGAAGAAAATGGACGAGGTAAAAGAAGTGAAGTCCTTAGGCTTATCTATTTCCCCTTTAAATTTGTTTATCTGTACATATGTTCGTATTCGTATGAATGTAACTTGTCTTATTTTGTTAATTATTATACGACAGAGAGGTGGTTGACCTTCATCACACCTGATTTTCAAGTTATGTAGCTAGCCAGACGGACTTAAACAAAGTCCTACCACCAACCAACGCTCTCTGTATGCTCTCAACTCTTTCCATATTAATATTAAGTGCACGCATATGCAAATAGGTTAGACGTCAGACTAATGCGGCCGGTTCCGTTCAATAAACTAGTGTCGATGATCCATCAATGTCACCTCTATCTTTTCTCCACAGAAGGACGTTCTTCACAATGATAATGTTGAAATGCGCCGCATATTTTGTTATAGTCATTTCAGTTAGGTTGAAATGGGATACCTACATGAGAAACAAATTAATCTAAGCTTAATAACATTTCAAAAATATTATAAAAAAACTGAAAGCTATTTTTTTTATAACTTTCAGCAAGTTATTTGAAAGTCAAGCGATTCCCGTTGTCGTTCTATAAAAGAAAGTTAGTCCTAAAGTTTTACAGCACAAAACATAATTAACTATGATAAATCTACATGCTGGGTACATGTCACCTTTAATTAAATGAAAAACAACCCCATCACTAGACTCATTGGTGCGCAACAAGAAATAAAAACTTAACATTTATACCTGCTGAATGAAGTACACCAAAACGGGTGCGCTATGTGGAAGTACTTTACAAACAAACTTTACAAACTACTTTACAAATAAACCTATCGTTGATATCTTGCAATTGCGACACATGCTTTTAACATATATACAACTTACTAAAACCATCTAATTTAATATCGTTGTTCACTGAAAAAGGATGTAAGAATCTGTATCCATTAGTCGCAAGCCGTATGACCACCGTAAATCAGACTTGGCATTCTACAATTTATGTTGTACAAACTCGTTGGTCCTAACGTAATAAGCAGAGAATATTCATACATTTCACGGCTATTAGGTTATTGTGAGCGCGACAGTGCTGCGGTGACGAAGTGCTTATTGTTCGTTGCGTCTCGGGGAACAATGGTGCTGAACTTGCTAATACGCTGCCCATTACAACGGTACCAAGGGCTTGCGCTAGCACTAACGTATTCTACGAATGCAACTAGGAATATGCTGGTTACTAAATGTAGGGGCTGTGTGGCCATTATGTGCGCATTTTACACATGCACATGATCGGGGAAGGTCACATCGTGAGGAAACCGGTATGTCCTAGAACCAAAAGTCCGAATGATTTGTGTCACTGGCCAGTATCCCGCTAAGCGGCGATGGGCATGCAACCTGTCACGTATTAAATACTAGCAACTTGCGAACCCTGGGCACCATATGTACCATATGTGTCCATATGTAAGTTTGGACGTGCCTCCGACTACCCCCTAGTAGGTTCAGAGGTGAATCCTCGAAGGGGAAAAAGTCAATTACTTTATTATTACAATTATTTACTCAATTTGTATTGCTGTTAAATTGGTCAACACCATCATCTAACGCGCTACACCCGCAGATCGGCGAATGGCGAAGGCGAATGCCCATTCACCTAGTATTTGGTCATCCGATACGGTTTTTTGCTTCATTACAGCTTCTCACTCCAATTACTAGGTCCTCCCCTCCGTCTAGCCACCTGATTTTTTGTCTTCCAGGGGGACTGCGGCCGTCAAAGAGACGCTTTGGTGACGTCATCCATACGTGGCCTGCCCACCGAAGACGACCCATGAGTGATCTCTATTTATCTTAATAAGTATATCGGTTCAGCTATATACTCAGCTAGCTAAATTTGATTATCGGGAAAGAGTTGCAAGTAACTACTTTCAAACTGTAACTAAACAGTTTGAAAGTTGACACTTTATTGCAGTTTAACGGCAAAAGAGATTCCGTAATTCATGAGCTTTGAACAGTTTTATCTCGTTCTTGGTTTGCTTATTAGAGATATTTCATGTCGTTATCCCCTTCCAATTTATACCACGCTGATATTATAAATCCCACGCGTTATAGGGCGCACGTCCTTATTTATCGTTTTAATTTCACGGTGAATCTGTCTGGGTTTTTGATCGCAAGAATAAAGCCCGTTCTATGTAAAAAACGTTGGTTCTGGAAACACCGATAATTCCCGTTCCTTGTAGACGGTACAGAGGGGCGGTCGCGGCTTTAGAATAAACCCCTCCAACTCAGCCCATAGATATCGTAAAAGCCGACTGAAGGATCTTACCAATCCGCCTGCCAAGCATGGTGATTATGGCAAAACTCTCCAGCTTTAGACGAGGCTCTGTCCAGCAGAGGACACCAATGGGCTGTTGACGTGTTTTGATGTTTTGTCTTTAATTACGTGATTGGTGAAAAATGTTCTCTTCTAGATAAGTAATAAAAGTTGTATTTTTGCATTATTCATCATTATCATTAATACTGGCAAGGAATGGAACTCGTTGTCCTCGTCTGTTTTTCCGCACCAATACAATCTTGGAGTCCTGAAGTCCAGAGTGAGTAGGTTCCTTTTAGACAAGCGTGCTCCATCTTAGGCCACATCTTTCCTTGTTTTTCAAGTGAGTTGTTGATCAAACGCTTGGCTATCATTATAAAAAAAAATTGATATAATCCCTGATCCGTGTCATTCAGCCAAGTGCGTGTATGTACGCCGGCCCTCTCTTTGTGTTCACCTAACGGCGATTTTTTTTTATTGATGATAGTCAAGCGTTTCATTATTAACTCACTTTAAAAACAAGTAAAGACGTGGCCTAAGATGGAGCAGGCTTGTTTAAAATGAACCTGTTCTCTATGCGCTTGAAGACTCCAAGATTGTATTGGTGCCGAAAAATAGACGAGGGCAAGGATTTCCATTCCTTACTTATGAATGGTTACAGCCAAGGCTTTTTGTTAGGTATACCGCTGGGAATTCGGGTACACAACTGCGGAACATCCGGGCTTTGTGTCTACATTCGTGTCTCTGTGTAGATAGTAAATACAAGTGTCTTTATCTTTGTTGGGATTGCACGGCCCCCGTTCACGGTGCCATGCTACTGGAATTTGGAATTACGTGTAATTAAAAAGTTGCTTTTCAAACTCTTTTGTGGGTTTGTTGTTTTTGTTGGTGTTAGTTTCTTTAGTAGGCATAGTATGTGAAACACGGGTACCTTTAGGTAATATGTGGTGAATGATTTCTCTAATATGTCGGCAGAGTTGTATGCGCCATGATTTTTGCAGCTGGGAAGGTGGGTTGGTTAGTAATTGGAAATCGCGGTCAATATTCCATTACTAATGTTTTAATTGTATTCATGGCTATCATAGTTTCCATATGTTTTTAAGCGGCAGAAGTATCTATAAGCAGTTTCTCAAGCAGTAAACGTTTTGCAGCCAAACCATGTCGTATCATTTGCCTAGCTACATACGTAGCATCGAAAGTCACACCGTCGCTTCCCATAAGGCGAGAGTGGTCAAACGTAGTTCTGAATTTAAAGAAAATGTTAATCACATCTATTGAGTATAAGCAAAAGCCACTCGGTCCGACCCATAAAATACTGCGCATTTTTTTTATACAACTAGGAGACGGGACAAGCAAGTAGTCACAACAATGCCTTACTACGTAGGTCACACCCACGAAGAACATAACCTCTGCGGCACTGCATTACGCCCGTCAACTTAAGGCATACAGTTGTTAAGCCTCGCGTGCCCGTAATTTCACTGGCAACCATACCCTTCAAACCGGAACACAGTAATTCTGCTTGGCGGCTGTAATAGGTATGGTGATAGGTACTTCTCCGGACGAGCCCTTTCACAAGGGGCTCAACTACTCTTGAACTTTCTGCTTTCTGGATATTATTAAATTGGCTATGTTCCTAAGTTCGTTGCTCGTTTCTCGTTTCAGTACGTTCAAAGCGACATTGTTGGCTGCAGGGGTCCGGGGGCGGAGTCGACCCCTCGTAAATAATTACCGCTTGTCTCGTATGGGGCGCAGGTTCGAGGGCTAGGGTGCTCCTAATCACCGAAAAACTCAACGACCGGTGTACGGTTTTACTTATCCCATAAATTTTTGCTCTCAAATGGAATTATCCCACTTTATTGCCCAGTTTCATACTACAGAGTGGATACAGCTTTTCATATTAAAACTCCACTAAACAGATAAAACAGTTTTATTCACCGCTATCCAAATATAGACTTTTTAAACTAAACATAAGGGTTATTGGAGAGTTCAAAATATTGTTTAGAGGAACAGTTTTTAGCAGACGTACATAAACGCTATTTTGTAACACATAAAAACCATCTCTCTTCCTACGATGGCTTTTATTATACGTCTTGTTATACAATGCGGTTGGTTATATCGAATAATCTCAGCATGAATCAAGTAAATGAACTTATGAAATATCTTTATTACCCGTGGCCTTGTGTTGTTTAACGACCGTATTTACTCCGTACTGTTGCTAGCTTTCGAGTCTGGAAATACTTGAAGCATTTTACTTTGGTTAATTGTTTATTTTGTGGCGTATAACAGCTCGTAAGTCAACGTATAATGGTGTCTGATTGTCATCAAAACAAGCCAAATTATATAAAGCATTGTGTGGGCACCAAAAACCTAGACTTAAAATGTAAAATATAATCTGCCTTGTTTATAGGCAGGTCGTGGTCAGGTAGGTTAACCGTGGCGGTCACGGCTTATGATTCGACCCATCCAACTCAGCCCGCAGATGTCGTTAAAGCTGTCCTTAGGCAGTTTCCCTTAGGATCTCACTAGAAAAAGGGCAGCGGCTTACTTTGTCCTTATAAATATACAAATTTCTTATGATTGACGTTTTTATTCGCATTTCACCAGAGGCAAAAGACCTAGTTAAAGCAAATATTTAAACTAAGGGAACTGTTATTCAGATATGAAAGGTGAATACCTCACGAATAAACTTCTACGAACAAAAAGGTACATCTAATCCAAAGCCTTACAGATCTAGATGTACCTGAATCGAATCTCCGCAGGACTGGGACCGCGGTCGCCAAGGGTATCTGCTACCTGCAACGAATTGAAACAGATTAAGCAACTGACCACAAGCCTGTACGTGACTCAGTGCTTGGTAATGGCTATGAAATAAGCGAGAAGTCCAATATATACGCAACTCAACCCTCGAGCCATGACTTTACCCCAACAAAAACAGGACAGCGAATAGACCTGTGTTTTGTTTTTATTTGAAACGGGTACCTATCAACCCATTTGGACCCAAATACAAACTAGCTGTAGAATATTGAATAAAACTTTATTTACGTATTAGCTAAAGGCTAACCAGACACATTTTATCAAATAACTTTATAAAATATTCTTTCTTATACAAAAAAAAAACACCGTCCTTAAATAAGGACTATGGGCTTGAGCGTGGTATTTTTCGAAACATCCTCATTTGATGCATATTGTTTTTGTCGATCTCTTACGTTGCCGAAGGCCTTATTATGGATTCGTCGCATCATAGCTGTCTTGAAAGTTTCACAGGAACGTGTCCAAGCACAGATGGAGTGTGCTCATCTCTGGCACCATTTTATTGATAAACAAAGCAAGTGATCATGTTTTGAATATATTTTATGTGGTGTAGACAGCGGATTGCCTGACGCTGAAGTGCATGAACTTTTAGATTTCCATGAGCTGTTCTTCGACACTGATAATACTACATCCATCGAAAATATTTTGGATAGCATCCTTGAGTCCTTCAAAGTCATTTATAACATGAAAAAACCACTTAGTATTTTTTTACGTCGTAACAAAACATGCAAGTAAATAATAATAAATGTAGCAATCAGCCCATCGGCCCAATCTAAGGACACCATACTAAAATAATTCTATATGGGGTTATGTCACATGAAATAAATAAAAATGTATAATTATTCACTAGAAGTCATATTTTTAAGTAAAACCAAGTAAAAAGTTTCATGAAATTCAAATGAATTATGTAAAAAGGATGGACTTACCTTTGATCAATTATCTATTTACTATCTATTTATTATCTGTTGTTAAGAAATCACCAATTTTATCTAGTTTATCCAAATATTTACAATGATGTTGATTATATCATAAAGCTACTCTATTTGGCAATGCGAACTAGTCATTTAAACAACTAAAACAACAATATTTGAAAAAAAAATGAGGGTTATTAAAGAGATAAAAAACAAGGACAGCGGGCTTAAATGGGTTAAGCTTTTGGTCTAGAATCTTGCGTTGGATGCGGGACGAGGTTTCCCAGAAGCTGCTCATTAAAAGCACCGGCACTTCCGCGGGTGGTCTTAGGGTGGTCGATAGGATCTGTCGGCCGTTACCGTTGACTTAAGGTCATCGATTCCGTTGCCCGGGTATGCCCGGTGAAATACATCCTAGTGGTCTACTGGGAGATAGATAGGCACTCACCCACCCCAGTTCGTCTAATCAGCAATTAGATATGCAATTAAAGTGCTATGATTAAATTTGAAATAAACCTTCATGGGATTAAATTCAATTAATGTTCTTCGATCAAAACTGAGGGTGACAATACACTCGTTTCAAAGTTATTGAAATTAGCATAAGTTTATGTCGACTATGGAAGTTCCACTCAATGCTGGAGTTTATTTAATCAGATAATAGCATTGAGTAACTTCGGATACTTTTCTTCCAGATATATGATAGGAATGGAATATTTTCCTGAGTAATGAGAGCATAAATGTGGGTTTATTGCCCTTAATGTATATGTGGCATAAATTATCTCTCATCTAGTGGTTGGCCCGGTAGTGTCAGATCCAGAGGTCCCGGGTTGGATCCCTAGTGGAGAAAAATATTGTATTTGGTTAGTCTGGTGGTAGGATTTTGTTAAAACCCGCATGGCTAGCCACCACTATCTTACCTAAGTCTATCGGCATTGCAAATAATAGAAATGATTGTGTACCGGCATTTAGTGGTAAGATAGCCAGTTCTTCAGACTGTTGAGGATTCTGGGTTAAGTGCGCTTCCTCCTTCGGCCTTATCATAGTTTCTGCCAAGGCTTCATCTCACCTGGATTCACCAGGTGAAATGAAGGCCAAGCGCTTTCCCGGTATATAAAAATAAGTGATCTATCGGAGTTGTGTGATCTGGATGGGATAAGTCTGATATAGATATAGCCTGTTGTTGTGGTAGAGGGATCTCATTTCCGTTTTAATATCGACTTTCATAAAAGCATCAGGACTTTGATAATTTTCTCTCATTTCGTTTGTCGTGTGTTCACCTTATTCTTCAGCAGCTCGTCCAAAAAGTTTGGTCCAACACGCACTTCGTCCTGTTGGATGAAACATTTCGATTATGAAACGAACGGCAAAATGTGAGATAGACGAACTGCTTATTAGACCGACAGCTAACAAATCTTCTTCTAATCTATCTGTTTATTGCAAAACGTGTTCATAAAATTTAAGCTTGACTTATATATATCGTAGGTTAATAAAACAATTTGGTTTCCTATGATAAATTATAATTAAATCGCTTGGCGCACCAAAGCAATCAGTCCCAGTGGTCGGACTGCGATTTATCGTGTTTTTCTGAATGATTGGCGTTATTCAAAATGTGGTGTAAAACTATTCTACCTTCGAGCATTGCGACAATGGTTAAGACCACAGATATATAAATGAAAATGTATCTACTACTATAAAAACCTTCAAACCTACTTGCTTATGTGCTACCACATATATTTTATAAATATAATGTAAATTTATAAGTCAATTGTTATCGACACGATATTGCTATATAATTATACTATATTATTATTTATCTATATTATTTTATGGTCTATGATTGAGGCAGATAGTTTTATACATTCGCGAGTAGAGCCAAAATCCATTCTATAAAATAATACTTGAGCATAATTCAAAGAGCAAACTAAGACCATCAAGTCTTACTTCTTCAAATCATTGTTTTTCACCTCTGGGTAATAAGTTTTTCTTATGAAATTTTACAATTGTAATTCTGATTGAATAAATTCATTTATAATTTCATGAACATACATTTGATTTTGAATGAATTTCTTCTCTGGCTGTTTTATAAATATCAGAGGCTCGCTGGTTTTTACGAGTCAGTTACGGTTAGGGCTGAGTGATCACAGCACTGAACACTGGTGGTAGAATCTGAGATCTGAGGTCCACCTGGCTAGTGACCACCCTCTTACCGAAGTCCGTTGCCAAACGGTTTGCGAAGTCGGTGCGCGAGAGTGTACTTTCTAAGAAAGCTCGCTCTTTCTCAGACCGCGTACTTGCTCTGGCCTAGAGCTTGGCAAGCCTTAAGCTAGGCTAGTCAGGAGCTAATCACTTTACCCCGAACCTTTCTCCTCACATACTATAGAGGTAGATAGATAGATAAGATAGATAACTCTTTATTGTTCACCATTTACAAATAACATAACAAAACACAGATATTGGAAACTTAATCTAGTCACTGGTAAAACAATGGGCGGCCTTATCGCTGAAAGCGATCTCTTCCAGGCAACCGCTTGATGGAAAGAGAAGATAACGACTTTCAAGGATGGCGGACTATACGAATAACCAATATAAAATAAAATATACATACATAAAATTACATCAATAATAATCATGATAATAATAATAATAATGAAGGATAAAAATTATAATTTAAGAATAAACTGATAGATAATACTGATAAACTTTCAATTTAAAAGTGTGTTGCGATGTCGTCTTTTTAATAGAATCAGGTAATACGTTCCACAGCCTAACAGCTTCAGCTGTAAACGAACCACTATAAAAAGAAGTTCTTTGCGTCGGGGTTTTTAACAACAGGGTGTCTGATGACCTAAGAGAAAAGTTGTGGGAAGAATACAGAAACTCGAATCTGTCCTTAAGATAGGAAGGTGAAAAGGGATTGAAAAGTATTGAATAAAGCAGAGAAAGAATATGCAAATTCCGGCGCTGCCGAATAGGAAGCCATTTAAGTCTGGCACGGAAAGGTGACACATGATCATATTTACGAAGGCCGAAAATAAACCTAATACAAAAATTTTGGAGACGCTCGAGCTTGTTAAGCTGATCCGCAGTAAGGTCCAGATAACAAGCATCGGCGTAGTCAAGCACGGGGAGCAAGAGAGACTGTGCAAGCGCGATCTTAGTAGCAGTAGGGAGAAAGTTTCGGAGTCTTCTTAACGCGCCGGCAGACGCAAACAGCTTACGGCTGGTAGCCTCCATCTGCACCTCCCAAGAAAGGGTGCGATCAAACGTGACTCCCAAATTCTTCACAGTCTCACTGTAAGGGATCACTACTCCATCAAACTCAACCTGGGGCAGTGTTTGCCAATCAATATCGCAGAGTTTTCTTGAGCTGCCAATTAAAATGGTTTGCGTTTTGTTAGGATTGATTTTCAATCCATAACAGCTGCTCCATTCAGTGATGCGACTTAAATCAGTGTTGATAGCCTCAACAGCAACTGAAATATTATTGAGTGGAGCCTGAGCATAAATCTGAAGGTCATCTGCATAAAGGTGATATGATGATGATAAATTATAGGAAATTGGATTAATAAAAATAGCAAAGAGGAGAGGAGATAGAACACCGCCTTGAGGCACGCCTACAGACGTATCACACCATGAAGAAAAAGTTTCATCAAGGCGAACACGCTGTCGACGACCATGTAAGTAGCTGAAAAACCAATCGACCGCCGCTGTAGACATATTAAGAGAACGGAGCAATGCAAGAAGAATGTCGAAGTTGACAGTATTAAATGCATTACTGAAATCAAGCAGAGTGAGAATCGTTATATGCCCGTTGTCCATGCCCAATCGAATGTCATCCGTAATCTTGACAAGGGCAGTTACAGTACTATGCCCTTTACGAAAGCCAGACTGTAAAGGATTGAGGAGGTGGTTAGATGAAAGGAAGAAACTTAATTGGTCATGAATAAGACGTTCAAGGACTTTCGATAGGAATGGAAGAATAGAGATAGGGCGATATTCAGAAAAAGATTTAGGGTTAAGTTTTTTTGGCAAAGGAATAATTTGGGCTTCTTTCCAAGATCTAGGAAAGGTGCAATTAGCTAACGAGAAATTAAGGAGATGGCAAAGGGTAGGGAGGATTTGGTCTAAAATAGGGATAATCATATTACGACTGATACCATCTATCCCCACGGCATTGGACGTAAGAGATAGAACACTCTTCTTAGCATCGACAGCGACGATTTGATTGAAGAAAAAGGGAGCATGATCAGGAATAGGTAATGAAGCGAGATAGTCAACAGTAGTATTTTTAACTAAATCATTGATTTGAGATGCAGAAGTAAAATGTTGATTAAGCGAATTAATATCTAGATCACCAGGCACTGAGTCCAGACGAGACTTACCAACCCCTAGTGATCTCAGAAACTTCCAGACTTTAGCTGGCTCTTCATTCGAAACCGAATCGTAGATATGGCGTCGTTGGGCGTCTCTACACACCCTATTACAGTGATTTCGTGAGTTGTGATATTTTTCCTTGTTGCGCTCACTAGGTACCTTTTTATATCGAGACTTGGCCACAGACTTTTTATGTATTAGAGATTTGATTTCATCAGTGAGCCAAGGTGCCGGTAACTGTTTCAGTTTTATAGCACGGAATGGGGCATGTTTATCATAGAGTCCTGTGAGCATGCTATTGAATGTGTAAATTTTATCGTCCATGCTATCGGCACTAAAAACTGGAGACCAATCTATCTCTTTAGCATCATTAAGAAACTTCTCCCTGTCCATACTGCCAAAACTACGCTGCATAATTATTTTAGGTTTCGCTTTAGGAGGACGAATTTTGTAAGAAATATATATTAAATCGTGGTATGAGAAATTATCAGCTGCATACTGACCGTGTTTACAGACATGATTGAGAGAGGAGACTACGATAAGGTCGAGTAAAGACAGTGGATAGTTCGGTGCATGATGAGTGGCGCAGAGTGGAAGAATATGAAGGTTACATGATTTTATGACAGATTCCATGGAAGAAGAGCGGTTGTCCTTTTTTAAAAGACAACAGTTGAAGTCACCCATTATAATGGAATGACTATAGGAAGGGATGAGATTAACTAGTAAGTTTTCAAAGTAGGAGAAGAAGTTGTTCTTTTTGGAGTTAGAATAATACACCCCAAGGAGAACTTTTGTATGTGAGAGGGTAACTTCAATGAATAAGTGCTCACCTTGCTTGAGGGAAGGAGGTTGCGGAGATAAGCTTATTATAGAAAATGGTAAATGAGAACGAAGATATATTGCCACGCCACCGCAGCCACTACCAGTCCGGTCATTGCGAATTAAACGGAATCCAGGTAAAGTGTAAGTCGAAGAAGGAAGACAGGGCTTAAGGAAAGATTCAGAAACAAGAATAGCATGAATGTTATCATCAGTAAAAGACGTTAACATTTCAGGAAAATGACCTGGAACACTTTGAGCGTTAATATGGATGACATTAAAATTCTTAGGTACATCAGAGAACTGAGAATGAAGATTTTCCGAAAGTGAAGGTAAGCTAACAAAACTATCATCACTACTAACAGATTCACCCGACGAACAAGATAAGAAATCATCGCTTTCATCACCAAACACACTATTAAGCATTTGAATTAAATAAATAAATTATGAAGTATCTATAATAAATAATATACTAACCTACTAATAATATATAAATATAATAATAATATTTAAAAATATTTACCTAACAGCTAACAAATTACTACTAAACTGTTTAACTTTAATTCTTTTTTATCTACTCTGCTTGGAGTGCTACTATCAAAATAAAGATCAACAAAATATGAATATATCAATGACAATTGCCTGTGCAGTACGTATCTATATCTACTCAGTAAGTTGTGGTAAAGCAATCTACATAACTTACCAACATAAGGAAAATGACAATATAATACCTAACCAGAGAAATAACTACAACTAATACATCTTGTAAAATAAATTAATACACTAGAAAGAAAACTTACAAAATAAAAATGTCACGTTACGCATCAGTCAAAAAGAACGTAGGTAGTTATTAGGGTACACGGTCACTACAAATTTGTATTCTCTTATCATTGTTTGACATTGAGTGACACAATAGTGTCAAAATTGACACATGAATTATTGTGATGTGAACTGTTGTGCCAAAATGATTTGCCAAACCAACCAAACCAAAACAAAGTTGAAGTTGAATGTTTGGATTTGTTATAGTCAATTGTATAAAGTAAATAATGTGTAACAATAACAAATTACACAAATACCCACCCTTGCTTTAGTGATTTAAATGAGTAAAAAATAAATAAAAGTGCCGGTACCTACCTACCACTAATGAATGACGAAACAAGATCATAGAAAACTAATGGAGAATATCACTTCTTGCTTACTGCCACCGTTCGCTTGGACCTGGATGTGCTAGCGACTGGACCCTTTGTAACCTTTTTCGGGTCAGCTGTTGCCTGCCTCGGCACAGACATGTCCTGTGATGGGACCGGCACCCTCTCAAGATCCCTCTGGCAGTTAACGCGATGTCGAGCACCATCCGCTCCGATGACAATCACAGATCCATCCTGAGTCCAACTCTTGGTGACACCGAATCGTTGCCTGGCCGCCATAAATGTATCGTGTCGAGTTTTCGTCAGAAACTCGGACACGGTCATACCTGTGCCTTTGAGACTGGTTTTAGCTAGCCAGATTTTAGTGCGTTGTGCAATGTTCACAAGTTTGATAAGTATAGGCCTAGGCCTATCTCCTGTAGTAGGTCGGCCCATGCGATGACAGCGACTTATTGCAGTTCTATTGAAGTTGGGCAACTTCAAATTTTGGGTTACGGTTTTCACAATTACATCTGCAGTATCTTCATTAGCCTCTTCAGAAACTCCATGAAGCAGTAAAATCTTGCGTCGACTGCGCATTTCAATGCTATCAACTTCCCTGCTGACAACATGAAGTTGGTCTTGCAACAACTGAAGTGCACCCAAAACAAAACTACGAAATGTACTGAGATCAGCATTCAGGCTGCCTGTGGTGGCATCAGGGAGTGAGGAAGTTGGATTCTCAATCCTTAGCTGCAGCTGATCCATCTCTTGCCTGAACATGTTCTTTAATTGATCCATGGACTGTGTGATAACCTCCAAACCAGACTGTGACATTTTGATTGAGTTTCACCACTAATTTTGAGCTCAGAAAATAAGGAAAACACTTCCAAGCAGGTAAGTAAAATAGGGCTATTTAATTAGCCATAAATATATATCAAATAGTTATTTTAAACTATTTTATTTAAAATTAAAGTTGAAAGAAGTTTGTTTACAATGTTACTGGTTGAACTACCCGCCAGGGAAAAAAGGATAGATTGTATCCGAACAAAATAAATAAATAAATATTACAGGACGTTATTTTCAAACATCGCCATCTAGCCCCAAACTAAACATAGCTAGTAATATGGGAACTAGATTACGGATAGAATGCTTATATACTTTTCTTTTTGGAAATACATGCGTACTATATGATACAACACCCAAACACAGAACAAACATCTGTATTAATCACACAAATGCTTGTCCTAGGTATGAATCGAACCCACAACCTACAGCGCAGAAGGCAGAGTTACTACCAACTGAGCTATGAGGCTAGTTATATAATATATTTCAGAACAACGAAAATTAACTTAACTTGGATACCCAATTCATTTTCGCATATACAGGATATCAAATAGTCAGTTACACACAACTTCAGGGGGCTCGATTTTACTAAACCAATCGCTTTACTATGGCAATGGTATCATCGTAGCTCAGCTGGCTAGTCATGTTACAACGAATTGCGATGGTAGTGAGCACTGAGCACTTACAATAGCATCTAACGAGACATCAATATCACGTGATAACTTGCTAACTAGCCGGCTACTCCGACATTGAAGAGGTTGCCCGGTTCAAACGTGACTCAAACATATCAATTTAAGATACTAAATCACTTACCAAGAGGCCAGGAGGTAAATGGACTTGTTAGCGAGATTAGTTAGTGTAACCAGACTGACGGGTAACTTTTAGGGTACTGTTTCCAATGAGGACCCTATACCAAAGCCTCTGTCTGTCCATCCATCTGACTCTCAGCGGGCTGTATCTCATGAACCGTGATAGGTGTGTACCTAGCGTATGTAAAAATGTTTACATAGATTTAAAAATGTAATAAAATTCAACATTAATAAGTTCTATATAAGAAACATATTTTTTGTTTTGAAATAAGAATTTTTAGGGTTAGATCTTGACCTCTAGTCTTGTCTAGGTCTAGGCTAAAGGATGAGGTCTACGATGGAGCGAGCTGATCAAAAAGCTCTGGCTTATCAGATGCCAAAAAAACATTGTTATTTCGTAATCAATAACATAACAATATTTTTGACCTTGGATTCTATCTAGGCGGACTCGAACATGGCTGTGCTCCATGGGTGTCGTATAAGGCGACTGACTTTTAGGATTGAAGCCTAAATATTCATACATCATTGATATCGTACGTTGTCATTTCCAAAAAGGTCAAGCAAGCCAGGCGTGCTCCATCCTAGACCATCTTCACATATCTCCAATTAACAGGGGCTTGACTATCATCATCATCCTGCACGTGATCCCACACTGGGTGGGGTTGGCACATTTTAAGACCTGCCTGACGTCAACCCTTGCGAATACTCGGTTGTGGGGATGAGAGATTTTTTAGTAAATTGAGTGTATAAGAAGGGATGAGGATTTTATGGGAGAATGCTATGTGTGACTCAAGCAGCTAGAGCAGTCCGGGATTGCGTTCCCGTAATGGTCAGATATCTGGTGAATTATCTGCGATTAACAGGTCTTGACTATCAAAAACATTATCGTCATCATTCGATCCGGATTGAGACTAATCAAAACATACAGCAACAACTTTGAACTATTTGAAAATGTTGATGCTCTGATCCTACCCCCTTTTTTATCTACTTACTAAACTCATTAAACCCCCCGGTGGCCAGCCTCGATGCTAAGAAAAGCCCTGGGATGTTAAAGCTTCTTCCAGTGCCTCCCCCATATAGTCCTACCTACACCACCTACCTACGAGCGCTACAATACAAACAGTAATAGCGTCGTTGTAATTCAAGTTGCGTCCAGGTTGCCGCGGGTGTACTTTCACCGCAACAAGTGCGATGTACCGCTTCCTGTAATTTGGCTAATGGCTGCTGCGCGATAACAGATAACGAGGTGATTCTCCCGCCTACTCTTGCTTTTGTATAATTAACATGGCTTAAGCTACTGTTGCTATGTTTTAGGTAAGTCTATCTGCTACTGGCCTAAACCGCGCAACGGAATCGCTGGCGGTTTCCGCTGAATGATTACGTCACTGGTAGTAGGACCTGTAACGGACCACCTGGCTATGATCCTGCAGATGCCCGGCGCCAAACGGTTTGAATGAATGAATGAATGAATGAATCAATCAATCAAAATACTTTATTGCACCCCTAAAAATAAAACCGGATAACTTAAGTAACGAATATACAATGGGCGGTCTTATCGCTTAAAAGCGATTTCTTCCAGAAAACCTTTGGACGGAGATGATTTTATGGCTTAAGAGGTGGTTGGCTGAGTTCTGTCGACGCGCGGCAGCCACTTGCTTTCTGGAAAATCTCGCTCCATCGAAAACCTAATCCGTGCTCTGGCCTAGATCTAGATAAGCCTAGAAGTCAGGTGCTAACCCATCATTTATATAAACTAAAGATAAATTGTATCGATTCAGCTTCAGCTGGTTTCTATTTGATTTGCTGTTCGTTCCTTCTTATGGTTCATACATATTACATATACACTTGATTTAAATGTTCCTAAATAGAAATAGATTTTGATAATACAGGACATTTATTTCACACAGCGCCATCTAGTCCCAAACAAAGCTTGTAATATGGGAACTAGATTACGGATAGAATACTGTGTAACTTTTTTTTTTGTAAATAATAGCCTTTGATCTCCATCCCGCAAGCCTGGAGAGCAAGTCTTGAAGATGGTTCATGTCTAACAGTTTCACGCGCTGCCACTAGCCGCGTATAATAATTCTGCTACGTGTATTTCCTTAAGTTTCTATTCTAGTGGCTCTCTTTACTGTGTCCACACTAGAGAGGACACTAGTGGGTGGCTTGGACCCATATCATTTTCACTACTTAGCTGTCAAATACATACAGTCAATATATCAAATATGACATTGTATTATTGCTCTCAGTGTTAGCGGGAATAAAGCATTTCTATAACATTGCTGAATATGCAATATTGAAAGAGATATCTGAAAGAGGTCGCTCCCTTGCCCATTGTACTATAAGCTCGAAGTTTCTTTTGAAAATGTTATTTAACTCGGTGCGGTCTAGAATCTTCAGTCATAAAAAAAAACTACGTTTCCCCTTCGAGGACCTTCGATCACTACTCAGAGCGGGTAGCCAGGGGCACGTCTCACCTACGTTCGGCACATGCCCACAGTTTGCAAGTACACATGTCAGTCGGATTTTTGGTCCTTTTGGTCATCTTCACCGTCAGAATATCTTCGAATTACCGAAAAGTCCATTGGTGGACGTATGAATTTAAACGCACAACCTCCGGATCGAAAGGCATTCATTCACACAGACTACTATTCATTTATACAGACTGACATTCAACGCACAGCCCAAGCCGAGCCTTCAGTCCCAGAGATAGAGGTTGAAGCTTACTTTTGTAGTGTAATGATGGGAACTTAGGTGCGGTTGTTTCAAACATAATACTAAGAGTCAAAGCTAACAACATAAAAATATTGTGTAGGTATACAAACAAGGCGAAGCTTATACAGATGTTCTGTAATTTCGATAATGGTCGGGACTGGGGGCGCGGACGCTGCAGATGGGAAAGATAACGTATGTTCTTCATACTTAGGTAAGACGGCGATAGCTAGCTAAGTGGACTTGAAACAAACCCCTACAATCAACCAAACCGAACACTAATTTGTATGCTCTTGAGGATCGAACCCGACCTCAGGATCTGTTACCGGTAGGCGAACCGCTGACCACTGAGGCTGTAAATCTACGGTTTATCTTAAACAAATATGAGGCGAGATATGCATAACATTACTTGGGCAAAGGCTATACTTATATACTACATCATGAAGAAAAACCTGGATAGTCACAAAGCCTGAATCAGCCCCGTTTGGCCCGGGATAGGAGTATATTTGGATCTCTCTGGATGAAATCCCGGAACTAAATATACAGCTCAAGCTTAACGTGTCAGGTAATAGGGTTTCGCTTTTTGGAGTAAATATTTCCAATGCCGGTGTGCTTGTGCAAGCATTATAGGGTATACCAATATCGTACCAAAGTGAAATGTTTTTAGCTGTATGTAATTCATTCACTTCATTCAAGTGACTAGCCAGTGATTAAAATTCGACCGTAATAAAAGAAAAGAAGTTTGGTTCTGGATACTGCATTTGTAATATCAGTCGGATATATTTCTAAACTTCAGTTTTCCTCCTAAAATCAATGGCATCACAAAGCAGTATTGTCCCTAATCGGGCCCTTCAGCTCGCTATCTAGGGGGGCGTAACCGAAGCCACCCTTTACGTAGGTGTTCAAATTACGGCCTGTAGTGTACAGACTTTACCGCCATGCTTTTATTTTATTTTCCCTGCCTGCGGGCAATGTTTGCCATTTATGCGAACATGACGTTTTAATTCACTGTTTGGTTTGCGTAGAATTTCATTGAACCACGATACGAATTGTTGTTGAATGTGAAAAATTGTGTTTCGATGATTGATACCATTTTGTTTTAATATCTGTTTGAGATTAAGCTTCAAGTTGACGATATTCATTATATTTTCGAATAAATTATGCTCAGTCCGTCTGACCGTCTTGTATTGACCACATTCCGCCTCACATTGAATGTACGGTTCAGATCTACCCATATAGCGTGACTAAAACCATTTTTGTGCAAAGCTCGCATTACCGAAACTGCAGTTCCGTCGATTCTATTCACACCGCGAGCGTCAAATTTTATTCGCTCACATTAACCTGTGAACAATTCGCCTTTATTGGCCGGCGGCACTCGCTGGCGCATCAATTTCCTGAACTACAGCCATAAAACAGTTACGTGATCACCGAGCTACTGCAGAGCGACCTGCATAAGATCATCGTGTCGCCACAGCACCTCTCCGCGGACCACATCAAAGTCTTCCTCTACCAGATTCTCCGGGGTGAGTGCTTTCTCATGTTTTCTTGTTCATGTGCTCCTATTCATAGCTGTTCTCTAGGGGCATGTTTGACGAAACAACCTTGCACTATCGCAGCGGAGGCTAGCCCTCCTAGTGCGGGCAATATATAATTACTGTTGTGTGTTTTAATTTTCCCTTTTTTTATTGTACGTCGAGCGCACGAACGAAACGCTAGGCATTTAAGTACCTACCTGGTGTCAGATTAAAGGCCAAAGGTGGAAACGCAATTCACCCGAAATCCTCAACATACTGAGGAACTGGCTTTCTCTGAATGCCGGAACACAACAATTTAGAATTGTTGTTACAGCGACAGACTTAGGGTAAGATTGTAGTTAGCTACCAAGAGGACTTAAGCACAAATTTGTACCAGCCTGTAGGTCGAAACCGAGACCTGGGTGTGATACCGGTAGGCGATCCACTAGACCACTACATTCTACAGAAGGGTTTCTCATACTTATCGATGTTTCGTGAACTGAATTCGGGAGTAACGAACGGTTGTTATTGTTGCTTCCAACAATAGCGTTTGGCAGCAATTCGGACGCTGACTCATAAGGGTGGCCGATGCCGAACGCTGGTCCCACGGGCTGTTGTTTCGAACCCCTTCAAGGCCCATTAAAGAAACAATATTCAATGTCGAAACAACCTGATTTAAATTCAAGCTTCGTTCGTAAATGAGCCTACTCAATTCATTTTGTGCTTGCTAGAATCTCCGTTGCGTTTTCCAAATTTGTTGCTCAGTATTTTTGAAAGCCAATTAAGGTTCAAAAGTTATACGTACGAGGCATTTTAGCAGAAAACAGTTCATAAACTATTCATAATGCTAAGCTTAATACCACACCCTATCTCGAAGTTTCGAGGAAGTCTCAACAAGTTTAGCTTTATAATGTGAAGCTGATTTTATAGCTGAAGTTGGAGCAAGTAATAACCAATAAGGGTTAATCATGTCTGGAAGCTAGTATAAAAAGAAAACAAAACTTTTTCAATTACTATCGTATCCGTCAAAGGTTGTTATAGGTGCTTTTCTGAAAACTGTATTCAACTTGTTAGACATGGACGTTGAAAACTACTTGTCTTGTGTTCATCGGCTTTGTAAATAAGTGAAGTTGATTGTGGCCGAGCACTGTTTGAGTATTGTCGATAAATTCAAGTTTAAAACAAACCGAGTTCCTCTGAGAGCGGCCCACTTCGAGTCGAGACAACATGCCGCGCCGCCGTGTCTCGCTTTACTTGTTTTTCCGCTTGTACTTTGTACTCGCTCGCACAACCCTACTTCAGCTGCCGTAAATCAATTAAAACTCCCAAGAGCTCCCAACTTGTGCTCAGCTCGACGTACTTACCGCAAAAAAACAGCATATTACCAACTACGCTCAAAAGGTTTTCGGCCGTCGTTGGCATTAATTTCAGCTACGCAACGTGAAGTAGCTATGCTAATGCTGTCCACTCTAGCAAATGAAAAGAGTAGCGTCGCGCTGCTACCGTCGCCCTGTCTCCCGATTTCGCATTATTAATTTGTGCAATTATTTGTACTGTGCCAAGAGATTTCCCGGGAGTGAAACACGCGAAGGGAACCTAGAAAAATGCGGTCGTTAAGCCTCAGCACCGGAGCTCGCTTACTTGTTTAATTAAAAACTTTACGGTTGCACCGCCTTGATGGCCTCTGGTATGAATCACACAGACAATTAAACATCTTTATGCTTGTAATGTAGGCCATTTGTTATTCAGCCCTCCTAATCGATATAATCAGTGCAGTTTGCTATTTGGTTCCTGCGAAACTGAATACAGATGCTAATGACGGCTTCCTCCGTGCTGAATGCATTACCAGAGGGGTGACACGAGACCCGGAGCTCGTTTTAATATTCTTCATACACTATTGAATTACGTATAAAAATCCGTCGTCGCCTGTCCCATTCATCAACCAGCTAAGGGTGAAACATAATGCAAAATAAAATGTCTGGGGTACCCGTTAAGGTTATGCCTGACGACAAAGTCGCCATGTGTATGAGTTCTTGGATGATATGTCTTCAACCAACGCTTGACAGTAGCCATTTTTTTTTTATTGTACGACTGGGAAGCGCTTGGCTTTCATCTCACCTGGTAACAAGTTAAGATAAGGCCGAAGATGGAGGCGCACTTCACCCGGAATCCTCAACAAACTGAGGAACTGGCTATCATACCTCTTAAATGCCGGAACTCAACAATTTTCGACTTGTTATTATGGCGGCAGAAAGTAAGATGGTGGTAGCTAGCCAGGCGGACTTAAACAAAGTCCAACCACCAACCAAACCAAGCACAATATTGTACTCCCCCTGTGGATCGAACCCGGGAACTCTGGAACTGAAATTGGTGGGTTAAGATGTCACCAGCTTAAGATGGCCCTGTAGTACCGCTCTAATATACAATCGTAGTTTCTCGTTCATTTCAAAATGGCATATCTAAATTTATCTGCAAAAAATGTTTGCCTGCTTATTTTATTTTCGGAGATATAATTGAATAGGGATAATCTAGTTTGCGTTCGCTTTACTTTTTCTAATAATAATTCAAATCAAAATATATGCAAATACCAAAACATGTACAAAATACAAATTTATTTAATGGGTGACCCAAGGGCTGGCTCTCATTTAGGTCAGCGAACTAGCTATTCAGCGTGGCAATGCAGCCAGTGTCTGTAACAGTTGAGTTATCTACCTATAGACCGCTTGTAAGGGTAAGGACCCTTACAAGCGGTCTAGACCCTTGTAGCGGTTGTCCATAGGAAATCTGACTACTTGCCTTGTACATTAAATTTAATTGTTTTTAATAGGTAACAAAATACATGGCCATCAAAATAAAATAAGTAAAAACGTCTGTATAGGAGAGTGAATATCAGCGGTACTCAGCGGCCTTTTAAATCATCGATCGGTAAAAGAAAACAGCAAACCCTCGATTTAAAACCTTTTCATCGCGCAAGAAAAAGGCAAATGGATCGCATCGCAGGAAATGCGAGTCGACTAAATGGCTCAGCCTTTAAGCTAGTCTCTGCGCATGGTGGGCGCTCCTGTGACATATCTGCTACGGGACGGACTGTCTGACTAATCGTTTTAGATGAACGAATATGGAACCAATTGCTACTCAATTTCGTGTAACAAATCTGTAAAAGAATAAGACATAATTTTTTTTTTTTTTTGTGGTTTACATTTATTCAATAAAAAGTACAATTAAACTAACTATGTACAAAGGAATCAGTCAGATTACCTAAGGACCGTTACAAACGGCCTATAGGTAACTCAACTGTTCCAGACCAGTACCAGACGGAAGCGTGCCCAAGAACAAATAAGACAATTAACATAAATACAATTCCGCAAGTGTCATCAACGACATTTAAAATGTGAACTATAGATACTGGGTGCACTACACTCGTAAAATGAACCTGCATATAATCGCCTGCAAACGTCCATGTATCCTAGTAGTGAGAGTGCACGTCCGGTTGTACGTATTAATGTATAGATGGCGACATAGCATAGCGCGTCCGAACCTTGATACGAACACACCTGCGTCTACTCATGCATGAGGCATCTAGAGCAGGATTCCATCGCATCCTTTGGCAATGGCATATTACGACTGGATATTAATTGACCCCTCTACAGTGTTGCTTGTGCGAACAGCTGTCTATAATCCACTATTGAGATTTTACTTGATACTGAATGGCTGCGTGGATCTACACCATTTGTATGGACTCCTTCTTACCTACAATATCAAAATGTAATTTTTTATCAACTATAACTTTTGCCCGCGGCTACTCTCGCGTGAACCTACAAAAAGCCTATGTTCTCCCCCATGATATATACTATATGAGCCATGCATCCCATGTATCGTTTAGATCTGTTTAACTGTTATAGTAACAAACATACACAGATACTTTCACATTACTAATGTGGCCTTTATCTCACATAGTTTCAAGCTACGATAAGGCTCCAGGTGGAAGCGCACTTAGCTGGTAATTCTCTAGTCTTAACCATAAATGCCTGAACACAATAAATTCGAATTATTGGTATGGTGATAGACATAGGTACGATGGTGGTAGCTAGCCAGGCGGACCTAAACAAAGTCCTACCACCATAGTAGTAACATATCATAGAAAGCAAGAAACCCTTACTTGAATGGTGAAGTGGAAAGAAGCCTGTGATATAATATATTGAATCGAAGAGATAGCGAATCAACAGACTACGAGCGTGGACTCGCAGGCGACGGTAACGAGCAGAATTATGCAAATGCGCGTTCGGCTGCTCCACTGGATGTATTATTATTTATGCGCGAGCTTTTTCCACGAGGAAACCACCTCGACGCATCTAAGCTACTCGGGATTTGTACTGATATATATGACATGACAGCCTTCCGTTTTGTACTTCATATATTTCAGCAATACCGTGGCGGTCGTGGTTTCAGAATCGACCAGCTCACCCCATGGATGTAGTAAAAGCCGACTAAGGGGTCTCACCACAACAGGAGCAGCAGCTTCCTTCTGTGTATTACCTTTACTGCGATCAACAACCCGCCTGCCAACGTGGTGATTATAGCAAAACCCTCCAGTTTTGGAGGAGGCTCTGTCCAGCAGTGGACTTTAATGGGCTGTTGATGTGTATTTCAACTATCCGACATTCAATTACAGTATACCACAAATAAAGTGATGTTTTTTTATTGTGTTTACTGTATAACAAAGGAGAAACAGGAAAATGTATTGGCACTGCACACGGGCTTCGGCGCCGGTCTGCGGAAAAACCACTAAGTGGAAAGGCCTGCTGGTGTCTGTCTCCCTCCTTCCTACTAATGGAATTTACTTCGCGAGCAACAGCGAAATGACTCCCCAAGCTTTTCTTATTATTTGTTCGCTTAATTGTATATCGGTTTTCTTTGATGTTTTTCTAAGTTTTCGAAAACTTGATTATATCTTGAATGGGAAAGTTGAATTTTAATTACCTATGATAACTTATAAAAATATATATACTATACCATATAATGCATACAAAGCCATGACAGATTATTTGAGAAGTTATGTCCTGTAATATTTAATATTATTATAATGTGGAGGTATGAAAGCCATTTCATTCAGAGTGTTGAAGTGTGTGGATGGGATATAGGGGTAGGGGTAGGGGTAGGCCGAAGAAGACATGGATTGATTATGTGATGATATGGGCAAGAGGAGTGAGTGATGAGATGACGTCCGATAAAAGAAGAACTGTGCCATCACCTAGTATTGGATAACGTGCAGGAAGATTACAAGATATTACAGGACATTAATTTCAAACAGCAACATCTAGCCCCACACTAAGAGAACTAGATTGTATACTTGTAATTAGATTACGGATAGAATACTTACATGCTTTTTTTTGTTAATACATACGAATTATATGGTACATCACACACAGAACAAACATCTATATTGGGTGGGAATCGATCCCGTGATGTACCATATAAAACAAATAGTACCCACAACTTACAGCGCAGAAGGCAGAGTTACTACCAACTGAGCTATGAAGCTTGTTGCTGATGATGATAATACATACAGCCTGTAATATACAGATGGGTGAGAAAAGTCATGTCGTATTACGCTCGTCGATCGAAACTGAAACGAGACTCGAGAATAGTTGTGAAATTAGGTTAGCTTTTTAGTCGAAATTCAGTTGCGTATGCATTACGCACGCAATTGATTGCGTGAAATCCCATTCGCACTTAGTACGTTAGTACGTTATACGTTTGTAGTGATTGGAAACTAGGAAGATTCTGGGCTAATAGAATTTGCGTGATGCTGTTATCTGCCGGCCCTGGCCAAAACGGTGGCGTTGGCACCACCGCAATTAGTTGTATAAATTGTTATTGATTCATTTGTTTGTACCTACAAGGCATCATTATATACAATTAACATAGGTAGGTATTCCTACACAATAAACAAAATAAAATTGCATGCACATAATATATCCCAGCCATACTCAGGTAAGTATGTAGTCACGTGCCACATTCAGTAATTATGCCCACAGAAATTTTACTATTATAGATAACAATGTCTATTATTATTATTGGAATAATAAATGTCATAAAAGGTAATATCATTAGCATTATGTCAAAAAAGCTAGAAAACAAGATGTTATGTCAGGATAATATCATTCAATAAAATCAATGTCAAAATATTTATTTAAAAACGATTTAATAAGCAAAGTTTGGATGTTCATCGTTCAAGGTATCCTCTGGCCTCTGTGGACTAGTGCGGTTCGCCGTACCGGTATCACACCATAGACTGTATCTTCTATAAATGATTGCACGACTGGACGTAAACTTTTAAGCCGCCACCGCTAGAAACCTTTCTTTTTTCACAGACAAAATTCAAACTCTGGCAACTTCGAACTAAGTTTTATGACCAACTCGCTAGCACAGTAAACTTTAACCACACGGTGTATTGTGTAACTGTGTATTATTGTTCACCGTAAAAACATCTTTATTCATAAAAACGTATATACCAAGGAAGACCAATTATAAACGTATAAACATTTAAACACATATTTTGCAACAAAATATCAGTAGACATTGTGTTCACTACACGGCGCCAAAACGCTGTCAATAGCAAAGTATTACTGAGACGAAAGCTAGCGCAGTTTCCTTGCGTTCGGCTTTATGCAAATAAAATAGCCGCGGGGATATCAGATAAACGATTGCAACAAGCCATATGTTTATCTAACGCGGGATGCGCCGGGATGCGCCGGGATGCGGTGATGTGATTTATTCGATCATGATCGGTCCCGCTCGAGGAAGCCGATTTGTATCTTCGCGTCTATATAACCCGCACCGCGAGAGAGTTATGTCATTTTCTGGGAAAGCTCGCTCTATCGTAGACCTCACCTTGCCCAGGCAAGCCTTGAGGTCAAGAGCTGACCCATCAAAGAAAGCGGCTTTCCGCCCCGATGCTTGGTGAACGCGTATTCAGAATAACGGTTCTCTTGTAAGTTACGACGGTACTTCAGCGGATACCGTTCGAAAATCTTTGCTGGAATGAGTATTTTTTGTATCCATAATCGTTCTATAGAAGCTAAACTAAATATTAAGAACTTAAGAGTACACTATTTTTTTTCGAAAAACGGGTTTTTATCGCGTGTTTTACCTATATTTATCTCTTAAAACTTAAGAGTAGTAGGTACAGGTACCTGTGAAAGGACTCGTACGAGGAAGTACTACCACCATACCTATTTCGGCCGCCAAGCAGCATTGCTGTGTTCCGGTTTGAAGGGTATGGTTGCTGGTGAAATTACGCCACTTTTATGCCTCAAGTTGACGGGCGCAATGCAGTGCGGTGTAGGCTATGTTCTTTGTGGATGTGACCTACGCAGTAAGGCATTGTTATAGGCAATAGACGCACTTAACACCAGGTGGGCTACAGGCTTGTCCCGTCTCCTAGTTGTAAACAAAAAATGTTTAGACAAGCGTCTGCTAGTATTATAATCATTACATAACCCATTCGCGGATTATTCATCTTAACTTGAGCATAGACGAAGTTTTTAATCTTGTTTGATGGAGATGCAAAAAAAAAAACATTTACAATCGAGAAACAACCAACTAGCGGCATTCGGTTTGTTTGTCAAATAACACATCGTTGGGTTTGTCCAAGCGTAAGTTTTTTGTTTGTAGTTTAACTGCGAAGACAAAAATGGTTGCACATAAATTGTTTCTCCCGCTTTAGTTGTGTAAGTCTTGCCATTGGCTGGAAGCAAGGCATTGCGCACGCGCACCGTCCCGAGACTATTTGTCCAGCGGTCTCCCCCGAACAAACATCACGGTGTGAAGCTCTCACAATGCTACAATTGAACCCGTTTCCACAAACAGACCTTTCAAACGAACGAAAAATGTTAATACAAACCAAACACACTTGTGTACACAGCGCACCTTGTTCAGTAGAACTACATTACTGACGGAATAGGAAGAACCTCGCGAAGATAACCGGTTTTAACTAGCCCTTGTCTCAGAGAATCCATGGAATGTTCATGAATCACCTGATAGCGCTATTCAGGATCGCAATTAATGTCGATCTGATGACGGCTTACATCGGAGCATTGTCCTCCGTATGCTAGGAGCGAGGACTGTGGCGAGCGTCGTGGTTGGCTGCGCGTGCGACGACCTGCTTGCGCCTGCCTTGATTATGTGCCAGCACTCGAACCCCTTCCAAGTTTTTACGACGCCACTCGTATTACCTCTATATGGCAAATGTTCATGTTCACTTTGCCTTGTTTGTGTGATTTAAATCCACTCGGGATAGGAACTTGTCCGTTCATCTCGTAAATAGGGATAGTCTCTTGAGTGTCGGTTGACGTGTTTGGCCTTTGAGACCTATAAATAATCGTATTTACTTGAGCGAGCTATCCAATCCATTTAACTGACGCCTTCGCAGGGTGTGTTCTGTTAGCTGTTGCGTATTTGAAGGGAGAGGCGTTCAATTTAACCTAGAACGTTACATTGATCCTCAAATTTCAGAGGCTCAGTTAACTTTGCCGTGCAAATACTATTAAAGACACGTGCGCAATACGTAAAATTAGCTATTAGCTGAAATTACATTCAAAAACCAACATTAAAGTTCACCTTTCCTTCACCTGAAGGAAAGGACGCATTAGGTTATATCGTCGAGCAGAGCTGCGTATGGAAAACTGCGGTACACCCTTTGGGAAATTAAACTCGCGGCGTACTGTCGTTCGTTAATTTGTTTTGGCATTACAAACAGTCGGAGCTCTATGTTTCTGTCTCAGGTACACTCTTAGAATAGCTGGAATAAATGTTGCTCTAGCCAGTCTTTTTGACAGTATAGTCTATCTATGAACCTACTGTCAAAATGACATGGATACGGCCCAAATTCACTATGACCAACCGTGTCTTAACACGCCCGCGTTACGATATCTGCTTGGAAACATCGTAGCAGATATCGTATCGTGACGCTGGCTATGCTTGGTAAGTGGTTGACCATACTAAAGCGCAGCCACAAAATAGGACAAACAAAGCGATTAAGTATTTTTTTCACACAAAGTTTTTTTTATATTTTTTATTGCACGACGAGAAAGCGCTTGGCCTTCATCTCACCTGGTTACAAGTTGACATAAAGCCGAAGGTAGAGGCGCACTTACCCGGAACCCTCAATTAACTAAAGTTTCTAAGCTGGTGGTCAAACGCTTGACTTGATATATTATCAATAAAAAAAAACTGAGGAACTGGCTTTCTTACCTCTAAATGCCGGATTACAAAAATTTTTAGAATTGTTGTTATGGTGACATAATTAGGTAAGATGGTGGTAGCTAGCCAGGCGGCCTTAAACAAAGTCCTACCACCAACCAAACCAAGCATTGTATTCCCCTCGGGGCTGCTGACAATCATTTTATTATTGCATATCTGGCAGTGATCCCTGTATATCTGATACTAACCTTTTAAAGTATGTTGTAAGAAAAGTATAAAACTTTAAAAGGTTAAGTTTAATACTTTTCTGCAAGCAAGATGGGCAATTCCACAGAACGCAGAAATTTAATGGGCAGGGCTTGAGTCAAGTTTGCCCTTGTGCGTCATCCAGTATTGTGGTGTAATGGTGCTGTTGGATTCGGGAAACGCAGTGGTTTATACTTCCATGTGCTCTATGAATCTTCCATCACTTGATTGAGGCAGTTATTCTCGATCAAGCTGTGCGAAACTGTCTGACGCTCTTAAAATTCCCAACAAAATAGGCGACGTCTAATGTGGCTTACCCAACTGTTCGTGCTCACGAATTCCGCCAACGTAGACCTAGACAGAGACAACTTGTTATTACGGTGAGGCAGGCTTGTTCAGGGCTCATTAGGTTGGATGAAGCTAGCTAATCGTTTGGGGTAATGCCCCGCTTGACTCATGCCCAGCGCGGTTATGGAAAACGGTATAAATTATGCATCGTAGTAAGTAATGTTGCAACCGCGCTGGCCGAAATGTTGCAGACCCAATGTTTGGCAAAATAGCGAAACTGGTAAACAGTAACCTGAAATGTTGTTTAGTTACCGTTCATTTCCCCTTGTGATCATCAAAATGTGCGCAGCTAATCTAATTTTAGTTTGAGTTAGACATTTTCAGAACGTATCTACTGGCTTACGTTAAAATTTTTGCACGCAGTACTGTCTCCATTGAACCACGGTTTTACCATAGTGTGCCACAGTATATGTATGCCTAATAACAGTTCATCATCTTATAACTTTTGAAATGTCATTTGAAAATATCATGGTTATAAACACTATAACTAAAATTAACGGGATATTTACCATGATTTGTTGTTTTTTGAGTTGATTTGTTGTTTTTGAGTTACAGACGAGAGAGAACAACAACTCATGGTAAATATTCCGTTAATTTTAGTTATAGAGTTCATCATCTTTTACAGATTGTCCTATCTCACAAATACACCGGTTTTGAAGGAAATGGGAATGATAAAGGTGTGCACGTTGCACTAGGCCAGTTAAAACGACCCAATTCTAAGGAATAGTGCCTCTAGTTATTTTATACGTGTAGCTATAGTTTAAGCATACGAAAAGTCGGGGATGTACTGCTAATTCTGTACAAATGCGTTCATTGTGCTGATGAAGTTAGCTCGTTTGTGCAGTGAATCAGTAATGCTTAGAGGCGATAATGTGCAGGATATCGGTGTCACTGATCCGCCGGCCGCGCTGTAGCTCCAACAGATGTATAAATAAATAATAAATATTACAGGACATTACTTTTACACAGCGCCATCTAGCCCCAAACTAAGCATAGCTTGTAATATGGGAACTAGATTACGGATAGAATGCTTAAATATTTTTTGTAAATACATAGGTACTATGATATGATATTGCTGGAAGGATGGATACTTGACGGCACATTTTCTTTTGACAAAATGTCTTATCCATGAGCCTCCTTTTCCTTTGTTATGAATATACGACTCGATATGGACGTTCATATGATGAACTGGCTGAAGCAATGTTTTAAATTGTATTTGATATAAAAGGATCTGGAATTGTGGGATTGGATAAATCAATTGATTCGGTATATACTCTTAATGGTTGAGCTATGGGTTCACGGCACGCATCTATTATTTGTAACGACCATAGAATATCCGGCTTTTCCTGGAGCCGCCCGCACTCAGCAGGTCCGTAGAGGCGCGCTCTAAATTGAACCACAACTACTTTTATGATAAAATAGCCTTTATGGGGATCTCTGGGATTTACAACGCGTTTTATTAAAAACTTTCCATTCACCGTTTGAAAAGAAAGTCGTAAACATAGCAAAGGTAATTTAAGATGAAGGGTTTATAAAGCTCGTGCACTTAACAAGATATAAAGTGCTCCGCATAGTTTTTGCTCAAATAAAGTTTTAATAGTACAACTGAAGAAATATTAACATAATGTTATATTCTAAATTGAAATACTAGAATCATTTCGTTCAACATACATACATAGATTACTCACGCATGTTTCCCAGAGGGGTAGGTAGAGACAATGGATTCTCACTTACTACGCTCATTGCTCAACTCTTTTCATTTATTTTTATTTTCTCATGACGTTCTTAATACATGCTCATCGGTTTGGGTACTTTTGACCTGGTCTTTCTCGAAAACATATCCGACTTGGTCTGAGAATGTTCTCCGAGGTCTTTCCCTCCCAGCTGTACCATTCACATCACATCACATCAACAGCCTATTATTGTCCACTGCTGCAGAGAGCCTTTCCAAAGTACCATTCACACTCGAAATAATATATTTGCTTGGTCAACCTGCTTTATTTTTTTATTTTATTTTAGTTTATTATGAAAAACAAACAATTATGCTTAAACATATTAAATAGGTACAACATATTAGTTTATAACTAGGGTTATCGTAGACTTATTATAAGCATAACCCACAAGGTTTTTCTCAGGTTAATTATGTGCATATATTAAAAGCTTTCATCCATCCTCTTTCTATGCCCAATAGATTCCATCCTCAATTGTTGTCACTGCATCCTCTTTCACACCACTCTGTTTTATACACTGTTTCTTACTCGACTAATCAAGAATAAAATGCCTAAAGTAGAATGAACTAGATTTTAAATTGTCAAAACAGTACTAATAGGTATTAACCACCTAGATCTCAACCAATAGTTGGTGGTGGTTTGAGGTAGTTTTGTATAGACATTTATTGCTGGCTGTTAAATACTGATACGTAAATACCGCGTAAATACAAATTGATTGCTTACTAAGAATTCCGCCTCTATGGTATTAGCGGCTCGCCCATCTGTATCAGACCCAAAGGTTATAAAACCAAACCCTAAGGGTACAAATTTGTGTTTAGTTTGGTTTTGTTAGTGGTATTGGACTATGTTTTAGTCCGCCTGGCTAGGTACCACCATCTGACAGGTACTTAGTCTATCGCCAATAACAACAATCCTTAGCCAGTTTCTCAGTCTGTTGAGGATTCCGAGTGAAAGGTGCCGTTTTTATTCGGCATGTAATTTAGTTCAATCGTTCACAATTATATACATGTCAAAGTCTTGACCGCGATATGCAAGTATAATCCTGTTTATACTGATAATTACAATGAAAAATGTTAACAATTCATGGTGAAATTTTAGATACGAAAAAATAAGACGAGTAGGTTTTTATGATTTTTAGCTGATTTACCACACAACTTTACAATCAATTGATAAATAAACTTGACGCAACCATTTTTTGACTGTGATTTTTGAATGCTTTCAGGATTGAAATATCTTCATTCGGCGCGTATCCTGCATCGTGACATCAAACCGGGCAATCTCCTAGTGAACAGCAATTGTGTCCTCAAGATCTGCGACTTTGGACTCGCCAGGGTTGAGGAGCCTGACGTCAGCAAGAACATGACTCAGGAGGTCGTCACGCAGTATTACAGGTAAGGGAATATAACGTGAAACTGGCGATACAAGTGTGAAACTAGAAAGAGGAAGGAGGAGTGGAAAGAAAGAGAATTATGTATTTTGATAGTTTGTATGTATATTTCATTGATACGCGTTGCAGCCTATACGGCTTGATGGAATTTGATGTTTGAGGTACGGGACCTCTGGACCACAGAGGCGGTTAAAATGATGTACTATGTAAACAAATATTTGAGAAGACTTCGTGTATCATGATAGATCTACACAATTACCTACAAATGTTGTACTCTGATCAGGGATAGCTGAGCATGAACTTCGCCTGGCTCTAGAATATCAAAGAGACATGGAAGCCGCTCTAAAATACCAAGTCTCCGTCTTTTTATGTAAATTTGATGGTGCATACTGACAGATACTGAGCGATGCCCGCGAACCGGATGGCGACCCTCATCACTAGACTAGACAGACTAATGCACTTATGCTAGTCAGTTAATTAAAAGCATTGAGCTATTGTTAGCTTTTTCATAGAGCTATAGATGAGGAATTTGAATTAATGTGTGTCTGTTCTATTTGAAACCGACGAAAAAACTAGCTAATCAGTGAGACGCGAATAGTGAAACTTATTCTAAAGCTACCCTGAAAAGTTCAAGTCTCGAGGTAAGTCGACACGAATGTTTTATATATTTTTCTCAAACAAGCTTGGAAATTTGAGCTTTATTTTGACAACTTGTTGTTTGAGATAAATCGAAATGGTGTACTGGCCAATTACATGCGAGCAGCGGCCGGCAAAAGTTATATGAAAATCCATAATTGTCGTTTTTAGGCGACCACATAAATTACATAGTAAACTCAAATCAGTCGTGTCAATTTAAAAATGGAACGATATTTTACTCCGAAACATGGCAACCAAAGAGGTTACTTATGAGGCTTTATATCATTTTTGAACAGGCTTGCAAACAGAAAGCTATTTATTTAAAAATAAAACAAAGTTACACTTTAACGCGGGAAAAATATTGTTGTTCGTTGTTGGTCATTGATTTTGAAAATGAACCGAGTAATTGTATTTTTAAATAAAAAGTTCTGCCTAGGTACCAACTACTTAGTTTTCACATTAATTGAGAAAAGTAGGTACTATACAGGCCTTGGCCACAACTAGGCTTTGAGTAAATAAAAAGAACCGGTGGCGCGGCGGCGGGAGACTGAAAAACTATGTCGGCTTTGGAAGTGTATTTCTTCTAACATCTATTATTCTGTACCTGTTAAAAGTTAGCGTCGACCAGCCTAATGAGTTAGCCGCATTACATGCTTCTGCTTTGTTCGTTTTAATATTTAAGATTAACACGAACACATAAAAAATGCGTTAAACCGACCCACATTTACTTATTTTTTTCATTGTTACGCAAAAAATATTGGGACGGATCATCATTGAACTTTTTTCTCGCAGGTAAAAATGTCAGTGACATTGTTTTGTACGTACGACCCTGAGCTATTTGGCGAAGCGAGGACACCTCATGGTTATTTGGTAACGATAGCATTTTCCTCAATTTCACTGAAGTCCACCTAATAGTTACATATTTTAATAAAAAAACGATGATATTTATGGTGAAGAAGGTATTTTGTGCTCATGATTTTACTCATAAATCGTTTTTATCCTATTCTCGCTATTATATGCGAGATTATTATATGGAGCAAAAATACTCCAGCTCAGCCCTAGGATGCCGTAAATGCCGATTAAGGGATCTGAACAGAAGAAGAGCATCAGCTTATTTCTATGTATAATATGGGCTATATGATGCGCTGTTGTTTATTTCAAGGTATCTCAAGCTTCATAAAAAAAACTCTGGTGTAAGCTGATTGCGGTGATCGGGTTATATAATTGAACGAATGAGGCTTGCCCGTTGATTTGAAAGAAGGCCACTGCGAGCGTATCTCACCATGAAACTGTACCCCAAAATATGTGTCGGAAACTCGACGCATTTGCATACACAGTGAAATATCATGTGAGTGCTACGCGAGGTAGACGCTGCTCATTTTTCATTAACATCTCGACCGAGCACAGCCGGCTTTTGTGGATTCTCTACGTTTCCCCTTCATATGCAGTATTGTAGATAATACAATAAGATATATAGACAATAAGATAAAACGCGGATTGAATGTAGACATTCAGTCCGCGTTTTATCCGCTTTAGCTTTAGCTCCTCCAATCGATCGTTTGACGATATTGTAGTAGCCGCGGAGAGTCGATGGCATTTTTTTTATTTGAATCTTGCACAGACCTTGCAATCACCTTTTGCTCTAGTGGTTCGTCCACCGGTTTCAGATTCAGAGGTCCCGGGTTCGATCCCTAGGAGGAGTACAATATTGTGCTCGATTTGGTTGGTGGTAGGACTTTGTTTAAGTCTACCTGGCTAGCTGGCCTAATCCTGTCGCAATAACATATTTTTTTAAATTGTAAAATGGAAAAGCAGGTGCCTATTATCTCTCTTCTTGAAGAAAAAGGGTCGTAAGAATATTTGTGACGTCGTTTAGAAAGGGAGACCTTTATTCAGCACTGAACGTTAGACTGTCTTCCCACGTATTTGGATTTTCACCTATCTACTCGTTGGAAAACACTCACGGTGTGTTCTTCATAGATCAGGTAGCTCGGGTTTAGTATCGGGTTTATTGTTCTAAATAAAATAATTGCAGACTATGTTTCGATCAACCACCGTCATAATATATGCATACAATCGAGTCCGTGACCTTTATGTGGTTGGCAATGTTTTTATTTATATGCAAGACCTGCATTGCTTGGAGATTACATTTTGTATCCATGCTGTGTCCCGTATTGAAAACACATAAATCGTGTAGGTAATGGCGTTGTTTACTTGTTTTCTTATAGTAATAGTATTACAATACATCTGGTTTCTTATACATCCACAACGTCTTGTGTCCAGGTTTTGTACATATGTTTTGTTTTTATAGTGGGTATTTTATTTGAGCCAATCGTGCGTGAGGGACAGTGCGATGCGCATAAACAAGTGAGATAGAATTGCACAAATTGTCGCTAAAATATCCTTTTAGGGTATAGGAAAATTGAACCCAAAAAAAAGTTATTCTATGAGTAACTTTTTTTTTATTGTACGATGGGTAAGTACTTGGCCTTCATCTCACCTGGTTACACAAGTTGAGATAAGGCCGAAGGTGGAGGCGCACTTCACCCGGAATCCTCATAAATTGAGGTTCTGGCTATCTTAGCTCTAAATGCCGGAACACAACAATATTAGAATTGTTATTATGGCGACATAATTAGGTAAGATGGTGAAAGTCAGGCGGACTTGAACAAAGTCCTGCCAACAACCAAACCAAGCACAATATATTGTTCTCCCCATGGGAATCGAACACGGAACCTCTGGATCTGAAATCGGTGGGTTTAACCACTAGACCACAGAGGCGGTTAACTTTGTAGTCTTACCGTCTGTCTGTCTGTCAAGACCTTTTTATCAGGAATGCAGGAAGTATTTAAAATTTTTGGGTCTACGGTCTGTTTCAGCTGTGAAAACAAAATTGGAAGTCAATGCATATTTTCACAAGGTATACAAAGCCTATAGGGTAGTTACTTCAAGTAGACCTAGAATCATGAAATTTGGCAAGAAGCAATGTCTTACAGTTTCTTTATAAGATTGCTAGCTACTAAATTATCGCGTATATAATTATCCTCAGGTAATATCTTTTGCATTATCTCATATGGACTTGTCAAAAAGGAGATGGGTTCCAAATATATCCATTTGACTCGGGGAACCACCTTATTTAAGCAGTATGTTTTACACTTTAAAGTTTTGAAATCATGCAAATCACAAGTTATTCCAACTTGTGATTTCGAGCCGGAAAAATCAAACTCTCAATTCTTGGTAAAAACTATAGAACTGCTTAAAACAGAGATCATTGAGATCATTTTACGAGAAAAATCATTATGATTGCAATTGTAATATAACTTGGTATTGGTATGTAATGTAAGCGTCATCTTACGGAAATCCATATAAGCAAGTGTCATTGAAATTTTTGCCGTCTTACCAACAACATGCCATAAATGCGGATAACACTTGTGGTTACAGGGCGGTAGTTACGAGTGTAAAATATTGATTATTGTTACTCGTTCGTCGATGAGAAACAGGCTTGTAACAATGACTAACTTCTGTTCTATGCGCATACTTCGCTAAGCAATGAACCCCGTGTGTTTTTGTGTTGGATACTGTGAATTCCATAGCAAATACATCAACTTTACAAGTAAAAGTTTGTCGTTTATTTGAATAATGGAACAAAATACTTTAATACTGCGATGTTTGAGATAACGGTAAGGGTTTCTGTGAATCAGAATAAGGCCTCCTGCTTTATGTTCATAAAACAAATAAATATAACTTCAAATGAAGGTAGGTCTCAGTAAATTTTGTCACATTTTGCCGGTTCAAGATAAATTCAAAGTACATTTATTGACTGAACAATATCTACATTATGTATATAACTATTTAATTTAATAATTTCATACGTGTATTCGTCCATAAACAGGACATTCATTTCACACAGCACCATCCAGTATCCAAACTGTTATGGATATAATATAAAAAAAAAACAATGGAACAAATATATTGTTCGTTTTTGTTTGTTTGTCCCGGGTCGGAATCGAACCCACAACATAGAGCGCTAAAGGCAGAGCCAGCCTGTCAACAAAGATCATGATGCTCGTAAAAACCGAATGCATCTCTCTGAAGAACATAAAAGTGCTACTTTAAATAATCACCAAATATCTCCGATGTATCCCGGAATGGCTTTCCCAGATATAATTTCATACATCATTAAAATCATAGGACTCGACATTTCATCCAAAAGCAGAAATCCTCACTCACTATCCTGGCGCATCCATCCCGAGTGTTCCTGGCCTCAAATCATATAAGCAATGAATTCTTATTTTCGCGTTATTTTTAAATATACTACAATTTCACAGCAACGTTTTGTATATTTGAATGAATAAACCGAATACCGCTTTGTGCGAATTAATTGAACGATTCAAATTGAGGTTGATTTCATTTCCGGATTTGATGAATCCTGTATTCGATTAATATCCCGCATCGAACGCCTGAATTATTTAGTCACATTTTGTTTGCGTTTTAGGATATTAATTTATTATGATTATCCCTTGATTCAGTGGTGTCACTAATTAAATTGATATCAAGATCAAAACAGGCTTTATACCACTTTCAATATACAACAAATCCTTGGAAATAACGACGGTAGTCGCTTCTGTAATTGGATAACATTTCTCAATACTTGAATATTCTATAATCTTTTTTTTTTCTCAATTTCAGAGCACCAGAAATTCTGATGGGAGCGAATCACTACACTGCAGCGGTCGATGTGTGGTCTGTGGGGTGCATATTTGGCGAGCTACTCGGCAGGCGGATACTATTCCAGGCGCAAAGTCCTGTACAGCAGGTAATTCATCGATAAAGATAAATGATAAAGAAAAACGGGCTGTGCAAAGTCCCTTGTGATACACTAACCAACGTTGATTTATGATATCAACTATTTCTTAACTCAAAAAGGTTAGTTTTTATCGTACCCTTATAAATGTTTAGTTTGTGTGTATCGTTTATTTATCATGTTTTAGGAAACGTTTGACTGATAAAAAACAGTATAGCTTTCGACCATACAATAAATGTGGTCGAAAGCTATACTGTAATCCGTTCATTGTGAACATGTTAATAAAATGGCGTCAACACGTTTCAGCTGGAGTTGATAACCGAGCTCCTAGGTACGCCATCGCTGGAAGACATGCGGTATGCGTGCGCAGGCGCCCGCGCGCACATGCTGCGTCGCGCGCCGCGCCCGCCTGCGCTGGCGGCGCTCTACACGCTCTCGGTGCAGGCGACGCATGAGGCGGTGCATCTATTGGCTCAGGTTCGTTGATATTCGAACTGCCTTTTGACTTTACGTAGATTTCAACTACACACAAGCCTATATCTTTACGCGAAACCGCTCTTGTATCCGGCGCGGTCATTGCATCGCGCCTAGATTTTGGTTGTAATTGTAATGAATGACACACTTCCAATTAGTTTTAAGTTAAAATTTCACTTGTTTCCACTACAACAGAAACACAAAATCTGTTGTCCCGTCCTCATAATCATCATCCGCAACCAGTTTCACTCATTGCTGGGTGAACGGTCTTGAGCCAGTCTCATCCATGTGTGCGATGTTAGTAATATTTTTGGCCCATTTCGCTACTGGACTCCCGACGATTCTAAATACAAATGTTAAAATGACACAAAAAATGGTCGGAAATCTGAGCATTTCCGGCTTTAGGAAAAGATGCGAGTTCAAGTCCCGTCGCGGGTCGTGAATTTTTTTGTCATTTAGTATAACACTTGTAAATGTTGTGATCAAGTGCAATCACTTGAAATACAAAAATATGAATTCTATATACGTTCCTTGGAAGCCATTCCGTCATCGCATTGCTCCGCCTTTCAATCCTACCGTCTCGACAATTGTCTCGTTCTGGGTTGCTTGTGATGAAATATAGGTAAATTGAGACGCAGTTAGGTATATGGGATTCAATCCATAAAGGTATCCTTTATATATTTATAGTTATTTATGTTCCCGATTACCATTGGTTGACATATCGTCAGATTTTTAAACCACCTCTGTGGTCTACTGGTTCGACCACTGGTGTCAGATCCGAAGGTCCCGGGTTCGATCCCCATGGGGAGTATAATAGTATGCTTGGTTTGGTTAGTAGTAGGACTTTGTTTAAGTCCGCCTGGCTAGCTACCACCATCTTACCTAATCCTGTCGCCAAAATAACAATTCTTTAAAATTGTTGTGTTCAGGCATTTAGAGGAAAGATAGCCAGTTCCTTGGTACTTGGTTGAGGATTCCGGGTGAAGTGCGCATCCGATTACGGCCTTATTTTAACTTGAAAATCAGGTGAGATGAAGGTCAAGCACATCTGCGACGTAAAAAAAAATCGCTTCATATTTTATCGTAATGTACATTAATACTGTAAATTCCAGATGCTTGTTTTCGACCCGGCAAAACGCATCACCGTCGTGGACGCGCTCGCGCACCCTTACCTAGAGGAAGGCCGCCTCCGCTACCACTCGTGTATGTGCAAGTGTTGCTACAGCGCGCCGCCAGCCGCGCGGCACTACTCGCCCGACCTCGAGCCGCAAGCCACGCATCCCTTCCACGACGGCTGGGAGCGCAAACTCACCTCCGTGCATCAAGTCAAAGGTGATATCATATGCTAGGGTGACATCGCCATTTGTACACCAAGAATACATGTCGGTAGGTGCTGGTGATCCAGCCGTTGGTGCTTAATAAATTCCGGAAAGTGAAATGGCCGATCATTGATTTTTGACACCCAATCTGTGCAGTGATTAGGTTAAGCCATGCCAAGGACTTAATTCAGACAAGAGACTCTGAATCTATGTCCACCCTGCTTCACCGACACTGAGTCAGGACAAAAGGAAAATGGGTCGCGCGATCCTTTAACATTACCGTAGTTTACGAGTGTGCAGACGTAATAAGCTTTAAAGCGTTCACAAACAAAGTTTTGGTGTTGGAAACGGAACTTTAAGCAAAGTTTTTTGAAGTTACAATTCTCATTTTATCAACAGCCCATTAATGTTACAATTCTCATTTTATCAACAGCCCATTAATGTCCGCCGCTAGACTATAGCCTGCTCCTGAAATTAGAAGATTTTGTCGTAACCACTCTAGCCAGGATTGGTGCTCGCAGTATACAATTGGAGGCGCTGTGTAAAAATGTGTCATATTTTAGTCTCGTCGTAACGCATTCCCCGGTATTTCACAGAGGAGATCCACAAGTTCATAGCGGAGCAGCTGCAGACGCCGCGCGTGCCCCTCTGCATCAACCCGCAGTCGGCAGCGTTTAAGAGCTTCGCAAGGTAAGGGGCCGCCTCTCCAACCGCAACCAACCGACACTAGGTGATTTCTTTGCGATACGTTACCACACCCGCTTGCGACCGCTCGCACCCAACGGCCCAGACACTCCCAAGGATGAAGAAGGCTCGCAGACAACACTTTTTTTTATAAAAATGTAACAATCAGATATTACCGCCATCTGGCCAAGACCATCTGGTCATCATCACGTCGTGCTGGGCATTTTTGGAATTACATAAAAATAAAAAGTCTCTCAAGAATTCAGAATGCCTGATGTAGTACAAGTTTTTTTATCTCTTTCATATAATTTAGTCAAAGTTTCAGCTTTTACTGGAAACGCTGGTTTTTTGATTCGCTGATAAACATGGACAAATAATCAGACGATTCAACTTCACTGTAAATCAATAAAGTGCGGATAACAAAACCAACGTTTTACCGCCTTCTATATATTTTGTCAAAGCAAATAGAACAACATCTTATTTAAGATACACTACGGTAAAACCCCACTGTAACACCCAATGTAGAGTGGAAATAAATTTTGTACCCATGTTTTACGTGAAATATATATTGCTAGTACACGCTTGTCTTGTAAAACCTTAGCTTGCAACATACAGCGTACAGTTTGGCTAAAGGCTCGGTCGAACACAAAGCTTACCTAGGCGGCGTCAAAGCGTAAAACCACAGAATTCGCGGCAACCTGTCGCTGTCGTAAAAGCATATTTTTTGTGATAGATAAATGTTTGACAAATAAATAAATGTATGGCATAAGATGGAGCACGCTTGTCAGAAAGCAACCTGTTCATATTTCTATAGCCTAAGCGAGATAAGCGAGCACAATACTGACTTGTCACGTGATCACTTTTACATGATGATTATTAGGCTGCGGCATTTGCAAAGATTCCTGACAGATCATGCCTGTAGTGTATATATTTGTATTTGTAGCTACTCTTTAATATATTAAAAGTGTTGTCTGCAGGCCTCGTTAAAATAATAAAACAGAGCGAACGCCATCACAACTCGTGGCACAGTGCTATCTATTTTTTGTGCACGGATGTGTCACAGCAGCGTCCTAAACACCTCCCAATCGTCCCGCTAATACGGTAGCTATTTCACACTCTATCGAGTCTCACAAAATTAACATAATAAATTGATTCTCAAACTATTATTAGTTCAGGGGCCATCAAATATGTAGCCCCCTAACTCAATAACAGATCTCGAGCATTATTTTCATAAAAAAACATATTCAGTATTATTTGGTATCGAATCCATAACAGCTTTTGAACTAATTGACCAATCGAGAAGCAGTCGCGTCATCAAGAAAAAATCTGATTGGGTCATTCTTTTTGAACGAATAGACCAATTGAGAAGCGTCGCGTCATTTAAACAAATGCTGATTGGGTCATTTGAACTAATTAACGAATCGAGAAGTAGACGAGTCATCGAGACTAATTCTGGTTGGGTCATTCAAAAGTTGGCTGAAATTTGTTACATTTATTATTTTGGCCGAAGTATTTATAACAGAAGATATCTTTTAAATTTTCCAGTTTTTTGATCTATTAGCTACCGTAGTAGAGGTTCGTACCCTTTGATGTCGTTCTACGGGAAGTAGGGCTAGCACCGTGGTCGCAATAGTAAAGAGCCTACGTCGCAATAGGAATCCCTAAACTCTACAATCTGTTTACAGGCTATGTATGGTATCATGTTACCATTATGTCAGTGTAGTTTTGAAATAAATAATCAAAGCCAAACATCCTACAAGTTTATACCCCACAGACTCGTAATTTCCAAACTTTTTTCAAGCTCAAGGAAAGTTTTTGGATCGGTAACATCACTTTTTGTCGGATTTTACTAAGAATCCGATTGATTTCAACGCTCACTATATTCTCAACCATTTTTGAAAATGTTCTGCGGAAACTCTAAATATTCGGAAGCTTTCGAATTCGATAAGTTAAAATGTAAAATATGTGGAATCCAAGATTGGAGCAAAGTAACATTGTATTTCTTTTATTGGTGATAGCGATAGCCAAGCGTTTGCTACGCTCACCTGAAAACAAGTAATGATGTGGCCAAGGCTTTGTAAACAGATTCCCGAGTTCCTCCTGCCACTGTAGTTACCTACACAGTACGGGTGGTTTTGCTCCCGAATTGTGCATGGGTTTTCTTTTTCCACGCTTGAAGCGATGACCACGCCGCTTACAAGGCAGAATCAACCCTCTTGAAATGTGGTTCACGCTTACTAGCCAGTAGCACAGCAGTTCAAAGTAGTTGTAGACAGATGGCAGCACAGTTGTTTTCTCGTGCGACGAATACACATACCATAATTCTCAATCGTTTATGCTTTTAAAAAAGAAAAAAAACACATCTAAATCACTATTAGCTAAAATGAATCTCATATAGTGCGCGTTGGATTTTGGGAATTTTGAGAACCCATATCTATGTGTGTGAATTACTTACGGATTTACTTTTAATTATATACGTACCTCGGTTTGTTGAGGGTTCCGGGTGAAGTGCTTATCATAACTTGTAACCAGGTGAGATGATGGCCAAGCGCTTCCCCTACGTATAAAAAAAAATATACATATATATGTTTATATAGTTGACACGCAGAGAGTAGAAATTTTGTGATATAACTTATTTTCGTAGTAAATACTTCTGATATACACGTTGTTATTTGAATGAATACTGGTAATTAGCATTATGTTTTTGGTATTTTTTATAAAAAGAAAACAGTGTACCTAACAGGAAACATCATAGTTGTCTTTGTTTCCCAGTTTAATGTGATAGTACGCCGTTAATGCTTTTGTGTATTCGCCGCATAGGAAGTCGACCGTCGCCTCTTCAACTATAGTAATAACCTGCTTTTTCTGTGTTTTTGCGACAGCTCTAGAACGGGTACGAAAACAAAAGTATGTTCCCCTTTCAAGACGGCGGCAAAAATACTACTGCTATCGCCCGTGATATTTCTGTGCGCCGCGTAATACGCCCGACTCCCAGTAAGCGCCCCTAGCACGCCTTTGCACCATGTGTCGTCCATTTATGTAACCCTGGTACTTTTAAATGTTGTTTGATACCAGGTGGTAGTAAAGACTGCATGAACTGGGACCTACTGGTTTAATGACGGCCCTTTATTCATGAAACTATGATTTACATGAATTAAAAAGGTACCATTTTGCACGTTACATAACTCAAACAACTTTTAAAGGTTACTTTTCTTGATAGAGCGCGGACGAATTCCTACGCAGAGGCAACATACTTTTTTTGTTATTCGAAAACTTCAAGATTTGCGTTGTTTTATAGAATTTGCAGCAGCAAACAAAATGTCCTTATAAATGTTGCCTTCACGTACTTTAGTGGTCCCGATATAGTTATTTCAAAAGGGTTGATCGTTAGATTTCGTTTCGGTCCTTATTTCGGTTCGGTTGCAGTGCATGATGTTACGCGAATGTTTCGGATTTATTTATTGCCTCCTATCTGAGATATTTGTTAGCCAAAATATTGTAAAATTTAAAACTAGTTTTCGTTAATATTTTGTCAATTTGATAAACTAAAACTTTATTTCAACATAAACTTGGCTAATTTAAACTCATTTAGGAGCGTACGTCTCTGTTTCGTATAGGTTCCAATAAACCTATGGAAGCAAAGGTATTTTTCCTTATTCGTATTAGAGGGTTACGTTATACCAGGCTCGTTTAAATGGAACCCTATGCCGGAGAGCTAAGGTTCACGTTAAAATGTGGGGTGACAGTAGTGCATGCGTAGTAGGATAGCACAGTGCCATGTTTCGGTTGAGGTGAAAACGGTATTTTAGTAGAGATTAGTAGTTTGTGATGTTTTACCGTACAAAGTTCTCTTTTATTATCATTTTATTAAAATAAAGACCAATCGGTCAATTATGCATGACTCTCTTTTGGCTCGGTAGATTCTAGATTGATTTTCCTCTGATTAAAGTATTACTAGCCACAGTCTTTGGCAACTAAAGAAGACAGCTACTTACATTGGTACCGACTCATTTGAAAACAGTATTTAGTTCAGTCAAATTATGCACAGATGCATTGCGATTTTCAAAACAGTTCTAAAGTCGCAGCTACTTTTGAACCAGCCAGAATATGCATGTATGCAAAAAGTGTTTTCAAAATATCGTTCAACTAGATATTATGTAAATCGACTGGGTCGAGGAAACATCTTAATATTTTATCAATGTACCTTTTTGTTTGTACAGTTCCATTACATTGCCGTTAACCTAATTAGCTCTGCTGGTCTAGTTTGTCGAATAAAACCGATTATAAATATATTAATCAGAATCTATCGAGCAAGAATGTGCCGTGGGTGTGGGTGTAATCGTCCGATCATCGACTTGACTAACCCTCGTTCGACACTTACTATCTATTGCAGCTCGACAGTCGCCCATCCGTCAGAACTGCCGCCTTCGCCCCACCAATGGGAATGACAGACGCGAGATAATCGACCCTACCTCTTACGGAATATGTTCCCCAGACCGGCCAATGCTGGCGTGCCGTAGAACTCAAATTCCTATGATGATATCGTACCTGCGAAAGAAAAACGCTCTGGATTCAAACAGCAAACGACGTTCACGGGAATTTGGTACTTACGTAGTAATAATAGCTTCGCAGTTCATTTGTATTCGCTTAAATATTATAAACATCACAACTTTTGAAATTGTTAACGTAAATTCAATTTTTAATCTTTCAAGAATTTTGAATCTCGATCAATTTTTATTGAGCGACTGTCGATTAAATTTATTATACAGCAGTTCGCGCCTTGCTTTACCAAATAAAAAACTTAATTCCTATACGTTTATCGTATCGTGTTAATTAGCATGTAAATACATGTTTGTAGCATAGTGTTGTAAACTCAATATCTAATTTAATAGAAAAAAATGTGTAAAAAAAAAATGGCGGATATTGCTAGTGTAGTGAAAATTACAACGAAATTACCCGTGTGGTTGGAAAAGTGACGCAAATAATGCGATGGAAAGATTTGATAAGATGAGGAACGCCACAAGGCCAGTACATTATGTATCTCGCCGCCTTACTCAATTGTTTATTAAAATAGGCTTCGTGTGTTAGGTGTAGTTTGATTCGTATTTTGATTCCATATTGTTATTATTGTATGTTTTGTCATCGCATCACATACATACTTTTGAGTGTACACCAGGGTTCAAAAAGGGCAACAAGCTGACATTATGGTAGGCAGAGGGCGAGAATATATTTTGGTATCGATTCGTTGTCCGTTCTTTAGTGTGTGTGTATGTCTCGACATATTCTTGGCAGGTTCTTATGCCTAATCTTGTTTGGTATGGACGTTGCAAGCAATAAACGTCGCAATATAGTATAAAGACTTATATTACAATTTGATTTATGTAACTGACTTATATTTTTAAGATAGCACGTGATTAATCTTCGAATGCCGCGTACAGACGGCCGCTTCGTACTTAAACAGAATCTCTAAACGATCGTCTGTATCCGGCTTTATTGATGTGTTTAATAGAATAAGCTTACCCCCTTTTAACACCATTTGTATGTTACATCGACTGAACATTTTTACGTAGATAGGATAGAATAGTTCTTAGAATTTGACATGGAAATGATATATACTAGAAACAAATAATATTGGTGTCCATTTTGTGCTGCCCTCTGTCGAGCTAAACTGCCACGGGTCTGTTTTCAAGTTTAGTCCGCGAGATGGCAGCACACTGTCAACACCAAATGTACGATTAATTCAAATCATCGCGTAGTGAGATATTGTATATTCATGTGTTTGTATTTGCAATGTGTAATTCGAGCATTTAATAGTATATATTAGAAGTTTGATATAAATGTACCTATATGTGTTAGTGTGCGTGGATATTTTAATATTTGACATTTTCATACGGTTTACAAAATGTTCCCTTTCATCACGCCGCCAACGTTAGCGTAAGGAGACTTGTGTGAGTGTCAAGCGACGTCGTAGCCTTAAAACTAGTTCAAAACTACTATAAACAAATATAAATGTATATAAACAAAACGCATAGTATTAATGTTAGAATCTAGCGGGAATGGGATGTATGCCGATGTAGTAGCCGCGCAGAAAGGAAAGATTACACTGTTGTGTGATTTTTATTACGAAAAAAAAGTCCTTAAAATTTTGCAATAGAATCACTGTTATTGGCTTCTAATAGTAAAAAATAAACTCGATAAGGTTTTTTTAGATAGTTTTTTTCATCAAACATATCTGATCAACGCATTATATATATAGCGACGTCATGTCAAGGTAACAAGTCACACAACAGAAGTAAGTTTGATGGTACAAAGGAGCCGAGCTTGCGTTTGGCGCTTCCAGTTTACACATCTAAAATATTTGCTCAAACTATTACACAGCTGTATAATTAATTGTCGACCTTGTACCGTACTACTAAAGTTTATTTCTCAACGATCTGTGGAAACCGCAAGCGCCCAAACCCAACCGCGACAGACCCCACCTTGCCTTATCTCAAAACTGTCACTGTGATCCGTTAAGCGTTATTATTGAACTCTTAACACAACCGTGCACACCAATTTACAGTAGTGTGTCGATGTAAATACTAGCGAGTTAGTTCGATTTAGCCACGAATTTTATTAGAAACGCTTGTTTTGTATCCGCTGTTCACATTGCACGCGTCCGTTGTAAATAGAATAAGTAGTGAAATAGAGTATGACGCGCAGTATGACAGAGACAGATATATTTTTGTGAACTCACATCACTCGTCAGTACTGGGATGTCTCTTTTTAAGCTATGCTTGCGAATTTTAGTGTCCTTGTAATGTCAGCTGTGTATCTGTTTGTCACTGCGGTGTCAGCGCGGGGTTTTTATGCGCTCCCAAAGCGCTTGGAATCCATATTGTATTTGTACCTTTTGCGCTTCCGAAGATCTCGTATAGGTAATTATTTAAAGTTTTAAGTACACGACTGTTTAATTACACAAGTGATTTTTAGTTGTTAGGTGACATCACGTTTCTATTGTACGGCCGAACAGCCAACGCTTTCCTTTGATTTTAATTGTCATACGTTCGAACCGAGGTTCGCTAGTTTATACGTTTTCCTATGTACATAGTTATAGTGATTGTGATAAGTTAAGGGTATCTTGTCATTAGAAGCCTGTAATTAAGTCTTGTGTTCAAAAAAAAACTATAATTTTATATGTTACTCACTTGATGCAAAAATTACAAAAAAAAAAACAAAACCAGAAAATAATTTGTACTTTTATTCGTGTTACTTATAAATAATTTTAGTGTTTACCAGTCGACTTGTACATAGTAGGTATTTTTGTGCACTGATAGTCTTTTTTAAGTTACTCTTAACACTAGATGATAATATCAAATGGCTGTCGTTATTGTCATTGTATCACTCAAGACAACCTACACAAGGAGACATAACTAACATGTTTGCTTCGAACCGAGTCTTAACAACCGATAAATCCTAATTTAGGATAGACATTTTATTTTGCAGAATTGTGACTGTTGTCAGTTAAGCGTTTTTGCGTATGAGGTTTTGAGATATAACATATTAGTTCAGTAATTTACGATGAAAGCTGCGATTTGACGATCAATCTGACATAATTCTGACTTGACAGAAACGGCACGTCATACTTGACTGTGATACAAATGAAGAGGTTCAATATGTTTTAAGATTTCGAATTGGTCATGTAGATTCAGCCATATACGCAAAAGCAATAAACGGATACCTCAGACTGGTAGGTTGATTTAGTCACGTTTCACCCCGGTATGGAACTCAGAAGGCGTAATGTAAAATGTAAATAAAGAAATGAATACGTGTTTCTGTGTACCGTTACTTAGATGCATTTTACCATAATGTTGCGAACTGCCAAAACTATTGTAATAATTTTGTAGCGGTAGAGACGGTCACACAATAAAATAACCAATTAGTTGATTTACAACTTTGTTTTGCGTCAACATTCCAATAAGAAGCATAATCGCCTAAGTGTCGACGAACTTAGAGGTCAAGTTCCGTTGTTTCATTGAATGTACAGATAAGTGTAGAAGTGTAAATAGAGGACGGCTTGTTTGATTGTGTGCTCGTCTGTACTCGTAGAGCGGGAATCGGCGTAGAATACCGACCTCCGACACTGTAATAATAAACTACTGCATAATTACGCATATCTTTTATTTATTTCCAAGGACGAGAAATGTAATCGAAATAGGTTTCAATAGGGTTACCCCAACCCGTGAAGTGAATACTTTTCGCTAATGCGCATAGTTTAGTTGGTTGGCTATTTGAGAACAGGTTTTTTTGGCTTTTACATCGCTTATTTGACTTTCACAAATTGTGATTCCAACTTTCATGATACTTGTAAAGTCACTGAATAAGAATCACAAATGTATGTATGAAATATACATAGGTATGTTTTCGTAGATCTATCAACACAGGCGCATATATTGTACATTTCTCGGTTCGCTTTGTCTCACCCATCAAGTTAAAATGATAAAGAAAACAACGTCAACTAATCTGCTTTATAACTAAACCATAAAATAGTAGTCGTTCACAGTGTAAGCAAACTGCTAGTAGTCTAGGCAGTCATAAATATCACCAAAAACTTAACTAGCCCGAGTTTTTAGCCTTTCTCATTGATGCTGGTAGCGATTCCGAACAGGCGATTATGACGTTTCAAAATTATCCTTAATAATCGTTCTGATTTTTTTTTTTACTTTAAAATGCACTGCATATGTTGGCTCGATGAGTGGCCAGCAGTTGCAATGATTTTTTTTTACAAGAGAACCTTGTTCCTTTTTTTGAATTGGCAAATTTTAATAGAAATGAAGTGAACTTCAGAATGCGGGTCGTGGCGAAAGAAGAAACTAAAATGGCACTCCCTATATGTATATGGTCTCCTAATCAGATTCGCCTGTACACCTTTCTCTGTAAGCAATCCTTCCTGCAGAGTGGGGTTTGATTTATTGTTATTCTGCACGTTTTTACTGTCATAAAAGTACGGGACATATATACCTACAAAGCTTATTTTTTATTTAAATACCAGAATGGCGATTGTTTCTGAGAAACCACACACATGGAAACTAAAATAGGAACCTACAAAGCTTATTTTGTATTTACATGCCAAAATGACGAATGGCGATTGTTTCTGAGAAACCACACACATGGAAACTAAAATAGGAGCAACGTAATAGCGATCGAGTCTGGAAAACCTTTACCAGTCTGGAAATACCTATCACTTATCGCTATCAACCGAGCAGAGGTCCGAGTTAATAATGTTTTGATTTAACTTTACCAATCACTTCTGTGGAATCTCAATAGGTGTGCAGTTGTGTTTGAAACAATGGAAAAATACTTGTTTCTTGTGCTGAGCTTGGTCTATGGTATGTAAAGATTTTTTTATTCATATTGCTATAACTTCTCATAATCATCTCTCTCCACTTCTTATATAATAATAATAAAAAATATTACTTACAGGAATTATTGATTGTCAATTTTTAATATATTTTTTTTTAATTTGATAAGGGGCTTAAATTGAATTATTTGACATTTTGAATGAGTAGAACTTGTACTACATAATAACAATTCTAAAATTGTTGTGTTCCGGCATTCAGAAGTAAGATAGTCAGTTCCTCAGTTGGTTGAGGATTCCGGGTGAGGTGCGCCTCCACCTTCGGCCTTATCTTAACATGTTACCAGATGAGATGAAGGCCAAAAGCTTCTCCGTCGTACAATAAAAAAAAAATGAGACCAACTAATGTTACTTACTTAGATCTACACACAATAAATTCATTTCATTTCAGGATATTATTTTTACACAGCGCCATCTAGTCCTGAACTAAGCAAACCTTGTAATAGGTATGGGAACTAGATTACGGATATAACATACTTATATACACTTTTTTTGTAAATACATACCTACATATCATACAGTACAACACGCAAACACAGAACAAACATCAATATTCATCACATAAATGTTTATCCTGGGTGGGAATCGAACCCACAACCTACAGCGCAAAAGGCATAGCTACTGAACTGAGCTATGAAGCTTGTTAAAATATATTCGATACCTGTAGTATCTTCAGTCTACAAATGCGTCACCCTACGTTACCGAAGCGTGGACGTTTCTACGTCACTTATACGTCATTTGTGGAAAAATTATCGGCCTTACCTATCTATCAGAGTCACCTTTCAGCCGTCATAGCGACTCCGCCTCGGGTCAGCAAGCACTACCGTTCGGATTACGTGTACAATGCGAAGACCGATGCCTTCTACAAGTTCCACTCGGAGTCGAGGAGAGGAACTGACGCTGGTCACATCTGCACAATTGAAGGTATGTCAAAGTAGCTAATTATACTACGTTGCTCATTGCTTCACTTAGATTTTATTCTTATCTATTATTACGCTAAGAGAAAACTTTGGACCTTAGCCATAATCATATTGTTACTTAAGGAGAAAACTTTGTAAATTGGCCACAGATGGCGCACGGGGGCGTTTCAGTTTTGGCATAGTTCAAGTTTAGGTAATAATATTAGTAAATAATAAATTTTACAGGGCATTCGTTTCACACAGCGCCATCTAGCCCCAAACTTAGCATAGCTTGTAATATGGGAACTAGATAATGGATAGAATACATTTTTTTATCATATAATAGAACACCCAAACACAGAACAAACATTCATCACACAAATGTTTGTCCTGTGTGGGAATCGAACCCACAGCCTACAGCGCAGAAGGCAGAGTTACTACCAACTGAGATGAGGCTTGTTATGAAGAAGGATTGCAAAAAAGTAAATATTACGTATAGAGAAAATTCTTGACCTTGGCCATAATATTTTTTGTCACGTAAACATAAATTGACATAATTCAAAAATCTTAAAAGGCTTGAAAAAAAAGCAATATTTTTCTATGAAATTTCGACAACACGTGGACTTCTAACTTGTCCACATGAATCTCCAAAGTCAAAAGCTTGTCGGCTTTTATATATTAAGCATAAATTCAAATATCACTCATACACTTGTAGTACATATTCAGTAATTAAATAAATAATAATTGCTTACACACAAACAAACCGGCACACCAAGAGTTTAGTTTTTATTATTAGGTATTGTATGTTGTAGCGGCAATATTTCTCAATCCATGAAAATTTTTACTTATTTTTTATTGTACGACTGGGAAGCGCCTTCATCTCACCTGGTAACAAGTTAAGATAAGGCCGAAGGTGGAGGCGCACTTCACCCGGAATCCTCAACAAATTGAGGAACTGGCTATCTTACCTCTGAATGTCGGAACACAACAATTTTAGAATTGTTATTATGGCGACATAATTAGGTATGATGGTGGTAGCTAGAGCCAGGCAGACTTAAACAAAGTCCTACCACCAACCAAACCGAGCACAATATTGTACTCCCCCTTTGAATCGAACCTGGGACCTCTGGATCTGAAATCGGTGGGTTGAACCACTAGACCACAGAGGCGGTTTAACTGTCTACCTATTTAAGTGTCATGATGTACCCGCTGATAGATCCTAATGGACGGACCCAATTCCAGAGTTTCAGTTTCACATTCAAATGATTGCTTTTCAGGAAGTTCACTCTTGCTGGTGGAGAGCAATGAAGACATAGCACAGGCCCACGCCATGTTCAAGCAGTACCCAGACATTCCTGAGAAAGCGTGGCTCGCTGACGACGGCCAGCATCACAACTCTGCTGAGGAGCATCCACTTATTTACAGTGAGGACTGTTTATCCCAAATATTTATGCCGAACGCATCGTATGACGTCGTGTCGACGCGATATTTAACATGTTTTAATGGTGTATGAATCTACGTCGAAATATTCGTGAATTCTTTTTTTACCATAAATCGTGGAAGATATCCCATTGTTATATTTAAAAAAAATACACTTTATTGTACACAAAAATCACATCGAATACTTAAGCACAAGGTTACTCAATGAACGGGTACAATTACAATAGTTACAATTAATTAGAGATTATGATGAAGATAGATCTTGGTGGATCATATATCTTCATGATGATATATGATCCACCACTGAATTAGCACTGCAGGGTATACAATTCGCCTTTATCTCTTAGAATATGACTCTGCCCCTACCCACCACCATATTAGCAGATGCACTGCAGGGAATACAATTCGCCTTTATCTTTTAAAATTAAACTCTTTGCCCTTATCCACCGCCGCATGTGCATTAAGAATATAGAAACAATATTCCATAAAAATATTCGATGGAAAAAACCATTTACGTATCAGGGATACGGCATAGGTGGAATGTTAAGTTTTTTTTAAATGGACAATGCGTTGGCCTGGCTGATCCGTGCAAAAGAGCGTTGCGCTAGTAATAAGGGATCTTAATAGGTATTTTAATTCCAGTATCCCAAGAAGAAGACCATTTACCAAGCGGTCCTTGTAACATGTTGTCGCGGAAAGGAGAGATCGACTCGTTCCCTTGCTACCAGCTGCTTCCCTTTATCTGCAAGGTGAAGGCCAAAGATGCATTCTACGATTCACACTGTGGGGTATATGGCACCGGTAAGCATTCTCATCTGTTATTCTTGCAACATTTATAACAAAGGACCCGAACATAGGTATAAAATTACCTTCGATATGTAAATATGTAAGTAAAATATACAAATAAATAGTGCCATCTAGCCCCAAACTAAGCATAACTTGTAATATAGGAACTATATTACAGATAGAATACTTATCCTTAATATACTTTTTTTTTAATGCTTAATATGTCCTGTAATATTTATTTATATGATACAACACCCAAACACAGAACAAACATCTATATTCAACATACAAATGTTTGTCCTGGGTGGGAGTCGAAACCACAACCTACAGCGCAGAAGGCAGAGCTATTACCATCTGAGCTATGAGAGGCTTGTTATAATTAAAATACCTGCTCATAAATGCTATTTTACATAGGTACCTAGTTCTTTTACATAGCTTTATAGGTAGCGAATATTATTTATTCTATGCCCTTACACAGAATAAACACTAGCATAGCCCTTGAGGTTTGTACTATTATTTACTGATATATATTCGGAGACTTGAGTGGCCAAGTGGATATGGAGCCACCCACCTTCCGATCCGGAGGATGGGTTCAAATCCAGTCGTGCACCAAACGGCAATCCACCACCCGGAATCTTCAACAGTCTGAGGAGCTCGTTATCTAACCTCTGAAATGCGTAACATAACAATTTATAATTGTTGCTATAGCGACATACTTTGGTAAGATGGTGGTAGTTAGCCAGGCTTGAACAAAGTCCTACCACCAACCAAATCAAGCAAAATATTGTATTCACCTGGGGATTGAACCCGGGACCTGATCTGACACCAGTGGGCGAACTAGACCACAGAGGCGGTCAGCTGTCACAAAGACGATATAAACACGTGATCAATACACTTACAAACTATTAAGTATGGTATCTCATTCTATCGCAGGCTAAATCCTATAGATGTATATGTTTGTCTCTTTTTAGTGTCGCTTTTCGTTTCATTGAGTTTTAAATCACAATTAATAATATTTCAGGCTTCATTTACATGCCATCAATAGGAAGCTGCTACAAGATCCCGTCGTCTCCTTACTCATGGAACGAGGCGTACTCCGAGTGCCGGGCTACAGGCGCCCATCTCCTGGTGCTGAACTCCGTAGCTGAGAGCCAGGCGGTACTGACCATCACGAGCCGTACCCACGTGGTCGGCTCCGAGGCTCAATGGTTCTACTTTGTAGGCTTCAGGGCTTCGCCACCTCAGGGCAACGACACTTTGACCTTCAGGACTATATTCAGTAAGTACAAATACAAATAAAAAATAATTTATTTGGAATAGAAGCTACGATGATGACCGCATATAATAATATACTGTGTCGCCATGTAGTCAGCTGATTATTCCTAGAAAATTAAAAAAGAAAGTAAACTTTTACAGTGGGATTAGGATGGTTCATGTATACCTAAATCATATCAGCAGAAATATATAGAAGTTAATGATTAGGTGAATTAGAGTTACAGATGCATAGGTTTTGGATCAGTACCTACTCATATACGAAGGTGGTTGCTTCGAGGGGATAAGACCGTCCATTACTACAATCATCATCATCATCATCAGCTCTTAGGTATCCCACTGAGCATAAGCCTATTTATACAATTAGTTTATGCTGTTTTATTAATTTAATGAATATACCTTCATTATACGCCAGACAGCAAAAATCATAGCGGCCCAGTGGTTCAAATTGGAGAAAACAAGATTTTTTAGGCTGCATTTTTTTTTTACAACGGATAGGTAAGCTCTTGGCCTTCATCTGACCTGGTGTCAAGTTATGATAAGTCCGAAGGTGGAAGCATATTTCACTCAGAAATATCAACAGACTGAGGTACCTACTGGCTATCTCTAAATGCCGGAACACAAATTTTGTTTAGAATTACTGTTATGGCGGCAGACTTAGGTAAAATAGTACCAGGCGGACTTAATCAAAGTCCTCATCATCAACCTGACATCCCATTCTTAGTAGAATGGGCACATTTAGTCTCGTTCTACTCTCCCCTATCTACCCTCAACTCTTTTTACCACCACACATGATTCTCAAAAAGAAGAGATTCCAGATAAAATAAATAGTTATTGTTGTCTCCCTCCAGATCAAACGTTAGAGGAGGCCGGCTACAGCGAGTGGTCTCCGAATGAGCCAAACAACTCGAAAGGCAACGAGTACTGTGGTGCGTTCTTCAACAATAATGGGAAACTCAATGACTTGAACTGCGTAGACTTTTACGGATTTATTTGCGAGAAGGAGGTAAAAGCTTCTGAATAAAGCTTTGAGCCACATTTGTCTTTAAATCACTGAAAAATTCTGCTTATCATCTTCATACGTCCACTGCTGAACTTATGCTTTCCCAATCGTCGAGACAAATAGCAATCCTGAGCATTTAACTAATTGAACAAACATATTTCAGGCATTTTAAGTCTCATATAGGTATGTATTTATATATTCTAGTTAAATTTGGAATATTTTCGTCCAATTAGTTCAGCTGGTTGAACTTAGTAGAATAGAGGGAGCCAGATGTCGTTAGCGATGTGGCCTGCCTACTTTACCTACAAACGCTATTTTATTTTTCACACCGCGTATCGCAGTGGACTGCATGGTGTATGGTACATGGTGTAATGTAATCTTTGTTGTCTAAGAGAACTACGTATGTTAGTATCCCCACCTAGTTTTTTTTTTGTTTTTTAATGTACGACGTGTAAAAATAAAGATAAAGAATATTTATTTGCATAAACATGTGTAAGATTAGGTGATAATGGTCATTCATGTAACAGCATGTTTTTACGATTTCGGTGTGCAAACCGAGATAATGGCATGCTTTTAGTTAACACCATTAAGTAGGTAAGTAGAGTTAATACAATTGAATGTCCGAATAAATGTCAAATAGAAAAATAATTGATGTTACTTAGATATTGATCAAACATTAGAAAATGTATCATTTGGGAAATCGCCAATGTTATAGTAGCATTTTTCAATTAATATTTTTTTTAATTGATTGTTGTTAAGTTTCTGCAAGTGTATGCACTTTGCCTTCATCTCACCTGGTTATACTTTGAGATAAGGTTGAAGGTGGAGGCGCACTTCACCCGGAAATCTCGACAAACTAAGGAACTGGCTATCTTACCTCTAAATGCCGGAACACAACAATTCTAAAAATTGTCTTAGGTAAGATGGTAGTAGCTAGCCAGGCGGACTTAAATAAAGTCCGACCATCAACCAAACCATGCACAATATATTGTACTCCCCATGGGGATCGAACCCGGGACCTCTGGATCTGAAATCGGTGGGTTGAACCACTAGACCACAGAGGCGGTTGATATCCATCCATATATGTTTTTTTACTAATTATCGCCATCTACTTTACCTATTTTACGACAGTTACTTTAATATTTATACGTGGAAACTTGTAAATGGCATTAAGTATCAATATTTGCCTACATTTATTGTTGTGTAAAAATCGTATTATGTACCAAATCGCAAGTTTTCTGAAAATTATTAAAATATAATAAAATTACTTCTGTGCTTAGTGGCTTAAAGAATATACTATGCGCACTCATAAATTGTTTTATTTTTTTTATCTAAGTAAGCAATACTAAAACTTTGAATCGGTTTCAAGCGCCTGTATTTCCGGGGTTTCTCAAAAACATTAGGTACGTCACAGATGTTGTTGAGCCAATGTTTTTGAGAAGGTAGTTCTTATAGGTGCCTTCTGAGTAGGCCCCCTGCATGGTAGATCATCCTTGCCTGTGCAAGTTTAGAGGTCACGATCTGGTCCATTTTAAGTTAATAAAAAAAATGTGAGGTGCAATATCATAGTTTGCTGTGTCGGTGATAAATAAATATTAAATATTATCGGTATTTTTTCAATTATATAATAGCGAGTATTAGTCGTTTTGGGTTTTTTTTAATATGTAGGTACATACTTCCCTGTATTGCGCCGTCCACTGTTGGCTGTAAGTCTCAATTAACAACAAAAAATAAAACAGAAAGGCTTAGCCATAAACTCCACAGTCGGGTTGGATACCGTGGTTTATTTATGTAGATTTTTCCTAACTATACTTACTCTCAATATATCATATATATCTATTTCTATATCGTAAGTACGTATTTTATTGATCGAGTGAGCGAAGCGAACGAGATCTCTCAGTTAAGTTGGGAAATCCGGCACTGTATGTATGTATGTGGCAATGTTTGTGACGGCACAACTCACGAACGGATTATTTGATTTTCATGAAATTTTATGTGACGGCATAACTCTCGAACGGATTATTTGATTTTCATGAAATTTAAACTGTAAAGAGATAACGTAAATAGAATTTGATTGTCGCGGGGGATTTTTGATAAATGGGATAGTTTTTGAGATATTGGGGCAAAAATAAATTCAATTTATAGAAAATAAATACATATTTATAGAAATACAACATATCTTTTGAATGGTTGATTCGATCGTTTAAAAATTTTGAACATGCAGAGATTATATTAATACTCATCAAGCCGTTTGAGGATTTTTTGGACACTAGGATAGTTTTTGAGAAATAGGGAGTGAGACGAGATGATTTTTGGCTTGTGGGGTGTCATTTGAAAGAGCTTCACATTTATAAACCTTAAGGAGTTAAAACGCTTGATATGTCTTGTATGATAGACTGTTAAAAGGTGTTGACTTCACAATTAACTTTCTTTTGATTTGCTGAAACCACCCCTGTATTTACATTAAGGGTTGTAAAAGGGGTAAATAAAATTGAAGTCTTGAAAATGTGTTAAAACATGAAATAGGGGTTGAGACTGATTTCAAAATTAGTTTATTTTGGCCTTAGGGGTGGTTTTTAAGATGAAGAGGGCAAAGGATGATCATCAGGTCTTGTTAGATAAGAGAGGGTATTCGAAATTTCAAAAAATAATTCATCCATTGTTATTCACTCAATACGGGACGTTACGGCCATTATAGCCACCACGCTAAGCAGACAGATTGGTGCTCACAGTAAAAGTTTTGTTTACACAAAGAAAAAAGCTGCTGCCTTTTTGGTTGACTTTACGACATCCGTGGGCTGGAGGGGTAGATTTTTAAAACACAAATACTAAGGCAACAGTTTTGAGAGCACTTTTCAAAACGCCTTTCCTTTGTTTCATGTTAGTAAGGATACATTACGTTAGCAACAAGAGAGAGCCTCGAACACTCAGGTGAATAAAGAGAGTTCGAGATAAAAGTGCTTAAGAAAGGTGTAATGAAAGCACATTTTTATCGTTTGTTAATTACATTCTATTTGAGAAATTATCTCCGTCACAAACCAGACATCACGATCACATTTGTATAATTTGTAGCTGTAGATAAACCCATCAAAATCATGCATGATAAAAAAAGTAGGCATATAGTGAGTTAAATGTACTAAAATAAATATAAGTTGTCTTAATACGAAATTTGACATTCCAAAGTATCCTTGCCTTCGTCTGTTTTTCCGCACGAGTAATCTTGGAGTCTTCAAGTCCAGAGTGAATAGGTTCCTTTTAGGCAAGCGTGCTCCATCTTAGGCCACATCTTTACTTGTTTTACATGTAAGCTGGTGGTCAAACGCTTGACAATCGACAATCACTAATAAAAAAAAACAATTTGAATGATGTTGTCTTTGTGCTGCAAATTCTATAAAAATATTGAATAAATCCGACGTGTCCTATGGTGGTTATACTAATTGGTCATAGCAGTATGACTACGAGGATATACATGTCCTCTTAGTCATACTGTAACACCACATTTTTGAAATGAAGGTTTTCCTTCCTCCTGTATGTATACATACTTTTCTGTGAGTTGACTTACTAATGTAACAGAAAAGTCAGAACAATTATAACTAGACATTGGTAGGTAGTTAATTTATGACTCGGCTAAGTCCTATGAAGTATTGTAGTATAGTATTGGATTTAAGCCAATTGCGATAGCAGGCATCCGCTACGAAATGCTTTTGTTTGTTTGTAAGTAAGGCAGATTCGTTGGTAAGAAAATATTGGAAAAATAAAGTAAGAAAATATCTGTACATGTTTAATCACTTAATTATTTATTTTATTTTTAGCTTACAGCTAGGTTTGTACAATAGATTATTGAATAACATATGCAACCAAATGTTACAATAGGAAGACAAATTAAAAGTTTCCATAGATAACTAAAATAAATTATACATTTTAAATTAACATAATAAAAAACATTTAAATACACAAACACACACACAAGAAAAGAAGTTCCCAAGTGCCCAATCTAGCCAGTATTAAAGTAGGTATCGCTAAGTAAGCGTTTCAGCTTACTTGTTTTGGTATTGAATAGATCAATATCTATATTAGCCCTAACCAACGTGTTAAACGAGCCAGCAGCTCTAACCATAAATGAGATTTGCCTGTAATTTGTCCTAACTATAGGAACATAAAGTACGTTAGGGTTCCTCAAAGAAGCCCTGGTAGTACGCAGACCTAGTTGCCCAAGAAGCTCTGGACATTCTACAGTACCGTTTGCTATGTTTAAAAGGTAAGTCGGCTATTTGTCTTCGTTCGGAAAGCGGTAGGAATTGAAACTTCCTACAAGTCTGGTAGGAAAATTTGAGCCCGATAGTGAAGGTATCGTTGAAATATTTTCTGAATGGATTCTAAACGTGACGAATGAACGCTATAGCAGGGGTTCCACACTTGTGAAGCGTATTCCAAATGACTACGTACGTACGCACAATAGAGTATTTTAAAAGTTTTAAAACTTGCGAATTCTGATGACACTCTTAAAACAAATCCTAGGGAACGAGACGCTTTCTTAACTATAGTATTTATATGTTCGTCAAATAATAGTTTGCTACCAAAAGTAACTCCCAGGTATTTAGTTGTATTCAGTCTGGTCAGCGGTGAATTATAAAATGTGTACTTAAAAGTAACTATTGTAGGTTTACGAGTAAATGAGCTAACGAAGCATTATGCAATAAGCAATAATTTTGAAATATATTTAAGTCGACTTGAAGGTTTAGGGTATCATTAAAGTTTTTTATTTGGCAAAGAATTTTCATGTCGTCGGCAAACAATAATATTTTAGAATAAATAAAGCAAGAAGATAAGTAATTTACAAAAATTTAAAAAAGCAACGGATTCAATAAAGATCTCTGGGGAACACCCGAGGGAATTTTCACAGGGGAAGAGTATCCTCCTATTACCACGGTCTGGCATCGGTTGCGAACATATGATGAAAACCATCTCAACAGATTCCCCCTAATACCAATCCGTAGAAGCTTCTCAAGCAGAACTGAGTGATCAATTCGATCGAAGCGCTTAGAATAATCAGTGTAAATAATGTCCACCTGTGACTCATAAACAACATCCGACATAAATTGCGACAAGAACTCAGTACACAGTAGACGATTGGAAGTAGTCGACCTTCCTCTCAAAAAACCATGTTGATTCAATGAGAGGCTAAGCTTGAGGGCGGAATACAGTTGTGTGTATCGATTTCTTCAAGTACCTTCCCAAATAGACATAATTTCGATATAGGTCTGTAATTATCGATCTTATTCTTTGGGCCTTTTTTGTGAATAGAAGTTATAAACGCGGACGCTGGGGACTATTCCCTCAGTGAGAGAACGTCGGTAAAGTAACGAAAGTGGAAGAACGAGACTTTTGACACATTTGACAATTAAAACTGCCGGAATGTTATCCGGACCTGCAGATTTAGTTAGGTCGATAGATTTAAGTATCTTTAAAACATTTTCCTCCAGAACTTCAACCGTACATATTATATCTGCAGAGGCTCCAAATCCTGTGAAGAAATTGAGCAAACTGTTGATTACTCATATTAAGAAATCTCCATCGAATGCGTTCTTTTGCGAAGTAAAATAAATGAATCACGGTTATACGCGTTACCATAAGTTTTGATTTAAGCAAAGACCGCTTGTACCATAACGGGTACTCACAGGATGGGGTAACTGGCTTAGATGTGACATAGGTATCCCGCAATTTATATAAAGTATTGTAAAGAAATGAAACAGCATCTTCAATGTTTCTGACTTACTACTGTTACACTATTATTAATAAAATATAATGAATAACTAATATGTACATAATAACTTTCAAACTGTTTCTTTTCGTGAAAATCCTGATAAATTAACAATAAATGGCTTTTCTTATCGACAATTGTGATGCTAAGCAGTGGTCGAAATATAACCGTAAAGAAATGAAAAAAGAATACCTTTCTCCACTTCTCCTCCGTATGAACGTTGGCATATCTTACATTCCTCTGGCCACGCAATAAGCTTAATAAGGGGTCCAAAGTATTATATTAGCGTATTAATATATAAATGACATATTGAAGACAACAATTTTAATTTTTGTGTTTAGAGGTAAGTATTTTTTTACATTGCACGAAAACGAAGCGCTTGGCCTTCATCTCACCTAGTTTTAAATTATGAAAAGGCTGGAGGTGGAAGTTTTCACCCGGAATCCTCAACAGTCCGAGGAACTGGCTTACATCTTAATTTTTATTTTGCGGATTTGTTACAAAATATTTCTCTGTCAGGTTTATATTAGGTCTTGGCAAAGTAACGCCTTTATCTATTGTAAAAAGTAGTTTATGAGTCTTTGATGACCACTCTGTGGTCCTTCTTCAGCTTTCCCTGCCGCTTGACGGCGCTGGCCACCTCTGCTTCCACCAGGGTCTCTTGGTCGTCGCTGCTAGGACGACTCATCATGGTCTTCCTCTGTAACACGTTACAATATAACCATTTTCAAAGGCGAAAAGACAATTTAGAGTGTAACAAGAACATTTGAAAAGCTAAATCCAGAATTTAAAATGTTCTTCATGGTTTTACGAAAATATGGCTATATAAAGTTTAATCTACCGGCTGCGCCAAGTGGCTTTGCTGTCAGAAATTGATGTTTCGCAAGTGGAGAATGGGTTTCGATGGTTGCCGAGGCGGTCGCTGTTTTAGAATCGACCCCTCCTACTAAACCCATGCATGGCGTAAAAGCCGACTAAGAAAACTCTATTACGCAATCACCTATCCGCCTTCCAAGCGTGATGATCACGCGTGGAACCCCTTCTTTTTATTTTATCCATGGTGTTGATGTTGCGGTGAATGTGAAACTCGGACAAAAACACCTAAATCTCAACCATCGATCATCATCATCATCATGATGATGATGATGATGATGATGATGATGATCGATGGTCGATGATCGATGGATGATCGACCCCATTAGTATCCAGATAACTTATTCCAATTCGAGAGTTTTGTCACCTAGTTTGGTAGGCAGATTGGTGAATAACTAAAGGTGATACAACACAAACAATAAACAAAAAAAGTATTGAAAATACAGAAAAATACAGAACTGTTGTTGTTCGGAACCATGATTCGAAACTAAAAGGAAAAAGCAAGTAATAGATCGCATATCGTGTTTATTAACATGAATATAATGCCAAATATGATAACAAATGCAATACCGATACCATAGTCCCAACAAACTTGCCAAGAAGTTGGTTGGGATCACAGAATTTGGGGTTAAGTCCTGTTGTAGATGTGCGTTGTTGCTGCCCGTAAAATCCCATTACGACGGAATAGAAATAGTCAATTCTCCTTTTCCGGGGCAACTGTGTAAGTATAGACTTTAGGAAGGCCCAATATAACTTCTCTAGCATACAAACGTTTGGATAATTTATGAACAATAAACTAAAAATTAGAAATACTGGAGATTCGAGCGGTAGGCACTGGGGCCTTAAAATCCCCCCTAAGACAAAATAGAAATGGTCCATTCTCCTTTTCCGGGGCAACTGAGTAAGTATAGGATTTATGAAGGCCCATAACTGTTCTTCCATACAAATGGAATCTGGGGTATTTAGAAATGAACAACTAGAGATTCTGGAGATCTGAATTTAGTGGTAGGCTCTCCGGGGCCTCCCTAAGATTATGATAAGATTATCATAATCTGTAAGATTTATCATCCAGCACCATTCAAGATTAATTTAGGATTCCAGATGGATATGAGCATCCAGATTTATAATCCAGCTTGCTGAGGTAAGTTGAAGATCGCAGTGAAAAGCACCTGGAAATGTGTGTGATTGTTGCGTGTATCACTTACCAGCACAGTTTGTCGCCTCACACTCATCCTGGCTTTCCTCAGCTCTTCTTTGTTTTTCCGTTTCAAGAAACCACACTGGAATGAAAAAAGCACCTTATATGTAACTGTAGGAATAAACATTTTCGTTTGGTGGTATGACTTTGTTTAAGTGAAGCACCGGCATTGAGAGGTAAGATAGCCAGCTCCTCAGACTGTTGAGGATTTCAGATGAAGTACGCTTTCACCTTCGGCCTATAACTTGGAACCAGGTGAAATGAAGGCAAGCGATTCCCCCTCGAACAATAAAAAAAAAATAAGTAGATATGAATGCTACCTGAAATTTTCATCAAAATCGTTCCACCTGTTTTGGAGTCCATAGGGACATACACACGTCGACTTATTTAGCAGACTAGCTTCTGCCTGCGGCGTCGTACTCCCGTGGCACTCGGGTAGAGTAGCCTGTGTTCCCGAGGCTATTTAAATTCCAAATGGTATCCTTTCAGCCGTAGAGATAATGTGTCAAACTACGAATAGCAGTATAATTCCTTGTGACAGGGGCTCGTCCAGGGAAGTACTACTACCAATCCTATTTCGGCCGCCTAGTATTGCTGTTTTTGTTTTTTTAACTGTAATAGTAGTGTATAAAGCGCAATGCAGTGCAGTAGGTCATTCTCTTTACGGATTTGACCTGCGCAGTAACGCTAGTTCCTTATCCATGTTTTTTAGAAAAAAAAAGATCTACGAAAGTGCTACGAAAGCCTATCGAAGTGCTACGGATAGTTTGTGCAAGTATTTATTATTGAAATGTTTGTACCACCCGAGGATGGAAACGGAAACGCCTTATAGCTCAGTTCGTAGTCTGCCTTCCGCTATATAAGTTGTTTGTCCGATGCCCACCCGGGACAAACATTTGTGTGATGAATATTATCATCCCCACCTGGTTGATATCCCACGTATTATACGCACTGCAAGACCTTGGTTCAGCTCCCAGCGTCTGTATTTCCGCTGTGTTACGACTAATGTCTTTAAGAAGAGAGTTAAATCATCATTTTAAATAATAAAATGTATAATATCTAGCTCCCATATTAAAAGGTTTGCTTAGCTTGGGGCCAGTAAATAAAAACAAAGATATATGAAGTACCTCTCTCAGAATGAAGAATATGATAACCAGAATGATCAATGCCAGAATGGAAGCTGTGATGATGATCCAGATGGGAACCGATACTTCCACAAGCTTCAACTCGCTGACGACCCTGTGGATATCAATATAATATTTGAATTATTGTGATCAGGCAAGTACCGTGGCGGTCGCGACTTGAGAATTGAAAAAGCCGACTAAGGGATCTCAGCAGAAGAAGGGCAGCAGCTTTTTTCTGTGTATTATCTACACGCTTACTGCGATCACCAATCGACCTGCAAGACGTGGTGATTATGGCAAAACCCTCCAGCTTAGGAGAAGGCTCTGTCCAGCAGTGGACACTGATGGGCTTGATGATGTAGACTTGGCAAGAGCTTGACCGTTTAAAAAAAAAGAGATTTTTTCTTGAGACAGGAAATTAGTAGAATTTGACAATAAAAATGAGATAAAAAATATGAGTTTTTTACTGTACTACGGCGAGGTGCTTGGCCACGGCTGATGTAACCCCACCGAAGCGTCGGGGTAAAATACCAGTTTGTTCTCATCAAAGTAACCCTGGCAATCATTTATTCAGGCGTGACTGAAATACATTTTAATAAGAGAGAAATGCGAACCCTTTTGTAAGTGTAGTGGACCTGTTCAGGTACACATGTATCCTCGAATGAACCGTCAAGTTCTCCTTGCCTATTCTGCCACCTGCAATTGATGAATATGGTTACAAATCAAATCTATTTGATCGTGATCATTCGATTTTCGCTGAGACTACTCGCGGCCGCGTAATCGCGCTCCGACAGTTTTGCAAAGTGCTGACGGCATCACAACAAACCTGCCGTCGACAAATGGCTGACCGCGGTGATGACCTACATTACTCATCGCGTGTAGGCATCTATGTCGATATCAGACTAACTTGTTAAGGCGATAACATACTTGCCGCAACAATGTCTACAAAAAAAACTCAAGTCAAACTTGTAACAGAAACCGAACATTTTCTGTTCCAAGAACATAAAAAAATATCTGAGCGCTACGAATCAGAATACCAGCAATGGCTAGAAGAAAAGCAAGAAAGAATAAAACTTCAGAGCCTTGTAGCGGACTTGAAGAGTCAAATTAATATCCTGCAGCAGCAATTAAAATGCGCAGTAGAACCCCAACCAATTCCATCAACATCTTACACGGAAACTCCAACGGAACGTACTGAATACGCTACAGATGAAGAAGAATTAGCCAGAGAAACAGAGTGGATCAGAACGAAGTCAAGGAAAAAAAGAAAATTGAACACGTCACCTACACTCTCGCCCCAAGAAGAGAAAGCAGCTTCTACCACCGAAAAAACAAAAAAGGTTCCTCGGCCACCCCCCATCATCGTGGATGGCGTGAACAATTATCAACATTTTTATGACTCCTTGACGATGAGCCAGCCTGCAGGCTCCTTCGCCACTAAAACCCTTAACGGTGATAGCATTAAAATAAACGCCTACAACGATGAAGCGTATAGATCTATTACCAAGTCGCTGTCGGAAAACAACTGCCTTTGGCATTCATATGAAAACAAGCAAGATAGACCGATTAGAGTTGTAGCTAAGAAGTTGCCATCTTCCTGCCAACCAGAGAGAATAGTTGAAGACCTTATAAAACAAGGATTCCAGGTTAAAGAAGCAGTGAACAAGCTGAGTTGGAAGACAAAGGAGCCTCTCAACTTGTTTATCCTAACCTTCAGCAACGCTGAAGAAATCAGCAAAGTTTATGCAATTAAGCACATACTGGGATGCGTTGTTGACATTCAACCCCTGCGATCCACAAAACTTATCCCGCAGTGCAAGAGGTGTCAAGTCTACGGACATACACATAAGTATTGCGCCAAAGAACCTAGATGTGTAAAATGCACAGGCAAACACCTTACCAAAGACTGCACCAAACCCGCAGAACAGAAACCAAAATGCGTACACTGCGGAGAGCCACATCCGGCTAATTACAGGGGATGCATGATAGCTAAAGAAATGCAAAAGATGCGTAATAACACCAACAAAAAACCAACAATCGTGCGCCAGCAGCAGGCAACAACGGTTAAGACGACATCTACTCAACAACAGACTCGTGGGCCGAGAGCTACGCCTAACCCACAAAGTAAGACAAAAAACGTTTCTTATGCTCAAATAGCTGCATCCGGAACTAGCCCAACTGTTCAGTACAGTAAACCTGCCAAAAGCTCTGACAACAATAAGTTAGATGAAATACTCAAGTTTATGACATTATTTGATGAGCGTCTTAAGAAAATAGAAAATAGCGCCAAATTAGCTATTGCAAGGACTAAAAAATGATTAACTCAATAAAAATCATGGCCTGGAACTGTAACGGGCTTCAAAATCATCAAAATGAGCTACAAGTAGTTCTTGATACGGAAAATGTAGATGTGTGCCTCATATCAGAAACACACTTTACAAAACAATCCTATGCAAAGTTCAAAGGCTACAAAGTATACTACGCAATTCATCCAGATAACAAAGCCAAAGGCGGAAGTGCTGTAATTGTTAGAGAACACATAAAGCATCATGAAGTAAAGAAACATGAACAGCCAGATATACAATCTGTAGCTGTCTGCATCTATACAGAGAGGTATCCTGTGACTGTGGCTGGTATATACTGCCCACCGAGGTACAATATAAAAAAAGAATCCTACCTAAGCTTGTTACAATCACTTGGGGAAAGGTTCATATTAGGAGGTGACTTTAATGCTAAAAACACGCATTGGGGCTCCCGCTTAACGAATACCAAGGGAAAAGAACTGATGAATGCCATAAAAGAACTCAAATGCGAGGTATCATCGACAAGGTCACCAACGTACTGGCCCACCGACCCACAAAAAAAACCGGACCTGATTGACTTTTTTATACATAGAAATCTATCAGCCAATTATCTTAGTACAAAGCAGAGTTATGATATGAGCTCGGACCACTCTGCAATCTACCTAGAAATAAGAAACAAAGTATTATTTAAGGAAAACACTCTGACCCTAGTAAATAAACACACTGATTGGGAGAGTTTTAAATTAGAACTAGACGATAACTTAAATCTAAGAGTACCACTTAAGACTCCGGAACAGTTGAATGCCGAAGTTGAGCATTTTGTAACTCTAATACAGCAGACTGCCTGGAAAAATACACCTTATTTGAGAAGCCGGATTGCCAGAAACCATTATCCAAAAGAGATTTTGGAACTCTTACATGAGAAAAGGAAACAGAGGCAGCAATGGCATCAATCCAGATGCCCACAAGACAAAACTAAGCTGAATAATTTGACAAAAAAACTAAAAAAGATAATACAACACTTTAATGATACCTTAACCAATACCTACATTGGAAAGTTGACTGCTGAAAAAAGTACAAATTACTCACTTTGGAAAGCTACCAAAAATATGAAACGACCAATGGCACAGATCCCACCATTGGGATCAATGATCAATGGAAACATGAAATGGGCCGTAAGTAATGAAGAAAAGGCAAAAGTGTTTGCAGATCACTTGGAAACGATATTTCAACCAAATGAAGGTCAAACCCAAACAGAAGACATCAGTAAAATAGAAGAAGAACTAGGTGAAATATGTATCAAACACGTTTCGCCAAGAGAAGTTTTTCAAGAAATCAAGAGAAACATCAATCCAAGAAAGTCTCCTGGATTTGATCTAATTCCGGGTGAAATATTACATAACCTCCCTAGAAAAGCCCTGGTCAAACTGACTAACCTTATTAACGCGGCTTTAAGGCTAAAATATGTGCCCGACTTATGGAAAGTAGCTGAAGTGATTATGATAGCGAAACCAGGGAAACCATCAAATGATGTCAAATCATATAGGCCAATCTCACTCTTACCTATCGTATCCAAACTTTTCGAAAAGCTACTGCTTAAAAGACTTAAACCGATCATAGAAACAAGAGCGATTATTCCAGACCACCAATTTGGCTTCAGGGAAAAGCACTCGACTATAGACCAAGTCCACAGAATTACTAATGTAATTGAGAACGCCATTGAAAACAAAAATGTTTGTTCTACAATTTTCTTAGACGTAGCCCAAGCATTTGATAAGGTATGGCACGAAGGTATTATACAAAAACTAAGAAAACTTCTACCCAAACCATTCGCCGATATTCTGCAATCATATTTGACGGATAGAGTCTTTAGAGTAAGGCAAGAAGATGCCTACTCAGAAATCAAGAAAATTAAAGCCGGAGTGCCGCAAGGAAGTGTTTTGGGTCCGGTCCTGTACCTATTATACACCAGCGACATCCCTCATCTAGAAAATAATACCCTTGCGACGTTTGCTGACGATACAGCTATAATGGCTGTTGGAAAAACACATGCAGACGCTGCAGAAAAGGCTCAAGATGCAGTCAACAAAATTTGGGACTGGACGAAAAAATGGCGAATCAAACTTAATGATTCAAAATCGGTGCACATTAACTTCACAAATAAAAAAGATCAGTATTTCCCTATATATATCAACAATGAGCCTATACCGTATGAAAACACTGCGAAGTACCTAGGCATGACTCTTGACGCAAAGCTACGCTGGAAAGCTCACGTCAAGAAGAAAAAGGAAGAGTTAGATATTAGATACAATAGAATGTACTGGCTCCTAGGAAGGCAGTCAACATTGTCAACACACAACAAAATTCTGTTGTATAAAGCAGTCCTGAAGCCAGTATGGACTTATGGTATTCAGCTGTGGGGCTGTACCAAAAAAAGTAACATCAAAATAATCCAACGCTTTCAAAATAAGGTACTCAGGGATATAGTGAATGCACCTTGGTACATCAGGAACGACGACCTCCACAGGGACCTTAACATAGAGTTCGTTGATAAAGTTATAAAAAAACATGCAGAAGCTCATGAACAAAGACTTCATAAACATGTGAACCTTGAGGCAATCCAGCTGCTAGACAACACAAAAACAGTGAGAAGACTGAAAAGAACTAAACCTTTTGAGTTAGTGTAGTGTTAAATAGTATAAAGTAGTGTCAGTGTAAGTGAAAGTGCTACTTCAAAGAACACAATAACGCAGTGTCTCCCCTTAAATAGAAACTGTAAGAAACGTGACATTGGACACATTCTTTAAAATAATTAATTTTATAAAACTAAGTTAGCATAAAATTACTCATTAGCCTACATAGGCTAGATTGTAATATAGTTTTAGAGCATATACTAAATTAATATGCACTAAATATATAAAAAAAAAAAAAAAAAAAATCTATATGAAACGGTCCATAGGTAATACAACTGCTTCCTTTGTACATATTTAGTTTAATTGTACATATTATTTTTAACGGTTGTAAATAATAGATTTAATCTATATGAATTATCAAATAAGTTGAGATAAAATATTGCACCCATGGAGTTGGCGAAAGGAAGGCGCAAAAATAGTCTCGACAGAGCTTGCAGATGAGCCTTTTGGGGTTGAGACCTTAGGTCAGTAAGGAGCCGTTACTCTCTGGGCTTAAAAAATGCGGTGCTCTCGATTGTGGAAACAAGTTCAACTCTTATTTAGGCCAGCGTTTTAGCATAGCTATGCAATACAGCCAGTGTCTTGGGCACGCAAAAATACCACCATACTTGGATACTGCACGGAAACAATATTTGATGTTAACTGCCTGAGTGATACACAAAATCTAGTAAGGAATGAGCAATTTTAGAGCATTATATAGCAGGCGGTTATCTGGTTTAGACAAGAAACGGACAAAAACATTTAACAATACTTAATAGCATTACGATGTTACTTGGATAGGAGAAGTTTACAATACCAATAAAACCAAGTAATTCACACAGTTAGATAAAAAAAGGAGTGTCACCGGATGTCGATAATAAATGATAAAAAATGATGCTCAAACAATAGATGGAATTTCATAGGAAGCTGGTTATCGTATCTTTTGAATGGAGCAAGCTATGTTAAAATGGACTAGCTGACTGTTTAGTACGTGCGGTTACCTACAAATAGACACCAAACTTTTTTCTTTAGCTGCGTCTCTCCTGCTAGCGAATAAAATGCCCTAGGTTTGATTCGTTGTGCATCACCGATCATTGAGTCAGAAGGAATCAATCCCTACTACTCGATTGTATAAGTTAAGTCAGTTTTGAATACAATCTAATATTTATGAAATGATACATTTCACATTTTAGCTGACTCACTCAATTTATCCGGAACCACTTGATTTAACACTTTGATATCGATTCCGGCATGTTTCGCCAGCGTTGTCACAACACAAGAATAGTCCGTTGTAGTAGAGTTGTCATTGGTCAGTTGGCATGTCGCTGAGTCATTCTGCAATTTAAATGCAATACATACAAAAACATCCGTAGCCCCTTTACACGTAAAAAAACGACCCGGACCGAAGTCACGAAGTCAACCTGGCTAGCAACCACTTTCCTGCCAAAGACCGGAGCCCAACGGTTTGGGAATCGTCCTGTCGACGAACAGTCCAATGGCGAATCGGTCATAGGAGACGGGTTGCGAAATCCTGCATCGGCGGCGCGTGCTTATATAATTATATAATCACAAAGTTTAAAATTCTTCAGTCGGGCTCTAGTTTATTTTTTTAAATTCCAACTTAGTAAAGCTAAATCAGAACGGTGCCAACTAACAATTTACAATTTGATTGGTAAGCTTACCATGACGAAACTAGTGATGAAATCCTGTTTGTCCAATTGTATGTTTACATCGACGTCCTTCCAATTCGTTCCTCCGGTGTTACTTATCTGCACACAAAAATATCCAAAATAATCTTATGTTATAAATGTGAAAGCTCATTTCTAAACAGTCAAAGGGTAGGTAGTACCTATCTATACTGCTTTTTATGGTGGAATATCAGGTGAAAATGTCAGTTACAGAATTAGTTAATTATAAGGCATCATTGTGTTATTTCAAACTAAAACTGAATACTTTGTAGAAGGCACCAAATATAAATACACAATCAGTAAGAGCTTCGTCCTTAATATAAATAGGTAATTTAAATACCTACAAGTTCCAGACCAGTACTAGACGGTAGCGTGCCCAAGACACCGGCTGCATTGCCACGCTGAATAGCTATGCTAATTCGCTAGCCTAAATAAGAGCCAGCCCTATCTAGTTTTAGGTTGTTTCAACTTTTATACTGACTTTAGCAAGTCTTTGATTCGGAACAACCGCATTGTGTTTGATACGTGTAATTAATCGAAATAATATGCATTTAATATTTTATTAGAGATATTAATAAACATAGTTTAGATTTTCCTTATTGGTTTCCCCAACTGACAAAATATTTACGAGCAAATTTTGCTCAGCTAGAACCAATATAGGAAATCAAAACAGAATAATATAAAATATTGCGGTAATTAGCTATCTAATACATAATTATACGAGTACATAAAGTGGAATTTTAGGATTTTGAAGCCGCAATGTGTTCTACATTTTGCTAAAAACTATATCATGTAATAATAATAATGTACTGTAATATTATGAGATAACTCGTATAAAATTAAAGGATAAATCATAGCTTACATCTACCTAGCTTTGTTGATACTTATGTAATAAGTCAAATTTAATTGTAATTTTATCAGTTTGAGCTGTGTGTTACCAACTAGGTTTGGGCCCGCTTCCGAGGGTGGGTTTCGGCGGTTCTGGGTTCAAATCCAGTCGTACCCCAAAGGACTTCGGTTTTACGGAAGTTTGCATGCGCATTTTGACATGCACACGCTTTGACGGCGAAGATCACACCGTGAGGAAACCGGTATGCCCATAGGACCAAAACTCCGAATGGCAATGTGCCTCGCTACCTACACGGGGTAGGTGATCCTCATAAGACCTCGCTATGAGTAGTGATCAGGGGTGAATCATAATGGGGAATAGTCGTGAGTCGACATCTGCTACTGCTACAATCGTATACAAAGTGATATACACTGGATAGTCAAAGAATTTTTGAAATCGGACGAGTAGTTACGCCGATTACCGCCTGCATCCAAACTTACAAACTTTACCTTTTTATATATTAGTTTAGATATTTAAAGTTATAAATATAGTTACCGTGTAAATATGCTCGAACGACTTCCGTGATGCTATGTCACTTTTTGTCATGTTTACAATGTCACTCACACCCTCGTCCGTACGCCTGAAATGTGAGGAAGTACGTGAGGCGCAGTTCCGAGGCAACTGTGTGAAAGAAATAGCGCGATGTTTATACGCGCATGCGCGAATGAGATGGATGTGAAAAACAAATTCACGCAAAATCATCCTCTTTACATCAAACCATCCATCCTCTTTTAAAAAATCTTCATTCGTCATATCCATGTGACCCGGGAAAACCCACTCACAACTTTTGGTGTAGTCTTTCATTATACGAGTAGTTTAGGTAAAATGAAAAAACAATTGACAGACGAGTAACTGCATAAAAAACTGCGTTCTAGGTTAGCAAAATTATGTTAAAACTTAATACAAGCTAAGATAGTAGTCAAAAACTATTTAATTTATGTTATTTTTTCACTTACTAAATTAACACGTATATTTTTCCCGTCGTACCGTATGCGCCATTGACTTGCACCACTCAAATTAAAATAAATACTTCACCTTTTGATGGGGATCCGTCATCTCACCAACCTTTAATAGGCTGCTTATATGCTTGCTTGTTATCCACATACTAGCCCAGGCAATCCTCAAGGTTCAAGCACTATTGCAACAATAATAAACAAAGAAGAGAAGTAAATACCCAAGAATTTCCACCGATTGTGCATCAGGGAACAGCAGGAACGTCTCCATCTTCGTTGATTTGATGGTTTCATCGTTACCACACAGCTCGTAAAGTGTCACGTTTATAAATATCTTGTCATCGAGATTTGTCAGCTGAGTCGTGTCCACAGCTACTGTTGTAATCTGCAACATTATACATCTTATATGTGAAGGTAATCTCTCAGAAATTGTTCAATAAAATCAAACAAGGATGTAGCCCACGTGATGCTAAGTACAGCTTTTGCCTTAAAGCCATACTGCGTAGGTCATATCAACAAACAACATGAAAACACATGACCTACGCTGCACTGCTTTGCGTTCATCAAAATTGCGAAGCACGTGATAAACACCCGTTATTTCACTGGCTAACTAATATCTTATTCAACCGAGATATAGCAATGCTGGTTTGCGACCGAAATACTTATGGTGGAAGTACTTCCCCGGACGAGCCCTTTCACAAGGAACTACGTTTTTATTTTTTTGTACGACGGTGAAGTGCTTGGCCTTCATCTCACCTGGTTACAAGTTGAGATAAGGCCGAAGGTGGAGGCGCACTTCACCTGGAATCCTCAACTAACTGAGGGAACTGGCTATCTTACCTCTAAATGTCCGGCATTCAGAGGTACACAACATATTTTTAAGAATTGTTATTATGGCGACAGAATTAGGTAAGGTTTGTTAAAATTAGCTTAGCATCGTTTTTAGTCACCCTATTTACAAAGGAAACAGGTCCACGTCTATGCTACGATTATTGATAACTCTACTGCTTCAGATCAACACTAGCCGGAAGCATGTTCTCACACTGTCTGCATTGCCACACAGTTTAGTAAATAAAAATGATTTGGCCGCCATAATATGGCGTCATGTCACAATTTCAATTCTCGTTCCAGAAAAGGACATTCTGGAACAGGGACCGATAAGTAGCAACAATAAACATACCCAGGGCCCAGTGTCACGTAGTACTTGTTTCGGTCTGCACTGAACTCCAAGCGGTTCGCCATCCATGATGAGCTTACAATCTTCCGTGGGCAGGGCGGGGGCGCCCGCAACGAGGACTTTCACACACGTGTCGTAGGCCACGTCACCAGTGTTGGTAACTGATGATGTCACCTCTATTGTATTGGATGATCCTATTTTATATGGAGACCTGTAGACATGAACATTGTATAATTTCAACTGTTTAGACTAATACCAGACAGAAACGTGCCCAAAATACTGGTTGCAGTGCCACGCTGAATAGCTATGCTAATTCGCTGGTCTGAATAAGAGCCCTTGGGTCACGTGTCGCCTTAAGCTAAAGCCCCGCAAGATTTTTATAAGCCCGGAGGGACTCAAGGTCGAAACGCTCAAATGATGATGATGATTGACATCAGGTCAACCCTTAATCCGCGAACATGCTACGAACTGTCCAGCTTTACCCCAACGAAGAGGAATTTCATGATCTGATCAATTTATACTATCGGACGATGGCATAAGATTAGTAGAGTTCCTCGTAAAAGGGCTTGTCCGGGGAAGCACCTACTACCATAATACCTATATCGGCCGCTAAGCAAAATTGGCCCTTCAAACCAAAACACGGGTTTTTTTTTTATATTGTGCGACGGGGAAGCTCTTGGCCTTCATCTACCTCACCTTTAGGCTCATAGTACGCTCCCTGGTAGCTAGTTGAGATAAGGCCGAAGGTGGAGGCGCACTTCACCCGGAATCCTCAATTAACTGAGGAACTGGCTATCTTACCTCTAAATGTCCGGCATTTAGAGGTACACAACATATATTTCAGAATTGTTATTATGGCGACAGAATTAGGTAAGATGGTGGTAGCTAGCCAGGTGGAGTAAACAAAGTCCTACCACCAACTAAACCAAGCACAATATATCGTACTCGCCATGGGGATCGAACCCAGGACCTCTGGATATGAAATCGGTGGGTTGAACGACTAGACAAGGGGCTTTATGCCCTTTTCGTACCTGAATGTGCTTTATACACCTTTATGCATCAAGTTGATGGGTGCAATGCAGTGCAGCGTACATCATGTGTTTTTTTGTTGTTTGAGGATAGGTATGACCGCAGTAAGGCTTTATTATAGGCAAGAGCTGCACTTAGCATCACCTTGTTCCGTCTCCACGTTGCATAAACAAATAGAAAGTGTATATACCAATGTTACTTACTCCTCTGAAAATCCAGAAACGATGCTCAACTTAGGCTTACAGGTTGTATTGCCACATTCTTGGACCCATACAGTACCAGCCAGTTTGGTACCGTTTTTTTCAGCTAGTTTAACTTGAGATGCTTTGAAGTCGGGGTCTATCATGGGATCATTGATCAGCGTAGCCGACAGCTCATACAGTATTTTATTATGGTACTTCCCATTCTGTAAATAAGCATATAAATGTACGAGTGAGACGGTTACAGGGGTTCGTCCCCAAAGGATGCCAACAGGATCCAATCACTAAGTCTACACTGTCCGTCTGTCCATACCTCTGGCCTTTAAAAAAACTAATTCCATATTTAACTAAAAAAAAGGTGAAAGAAAAGTTCGTGATTAATTAACAGCTTGTAATTCACGTAAGGATTTCGATAGAAGTGAATTGAGCATTATACCAGAGAATAAGCAGATATAACACTCTTAGAGTATCAGAATCAGAATTTTATTTATTTACTAATAGGGCACACAATATTTAAAAATCATACGAAATATACGCAAGAAAAACTTAAAAACCTATTAACATAAAATCGTAAAAAGAAACCAAAAAAAGAAAAAAACAGGATATTACCTAAGTAAGTAAGTACCTAATAGAATTGTGTGCCACAACAGCAAAAAAGAACTCGACTCTGCATGAATGTCTTACGATTGGCGTTGATATTCTACCGAAACCGTGAATACCAATACCTTGAATACCAATTTGAATGCTCCTAAACTCCAACTTGAATACCACCTTGAATACCAATAGGTATTAACGCACTCACGTCACCAACTCGTCTGCCAAGGGAGCTCATGTCTTACAGCGGAATACTGCAGGCTTGGTTGAATGTTTTTCGTCCCATAGTAGAATGGAGAGATTCAACATAACTGCCATACCTGAACTCGTTTGTGATCGCAATATTGATCCCATATTCTTTATCGGGGCCACCAGCTTACAACTAGCTCTACAACTTACGGCTTTCAAAATGATGCTAATGGCTTCGCAATATTGTTCCTTTTTCTCGTTAATTTTAATTGTTTTTGTTATTGTAGAATCGAGGCCATTTTGATGTCCACCTTGCAAAGTAGCATCGTCATGCTGTATTTTAATTTTTACGCTGACATCTGTAAAATTGTTTAAATTATTATACCTATACTGCAACAGTCGCTGCTTGGAGCTGGACAAGTGGATGGACCCCCGTCTACCGATCTGGAGGTTGAAGGAGGAGAAGAGGTCCCTTTGTGCCATGTCATTTAAGTATACGATACTAAAAAGAGGCAGTGTACATCGATAGGATTTAGCCAGCGAGAGAACGAGATATGATACAGATATGATTTTTTGAACGCGTGCTATAGCTACCTACTTAGTGTGCGCCAGCGTATAGCGAAGCCGCGGTCGGTTGGTCACGTGTATCGTTTTTGTGACTTTTTTTATTAGTAAGTATTTTACTACAAGTTTTACTTCTTCTGTGTGTATACATGTTTTAAAAGTCAGCTCATGGGAATAGTTATGGCTTCAAGCTGTCGGAACATTTATATTAAACTTACTATTTACAAAGAAGCAGTCAGGTTACTAACTCAACTGTTCCAGACCAGTACCAGATGGAAACATAACCAAGACACTTTCTTTGCTACATTAATGTTTTAATTAATGTAACATGAATTGTTTTGCTTACAACAACGTTTTATAGAGAGAACTTATTTCTCGATATTAATGTCATAGGTTGAAGAATTAAACCCTGATAATTTATGTTAGTAAATTTTAAAATATGATCTACAGTAGTTTAGAAGAAATATATATCCCAATTGCGGTAGTTTGAAACCATTAGTGCCTACCCGGTTCACCGCAATCGATACCAAGCGTGATAATTACGACTTACCTTTTGGAAGAAGTTCGTAAAAAAAAGAAGAGAAAGTGTAATACTTTCTCTTCTTTTTTTTACGATTATTTTATTACGATTGATACGATTATAAGTTCCAAAATCGGTTTGAATGTTACTACATTTATAGTAACTTGCAAAATAAAAACTCTTGCAGTAGGTAGGCCATATTACCGTAGGTACCTAATTATTTACTCGATTTTTTTTTGTAAAACGAGGACCAGGAACTACAACAAAAATGGCTAAAAATATATAAATAATCCTGCTTCTGAGGCATTCGAGTAAAAAGAAATAACTTACCCGCTTGAACTGTGCTAGGTTTGTCCGGGAAAGTGGCCGTGAAACAAACTGGAAGTTTAACGGTTTCCGCCTGTAACAATGGTTTAGTGATAAATTAGTCCACCAATACGTGTTGGGCAAGCGTGGCACAATGCCGAACATCTCAATTGACTTAATGATCAAAGACGCAAATATAATCGTCTCGACAGAGTCTTTTGGGAAGACCTTAGGTCTTCCGGTTTTCAAAAATCTTGCGAGGCTTTGAATGTAACTAAATCGGCCAAATTTAAGACGGTTACGAACACCGAATCGAAACATTTCAAAGCAAATAATGCAGGTTTTTTTGCATTTTGTTCTCAAGGTTGGACTTTGTTGTTGGGGCTACCTGAGATATTTTAATTAATAATTAATCACCTTGTGGTCTATTAGTTCGCCCACCCGCATCAGATATAGGATTACAGGTCCAATCATCGTACACAGGACGGAGGTCCAGGGTTCAACCCTCAGATTTAGGTACAAATCAGTGCTCGATGTGGTTGTGACACATCTGTCAAAATTATGACGCCATAACAATAAAAAAAAAAAAAAAGTTTCTCAGTCTGTTGAGGATTCCGGGTGAAGCGCGCTTTCACATTAGACCTTATCGTAACTTACTTTGTGAGATTAGGACCAAATGCTGCAAATAATAAATTACCGTCGTAGGTATCTCGATCACTGGGATAGTAGAACAAAATATCTTACCTTAGACCATCCCTCAGATTTCGATAGTGAAACATTGAACTTCTTCAAGCTAATGGTTATGACGGCTGCGCACCTGAGTACCATGACACTGCTGTGCTCTGGAATTCCAATCGCCAGTTCTAGAAATATTATTGATCGAGTGAGCGAAGCAAACGAGATCTCCGAGTACAGTTAGGAAATACAAATGCATGTATGTATGTGGCAATGTTTGTGACGACATAACTCTCGAAAGGGTTATCCGATTTTCATGAAATTATAACTGTAAAGAGATAACGTGGATAGAAATTGATTGATGCGGGCGATTTTTGATAAGTGGGATAGTTTTTGAGATATTGGGGTGAAAAGAAATATAATTTTTCGCTCATATCTTTTGAATAAATATAAATAAATAAATATTACAGGACATTCATTTTACACAGCGCCATCTAGCCCCAAAATAAGCATAGCTTGTAATATGGGAACTAGATTACGGATAAAATACTTAAATACTTTTTGTAAATACATACGTACTATATGATACAACACCCAAACACAGAACAAACATCTATATTCATCACACAAATGTTTGTCCTGGGTGGGAATCGAACCCACAGTCTACAGCGCCGAAGGCAGAGTTACTACCAACTGAGCTATGAGGCTTGTCAAAGGTCTTGAATAGCTGATCCAGTTAAAAAAAAAAATGAAGTTGCAGGGTTTATATTAATACTCATCAATTGGTATGAGGAAACAATTTGTAGTCCTCGAACCCTGTTGTGGAGTGGCGACACAAATTAAGTAGGTATATGATTAAAAAAATCTGCGTCATGCAAGAAAATGTAATGTCCTAGTACCCACGTACGTAGAATTGTGGTTTTAAACCTACATTTAAACATTCACCACAAAGATTTATTGACTACAAAGCAATCTGAACGACATGAGTAAAACGTTAAGCTAATTAGAATTAAAATATTGTTACGCCATCAGAAACGTCTAGAACTTTCCCGGGCCTTCACATAGTTCCACGAAAATAAGACAAAAACAACTTGCTTATAAATAACACAAAAGGATGATTTATGAACACCGAGATCAATGTAGTCCCAGATTACACAATAGTAAGTACCGCGATCAGTCTCGCGCATACGAGAAGCTTCGATAGAGTTGGTCATAAATCTGTACCCTCCGTGTAAACGAAGTTAACTTGACTTGTATCACTTTTCGTTTTATATCAATTTAGCGTTCTGTGTAAAATGATCTATATTTCTGTGTAATCTACGTAGCTCTAGCTGCTCTAAAAGCAGAGATACATTTCGTGCACAGTGTTACAAGAGCCTTTTTTTGACTGATCAGTGCATTGACATCTGTGAAAAATGATAGTGATCGATCCAGTAACATCGAATGAAACTAAGTATTTTATACCAAAGCTGAAGTGTAAAAAAGTGCATCTTTTGTTGCATCAGTTGATCCATGGATGTCTTATGATTTTGTTGATGTGAGAAATACTGCAAATCAAATTGTATTTACCTTCACAAAACTGATTTGCAATTACTATCTCGTGAAAAATATTAAAATTATAATCAAATCACTGTACACAGTGTTAAAACACAAAAAAATGCGTGTATTGTAATTTGAATTGAGAAAACCCAGATTACACTAAATATTTTACTAAATGAACTACTATTTTCAATAGTTACTATTAAGTTGTATCAAAACTCTACGAATTTTTACGAACAGTCGAGAAGGAGAGAGATCTAATATCTCATTTAGGTTATATTGAAACAAGCGTTAATGATTTTTATAAAAAACTGATCTCATCTACTGATGTAAATCCTAGCGAAGTTCCAGATTTTTCTGCGTTGTAGGGATTTGAGGAGAATTCTCAAATTAAGTAATTCCTTATAATTTAGAATTTAAATGATATATTTATCTGTTATGTGCCATGCCATAATGTTACGTGTACTCATTTTTATTGTTTTATTTTGATATAAAGACTAGTTTTTTATAGTTGGTTGTTGATTACTGTACTTGATAGTATTTTTTTTTATTTCAGTGCCTTATTAGGTAGTGTGTGTGTGTGTAAAATAATACGATTTTGAAATAAATAATAATTACCTATAATGTAGAAGCGTTACCGACTGTAAATAATAAAAGTATTTCACTGTTATTTGCCAGACATTAACGTGAAGTTTTGTGCTATAACTTTAATTGTGTTTTGATAGAGACTGTATTGTTTATACATTATTGATTTCTCTCTTATAGTATATTGTCTGAAATATTTATAAGTTCACTATTTTATGGACGTATGTACGTATGTAAGATAAGTACGCAGTTAATGTTATTCGTTACTGTACTTTAAAGGTGAGTCGTCTTTGTTTTCTTCAATAGGACGAATATTATAAACGTAAGTTTAATAATTGTATTTTATACAAAAGTCAAAATTATGCATATTTTGTTAGGAGCGCGGACAAAGTTGACGATCTCACTAATGCCAATACATGCCTTAACTTGTGTTGTGTTGCTTGTCAGTGTGGTTATATTGTCAGTGTGCTGTTTGTGTTTTGTGTTGAGTAGAGAGCTAAACATACCGTTACAGCCATTGTCATCGTAATCACGAAGCGCGGCAAGGCTGTATCCGAAGGTCTTGTAGGAAGGCAATGGTCCTATTTTCTGCTGGCAATCATTTGCTTCCATCCTGGCTTCACCAGAAGTCAGCTTAGCTCCTGAGAATATGTACACCGCGCCTTGCCCGTCTTCCTCATATGGTGCACCTACCGCTATCTCTGGTGAGGATGGAAACGATAAATATAGTCATATTAGAGGCTTTGGAAGTTGCGGCTCAAGAATTAACCGCTCCAACTCAGCCCAGAAGGCGCAGCTCGTTGTCCCGCAAAAACGTATTTTTTTAATAAATCATATCGAAATAACATAAACGAAACAAATAAACATTTACTTGTAAATCGGACAGAAAAAATCAAGGCTTCGCAGCGCTTTTATTAAAGACACAATTTTGCAGAGAAATATCAACCGTAGGAGTACGGTCCGTACTCCGCGGCCGGTTAGCGTCGCAATCGCAAGTAAATGGAATAAAGTATTTATAAAGGTGATTAAAAATGGCATTGAAAATTAATTATCTTGCTGGGCTTTTGATTGAGGCGACACGTAACCTATGGGCTGGCTATTATTTAGGCCAGCGAATTAGCATAGCTTTTCAGCGTAGCAATGCAGCCAGTGTTTTGGGCTCTTTTCCAACTGGTACTGGTCTGGAGTTTGGTTGGTCAGTTGAACTATCTATAGACTGCTTCCTTTGTACATACCTGGTAAAAAAAAAAAAAAAAAAGAAATTTAAGAAAATGGAACAGATAAATAAGCTTACCGTCTTTACCATCGCCATTCAGGTCTCCGAGACTAGCGATTGCACTGCCGAAAAATGACTGCTTATCGTGACCGAAGATAGTTTTTGTTAAAGTATGAGGTGTCTGAAATAAATAATGGAAAGTAAGTACACATTTAGGCCGGTTTCTATTTTTATGTACAGGACATTAATTTTACACAGCGCCTCCTAGCCTCAAACTAAGCATAGCTTGTTATATGGGAACTAGATTCCGGATAGAATAATTAAATACTTTATGTAAATACATACCTACTATATGATACAACACCCAAACACAGAACAAACATCTAAATTCATTACACAAATGCTTGTCCATGGTGGGAATCGAACCCACAGCCTACAGCGCGGAAGGCAGAGTTACTACCAACTGAGCTATGAGGCTTGTTCATTATGGTTTGTTTTTCATTGCTGAAAATTGTTCTAAAGGAGATTTTTATGAAATAAAAAAAATGTGCTAAGAGTAGTAGATCTTCTTGTGAAAAGGCCACCAACCAGCATTGCTGGTGTTCCGGTTTGAAGGGTATGGTTGCCGGTGAAATTACGTGCACCTGAGGCCCAACACCTTTATGCCCCAAGTTGACAGGCGCAATTTTTTCCTTGTGTGCTGGTCGCGATTCCGAACAGGCGGTAAATTTGACGTTTCAAAATGATCCTAAAAAATCTTAATGAATAAAGAAATGTTGACTTTGACTTTGACTTTGATGCAGTGCCGCGTTGGTCATGGTCTTTGTGTATTTGACCTACGCAGTAAAGCTTTGTTATAGACAAGAGATGCACATAACATCAAGTGGGCTACTTGATTGCTCCGTCTCTATTAAACATCTTTAATAATAATTTTGCCATCGCAATAATGGTTAAAAATAAATATTAGTTAACTGTTAACTGATAAAAAAATATATCGATATTTTTATTGGTTGAAAATATTATTTGTTGAGTACCTACACGATTTGGTTATTGGTTGATGTTAATGCAGTTGAATATTTTATTCTATTGATCAAATAAAAGTAACCGATAATTCGTCTCTATCATAGTAGCCCTATGGTTATTTGTTTAAAATATCACATCACTTTGTATTGAATAAAAATATCATATACAGCAAATCAGAAATTTAATCTCTATAGTGAGGAGTCGAAAGCATACAATTGAATTAAGTCAACCTAATACATAGTTGAAAACTCTGCGAGCAGCAACGTACGAAAATGTATCTTATTTATAGCCTATTAAAGTTAAAATTTCAATGCATTAAATTATGTTAGTTCTAACTCGGGCTGAAGTTGATATGATATTTTTATTCAATAATGTTAATTCTGATTATTGAATATAATGGTTGATTTTAAATATTAGTTAAATTTATTGGTTGATAGTTATATTCGTCATCTCTAGTCTCTATGCTGTATAAAAAAAGGCCTGTTTAATTATGGTCCAAGATTCAAGGTCCTAGGTCTAGATCAAAATTAACCAGGCCGAGTTTTTTATTCTACAGATATTATTTAATATTTATTAGTTATCTTGGTGTTGGAACTTTGAATGAACAGATGACTTAGTCTAATCGGAACCGCTAGCTCTGTCACGGTACCGGGACAGTTGGGGAATAAAATCCCATCCACCCCTTTGGGCCAATGACTGTTAGAACAAACCAGGAAAAAAATATTGGTTCAAAGCCAAAAATACATCAAACGTATAGTAAACTACTGAGACTCTGACTACCCAGCCAGAGTGGGAGGCACTGGCAACCGAATTTCACAACCAGCCGTCAAAAAGAACAGCAAATCTTACTACGCAGCCAGTTAGGGAAGATGTTTTATTATTAAGTCACAACGGTGCAGATGTCATGAGCATTTCATAACCTATATAGTCTATAAACTATATTCAATAAAAAGTACAATTAAACTAACTATGTACAAAGGAATCCGTCAGATTACCTAAGGACCGTTACAAACGGCCTATAGGTAACTCAACTGTTCCAGGCTAGTACCAGACGGAAGCGTGCCCAAGACACTGGCTGCATTGCCACGCTGAATAGCTATGCTAATTTGCTGGCCTAAATAAGAGCCAGTCCTTGGGTCACGTGTCACCTCAATCAAAATATATAAATATCACAACTCATTTGTGTGAACTGGATTCAGAGAGAACTGGAACAATGTTATTGGCAAAAAGTGATACTAGTACATAGTCTCCAGTTAAGCATAGCTTGTAATGTGGAAACTAGATTACGGTATAGAATACCTACTAAAATACTTTTTTTATCCTATCCTGGAATCGGACGCACAACCTACAGCGCGAGGCAGAGCTACAACCAACTGAGCTTCTGGCGAACTGGGCTAGTCTTTCTTACCTCGGCATTAGCGTTGGAGATGTATACGTAAACGGATCCAACGTTGTAGAAGTCCTTGTCTGGGCAGGCTGGGGAACCGACTAGCAAGGCCGGTTCGCCCAGCATCGCTGTGCATAGAGTAGCCCCAAACATGGATCCCGTCATACCATCCAATAATTTTTGCGTGCCCTTTTTATTTCGCCTTTTACCTTTTATGCCTGTATGTTTAATGTCTTGAATATATGTGACCTGGAATCAAAGAGATTGAGTACCTAGGTAATACAATTTTTGGGACTGGCAATCAAGATAACTTAAAACCAAAGCTTCGGAGTATTGCACAAAAATGGATATAGGGAAATGGCTACGGGACAGCGAGAACGAAGCTACAGGTGTTTAGTATCTCTATTATGATGTGTCCCGTATCTGTTACTCATTATACATTCTAGAGCTATTTTATGATTATGTTTGTTTGTTACTTTTTTTTCCACACAGCGCTATCTAATCCCAAACAAAGCAAAGCTTGGGAACTAGATTACGGATTTTTTAAGGATATAATACTTCTGCTACTGTTTTTATTTTTTTATTTGGAACAGAGATATAGTTCATGACCTCGAGGCTTGCCCGGGCATTGTCTGAGCTAGTATGAGGTCAACGGTGGAATGAGCTTTCGCAACTGCCTATTAAAGAACATCGACGGAATACAGCGAATTGCTTGGCTTGCCGGCGATATCATATAAAATATAAAAAAAACTTATTGTATTACCGATCCATTTTGATATGTAGAGCCGACAGCGTAATATTGTTGATCGGACTTAGTCCGAAATGAAGCAACACTATACCCTGAAAAGTAATAAGGGTCATTTCATTGGTATTTTTAAGCTATTAACACGAAAACATTTAAATCGAGCGATCAACTAAATTTGTACCATCTAAGCATTTTATTAACAATTCTCATATATGTGACTGTCTTTTTGAGAATAAATGTCGTTAAACCTAACACTGTACTTCAATAAAAACCTATATAAGTTTACTTTTAAATCAAATTTACTTCTAAAAAAAATTTACCTTTTAACCACAGGTTTATTTCAACTACAGTCGCTAGCGATAAAAGTAGATTGAACGTATGAAAACTTATACCACGCGTCTAGCGATTAGAATAAGTAATTTTGGCTTATAAAGTCAGTAAGTAATTTGACTTACTATATATAATGTATATAGGTATTTCATATTTCTTAATTGTTATTTGACTTTTTCTTGTGCACTTACCAAAATTAAATCTTTCTGAGAACTCGGATCCTGTTTTATACTCATGTTTTGATGTTTCATTGAGATTGTCAAATCTCCTTTTGTATACCATTCCTGAAAATATTACACGAAAATCAGAATCGTCAATGCAAAATATGATACTTCCCAATTTCACACAATTATTTATTTATTCATCTTTATTATTAGTGTTTGTTTATATAATGAAACTTGGGAAGTATTATTTTTGCATCATAGTAATAATCATGGTTCAAAGTTTACTCTACGAATAAACTTATTCATAAAGTACATACTCTAGCTCTTGCCCGTGTCTATACCCCCTTGGTACCTAGGTAAAAAACATAATACTGTAGCCTTGACAGATAAACTAGCGTGCGAGCCTTTTTGTGAAACCTCTTGGTCGATTTTATGACAAAAAATGAGCTGGAACCACGGCAACAGTGTCGAGGAAAATTTCAAATAATTACGTTTTAAAAACTAAAAAGAAACCCGACTTTAATGAAGAATATGATACAATTTCGTTTAACTGGATGATGTATTTTTTCCAATTATTTTGATAACACAAATGGACGGGCAGACAGACAGACGCGTGATCCTATATGGGGTCCGTTTTTTCCTTACTATTGAGGTAATACATTTGTGTGATGAATATAGATGTTTGTTCTGTGTTTGGGTGTTGCATCATATACGTAAGTATGTATTTACAAACATTATTTAAGTATTCTATCCGTAATCTCGTTCCCATATTACAAGCTGTGTTTAATTTGGGGCTAGATGGCGCTGTGTAAAATTATTGTCCCGTAATATTTATTTATTTATTTATTGAATACACCCAAATTGCTTCAAGTGTGCCTAAAATATTTGAAGAGTTTCCTCGATTTTTCCAGGATCCCATCATCAGATACTGACCTGTTCAGTTGACGATGGGATCACCTGGGAAGTATACCGACCCTAAAAATACCCAAATCACTTGATGATTTCGAAGAATTGAGAACCTCCTCCGCTTTTTGAAAGTTGGTTAAAAACAGTTATCAACCTTTTTATAGAGAGTTGATATCGGTCGGAAACTTACGATGGCTCCATCTGAAAACCAGCGCTGTTACACTCCGGTGGATCAGCACATTGCTGAGATAGTGCCATTCGGCGTAGGATGTACGTGTTTATTTATTTATTTATATTTACCTATTACTTTGTACCTATTACTCTACCAAATAAATGTTTATCTTTCTTTCTATATTTCTTGTCTGGGGTGGCTTATTCATTGTATTCTGGCCGACCCCCTAGAGGAACGGGCGGTGCTATGATGCTAATTCTAATTGTTACATAACACACAACTCACCTGACGTAAGAACCGGACTTCCTGCCAGGATGGTACTGGAAGAGTCCATGATATCCAAACTCCAGCCGAATGTGTCTAAAGTCTGCTCTAAAAATAATAAATCAATAGTCTTAGACCCGTTGACTTGCGGACTTTTTACCTAAGGTGAACAAAACCGGAACACAGCAATGCTGCTTGGCGGCCGAAATACGTAGGAATATTGGTAGTATTTCCCTGGACGAGTCCTTTCACAAGGAGCTCTGCTACTCTACAAAATGTTAGATGTAGTATGTATTGTTGTATAAAGAATTTTATTTTTATTAATCCAGAGCCAATTTTATTAATAAGGCACTTATGGCATTGCTGGTATAAGACCCTAATAAAAATTATATATTAATCTATAATAAAAAGTATCGAAGTTGAAAGCAGGTATAGTACAGTACGTGACCACAGCCATCTCAGTCATTAGACGTAGATCTATGGTTTTTTTATTTACTAATTTGGTAATCAATCGAACGCAGGAAACCAGAGTAAGTAATAAGTTGTTTCAGTCAGTTGACTTCTTGATAATCTCTGAAGAATACGTTACAGATAGATAATGTCGAATTATTATAGAATACCAAATAAATAAATAAACTCACCCATCAAATTATTTGCACTCAATGAGGGTTTATTTCTAGTTTCTATCAAATAAATCACTTTATTTTGAACGCGAGTTGTATCATCAGACGTATAACATTGCCCAAATGTACCTACACCGTTGAAATCTGAAACAAACCATATTTAAGAATACCTAAATAGCGAATAGCATTTTATATCCCACAATTATATTGATCACAAAAGGCGCAAATATGGTAGGTCCGATAGACCTTACTTTTGGGGTTGACCTTGGGTACGTGGTGAGCCGGTGATTTTCGGGTTTTCAATAATCTTATATATATGTACATTTTTTTCATTTTTTTATTACATAAGTATGTACATAAGTATACATACTCATATCAAATGTATTAATATTTTATCGATATGTTATAATATGTAAATATATACATAGAATCACACTCATCCTGATGATAGTTCCCTGGGACACTGGAACACTCACGCAAGCTTTGAAAGTGAAGCTTTGCTAAGTTTGGGGCAAGAGGGCGCTGAGTGAAAGTAAAGTCCTTTTTTTAATTTATTTTCAATACTTACCATTGCCGATGGTTTTGTCTATTAAATGAGGTGCACAGCCCTAAAAAAAGTAAATCAAGTTAATCTTAGGATACTTTGATTTAAATCTACCGGAGAGAACGGTACACAATTAAGAAGGCGACAGTTCGTGTTTGGCGCTCTTTCACGCAGAAATGGCTGAACGGATTAAGACGAAAGTTGGCACAAAGTTAGTTTATACTCTACATAAACACATAAGTTACTTTTTATCCCATGACTTAGTTGCCGTGGGATGAAAATGAATTGTCAAATATCACTATACATTTTACTTGCTTCTTTGTTCATTGAGATCATTTTGTATCGATTGTTTTAGACCAGTAAAACATATAGTAGAAGCTAGATTAGCTGAATAAAGAAGTTACCACAAAAAACTCGTCGTTTCCCTTAACCGTTGCTCCGAACCAGTAGCTTTCATTCTGGTATCGACCTGAATTCTCTAAATCTGAAATGGAAATAGCCCGTTTAACCCTGCGGCATTTTTTATTATTCGCTATAGCGTTTGACCACCAGCATACTTGTGAAACAAGGAGGTAAAGATGTATGGCCTTCATCTCACCTATGGTTACAAGTTAAGATAAGGCCGAAGTTGGAAGCATACTTTATCCGGAATCCTCAACAAACTGAGGAACAGGATATCTATATATATATAAAATTTTAAGATTATTATTATGACGACAGAATTAGGTAAGATGGTGTTAACCAAACCATGCTCATACCCGGGACCTCTGGATCTGAAATCGATGGGTTGAACCACTAGACCACAGAGGTGGTTTGCGTTTTGCTTGTTCGCCTAGCAAGCTAACACCATCTTACCTAGTCTGTTGGCATTACAACAATTCCAAATTCAAACAATTCCGGCATTTAAAGGTAAAATATCCAGTTCCTCAGACTGTTGAGGATTCCGGGTGCCTCTGTTTGGCCCCAATCTCAATACAGCATTAACAGGCAACAATTTAGGTGACAATTTGCATCCTCGCTTATCCCGGTAATTTTTTGTGCTTTGTCTTATCCAATTTTCAATTATTATTTCTCCTGACATCATATGGATTTGAAAAAATGAATATGTTAGGGTCTTTTTCAAACTTTCACGATTAGAACACATTATTTTGAATCGAAAAACGGGTATTTATCGCGTATTCTACCGATATTTATTCCGTTTCGGCGAGGTTGCTAAATATAGGTAAAATACGCGATAAATACCTTTTTTTCGAATCAAAATAATATGTTATGGGTTATGAAAATGCTATATCTCGGGAATTGTATGGATGATGAGACTTTTTCTCAGCTCAGGATGGTAAAGTGGAATAAAAAGACTTACATATATCAATAATAGTTTTCTTAACAGCATTACAACTGGTAGCAGTGTTCAGGTTGCACGTGAACACACTTCCCACATAATCAGAAAGTGGAGCTCCAACCACAAGATGAGAACTGCAACAAATTTAGTACAAAAAGGCTTATTTTAATTACCAATATTAGCCAGGAATTGTCCTTTGTGGAAAATAAGGCGAGAAATCTTGAGGCGACTGCCTAAGCCTTACCACTTGAAGAGACTACGATAGCTCTATAAAATAATTACGTTTTAAAAACTAGAAAGAAACCGACTTCAATGAAGAATATGATACAATTTCGTTTACCTGGATGACTTACTTTTTCCTATTATTTTGATGATAGATGGACGGACAGACAAATAGACAGACGCGTGATCCTATATGGGGTTCGTGTTTTGAAGAGTTCACTCGATTTTTCCAGGATCCCATCATTAGATCCTGACCTAATGACGATGGGATTCCTACGAATTGAGAATCTCCTCCTTTTTTTGGAAGTCAGTTAAAAAACGAAAAGAATAATTAACTTTGGATGCATTCGTGTTTCCTGAGGACTGTTACAAACGTTCTACAAGATTGCTTCTAGAACAAACTAAAAAATGGTAGTCTGCATTCTGTGCTGTTGGTTGTGAGTTCGATTCCCCCCAAACATGCTGTGTGATTGTATATGCTTGTTCCGTGTTTAGGTGTAGTATTATATCATAAGTTTGTAGGTAAAAGTACCTTTATTTATTGCTTAGTTTGGGGCTAGATGGCGCTGCGTAAAAATATATCTTCCTAATTTATTAAAAAAAATGACACAGAAGCGAGCACAGCGCCGCATTGTCTCTACAGGTCGAAAGTCAAGAGTTGACCACCAGATAATGTCATAGTTAAGATACGACTGCAATATTGTTTTATGTCACCACGTGAAAATTTCCCAAAATCTTTTCTAATTACACCCCAATATCACGAAAGGAAGCTCTGAAAATATGAAGCAGTAATCATCTTGGATTTCATTGGAGCTTTAACTTTTTTGCATGGAACCGTGATTATTTTTCTAAAAAAAAAGTAATCTAAGCTACTCCGTACACTATCTGCTATTGAAAGTCCCGTCTAAATCGGTCCAGCCTTTTCGGAGATTAGCCAGACCAAACATACACAAAAAAAAAATCATTGGATAAAATGCCTTGTGCATTTAGTAAAATGCAGTTATTTTGACATTACAAGCAGACACTTCAATTTTATTTTTGTATAGATAAAAACCAGACTTCTTCATCCATGTTATATATAAATGAACATATAGAAATATTTGAAAGCTTTAAATTTGTTAGAATTGAACATACCGCGGTCCACTGAACACGGATGATACACTAAATCCAAATAGCGAACCATTGGTGTTCTTAAATAGTTTACTTGAATGTATATTGTAGTAGACCTCGGCACCAGCGGCTACCACGCTCGTTAGAGCCAAAATCCAAAGCACTGTAATAAAGAGCATTCAAATTATCCTCATCATATAAAGGTAGCAAAGTAATACTATAAAATCAAAATAAAAATAAAATAAAAATTGTTTATTTCAAGCTCAGGCTCATAATGGGAAAACACAATCAAATTAAATTACATTAATTACACAATAATTAAATAATCAAAACAAATACACATAACAATCAAATAATAATAATATATTATGACTTTCTCCCCTAATAACTACTCAGATCGTTAGTCGGGGTGGTCAGAGGCAAGTCCAAACTTACGTTCGGCATATACCTATCCATGCTTTGCCAGTAGCTAGTATTCAATACTCGACAGGTTGCAAGCCGGTCGCCGCTTAGCGGAATGTAACATAGCGTGCTAGTAACACACGACATTCGGATTGTTAGGTCCAAGGGACACGCCGGTTTAAACACGATGCGACTTTCACTGTCAGAACATGTGCACGTCTGAAACGCGTATAAACTTCCGAAAAACTAAAGTCTATTGTTGCACGAGTGGATTTGAACCCACAGCCTCTTGAATATCGGAAGGCGGGCTGATACCCACTTAGGAACACGGCTCTTAAATAAAAATTAAAATATTACAGGACATTAATGTTCCACAGCATCATCTAGCTCCAAACTAAGTATAGCTTGTAATATGGGAACTAGAAACACATACTAATCATACAATACAACACCCAAACACAGAACAAACATCTATATTCATCACACAAATGTTCATCCTGGGTGGGAATCGAACCCACAGCCTACAGCGAGAAGGCAGAGTTACTACCAACTGAGCTAATAGGCTTGTTATGAGTTTTGTTGGTCTTTTCAAACAAGTGTACACATACTTATATTTTAAAATGGAAATCAGTGCCATAAATTATACAATGTAAATATTTTGAACAACGATATTAACTAGTAAATAAGTATATAATAATATACCTTTATTCAATAAATTAAACTAACTAAGTACAAAGGAATCAGTCAGATTACCTAAGGACCGTTACAAACGGCCTATAGGTAACTCAACTGTTCCAGACCAGTACCAGACGGAAGCGTGCCCAAGACACTGGCTGCATTGCCACGCTGAATAGCTATGCTAATTCGCTGGCCTAAATAAGAGCCAGCCCTTGGGTCACGTGTCGCCTCAATCAAAAGCCCCGCAATATTTTTGAAAACCCGGAGGGCACCGGCTCCCCACGGACCCAAGGTCTCCACCCCAAAAGGCTCAAATAGGTAAGCTCTGTCGAGACCACTATATTTGCGCCTTTTGTGATCCTCGGCCGAATCAGCCGCCGCACCAGCCCTAACTGATGTCCCAGGCAGATGAGATGGCGCTAGGGTGTCGACGCAGGTAGCGTCCCACACCAAAGGCCTACCCATTTCCCAAGGGACAAGAGTCATACCGTCGGGCCGCTTACCATCATCACGTAACAGACCATTCGGTTCAAGAACGGCTGGCACATTGACACTGGTAAACGCTCGACGGATAATGTCATTAAGACTAGCGTGGCGCGAAATCCTGCCCGCAGACCTTGCGCACGAAAGTCCGTGAAAACCAAATTGATCTACGGCCGCACCGCACCGGCACTGGTGAGAGGCGCAGCATCTTGCACCCAACCGAAGACAAGTGGCAATAAGTAAATAAGTAAATTAGTTAGGTAGTATAAAGCTATTAATTAATGATGACAAATTCTCGATAATCCTTGTAGATAATTGTTTGTAGGTATAGTGTTTAATTCATCAAATTATTTCTGAACACACAAGCGACAACTCCGCCCGCGCGGCAGGCGACGCTAATGGTTAATGTATCATCACTGTAATGACAAAAATAACTGAGGTCTGTTTTAATTTTTCCGATATTTTCCTCGTCTTGATTGAATTGAATACTCATTTTATAGTTCACTGATACTTCAAAGGTCACAAACTACACAGCTATTTTCTAAGCGGTTTTGACATAAATAAAATATTATTTACTGGCTTCCTTCCTCTAAGGCTTATTTCAAGTCTAAGTTAAAGTGCTCATTAGTTACTAGTTAAATAACTTTATTTGGTTAAGATGTCAATGCTAAAACAGTATGTCTATTAAAATTAGTATTTATTATATTCATTAGAGGTAATTATAAGTATAATTTAATTTAGCTTATCGTACAATGTATGTTACTTATTAATGTTGTTCACTTTTACATTCTATTTCAACTTGTTTCTTACTACCTAGGTTTACTGGAAGATAACTCTTTTTACGGTAGGGTCGCAATTCTGATGTACTGATGAGTTCACGAGGATTTGGAGGTCCTGGGACGCTACCGCCGACGGCGAAGCCGATCTCCATTGGCTTAAAATTAGCTTCATGAGAACTAGAAACGATTTTTACCGTCAAATGTACTGAACGGATAGGTTTCATAACATGTGTACACTTTTGAGATGGGAAACGCCATTTTGGATATGACACATACCCGGTAGTAAAAATCGTTTTTAGTTCTCATGGAGCTAATTTTAAGCCAATGGAGATCGGCTTCGCCGTCGGCGGTAGCGTCCCTGGTGGCCGACATGGTAAATTTAAATGAATGATAAAAAAATACATATTTTGACAGTGTACGTCACTGTAACCGGCAATCGGCTTAAGTCATTACTTTAATTTGGTAGTATAGGGGGTTTAAATCGCCTCTGTGGTCTAGCGGTTCATCCACCGGTATCAGACCCAGACAGAGGTCTCGGATTAGATCTTCAGGGGGTACAAATTTGTATTTGGCTTTGTGGTAGATTTATTTTTTAGTTCGCTTGGTTAGCTAATACAAATAGCTGATTCTAAATATTTTTCTCTTTCTTTACAGAACTTTTATGAAATTATAACTTTTGAAGATACATATGGATATCTCATGGAAGATATATATGGTAGTGAACATTTTAACTTAAAATAACGGGATAATTTCCATGATTTGTTCAAACAAATCATGATATTGAATATCATATGTATTTTATGAATTTGTTTGTTAATATTTAAACCGTAAAGAAATAAACATATTCGTTTTTTGCACTCTTCTTATCGTATATAAACTTGAATTATGGCAAATGTACTTTTACTATAAACACTCCTTCAATTTTTTTTCTTCACAATATAAATATTGTTATACCTGCTTACTCCTTGATCTCTATTTACTAATGAAATAATTTATTTGATGCTATTTTTTCTTACAAAGCGAATGTATTTTATTTTAAACTAGCATCTATATTTTTTCCCGGAGCCCAAATTATTTTTCTGAAGTTAAAGTAACCAAATTTACTTTTTAAAACATAATCTAACTGCCAGAGAAAGTTCAATGAGAAAAGGTTTAGTCGTTTCATGGATAAACAGATAGATAGACAGACGAAAAATGAGAGAAAAATGTGCAATTTTACTATAAGTACCGTATATACTCTCATATGTATTGAGTAAAGCTGATAATTATTTTGGCAATACAAACAGACACGTTGATTTTATTTATTGGTATATTTTTATAATAATATATATAGATATGGATACGAGAGCGTTTTCCACGTAGTGACAATAAAAGTACATAACTATTCTAGTTATTTTGGTTGCTTAGTTTGGGGCTAGATAGCGTTGTGTGAAATTGTCGTTATATAACTGTTGCTTTTATTGCTTTAAATTCATTAAAAATAGCAAAATTTTACGAAAAAAAATATATTCAACCGAAAGTACTAATTCGAGGTCAAGGTTTTAGTGCGTTTAATGTTATTTATTGAAATAAAAACTTACACTTCATGATGTGCACGCTAACAACACTATGAACAAACTGGACTGCTTATCATGAACACGTATTATAACAATTAACTGAAATCAGAGTAAAGTAAATTATAGTCACACATAGGGAAGGAAACACAAATGCTTTAATGGTAATAACATGTCAATATATTAAGAGATGACACCCTTCAAAATATGAAATATACATTTGCCTCTAAAATGTACAGCCGCTTGTATGGATTTACACATAATATACTTTGATATATTTTTTTGTGTACACTTCAATATTTTTAAACTGAAGCTTTTATTTTCAAGTCCGGTTAGTTCTGTTATCACTTTTGTATTTAGGTCTGATAGATACATTATATTATACCAATTTGTATTTTTTTTGCCGTGGCGTGATTTATTAATCGACTTCTCCAACTCAGCCCATGGAAGTCGTGAAAGCCGACTACGTGATCTCACCAGAAGAAAGGCAGCGGCTTCCTTCTGTGTATATACCTTTAATGCGATCACCGATCCGCCTGACAAGCGTGCTGATTATGGCAAAACCTTCCAGTTTTGGAGGAGGCTCTGCAGTGGACACTAGTAGGCTGTTGATTTGATGTGTGTTTTTTATACAGTTTTATTGGAGACAGGTTTATGATTTCGCGACACAGCTTTTGAAATACTCTCGCGAACATCGTTGCATCAGTTTTTTACATTGTTTTAAATACAAATAAATCATGTAAAATTAGAATTTTGAATAACACGCTTGAATACCAAATTAATGATATATCTACAAGACGTAAATACAAAACCATTTTGTAAAAAATAAAAGTAATATTTACTGCATGTATACATGTGAAAAATAGAGATGGTAACAATGTCAGAATGTGCATCAATTTATTATACCGTATAACGGTGTACAATATTTTGTGAATTATATAGAACAATCAAAAAAGAAACATAGTTAATAGCATAAATTAAATGTCATCAAAAAAACATAGTTAATGGAATAAAATAAATGTCAAAGATAAAATATTAGAAAAAAAGAAAAATTTTCAATGTCAGAAGTTAATATATCAAAGAATATAAATTAAATCAGAATAAAGTTATGTTAAAGTTGTGTTATGTTATATTATAATTTTATTTTCATTCATAAATGTGCGATTTTATTATAACACTTATTCATTAATGTGACTTTTAACTTTTTCCGAAACAGTGGGGTCGGTAATTCCCTTCATGTTTTTGGCAGATTATTATTTATGGAAGGTGCCATGCAAAAGATACTCTTGCGCATCATTGTGGTCTTTCATGAATGTGCACATATCTTACTTTGGTCTCTTCTATTACGTATTACGAAATATGTATAATAACAATTTTAAAATTGTTGTGTTCCGGCATTTAGAGGTAAGATAGCCAGTTCCTCAGTTTGTTGAGGATTTCGAGTGAAGTGCGCCTCCACATTTGGCCTTATCTCAAATTTTACCAGGTGAGATGAAGGCCAAGTGCTTACCCGTCGTACAATAAAAAAAAACGGGATTATTTTTGACAAGTATTTTCTCCACTTGTTTTTTTCTAGTAATAAGTATAATAATATAATAATAATAATAATATAATAAGTAATAATCACACGACTTTTTTCCTTTCGAGGATTCACCTCTTATCACTCTTCAGAGCATGGATTTTATAAGGAATTTTGAGGATACTTGCGGGTAGTCAGAGGCACGTCCAAACTAACATTCGGCACATGCCCACAGTCAGCAAGTTGCTAGTATTCATTTATACTTTTTAAATATATATTAAATGTAGGTGCAGATTTTGACCCGCTTCAGTTTTGTTGTAAGTATAGATTAGATCCAAACAAAAAAATAGTTAGTCTTAAAAAACACCGAGACTACAAAAAATAATGTAGAATTGACTACCAGAAATAATAAATAAATTACAGGACATTAATTTGACACAGCGCCATCTAGCCCCAAACTAAGCATACCTTGTAATATGGGATCTAGATTACGGATAGAATACTTAAATACTTTTTGTAAATACATACCTACTATATGATACAACACCCAAACACAGAACAAACATCTATATTCATCACACAAATGTTTGTCCTGGGTGGGAATCGAACCCACAGCCTACAGCGCAGAATGCAGAGCTACTTCCAACTGAGCTATGACGCTTGTTAAAAATAAAAATGAAAGAATTGGATTCTATTCCAATGTAACTCGACGACTGCATTAAAACTAACATTTTACTATAGATTGAGTAATCTAAAGTACTTACTTATGAGCAGTGGGTACTATACCTATAACTAAAATTGTACCTACCATAATAAGTAAAATAAAAACAAAAGTAAATAATATTTACACCTAACTCTCTTCTGTATGAACAGAACTCGTAGCACCATGCTATACTTCGCTTCTTGCTACGAAGATCTACAAATCTTGCTACGCTATGTTAAAATCAGTTGCATAGATTGATTTAATATTCATTACATCAGTCTATGTCCAAAACAGTAGTATTACAATCTGCTTACGAGGGCTGCACTCCTAAAGCATAATTGATGAATCATAAAAACACATTCCTTACCAACAAATGGCACAAATGGTTTACACGTGCTCCGATAAATTAGTAGATTTGTGTCAGTTTGTATGAAACACTTATGGTTCAACTATTGACCTCGATACATGGTCATGCAAGGAGAGAGGCCTATCACTTCTTAAATAAGCCTTAAGACAGATGCTGGGAAACTGATTCCATGTTCTGCAGTGCGCGAAATAAAACATGACAGAGCGCTTAGTACATAGTAGATGGGTATAATAATTAGCTTTGGGTATGAAATTCCCCTTAAAGAACGGTGAGGCTGAAATGAGATCATGAAGCTCCTAGGTAAACTCAACGTAGAATATACGCTACCTTCGACAAGGTGCAAACCAATGCATACGGTACGACGGGCAATTACCGTGTCAAGGTGTGTATGCAGTCAGTTTTATAAATAGAGTAATTTTGTTGTTTTACCTGTTTGTTGACGTTACTTTTTCCCAGGCGCACGGATAATTAATCATCACAGGTTTTAAAGTAGTTTGAATGGTAGGTATACGAAAGACTATAAAAAGATTAAAACCAGTGGCAAGAAGGTAGATCGTTGAGGCGATCAATAACTACCTTCATCCCTACTCGCAAAGATGTGATCGTAGCGCATGCATCTGCGTCGAAATATCGGATAACTCATTAAACAACAAATCTTGGTCCCGTTAACATTAGTTATAACATGCAAAGAAACTAACAAACCAATAGTTTAGAGTAGTAGGGCCCCTTGTGAAAGGGCATGTCCGGGAAAATACTGCCACCATACCTATTTCAGCTGCCAAGCAGCATTGCTGTGCACGTTTGAAGGGTTTGGTTGCAGGTGAAATTACGGGCACGCGATGCTTAACACCTTTATGCCTCGTGTAGACTATGTTCTGTGTGCATTTGACCTACGCAGTTCGGCATTGTTATAGGCAAGAGTGCACTTAACATCAAGTGGGCTACTTGCTTGTACTCGTACCATCTCCTAGTTACATAAAAAATGTTACTAAATCAACCTTTTCGAAACTCTCGACGAATCAATGAATCAATTGACACTGAGATGGGTTTCTACTGCAATATCCATATTTGGAAGGGAATTACGTCAATATGAGGTAAAAGCCGAATACGCAAATAATAACGCACCGTGAGTACCTATATTTGTCATCCATATTTACAACTAGCTACATGGTTAGTAGTAGGACTTTGTTTAAGTCCGCCTGGCTACCTACCGCCATCTTACTTAATTCTGTCGCCATAACAACAATTCTGAAATTGTTGTGTTCCGGCATTTAGAGGTAAGATAGCCAGTTCCTCAGTTTGTAGAGGATTCCGGGTGAAGTGCGCCTCCACCTTCGGCTTTATCTCAACTTGTAACTAGGTGAGATACAGACCAAGCAATTCCCCGTCGTACAATAAAAAAAAAAAAAGCTGACCCCGCGCTGATATCGTAACGCGGGCGCGTAAAGACACGATTGGTCATACATAATAAGGGCTCAGTTGCTCTTGTGCCAAGGTTTTAAGTTCATGCTTTTGGGGCTATAAGCCCACTGCTGAATAAAGCATTTTCTCATAAGGCTTTTAGATACTAATTGACATATTTATAAAGGTCTATGTTTTAAATCTTTTGATGTATTATTTGATATTTTTGTAAATTTTTGACTTACCTTTGTTATATAAATTAACGGAAAGGCGAATAAATAACTTTGAACTGTTGCTCCATTGTAGACCTCATTCTTACACAGGCAAGCCTCAAGATCCAGGACTGACCCTACGTATATAATCATGAGCCGCCCCTATCCTCCAAATCCACGTGATACGCTCACAACACAGTGCCCGTTGAGATCGCGGCCAACTCTTCTGCTAAGTCTGGTGTTTATGGTAAACATTATACCCAGTATAAGAGCTCACCCAATTCAAATTAAATATGGCAATAGGCTACCAAAACAATGCAAGAAATTAGAAAGTTCATTCCAAATTAATGTTTTATTTTTCAAGTTAGCACTTTAGTACTTATTTGAAATTGAATTGAATTAAATATTTGGAAAGAGCATCCAGGTGAAACACTTATTAGGCTGGTTTATTTTTTAAAGCCTTGAAAACGATGCTTATCATAAACTCGTCAACAAAGCTTCATTATTGACTTTGTGAAGAAGTTATAGCAACTTGAATTTAACAATTTAAACATTTTTTTCAGTGCCGTCGATGAGTCGATGAGTCGATGATGGTAGGTTGTCAGGATACCGGCGACTCACTGAAACCCCCTTGGTAGCCGGCTCCCCCTGTATCGCCAGTACCACTTCCCTAGTGCCGCTTTCCCAACCCATCCGCTACGGCAGTAGCACTACACACCAGCCCAGCTGCCGTTTCCATTCCTCGCGGAAACGGCATCCATCGGCTGAGCCTATTGTGCTGTACTTGCCCAGTTGAAGAGTATCGTGGGATACCCCTTTTCCACCGCCCAACTAAAGGCGTATTACCAACGAACAGGCGGCGAAAAAAGGGACGTTTTCATTTCTAACCCGTTTTGACCCCCTGTATATAGACACTACGTCTTGGGGCACTACACATACGCAACTTCTAGCAAAGAGGGAGTCAATAACTGGCTGGGTCGTATGCCACCGACTCAAATAAAAACAATACACCCTAATGTGCAAAGTGGTATAATGACCACCCCTATCGTATGAATATTACTATGAATATTATTATACATTTATTCAATAAAAAGTACAATTAAACTAACTATGTACAAAGGAATCAGTCAGATTACCTAAGGACCGTTACAAACGGCCTATAGGTAACTCAACTGTTCCAGACCAGTACCAGACGGAAGCGTGCCCAAGACACTGGCTGCATTGCCACGCTGAATAGCTATGCTAATTCGCTGGCCTAAATAAGAGCCAGCCCTTGGGTCACGTGTCGCCTCAATCAAATTATAAATATTACTATGAATATGTTATTATTTAACATGTAATTTGTTTTTTTTAATAGACGATAAATATTGAATAGTTTGTACATAACAATTTCATATAAGAATAATTTTCCTGCATGATGTTTTCATGTAAAGATAATTATTACGCACTTAGTTTTAATAGAACCACGTGTAAACGAACTAGCCCTTAGTACCTACTATCAATAGAACTACGGATAGTTTGATTTGCCCGTGTTATATGATCCTATCAATCGATAAGACCATATGCAAAAAATAATACCTAAGATCGACCAGTAGAACTCTGCGATCGGACCACGGGCAATAAATGGAATAATTTCTTATTTAATACTTTTTTGAGCGTGAGTTTGGGCTGTGCATTGATATATCACCCATCAATGAGTTTACTATGTTTACCGGTACGTTGTACGTCGGTCCCAATTAAAATAAATGGCTATGGGGACAGTGGCATGACAAATAGTAGCGTGTCACTGTCCCCATTGAAGATTAAGCGTAATGGGGAACATGGGAAGTTATTTTTAACATCCCGCTGTTGCCATTAATGGGCATAAAATCATGGGGACATCGGGAATATACCGTATGTATTTATGTATGAACATTGAAAAAAAGGTATTTCAAGTTTACACTCATTTACTAGTTTTTTTAGTTACTGGGAGTTTTTTTTGTCGTAATATCAACTGGATCTCCCAGAAGAGAAATAATCCTCGCTGTTTCTCTTCTGGGAACAGCAAGGATTGTTTCTCCTCTAGTTATTTTAAACTTCGCGATTAGAACACATTACTTTGATTCGAAAAACGGGTATTTATCGCGTATTTTACCTATATTTATCCCGACGTTTCGGCGGGGTTGCAGCCGTGCGTTGCGGGCAGACTGCCATTTCTCCTCTGCCGCGAATACCAATGATCCTTTTCTCCTTTATCTGGAGTTGATTTGCGGTAGGACTGTTTACCCACGGTCAGTTTTATGTGGAATGCTCTGCAACTAGCCCGGTTATTATACCCGCTTCTTGATTAGTGAATAAAAATATTTATAAAGAAATACTGTAAAGGACGGAAAAAAATACTGTCTGATATATATATATCCATATATATATATATTATGTTTTTTTTTACAGTACGACGGGGAAGCGCTTGGCCTTTATCTCAGCTGGTAACAAGTTGAGATAAGGCCGAAGGTGGAGGCGCACTTCACCCGGAATCCTCAAGAACCTGAGGAACTGGCTAACTTACCTCGGAATGCAACAACACAACATTTTCGTTAAGAATTGTTATTATGGCGACAGAATTAGGTAAGATGGTGGTAGCTAGCCAGGCGGACTTAAACAAAATCCTACCACCAACCAAACCAAGCACAATATTGCTCCCCTGGTGATCGAACCCGGGACCTCTGGATCTGAAATCGGTAGGTTGAACCACTACACCACAGAGGCGGTTAAAATCTGTCTGAATAAATAACTATTTTATTTTATTTATAACACGTCATCATCATCATCAGATAGCCCACACACGTCCTGTGCATTTCGCGCATTCCCAGCATAACAACTTGAAGTGGGCAATGGCTGTGGAAAAAGCTCTAAATTGTTACAATATACCAAAACTAGAAAAAAAGTACTCTACGGTACTCACAAAAATAAAAATAATAAATAGGTACTTAAATTATATTATATTAAAATTCTTATAGTAAAATTCCATATTCGTAGCGTAGTTTGGTACATCGAAATCTGTTACGAAAATTTACCAAAAATATAAATGTTTTATTTTTTTTTATTTAATACATTGCAATAAGGTAGGCAGGAAGACAAAAAATAAAACAAACAATGTTAAAAACTAAAAAACAAACAAAAATAAAAATTTACGTGAAGTCACGTTAGAAAAATAATAGCGGAAAGAAGCAGACAATGTGAGCAAACATAAGTTTATATAGAAATGTTGTAATGACACAAAAAATCACAACCGGCGATGGGACTCGAACCCGCATTTTTTCCTCAAGCCAGGAACGCTCTAACCAATTTAGCAAAGAGGGTCCTAACGCAGATTCCGATTTTTTGTGTCATATCCAAAAAGCCAATAGATGTTGTGACCAAGTGCAAATCAGTTGAAATACTACAACAATATAAAATAAGTTTATGTGTTCGAAACGACCATTCTGCGATCTTTCTTCTTCCGGGCATGGCTTTCGATGGCACTGGTTAGTTCCTCTAAGATCAGGCTGTCTTGGTCGTCGCTTCTAGAAGAACAATTTGCCTTGGATAGCCTCTGCAACACAACGTAAAAAAAATATATTTTGTATCAATGCTTTATCATCATTAAAACGTAGAGGCTTGTTCTGAGCCTCGTACTATAATGAATTCTAATCGTGCATCGATAAAAGATCTAGAAAATCGCAGCGTCGAAAGTACTCTGAAGTGCTTTCGACTTTCGACTATATAGTATACTATACTATTAATGCAGTGCTTCATTAAGGCATGCACCATAGTGCATTATAACTTTATATAAATATCGCTAGATTTTAGAATTAGGTAAGATGGTGGTAGCTAGCAAGGCGGTCAGAAGCAAAGTCCAATCACAAACAAAAAAAAGTGTCGAGTTCGCAACATGAGCCATCGCAAGAGATGGCATAGCTACCATCTGGGCTGTCAGGCTGCATGTCGCTATACGTACCAGCATTGTTTGACGACGCACACTCATCCTAGCTTTCTCCAGAACTTCTTTATTCTTCCGTCGCAAGCAACCGCACTTTCATTTGAAAAGAAAAAGAAAACATGATATTTTTCATTCATACAGTCACTCACTAGCTTATACGAAAAACATACAACGAAACATGATGCACCGTTACTGTCTTTGACGCCTGTTTCGTCCCGGTGTTTCATATCCAAAACTTTTCTTATCCCTTTTAATATGTAAAAAAATAATTAAAAAGTACCCTGCGTTGTTTACCATGGCATACACTATATCCATGCCAAATTTCATCCATTCAGAAACTAACTAAGAAACAAATAAATAAATCATCAAACCGAGTAGAGTTACGTGCTAGTTTATAATACGGTATGGATGGATATGGGTACCTGCATGAACGCCACAATATTATACGATAGTTAAACTGGCCAATTGCGAGTTGGACACGCACACCAAGGGTTCCGACCCATTTTCAAGGCAAAACATTCTAGTTATTTGCATTTCGTTCTAGAGTATTAGTGTGGGTTCAACTCACGCTTATTCAGTTTGAAGTATTTTTGTTATACGTCAAAGTAAGGACTAATATAACACCAAGCCCATTTGTTTTAAGTATAGAGCTAAAATAAAAACGTTTACGAAGTAAGTTTCTTGTATGGGGTTCTCCTTACTATTTTTTGCCTCCAAACTTCACCCGGAATCCTCAACAAACTGAGGAACTGGCTATCTTACCTCTAAATTGCGGAACACATTTTTTTTTAAGAATTGTTATTATGGCGACGGACAGAATTAAGGTAAGAGTGGTAGCTAGCCAGGCGGACTTAAACAAAATCCTACCACCAACCAAACCAAGCACAATGTTGCTCCCCCTGGGGATCGAACCCGGGACCTCTGGATCTGAAATCGGTGGGTTGAACCACTAGACCATAGAGGCGGTTATTTATCAACATTTTGAAAAATAATCCGTCGAAAAACACATTCTCTAGAAATGACTACCAGCTACCTATTGATTCATAGATTCTATTGACGTAGGACACTGTAGGCTTAGTAACAGCTAGAGATAACCGTCGGCACCCTATGAAAACGGACCCTAAATTGGGAAAGGTATAAGAAAAAAGGTTACCTCTCTAAGAATGAAGACTATGATGACAAAAATGATCAGCGCCAGTGCGCAAGCGATGACGATGACCCAGATCGGAACTGTTCCCTCCACGAGCTTCAACTCGCTGGTGACGCTGTGATTGAAGAAGAATAATAAAAAAAAAATAAGAAGGAAAATAAGAAGTGTATGAAGTAAAACTTTTGTATTACAGCGAAACTTTTTAAAATCCTCTCCACCCAAAGGTTGCAAAAAAAACCAAGCGATAAGACCATCCATTGTATTCACATATTTTTTTTAGTAATACCGTTTTATTTTGAAGTGTGCAATAAAGTATTTTCATTCATTCATTCATTTTAATTATCTCCCACTCAACCCGATACAGTGCCCCACCACTTTTCATCACACACAAAAGGTTGCGGGTCAGAATTTCAAAACCCTCCCATAAAAAGGCTCCAATTCAAATGCCTGCATATTGATCCGGACAAAGTTTAAGTCAATAATATGAATGGATGCTGTGAGGACTGATATGGATAAGAAAGGAGTAAGTGATGAGATGGTGTCGCAGGAGAGGGGAGGAAGAAGACACGTTGTGCCGACTCCATCAGCGTAGGATAGCGGGCAGGAAGATGATGATGAATTGAAGAAAAACGAAGTCTATCCGGTTGTACACTAATGTTTTGTATACCAGTATTTACCATCAATGTACCTACTTAATACATTGATTGGCTGATTGTAATTGAGGTTTTTTTATTGCTTTCTTTAAAAGCCTATTAATGTCCACTGTTGGACAGAACCTTCTTCAAAGTTAAAGTGTTTCACCATGTTCACAAAACCAAAGGAACGTGAGACTAATTCAATATATACCAACATATTCATCATCATTATGATCATTTCAACAATCATACGTTCATTAATGAACAAAGGCCTCCCCGAGCCAACGCCATAATGAGCGATCGTCTACGGCAGTCTGAGCCGTCTCCATCCATTGACTTTCCATAGTCGCCACACGATCATCGAGTGTGGGGTATTCCCACAATTATGTTTGCATATTATTATAACTGTAGTCGCAATGCAAGAATGCGCCACTCCACAGTTATCGGTCCTGTGAGCTATGTAGCCTGCCCACTGCTTCTTCAGCTTGCTGATTCTGGGAGCCATGTCACTAACATGATTCTCTGACGGATATTTACATTGTAGATTTACCGATATATTGTATCCATTTTAGTAGATCTAAACTAATACAAAAGTATGAAATAAGCAGTATGTACCTTCCAGGTATAGAAGTAGATCCGCTCAGAAACACATGTATTTCTGAATAAACAGTCAAATTCTCCTTGCCTATTCTGCCATCTGCGAGTTATAAATATTAGAATTACAAATTGAATAGTAAGATCAGGCATGAGAAAAATGAAACTGCAGGGTGCGGATCCAACTCACACTTCAGATATTTGGAATCAGCTGCTCGCGTGACTAACGACCCCGTACTTACTTACAACTTAAACTTGATTTTGACTTTGAACACCTTCAAAAAGGTAGTCATAAGGTATTTTTTGAGAAGGCTCATCGTAGACCATTCTTGGCCCAGGCAAAAAAATGAAAATGAAAATTTATTTTATAATAACAAACATTACAGTAACACATTTAAATTATACAAAGAAGTGATGTTCCTGGTAATAGAATTAATCCATGATGATGACATTGGTACCCAAACTAGGACAACCTGTGTGATGGCGTACTAATGCCCTCCGCCGGGTGAAGAGATGTATTTATCTCAAAATAATAACAAACAAAATATTTTAATGTTATTTATGTTAACTTAGCTTTAAGGCAGCGATACAACTTAAACCAAAAATTAATACAAAACAGCCAAATAAACAGGCACGATTCGACGTCAAGAGCTGACCTATCGTACCTACGTGAAAAATAATCTTTGAGAGGCTTTAACACCTCTGTTGCCCAGTGTAGGTGTGTGGCTATCGATCTGGAGGTCATGGGTTCATATACCAGATTGGGCACATCTATTTGATGCTTGTTCTCAGTTTGTTTAGAACATTGCAGGTTTGGATCACTTCTTTGTCCGATAAGGATGAATCCAGGCTTCGGAGGGCACGTTGAACCGTCAGTTTCGGGGGGTGCTGTATAGTGGTCGTTATAGAGTCGTATTAAACGCCCCGCCAGCTACTCATTAAGCTTTTTTTTTTATATTGTACGACGGGGAAACGCTTGGCCTTCATCTCATCTGGTTACAAATGTTTGTCGTGGGTGGGAATCGAACCCACAACCTACAGAGCAGAAAGCAGAGTTACTACCAACTGAGCTATGAGGCTTGTTAACTTTGAATCCACATTTTGTTTTGAAGCTAAAATTTACCAACCGTCTCTTGCGTACTCCAACCCTAAGGTTCCACCTTAACCGAGCTTGCGTATGAAAAGCTGTTGGACTCACTCAGTTTATCCGGCACTACTTGCATTAACACCTTGACACCGATTGCTGCATGTTTTGGCAGCGTCACAGCATCACAGGTGTACTCCGCTGAAGTAGAGTTCTCATTCGTTATTTGACAGGTGGCCGAGTCAATCTGCAAGATCATTTTCTCAATTTAATTTTTAGGGTTCCGTTCTTCAAAAGGAAAAGACCCTCATAAGATCTTTATTGTCCGTCTGTCTGTCTGTCAATACCCTTTTTCTCAGGAACACGAGGAGGTAAAAAGTTGAAATTCATATCAAATACTCAAGTCTATAAATACCTTTAAGCTGTAACAAAATCAAACTTCTATGTCAACGCAATCAAAAGAAACAACAATGTAAGCCGCACATTTCTTAACTCGCAATTTCTCGTAAGGGAATCAAGACCCTTTAGGTTCCACTTCTAGTCAACCTAGAATCTTGAAATTTGGCATGAAGCAACGTTTTATAGTACACATAAAGGAAAAAATACTTTAGTTACATCACATTTTTTTTTTAAATTAGTAACGATAAAGAGACCTTTGTCTTAAATTTATGCTCATCCAGCTTTCCACATTGTCAATGTTATGCTAAGTTTGGGGCTAGATGGCGCTGTGTAAAATTAATGTCCTGTAATATGTATTATGTATTAATGTTATGGATTTCAATTAGCAACAAAAATATGTACCATATCTTTTACTTATATACCTACAGGTTTGTACGGAAGCCTCGGTGCGCGAGACCGACTCGCACTTGGCTAGATTTTTTTTATTGTACGATGGGTAAGCGCTTGGTCTTCATATGACTGGTTTTATGTTATGATAAAGCAGAAGTTGGAAGCGCCCTTTACCCGGAATCCTCGACAGTCTGAGGAACTGGTATCTTACCTCTAAATGCCGGATCACACCAGTTAATAATTATGGCTTTGCCATGGTGGATGCGGCTTAAGAATCGACCCCTCCAACTTATGGATCCCCTCTCAGCTTATGGATATTGTAAAAGCTGACTAAGGGATCTCACCAGAAGAAGGGCTTACTTCTGGTTATGATCTTATTTTTGATATTTACTGCGATCACAAATCCGCTTGCCAAGCGTAGTAATAATAAAGTATATATAAACGTTGTATAAACGTTTAAACGTATGTATAAACCTACTACAACTTCAGCGTTGTAGTAGGCTCTGTTTCCAGCAGTAGACGCAAATGGGCAATAAGTGAACTTTGCTCTTAACTCATAAGACACGCCAACATGGAAAATCTAACCAAAGTAAAAAAAAAAAACTTGTAATGTAGGCGCGAGTTTAAATATTATGAATCCACGATGCGTTTTGAAGGAATAAAAAACTTTAAAACGCGTAATTCTTTATCTGAGTTATCTTAGTATCTGACTTTGCCTTTCATCTCGCCGCAGAACGTAACGTGTTCCGATAGGTTTACATAGACTTACTATGACATTACTAGTGATGAAATCCTGTTTGTCCAATTGTATGCATACTTTGACGTCCTTCCAATTGGTGACTCCGGTGTTGCTTATCTGCACATAATTATTATGTTTAGCAAATTAAAAATTGGAATCAGCTGACAGTGACCTTGTATACTTTTTGCCTCGGAAAGAATCAAAGTCAAGAGCTAGCCAACCGTATAAAACATGAAAACAGAATAAATGCGAAGATTTTAACGATCATTTTTTACGTGACCTTAAATACCTAATAATTCGTTGTCTATCTGTTGCGTCTGTCTGTTTCTCCGTGATAGCACAGCTCACTTGAAAAACCAGTACATTGGACTCATCATGGCCAGAGTGAATATGTTCCTTAAGTAATTGACCGAGCGAGCGAAGCGTCCCAGTTTCGAGATAGGTCAAAAATGCTTTTGTCCGCTGCCTGTCGGTTTGTTCTCGCCTACAGGTCGCATTATTTCAACCGATTTTGATGAAAATTGGCACACATGTTCCTTGATGTATTTTTTTTTGTCAGTCGCGATTTGTGATTGGGGGAAGATAGGGAGGAAAAAGGGGGATGTTTGCTGTAGCGTTATTTATCAACGGATGTCAATTAAATCTGAAAAACAAAGTAAGAATTTAATTGTACACAAGATGTTGTGAAAAAAAATAGTCAAAAAGGGTGAGTGGAGGGGGAAAAGGGGAAAAGATTATGGTAAGATTTCAATTTTTGTTTTTTTTCGGAAAATTCATACCTACGTTTACTAAGTTTGCGTTCTCTCCACCTTTGCAAGATAAATCCGTAGACACCAAGTTCGATCTCCTCAGACCAAGGCAACGCGAGTAATCGCTAAAACTTATTAAAACTATTTGCCCTAATATGAAAAGTGAAAGAGTAAAGCATCGGTCCTTGCATGGTTATAAGGGCTCGCGAGATCTACTGTTCTTAAAGAACCACTAGTATAATGTATAATAAGGTCACATCTTTACTAAAATTTTACCGGTCAAGTGAGGATACGCACACCAGCAGGGTTCCAACCAACATTAAACGGAAAAAACACGTTTCTTGTGTTCCCCATTTATTTTAATGCAAGTTAATTTTCTTATTTTTTTATTAAATCTGCAATATAGCACACTCTGTGAAAACGTCTATGTATTACGGGTCATGAGATACTGCCGACTGACAGATAGACGAACGGATGGACGAATAGCGAAGTAGTAAAGGGTCCCGTTAGTAACCTTTGGGTACCTACGGCATCCAAAAGAATTAAGCTCTCTAATTCTGAAAACTAATCAGAATTTGAATACATACCATGTAAACTTGTTCGAAGGTTTTGCGCGAAGTAATGTCACCTTTTGTCATACCCACTACGTTACTCAACCCATCCTCTGTACGCCTGAAATCAAATGATTTTTTTTACTGTGAATAAATTAACATGTTTTTACCCGACTGCCTAACAGGCTAAGGGTAATGTTTCCGATAGTATGCATGTACCTATGTCATGTGGATGTCGTTTGTTTCATCAAAATTGTTGCATTAGGCGTTATTAATTTACTATGGAACGTATGGTTATCTATCAAACTGGGTGATTGTACGGGGGAAATACAATAAAACTATTTTTAGGAACAATATCTGCATCAAACGTAAGGTGATATGCCCAGTCAAACTGTTGAAATTGATAATAACCTAATAAACATGTCGACTCTAAACATTTAAGTCGATTTATAATAAACTTGCCAACTCAAAACATATATATTGATAATAAACATTTCAATTTTATTTATATAGAATTATAATACACTTGCTAATTCTAAGCATATATTAAACATAGATAATAAACATACTAATTCGAAACATATAGACAGTTTCCTCACGATGTGACCTTCACTGTCAGAGCAGGGAATTAAACTTAAAATATTTAGGGAAGCACCCCTTTTGCAGTATATAGGTGCACTTAAAAATGTGTTTGGGAAATTCCCACGGGACGAAGGGAACGAGGTCCCAGATGTTTTTTTTTTCTACTTTAGTATCTTAAGGGCAGTTGCGAGTATAAGTACCCAAGAATTTCCACCGATGTTTCGTCAGGGTACAGCTGGAATGTTTTGAACTCCGATTCGAAGGTTGTATCATTATCACACAGCTCGAAAAGTGTCACGTTTATAGATATCTTATCATCCAGATTTGTCAGCGCAGTCATGTCCACAGGTACTTTGAAATTCTGCAACATTACAAAATAACATAATATGTTACCGCTATATACATTGCAGACAATGCAAAGTGATAGAGGTTCACACTTACTGCGAAAGTAAATGACCTCTAGGTTACGATGATAGGGAGGTTCTCGCTTACTGCGAAAGTAAATGACCTTTATGTTACTTAGTATGACCAGAACTTGTTTCTTACATGGATGTATATACCTATTACCAGCTTTTTACCATCGATGGTTTCTTATTATTATTTTTTACATACATATATTTTATATTTTCACTCAAGTGACCGAGCTCCCTTCGAAAGCAAACCCGCTTCACCTTGAAATGGTATTCTGTTTATGTTTCGGAGCACAAGTGAAGTGAAATGAGTTAGGGTTTGAACCTATGCGTTGCAACTATAGTCGACAAATTGATCAATCCTCTTATGGGGCTTTAAACAAAAACGCGACAAGTAACGTATTATTTACATTATGTTAAGTCATTAAAATAGCTAAGTCTATATTAATGTTGCGTAAAAATAAAACTTGTCAGAAATAAAATTTGTGGGCCGATTAGCCTTTATCTATGCCTAAAAAACTGTCTAGACCTTGTCATGCGGGTGCCTAGCAACGCTTTGTTGCTAAATATTCCATTATCGAAGTTGGCTAGAGTATAGGTACATACATTCTTAAGTACCTGCTGCGTGTTAACTAAACCATTCGTTGATTTTATTTGTTTTTTAAAGTAAGTGTAGTGTTTATTGCTAGTAGGTACCTACATAGGTATATCCTTTAGCTTAAGTGCTTACCTTTACTTAGAACAGGTGAATTTGAGCGTCGAGTACTTAGATGATACGGAAATCCACTTACAGAATACCAATTGCATGTCATTCTAACTCGTAATGTCAAAATCTCACTCAACATAGTTAATTTCATAACCACGCTCATCACTGCGGCGCCACAGGTATAATCGAGTTTTACAGAATACGAAACTATAATTTTACTGCGGATTCAGCGCTTCGAGGTTCGAAATATGTTTATAGAATAGCTTTGCTGGTGAGATAAAGGACAAGCGCTTCCCCGTACGTATAACAATAAAATAAAACCAAAAACTAAATTTTGTTTGAAGGAAATGTAAATAATAACTAATTACTATCTTCTAAATTGTGTTTTGTTGCATGAGGTTTTTCTTATTTAATTCACGATCCAAAATGTACTTATGAACAACAGCACATATTTATGATGACTTATGTTTTCAATGACATACAAATCAATCGGTCTATGTTTTTTTTGTTTCGGTTAGTTCTTAACCTTGAAACTTGCATATGCATGGATGAGGTCTACGTTATTTTCCATATCGTTCTGGAGCTATTTTGTTGGTTCGACTAATGAATGGTCGGTTTGAATGTTTGTATGTGTGTACGTTTGGCGTTTCTTCGCGCCGAAACGGCTGAACAATTATTTTTTTCTGTTTTTTGTTCCAATCACCAAAGTTATCGATCAAGAACATTGTGTGAACAAATAACTGGCTGTATGATAAAATAATAAGCGCACGGACCAAAAAAAATGTTTTTGAAACGTAAAAAACCCGATAATGCGTTGCGCCTTTGTAATTGCTAACTCAAATTCAGATCTATGTATGCTGATACTTTAATAATAAAATTGTGTGCCCTTGTCAAGTAGTGATAATGAAAGAATTATATTAACTCCAGATAACACTGTATCAGACGCTTAGTATGTGATGCAATATCTGTTACCCACAATATCCCGTGATCAAAATATAAGAAAAATGTCTATTTCACCCTTTGAAAAAATGCAAGACTTCTTACACTTCACTTGACTTCTTATAATTTCTATTTTTGTTAAAAATTGATCCAATTTGTGTTTTCTTATTCTTATTAATACATTTATTTTGACTAAGTATGTATTTTTCTGTAATTTTTAGGTTAAATTTATTATTAAATATTGATCTGACATTACCTAATTATTATTTGATTTGTTTTTTTGTGACATTCCGCATATAAATAGCTTTGTTTTGGAATAAATAAACTGGAAACTCAAATTCTTAGTACCATTTTCAACGTACCCATGATTCAGTGTCACGTAGTACTTGTTTCGGTCTGCACTGAACTTCAAGCGATTCGCCATCCATGATGAGCTTACAATCTTCCGTGGGCAGGGCGGGGGCGCCCGCAACGAGGACTTTCACACACGTGTCGTAGGCCACGTCACCAGTGTTGGTAACTGATGATGTCACCTCTATTGTATTGGATGATCCTATTTTATATGGAGACCTGTATATAAACAGAAATGAAAAAATATTATTCCTTACTCTTAAAACACAACTGAAACCAGGATTTATTTTTACCACGAAGTAGTGGAAGCGCTTAGCCTTTATCTCACCATTTTTGCAAGTTATGATAAGGCCGAAGGTGGAAACGCACTTCACCCGGAATACTCAACAATCTGAGGAATTGACTATTATTTTAGGCCTATTATGCTTTACATACACCTTATTACGATGTGGTCCCAAACGCCTGAGGGAAAGTATTTAAATTAATGAATCAGGCGATTGGGTCACTTTTGGCATCCGTCTAATCGCCTGTCTTCTGCTTATAATGATCTGAATCTCGATAGCATTCGAATAGTATGTGATTCCGCTAAGCAGCGATAGTAACTTACTTTTCAGAAAAGTCTAATTTCCAATTCAGTTTGGGTTTACAGGTTCTATTGCCACATTCTTGGATCCATATCGTCCCAGGATGATGAAGACGGCTTTTTGTAGATAGTTTAACTTGAGCTGCTTTGAATTTAGGGTCAGTCATGGGATCATTGATCAGAGTAGCCGACAACTCGTACAGTATTTTATTATGGTACTTCCCATTCTGTAATTTAAATATTGTATTGGTAATATATTAAGATGATTTTCCTCGTTAATTTTAATTCATTAACACTACGATAAAAGTGTGCTACACCAATTTTTAAGCACACTTTTTCCCGAATTTGCTTTATCCACTTGTGTCTTCGAGGTTTTTTCTCGTTGACTTTCATTTGAAGCAAAGCCAAAATTACAACAAAGCACCAAAACCGATGTTATAGTACGTCATAGTGGGTGGGCAGAATACGTAGAATTAGTCGCTCCTTACTCATATGAAATGGTTGAAACTTTGAAACGTGCCTTCAAAACCGTCGCTTTAGTAGTCGTGGTTAAAAAATCTACCACTCCAGCCCACAGATGTCGTAAAAGTCAAACAAGGGTTTTCATCTGTGAGACAGTAACTTCCTTCTGAGTATAAACAACTTCAACTGTGAACACCAATATTTCTACCAAGCTTGGTGAGTATGATACTGGTCTGGAACAGGTCAGTATGGTTTGACCATACTCGTACCAGACCAGTACTAGACAGAAGCAATCCCAAGACACTAGCTGCATTGCCATTCGCTGGACTCCCACACCCCACAGCAAATACCGCTTTAATTTAATTAAGAGAAATATTTTCTTTATATTGTATAATTATTCTGCACGTGTATTTGTCACTAAACTCCTTCTAAACAGCTGGAACTATATTCAATTTTCAATTATTTATTCATACTGTTGGATCACAGGGAACACTTAGTCACGTTATTTTGGTTAAATTACACTAAAATACACACAAAGCTATTCAAAAATAATAACAATAAGTGTTCATAGACGGCTGTAAATTGGCCAATCGAATGTCATAACATAAAATATATAAAAACATTAAAAAGGTTGTTTGCAGCTGTACAGGGGCTTTGTCATTCTACAAACTAAGCTTAGAAATAGTCGGTTTATGACTTGGGTCAAAAATATAATTATTAATAGTATAATACGCCTTTCTTATAAAAAATATTCTTACACATTTTTTGAAGGCTTTTTCAGATAAATCCAGAATCACTCTAGGAATTTAGTTGTAGAAACGTACAGAGTTGCCAACAAAACTCTTGTTACATTTTTGTAACCTATATGATGTGTGTGACCCGGAGCTTATCTTTGTTTCGAGTATTATAACTGTGAATGTCACTTTGTTTTTTATATACATTAATATATTTTCGTACAAACATTATATTCTCATATATATAAGGGCTGTCAAAATATTTATTCTATTATATAAATCTCTTAACGAGTCATTCCATTTTAATTTATAAATAGTGCGGATTTTTTGCAGGATCAATATTTCGTCAATATGAGCAATAGCGCCCTATAATAAAATGCCGTAGCTCATAATGCCGTGAAAATATGCAGTCTAGCTTTGTTAACATCTGTGAGTCTTCTGCCTTCACGGATAGCATAGCACGCCGAGCTAAGAATACCACCTAATGCAGAAATATGTGGACCCCATTGAAGCTTACCATCTAATATTATGCCTAGGAACTTCGTTGAGTCTACAGTGACTAGTTTTGTTCCCATTATCTCTAAATTTGGGGTGGTTTATTTTATGTTAGGCAACGTAAACTTGACTAGTTTAGTTTTCGAAGCGTTAAGAACCAAGTTGTTTGCAGAAAACCATTTACAGACAATATTCAGGGTTTTATTTACGTTAGGTAAGTTCGTAGTTCCTTTCTGTGTTTTAAAAAGTAGGACCCAAGAATAAACCCTGGGGTACACCTAGTTGTATTTTGCAACCAGATGACATGACATCGCCTATTGCAACTTTCTGCTCTCTTTGACTAAGATAGGACGTTATTAAATTGATCGCTTTGTCGTTTATTCCGTAGTATATAAGTTTGAGTAGAAGCGTATCATGATGGACGCAGTCAAATGCCTTGGAAAGATCACAAAAAATGAGGTCTGTGTGGTCATATTGATGGTGCTATAACCTGTATAACAATGGGTGTTGTATCAAATAGTAGGTACATATGTATTTACAAAAAGTATATAAGTATTCCATTCGTTATCTAGTTTCCATATTACAAGCTAAGTGAAGTCAATGTCCTGTAACGGCAACAATTCCCACTAGTATATTGTAATCAATAGCCTTACATAATTGAACAGTATTGGTACTCACTTGATCTAAATCCATGTTAATATATCCGCAGTTAGGATTCTCCGTATCATTTATATGGACTGTGATTAATAAATTAGACTTATTGCCGTGTTTATCACCACCCTGCAACGTAGCGTCGCGATGTTCTATTTCTATCTGCACTAGCATATCTGTGAATAGAAGTTGAGGTGTATATGAGCATCGCCGAGGTGATTCCGGCTAACGAATGGGACCCCTCCATTTCCTCCTGAGGATGTCGTAAAAGGCGACTAAGGGAATAAAATACACCAGGGTGGGCAACAGCATCCGCCTGAGTACGTTACACCAATGCTGCGATCACCAATCCGCATGCCAAGCGGATGGCTAAACCATCAGACTTGGAGGAGGCTCATGTCCAACAAAGGACGTTTACGGGCTGTTTTAAGTATGTGACCATGATTGCCTTGGCAGTCGCGGCCTAATAATCGACCCCTCAACCAGACCATGAATGTTGTAAAATCTGACTAAGGGATCTCACCAGATAAGGGCAGCAGCTTCCTTCTGTGTTTTATCTACGCCTCTGCGATCGTGGTGATTAGAACAAAAACCCTCCAGCTGTGGACACTTATGGGCTAACATATGAAAGCATGATATCCTTTTTGGTAAATTGAAGCCCTAGAAAACATCGTGTGAACTAAGAATAAAAAAAATCGTGGCTTTGTAACTGACTGCATTGAGAAGATAGCAACAGACTATTGGAGATATGATCTAAATGCTAGTGGCAAGGTAGTCGCTGGCTTTTTTTAGCAGCTACGGATTATACCACAAAACAAGTGGTCCTGTAAAGGTCCACCTGCTATCAACCGCCCTCCTGTCAAAGTCCGGCGTCGGTTTGCGGTTTGCCGTGTTCCGTTGGTGCGTGGAAAAGTCAGCCTTCTGGAGAGCTCGATCCATCGTAGACCATCCATGCTCTGACTTAGAGCTTGATAAGCCAAGGTCAAGAGCTAACCCATCATTCATAAAACAGTTGTTTAATAAAAGATAATACCAAGTACCAAATGTGAGGCACGTGGTTATTTGACAATATACTCATACTAATACTTATTTGATTTTATTGTAAAGCATTTACAAAACAATTCACAAAACAAGAGAAGAAAATCAAGTTAAGATTACAAACCCGCTTGTATCTTGCTAAGTTTATATGAGGTCTCTGCCGTGAAGCACACTGGAAGTTTCAGTCTCTTGGTCTGTAACAGATGTTTAGGGAATCCATAAAAATAATTATACAATGTATGGTCTCGTCACCACAAAGCCATCAAAGAATTTCTCCCTTAGGGCTCGGAACTCTAAAATTGGCTAAGTGTGAGTCAGATACGCGCTAAGGCAAAATGGCTAACAAAATGCAAAACGCATCCAAATAAATAGTTTTTTTCATTACATTATTATGTACATAAACCAAATATTAATATTATCTTAAACAACAATACCACTAAGTAATGTATAACTTAGTATGTCTATCTTGTTCATATATCTTCTGAGGTGAACTTTAAATTCTAAATTTAATAATTACATTTTCAAATTATCTGAATTGCAGGTTTCTTATTTTTTATTTCACTTTTATTTTTAGTTTACCTTAAAAGGAAGCCCTGAATCCTGAAAAACTGCCTAGTCTAGTTCATGACCCCTATGCATTCAATTTATATACTGTAACACTGTTTTTTTATTATTCTTATTAATATTTATTATTTTTATGTTTTGAATATAAATGTTCTTTATTCAATAAAAAGTACAATTAAACTAACTATGTACAAATGAATCAGTCAGATTAACAGACTAAGGACCATTACAAACGGCCTATAGATAACTCAACTGTTCCAGACCAGTACCAGACGGAAGCGTGCCCAAGACACTGGCTGCATTGCCACGCTGAATAGCTATGCTAATTCGCTGGCCTAAATAAGAGTCAGCCCTTGGGTCACGTGTCGCCTCAATCAAAAGCAAGATTTTTGAAAACCAGGAGGGCACCGGCTTCCCACGGACCCAAGGTCTCCACAATTATTATGTTAATAATATGAATAAAATATTACATTGTGTATGTCTGTAAGGTAATATACCTCACAGACTATATCATACATACAGGTGAATGTAATTATTTATTATAATATACACATACATTACATAAAAAAAGGGCATTGGGAAATATAACTTCTCTCTATCTCTACCTACAAAGAGGCGAGTAATAAAAAACGTGGTAAGAAAACTCTTACTACTTATTACTTTGTTAGGTATCTTTAACAAAATAGATCCCTCGGACGGTCAATGAGAACGGGCAATGAAGTCTTGGTAAAAAGGCCCTTTTTTGCACTCGGCGGAATTAAGATCCCTAAAAATTAAAAAATAAGAGACTCACCTTGGTATGAGGACTTGGGAACGGTTTCAAGAGAATGGTGATGGCAGCTGCGCACCTTAGTACCATGACAGAGTTGCTTTCAGGGATTCCGATCGCCAGTTCTAGAATCGTTATCAACCAAACTTGAACTATCCTCTCCACTAGGCAGCGGTTGTCATAGGGATACCAACACTACAATAACAGACTCGCTTGCTCCTCGAGGCCCATGTTTTGTAGTAATACTTTTTGAGTCATAATTATGATCATAATATTTACAATGCCTTCAATTATCTTATCGTATATCTAAATAAATAATAATGCGAGGACTCGAAAAGTATAAGGCACCAAAAAAGCTACTTAACCTATGTCCCAGAAAATTACTGTACCCGTGCAGTATGTGTCCTATTTTATGTGCAAGTGACATAAAATAGGACGCCAAGAGTGCAAGGAGGACAGATCAAATCATAAGACATACGTAGTGTGATTTTACATCACGACATAATTGACTTATAATGCAAGCTCAGTCTGAATCCCCAGATGAAGTACAATATTGTTCTTGGTGAATGAATGAATGGATGAATGAATGAATGAATGAACACTTTATTGTACACAGAAATAAATACACATAACAAACATTTAGAAACAATAGCGCCTAAGTACAATGGGCGGCCTTATCGCTGAAAGCGATTTCTTCCAGACAATCTTGTAAGGAGAAATCTAAATAGTTAAAAAAATAATAATAATAACAGAAGTAGTGCACAACAATAAGTATAAATATAAACAGAAATTACAACAAATACTAGTTACATATATAATTAATACAAACTATGGACTAATACATACCTACAACAATAAAATAAAATAATAAATCAAACAGTCAAATAAATATATACATCAATATAAGTAGTTGGACAGGGTCAGATTTAAATAGAAGCAAGGTAGTGAATTTTCAGCCTCAATTTAAAAGTATACACTGACGGAGCCAGTCTTATTTCAGTGGGCAAGTCGTTCCAAAGACGAAAGGCATGAACACTGAACGAGTTACTATAGAATGAATGGTTATGGAAATTTTAACAAAAAGTTTTCTGATGATCTAAGACCATGTGAGTGTGAGGAGTACAGAAATTAAAATCTTTAAGGTAAGCAGGTGATTCAGGAGAAAAAAGTACAGAATATAGGAGAGAAAGAATATGCATATCCCGGCGAAGACGAATAGGGAGCCACTTGAGCATAGCCCGAAAGGGAGAAACGTGGTCATACTTTCGCAAACTATATATGAATCTTAGACAAAAGTTTTAAAGGCACTCAAGCTTATCTAACTGCTCCTCAGTAAGATCGAGATAGCAGGCGTCAGCATAGTCTAGCACAGGGTGAAGAAGAGACGGTGCAAGAGTAATCTAGGTAGCGGTTGGCAAGAAATAACGCAATCTTCTCAAGGACGCTGCCGAAGCATAAAGCTTCTTACTAAAGATGGCAATAATGGTTAAAATTAAATATTAGTTAACTGTTAATTGATAAAAAATATATCGATATTTTTATTGGTTGAAAATATTAGTTGATATTATTTGTTTAGTACCTACACGATTTGGTTATTGGTTGATGTTAATGCAGTTTAATATTTTATCCTATTGATCAAATAAAAGTAACCGCTAATTCGTCTCTATCATGGTAGCACTATGGGTATTTGTTTAAAATATCACATCACTTTGTATCGTATAAAAATATCATATACAGCAAATCAGAAATTTCATCTCTATAGTGATGAGTCGAAAGCATACAATTGAATGAAGTCAACCAAATAAATAGTTGAAAACTCTGCGAGCAGCAACATACGAAGGTGTTTCTTATTTGTAGCACTTTAAAGTTAAAATTTCAATGCATTCAATTATGTTAGTTCTAACTCAGGCTGAAGTTGATATGATATTTTTATTCGATAATGTTAATTCTGATTATTGAATATAATGGTTGCTTTTAAATATTAGTTAAATTTATTGGTTGATAGTTATATTCGTCATCTCTACTTCTTACATGTAACTACATGTATTTAAGTTGGGGACCCCATGACAAATATCGGTCAAATGTTATCCCAAGATTCCTCACGGTTGTTGGTTTGGTTGGTGGTAGGATTTTGTTTTTTCCGCCTGGCTAGCTACCACCATCTTACTTAATATATAACAAATATTCTTAAATTGTTGTGTTCCGGCATCTAGAGAAAAGGTAGCCAGTTTCATCCCTGAGGATTACGAGTGTAGTGCGCTTCCAACTCTCATTCGCAAAATGACACATCGCGAACGATTACGCAGAATAACATACATGGTCATGCACAATCACGCAAAATTACATACAAACATGGACTTCGACTTACTGATTACCTATAGGACTTTTAGAGTTGTAGGTAAAATCGGATCGGTCGGACGGTCGTATGGAAGGATGGATGATTGATGGGTGGATAGATGATCAATGATGATGATGTATGATGGATCCATCTCTCATGTATAATCAATTCATCATATCAAGACTTTTAATTTATTTGGTCAATCTTTCGGTCTAGTATCCGTAGTTAAACTTCAAACGGCCACATCTGAAACTACTCGTCCCGTGTGATGTGACGTGAAAACGGGAAGTCTATTCCCGTTTTCACGTCACATAATAGTTACGGATCTGATCTACATTTGAACTAAGAACAAAGAGTCAAATATTTTTAAAGATTTGGCCGTTTGAAGTTTGACAGCTGTCAAACTTTAAATGCCCATATCTCGGAAGCTTCATACCCTTGACTTCTATGAAAAAAAATCCCGTGGTACACACCACGGGGATTTCCTAGGCCCTAAGTAAAAAAAGGCCTACCTAGCTCTAGATAGATGATCACAGGCTCGATAACAAGCGGTAAGTACAAGCTATGCTACTTCTTTCGCACAGATCACCATCGTTCTCCTGCCCTTATCCCACGCCCACCTAGCATGGGACCTTTCATACCCATGTCCTCTTTCACACAACCCATCCATCTCTTTTTCGGCCTTTCCCTGCTCGCATTTTCTACCACGCTCCAACCAACCATTTTGGTCAAATGACTATCATCCCCCCTCATTGCCCACACGCCCATACTATTCCAACCTGGCACTTCTCGCCTTATATACAACTGGCGCATGTCATTTACAATGACACAATTGTTATTTGTAAATGTTGTGACAAGTACAATCACTTGAAATACAAAATTGTGATTAGAAATTCTTGTCGCATACCGTTACAGCCATTTGCGTCGTAATCACGAAGCGCAGCAAGGCTGTATCCGAAGGTCTTGTAGGAAGGCAATGGTACTATCTTCTGTTGACAATCTCTTGCAGCCATCCTGGTTCCAACAGACGTCAGCTTAGCTCCTGAGTATATGTACACCGCGCCTTTCCCGTCATTCTCGTAGGGCGCACCTATCGCTATCTCTGGGAAGATCGGATACATCATTCAAAGATTAAGGTGAAGTAAGTCCCAATCACGTTTCCGTACAGTCGGTACGAAAAATCGAATTTTAAATATTTTTTGATGACAATCTTATGCTTAGGATTCTAGTTAGTAAGTTATGGGAAACACGATTCACTAAACTTGACTCGATAGAATAAAACCGCTAAGTTTGCTCAATATCTTGATCTAAAGAGAGACACTTCTACCGTTTTTCCGTAGAAGTATCTCTCTTAGATGTTTCATTTATTATTATTATTCTATGAAATTTCGTCTACGTGTTCCATAATAAATACTTTAGAAGATTATGGTTTTATTTTATTGCGAAAGAGTATTATTTTGAAGCAATAAATACATTTGTAAATAACGTCCGGTGAAATTCGCAAAAACGCTCATGCCATTCATGCGCACTCACTTCGCCTTAGGATACAGTTTTATTCTACTCTATCACACAGAAAGGCTTCTGGCTAAAGTGAGAGGAAAGGAGTAACGCACTTGGTACAATGGTATCATCGTAGAATGACCACTAGAATACCAAAAGCACCAATAGTGGCCATTCAGTGACGATACTATCCTCATAGTGAAGTGATTGGGTTAGTAGAGTCGGGGCCCTGGTGAGCTACAATACCAGTAAACATTGGGTGAAAGGTACCGGGGCCCTGTTTTGGAAGTAACTGATACCTGAAGAACGTTTTGTACACAGGTACTAAACCTTCTTCAGGATACCTACCTACCTGGATACCTAGGATGCCTGAAGAAGGTTTAGTACACAGGTACTAAACCTTCTTCAGGTATATGATTATTGGGCTAAGTTTAACTGGCATCGTAAGCACAGACTTAGGAAGCCAGTTCAACTTAGTCCATTTACGTATGGTACAAAAAATATAAATAATATGGAGGAAAACTCCTTACCATCCTGTAAATCTCCATTCAGATCTCCGAGACTGGCGATTGCACTACCAAACCATGACCCGTGCATTTCACCAACGATAATTTTTGCCAAAGTGATTGGCGCCTGAAAAGTGATCTATAATTAATGTATGTTACTTGATTTTGTTAAGTCGATGGTCAGTTACAAGTACAGTTGATTTAAGAAACAAAGAGGTACAATTTTTTATTTTTCGGTTTCATTATCAGCATACATATTTCCTCAGTTTGTTGAGGATTCCGGATGAACTGCGCTTCCGCCTTCGGCCTTATCATTACTTGAAAAATTAGGTGAGATAAAAGCCAAGACCGACGTACAATAAAAAAAAAACTCATGGCATCAAATTATTGTACTGACATCCGAATCCCACATTCTTGCAATTAATTTTATTCCATACATAATTAGTCACGTGTGAAGTAGATGTTATGCGAATTTTGTGTCCTGTAACATTTATCAAAAAAGCTTAATTTATAAATTTGGGTCCTGTAATATTTATCAAAATAGCTTGATTAATAAATTTTGTGTCTTGTAATATTTATCAAAAAAGCTTGATTAATGAATATCACAGGACACTAATTTCGCATAGCACTATCTAGCCCCAAACTTAGCAGAGCTTGTATTATGGGAACTAGATTACGAATAGAATACTTTTTTTTATTGAAAAATAGGTAGCAACCGTTTGACCTGCTTACTTGAAAAACTTTTTTATTTTTTAGTGATGAATGCCAACCGTTTCACCTGCTGACTTTTGACTTGAAAAACGTTTATTTTTCGCAAAATGCTAACCGTTTGACCTGCTTACTTGAAAAACGTTTTTATTTTTTTATTGTTGAATGCCAACCGTTTGACCTGCTTACTTGAAAACCTTTTTTATTTTTTTATTGTTGAATGCCAACCGTGTGACCTGCTTACTTGAACTATGAACTTTTTTGTTAGGTGTGATCTACCACCTAGTGGTGACGGAATCACTGGCGTTTTCTACCGGTTATAGCTAAACGATCACAACACTGGTGGTAGAACCTTTTAAGGTCTACCTTGCTAGCGACCAGCACCTGCAGCAGGTGCCAAACGGTATGCCATATCCCGTCGTATCTAGTGCTTTCTGGGAAAGCTCGCTCTTCCTTGCTCTAGCCTAGAGCTTTTTTTATTTTTAAGCGATTATGAGACGTAACAAGCAAGTAGCCCACCTGATGTTAAGTACATCTCTTGCCTATAACAATACTATACTGCGTAGGTGACATCCATAATGAAAATAGCCTACACGGCACTGCATTGCACCCGCCAACTTGATGCATAAAGGTGTTAAGCCTCGCGTGCCTGTAATTTCACCGCCAACCATACCCATTGAACCGGAACTCAGCTATGCTGCGGCGGCTGAAATAGGTATGGTGGTAGTAATTTCCCGGACGAGCCCTCTCACAAGGGGCTCTACTTTTACTTTTTGTTTTTAGAGCTAGACAAGAGCTAATGAAAATAAAGTTTGAATTGTACAACTTACGTCATTAGTCTTAGAAGTGATGTACACGTAAACGGATCCGACGTTGTAGTCGTCTTTGTTTGGGCAGGCCGGTGCACCAACCAGCAGAGCTGCCAAGCCCATCAGCCTCGCAGTACATAGAGTAGCCCCAAACATTGTCCCAGTCTTACTTTGTCTCAGTGTGTAACTTGCTCTTCGTTCAAACAATTTTTCATAATATAAGGTCTTATTGTCTCTTGTCCAGACGGCAGGATCTTTGATTGGCTCTACTAAAAATGTCACCTGTAACCGAAATATATACATAAACCTTCTTCCATCATTCAATGTAACGTTGTTCCAATTGCAGTAAACTGTGCACTTAGCGTAATGTAACGTTATTCCAATTGCAGTAAACTGTGCACTTAACGTAATGTAACGTTGTTCCAATTGCAGTAAACTGTGCACTTAACGTAATGTAACGTTGTTACAATCGCAGTAAACTATACCCTCTTCAGAATTCAGAATCGTAATTTAATTTTCTCTCTCTCAAACTTCTTTGTATCGATGTGTGCATCGTTTTTTATAAACCATCAAAGCTAAAGGATGAGTAAAATGTCGACAGTTTTGGTGGATTAGTTTAGTCTAATCTATGCTAGATTCCCGATATGCTCGGATTTTAGAATCAGAAATGAATGTACACTAACTACACTACTGCTGCAACTACTGCTTCGTTGTTGTCTATTGAATAGATCTTACCATACTAATGTAAAACATATTTATCTAGGTATATCTATAAATGTACCGCCGAGGCGGTCGCGGCTTAAGAATCGACGCCTCCAACTTAGGCCGCGGGTCGTAAAAGTCCACTCAGGGATTTCACCAGACAAAGAGCTGCAGTATCCTTCGGATTCAGTGTTCTTCCTTCTAACTACTTTACTGCGTTCAACAATCCGCCTGCCATACGTGGGGATTATGGCAAAACTGGAGGATTTTACTCTCTTCTTCCTCCTGCAAAACTGGAGAGAGTCCGAGCCGTGTCCAACAGTGGCAATTAATGGGTTGTTGATGTTGATGTTGATATAATTAGAAATAAATACCCAGATAGAATTTAAGAGCTAGATTTATGTCAAGAGCTAAAGCATATTCAATTACTTTTTTATACATTGTGCTAATATATATTCTGTCCAAAAACCAAATTATTTAAATAACATTTTACGCTTACCGATCCTTTGTTGAACGTAGACCCAACAGCTATATAAAGTTGTTTGCTCTTAGTAAGCACTGAAGCAACACTGTACCCTGCAAAAAAAAATGTGCAGGCTTTTTGGTGTTTCATATCGCATCACGTCCCATCTGATATCAAGAGTTCATAAGTGCAGATAATTTTCCCGTCAAATTTCGTGATTAGTCGGGAAGACTTATCGATATAAGATGAGACGTGATCCGATAGGATAGCGAGTGCAAAACGTCACCTCCCAACGAAAAATTTTTCCGACCGATTTGGAAAATATATTAAAACATGGGGAACATACATAAAAAAAAAGATTCCGGCGAATTGAGAACCTCCTCCTTTTTTTTAAAGTCGGTTAAAAATAATGACGAAAATGTCATTCGAAGTCTGAGCTAGGTTTCAAATGTCAAAAATTAAGTCGATATTGATTACCAGTTGACATACACAATATGGGCTCTACGTAAGGTACTAAACTAAAGACTGCCCAAGACCCTTGCTGCATTGCCACGATGATTCGCTATGCTATTGCACTGGCCTAAATAAGAGCCAGCCCTTGAGTCAGGCGTCACGTCATTCAAAAGTCCCGCAAGATTTTTGGCTCCCCACGGACCCAAGGTCTCAACCCCAAAAGGCTCGAACAAGTAAGCTTACCAAAGTTATATCTTTCTTGAGAAAGTCTGTAATACGAGTATCTGTTTGTAGCTTCCATTGTTTCCCTTTGTTTGATATTATAATTAAGATTAGAGAGCTTTCTTTCGTAAATCATTCCTGAAAATAAAAATAACAAAGAAAATGTTTACAACAATAAGAGACAAACCAGTCGATTTGTGTTTTCGACCAGGGTATAACAACTCACCTGTCGTCAAAACGGGACTCCCTGCCACAATAGAATTTTGCGGGCTTATAATATCTAAACTCCAGCCGAAAGTGTCAACAACATTCTCTACAAAATAAGAAATACATTATTAAAAGTTGGTTGGTATATTTATTTTAATTTGAAATTGGAAGCTCTTAGTCTTGAAACTCACTTGGTCACCTGGGCGAGAATGAAGCCTGCGCTGGAGTGAGCTGCCTTTACAGGTTTCACGAGCAATATGATCATTAATCCGTTACCGTTGACATAAGTTAAATGATGCCCGAGGTAGACCACTGTAGACAGATCCCACCCTCCCCAAAAGCTACAAGACTAAATAAAAAGCTCAAAGCTACAAGCTACTACCTGAAGCCGATCACTGATAGACACACGTAGTTTCCATGACTAGCTACCTGGGCTTTAACTATACACAAAAGGCTGCCTGGAAGAGATCTTTCTGCGATAAGGCCACTCATTGTTTTACCAGTGATGCTTAGATTACGTTTCTGCTATCTGTATTTTGTTTTGTTGTAAATGGTGAACAATAAATAGTTATCTATCTATCTATATAAAAAACCTGCAATGCTCTCCGAGTGCAATATTTTGAATGTATTTTATTTAAGTATATCTAGTTAACTATTTAGTTCTGTGTATGTAATAATCATATGTTTTATCATACGTCTGAAATAAACGAATTTGAATTTAAGGTTGTCAGTAAAAAAAAAACTAAACATAAAATACAAAAATGTTTCAAACGTCAAATCTACCGCCTGTTCAAATTCGCGAGAAAGGCACTCGGTCCAGTTAGTTTTTTGATGATCTATTCAATAGTTACAAGTTCATTATAGATAAAAAAAAAAAAACTGAGTGAATTATTTACCTAAATACTTAGCTCAGTGTAGTGTCAGTTTGCTTATTGTGAAATCACCAATAGCAGCAACGGGCCACGAGTTCATATTGTTGATAATATTATAATTAATTATTAAAAATAAGGACACTACTATATACTATACGCTCATAGGTGAATAGTATATTGCCAGAGCAATGCTTGCCAGCCTGAACCATTGTCGTCACATTTAAATAAATAAATATTTTGGGACATTAATTTAAAACAGCGCCATCTAGTCGCAAACGAATGCTGATAATGAGATGGTGTGTCCAAGACCTTCAAGATTTCATTCAGCCTTCACCGTTATTTAATATGATTAGACGCACAGCTGACCAATCACCCTGGTTGAAATTCCATTTACTAAGCTTTCAAATCATTTAATTGTGAACTGGATTCACAACTTGGAACAACTTGTTACGACCTAATGTATTCAAGACGAGAGTAAATAGGCACTTGGGTGAAAAGTAACTTCCTCCCGCGAACCTTAACACAGTGGAATGGTCTATCTGCCAAGGAAACGCGCGAGTGATGCTTTTAGTTCTAGGTGACAGTAACCCTGTCGATCAGAGCCCTTATTCTGTTTAACCAATCGTGTTACAATATCAACATGGAATCATCGTAATGATATATCGTAACGCGGACGCGTAAAGACACGTTTGGTCATACTGAATAAGGGTGGTAGGTGGGCCGTATGCTTGTTTGTTACTTTTTTGTTTAGTGGTGTAAAAAAAAAGATTCGAGGCCAAGAGCTGACTAATAAAAAAACGAGCGAGTATACGCATATGATATGTAACATCTGACATATCACCTTGGTAATAAGCAACATTGACATTCTCCTGAACATAATGTCCTGAGCCACATACTGGATTTAACGTACTAATACTACAGTAGGTTAAGTTCACAGCTGATGTGTTCTCCTTCTCTATCTCCGCCTCTGTGGTCTAGTGGTTCACCCACCGTTGTCAGAACCAGAGGTGGAGCACAATATTGTGCTTGGTTTGGTTGGTGGTAGGACTTTGTTAAAGTCCGCCTGGCTAGCTACCACCATCTTACCTGATTCTGTCACAATAACAACAATTCTTAAATTACTGTGTTCCGCAATTTAGAGGTAAGATAGCCAGTTCCTCAGTTTATTGAGGATTCCGGGGTGAAGTGCGATTCCACTTTCGGCCTTAGAATAACTTGAACGATTAGGTGAGATGAAGGCAAAGCACATCCCCGTAGTACAATAAAAAAACATCTCCCTTTCTCTTTCTCGTCACACACACACTGTTGACTGACAGTACCAACCTCTCTGACGGGCAATTCTAACCGCGCGCGCTCATTGGTCAAATCAAAAGCGTGCGCTTCCCCGGCTTCCTGTTACACACTTCCGTCCCTTTCCACGATATCACTCCCACAGATAAATGGAAACCGAGAAAATACTTACCATATCTTGTCACGTTAAGCTTATATCTTCGTCTTGTTGCATCCAAGATAACCAGTTCGTTTTGCTTCTTGCCCTCATATGTATAGCATTGACCGAAAACAGCACGCAATCTGAAAGCTACAATACACTGATGTATAGCAACTCACGTATTGCAGTAATATACCTCTTGCTAGGATGCTTTTGAGAGGATCATCCGTCATAATAGTCCGGGGAAGTACTACCACCATACCTATTTCAGCCACCAAGCAGCATTGCTGTGTATTAAGGGTATGGTTGCCGGTGAAATAACGGGCACGCGAGGCTTAACACCTTTATGCCTCAAGTTGGCGGGCGCAATGCAGTGCCGTGTAGGCAATGTTCTTTGTGGATTTGACCTACGCAGTACGGAATTGTTCTATGCAAGAGTGCACTTATAACATCAGGTGGGCTACTTGCTTGTTCCGTCTCCTAATGGTAGTATTAAAAAAAAATGGTCACTTTCCTCTACATTATTATCGAAAAGTTATGTCAGTAATTACGTGCTCGATTAAAAAAAACTTCTTTCTGCAATAAAGAAATCTTTTTTTTTTTAAACTATAAAGAAAATACAGCAAAAGAGGATTTAAAAGCTTCGCTTACGCATAATCTAAACGTGTTGTACGGCTACTAAATTATTAAAGTTGAATTATAATTTTTATTGTTTTGGGCACAGTCATCATACCTTATTTTTATTATCTAGCAAAGAATTCAAAAACGCATTTTTTTTCTCTCCTTTCCAGAAAAATATAATAAGAGTAGATTTTTTTGAATGCACAACGTATTATATTTTAATTGAGCACGTTACTACTATTGATGTGGAGTATTAGTGTAAAATAAACCTAAACTATACCGTTATATACGTATAATCAATAACTCGTTATATACCGTATAATCAATAACTCTTACGGTTATAGGACTTTGCCTCAGTGACCCTGGAAAAAATAACCTGTATACTACTCTCGAAAAACATAACCCTCCTTCTCAGGCAGTTGGATGACAAGAGAAAGTCAGGGAAACTGCGGATCTGTTACGTTAGCGGTAAATGATAACAAAAGAGAACTACATTACAGATTATAAACAAAATCCGAAGAATTCGGAAAAATGTCAAACAAATTTCGAAAATAATGACATGTACATACAATCTAACAAACCAAACAAAGTTCGCGCGGTGAATCATCGCTCTCGCTAGTTGAGAGTTGTTATACATATGAGAACTTTTTGTTTTTTATGAACAAACATACAGTAATACTAAAAATAAATATTAAATATAACAGGAATTGGAATGAGTAAGTATAGTATAATATTTTCAATACTTACGCTCATGAAAACCAATGAATCGAGGTGCGCAACCCTAAAAAAAAATTTGAATATTCATTAATTTATTCTACATACCAATTTATTTTGGCATAATTTGGTACTCAAACTAACAATGAAACAATTATAAATAAATAAATAAATATTGAAGGACATTAATTTCACATTTTAAACATTTTAGTCCCCAACTAAGCAAAGCTTGTAATATAAGCTATGGGATTATGGATATACCGCCGCTTCCGGTGTCAGATCGAGAGGAAGCGGGTTCGATCCCAGGGGTGTACAATATTGTGCTTGACAGTGGGAGCAAGCGGTAATACATTATTACCGTGTGCTCCCATTTCTCATTGGTGGGGATATGATAAAATACGATAAATTGTAATTCTATCTGCCCTCACAACTAAATCTTGTAATGACAAAATTAAATCCAGGTACTCCTTTGTAAATAAAATATTATGCTAGATAGTAGGCATTATAATTATATACTGTGATTTACATCAATATATAGATCTTTTTTTTTTCAATAATTGAAAAGATTAATGAAGTTAACCTCGAGGTACAATAACTAAAACACCATCTTACCTAATTCTGTCGCCATAACAACATTTCTAAAAAAAAATTGTGTTCCGGCAATTAGAAGTCAGATAGCCAGTTCCTCAGTTTGTTGAGGATTCCGGGTGAAGTGCGCCTCCACCTTCGGCCTTATCTAAACTTTTAACTAGGCGAGATGAAGGCCAATCGCTTCTCCGTCGTCAATTAATTAAAATTAAAAAGTATCTTAATATGAATTAATAAATTAAGATAAGAGTGTTTACCACAAAAAAATCATCGCTCCCTTTCACCGTTGCACCGAACCAGAAACTTTCATTCGCGTATTCGGAGCTTCTTTGGGCTGCAATAAAATGGAAATAAAAAATGATAAATAAAAAAATAAATATTACAGGACATTTTATCTCACATAGCGCCATCTAGTCCCAAACTAAGCATACCTTTTTATATGGGAACTAGATTACGGATATGATACTCAAATACTTTTTGTTTGTGTAATACATACCTAGCATACGATACAACAGCCAAACACAGAACAAACATCAATATTCATCACACAAATGTTTGTCCTGGGTGGGAATCGAACCCACAACCAACAGCGCAGAAGGCAGAGCTACTAACAACTGAGCTATGAGGCTTGTTAAATATTTGTATTAGGGCTACGGGTGACTAAAATTGTTAACTAGAGATCCAATGTATGTATGTATATATCTCCATCCTACAATACCGGTACACTTATGGATCCTGTAACTTTCCGTATTGCCACTTGTCTTCGGTTGGGTGCAAGATGCTGCGCCTCTCACCAGTGCCGGTGCGGTGCGGCCGTAGATCAATTTGGTTTTCACGGGCTTTCGTGCGCAAGGTCTGCCGGCAGGATTTCGCGCCACGCTAGTCTTAATGACATTATCCGTCGAGCGTTTACCAGTGTCAATGTGCCAGCCGTTCTTGAACCGAATGGTCTGTTACGTGATGATGGTAAGCGGCCCGACGGTATGACTCTTGTCCCTTGGGAAATGGGTAGGCCTTTGGTGTGGGACGCTACCTGCGTCGACACCCTAGCGCCATCTCATCTGCCTGGGACATCAGTTAGGGCTGGTGCGGCGGCTGATTCGGCCGAGGATCACAAAAGGCGCAAATATAGTGGTCTCGACAGAGCTTACCTATTTGAGCCTTTTGGGGTGGAGACCTTGGGTCCGTGGGGAGCCGGTGCCCTCCGGGTTTTCAAAAATATTGCGGGGCTTTTGATTGAGGCGACACGTGACCCAAGGGCTGGCTCTTATTTAGGCCAGCGAATTAGCATAGCTATTCAGCGTGGCAATGCAGCCAGTGTCTTGGGCACGCTTCCGTCTGGTACTGGTCTGGAACAGTTGAGTTACCTATAGGCCGTTTGTAACGGTCCTTAGGTAATCTGACTGATTCCTTTGTACTTAGTTAGTTTAATTTATTGAATAAATGTAATCAATTATGTATGTAATATATCTGTTACCTAGTTCCCATATTACAAGCTGTTTAGTTTGGGGCTAAATGGCGCTGAGTAAAATTTATGTCCTGTCATATTTATTTTCAAAACCCTTGCGGGGCTTTTGATTGAGGCGAAACGTGACCCAAGTGCTGGCTCATATTTAGGCCAGCGAATTAGCATAGCTATTCAGCGTGGCAATGCAGCCAGTGTCTTGGGCACGCTTCCGTCTGGTACTGGTCTAGAACAGTTGAGTTACGTATAGGCCGTTTGTAACGGTCCTTAGGTAATCTGTCTGATTCCTTTGTACATAGTTAGATAAATTATACATTTTTTATTTATTTATTGCTATCAAAGTTATCTTGGAGTCCTCAGTTACAAAGTTAATATGATCCATTTAGACAAGAGTGAAAAACCAATAAAAAAGCAACAATATTAAGCTTACTAATTTTACATAATGATGAAGAAGCATGCAAAATATGTAAAAGTTTTTTGAAGTGAAAGCATATTAAGGCGCGTTGAAATTTTTTTTAGATGGGAAAAAACCATTGAACTCGCTACACTTTTACCGACACCTCTGGATAGGAAAAACCTAAATGTGTTAACATTGAGATTCAAGTACTAACAATCTCAGCTGTTCCCTTCGGTGAAGATCGACAAACTTCAAGTTTTTACTTCAGTCGGCACTCCCGGATGGCCACTGTTTTTTTTATTTTTTGTACTACTAATGTGGTAAACAGGTATCCGGTCCATTTGGTCGTAAGCCAAATACATTCTCGTACACTTACACTTATCTATAATGACTTAGGTACTTTTAGAGCATGGGAAGTGAAAACAAGCTTACTGAGGTCTATAATCGATTTGTCGACAGCAGCGCAACCGTTGATAGTACCGGTTCCTTCATCTCTAAGCTTGCACGTGTATACATCTCCAATATCTTTTGTATGCGGAGCTCCAACCAATAGTTGCGATCTGTATAAAAACACATGATTTAATATAATGGCAGTGCAGCCAGTGAATTCTGGTCTCCGCCTCCGTCTGGTCCGGTTTTTTTTTTATTGTAGGACGGGTAAGCGCTTGGCCTTTATCTCACCTGATTACAAGTTAATAAGGTCGAAGGTGGAGGCGCACTCACCCGGAATCCTCAACAAACTGAGGAACTGGCTATCTTACCTCTAAATGCCGGAAAACTAAAGCTGTTTAGCGGGGATAAAGCTGTTTTTGTCTTGGGCGCGCTTGAACCCCTCACTGCGCTCAAGACTCGTCTTAATTTCCTGGCTTCGCTCGGGAATTAAGTCATTACAACACATAATTTTAATTCGAGAAACGGGTATTTACGTTTAAGTACCTCCTGAACATGTTTTAACTCCAGTTGCAAATGTTCAGGGTCACAAAGGTCGTAGGCTCTGTTCACGAGGGATGATACCACTGACTGCAAATGACGCGGATGATGATTCATTGTCGCGTCATTTCCAATGAACGGCATTACTATAAGAGGATGGTTCGGGAAGCGATTGAGATTAAAAAATATCCTAATTTTAATCGCGAAGACGGTTTCAGACTCTCTGCCTCTTGGAATCCAGTGGTAGCACGGTGCACTAGGTGTGATCCTAAGAAAAATTGTTTTGATACTGTCAGTGTTGTTTGTCGTGCTAGTGTAAATGTGGCCTATTCTAATAATCAAGACCAAGCTGAGGGTAGTTGTTAAAAACGCCTTCACTTCTCGACGGTGGCTCCAAAGTTCCAGTCTGCCCGCGACCACGGCTGGTGCAACCCTGCCGAAACGTCGGGATAAATATAGAGGTAAAATACGCGATAAATACCCGTTTCTCGAATTAAAATTATAAGTCATTACACCCTCGCTGCGCTCGGGAGTTAAATCTGGAGTCCTTCGTTATGTTCAGAGTTCAATATCGCGCCCGTGACATAAAACAGTGCTTTATCCCCTCGATGTATAATATACTATTCCGAAGCAAGATCTAAAGAAAGTGCAGACTCCACTTATCGCGAGACCGGCGTTACGCTGTATGTAAATATTTTGCAACCAAATTTAGGATTTTTTCAAATCGGAACTAGTCAGTAAAGTAGGATTTCAAATAACAATGATTTAATATTTTAATATTCTGGTTTGGTTAGTGGTAGGACTTTCTTTAAGTCCGCCTGGCTAGCTACCACCATCTTACCTAATTATGTTGCCATAACAACAATAGAAAAAAGAGTTGTGTTCCGGCGTTTAAATATAAGATAGCCAGTTCCTCATATTGTTCAGGTTTCCGGGTGAAGTGCGCTTCCACGTTACATTACTTGAATAAAACAGGTGAGATGAAGACCAAGCCCTTCCTTGAAGTACAATAAAAAAAAAACTTATATAACTACATAATGGTATTTTGCTCTTGGATACACAGGTTGTACCTACCTGTTTATCATTCTATCAGTCCGCAATCAGCTTCTAAATAAATAAGAAAGTGACCAGCGACGTTTTGTCGTTTTTTTTTTTACAGAACAAGCAAACAGCCCACCCGATGTGAAGTACATCTCTTGAGTTTAACAAAGCCTTACTACATGCGTGCCCATAATTTCACCGGCAACTTACAACCGGCAAAATATCCTTCAAACCGGAACACAGCAATGCTGCTTGGCGGCCAAAATAGGTATGATGGTAGTACTTCCCCGCACGAGCCCTTTCACAGGGGCTCTACTCGTGTTTCGCCGATTCGTGGAAGAGCCAGTGCCTACAGGGAAAGCTGGCTCCGTAGTATATGTTTAAATATTACTCAGCACCATCTAGCCCCAAACTAAGCAAAGCTTGTAATATGGGAACTAGATTACTTGAATACTTTTTTTGTGTATATACTTACCATACAATACAACACATAAACACCGAACAAACATCTATATTCATCACACAAATGTTTGTCCTGGGTGGGAATCGATCCCTCAGCCTACAGTGCAGGAGGAAAGTTACTACCAACTGAGCTATGAGGCTTGTTATATGAAATATTCTTCTGTTATGCTGTGATAACTGAAAAAATAATTAGGCACACAAAACCTCTATAGCACATACTTGGGTCCACTGTACACGGATGAAACGCTAAATCCAAACAGCGCTCCATTGGTCCCACTAACTTTGTGTATTTTGTGTGCAGGTTCGTTGTAGAAAATCTCAGGAATTCCGGCAACGAAGCTCAAAAATGCTAAGATCCATAGCCCTATAACAATGTAAAAACACATTAGATAAGTGCCTACCTACTTACCTTTTTTATACAACTAAGTTAGCGACCAAGCATACGCACACATGGGCCCTTTTTTTATACGACGGAAAAGCGCTTGGCCTTCATTTCACCTGGTCACAAGTTGAGATAAGGCCGAAGGTGAAGGCGCACTCCACCGGACATCCTCAACAAACTGAGGAAACTGGCTATCTTACCTCAAAATATTTAAAGAATTGTTTTTTTTTTCCAAATATTTTATTGTGAGCCTATATGTCCATATTTACATCTTCCTGGTTCTGTCTGGAAGAGATCGCTTTTAGCGATAAGACCGCCCATTGTTCATTCTTTTTTTTGTAAGATGAATTATGTGTAAGTGAATATTGTATTGTATTGTATTGTATTATGGTGACAGAAGTAAGATTGAGGTAGCTAGCCAGGCGGACTACACGATGATTCCAAGTAGGTATCAATACAATATTTTTTTACAATACAAATAATTTATTTCACTTAATCTAACATACATACATGTTTCATGGTTTGAGACCCTCTTTTAAGTATGGAAATACCTGTGTTAGAGAGTCCCGCTCTTCCATAATTTTTAAATTAAGTTAAAATAAATTAACAAAAGAAAACTTAATCAACAAAAAATACATATATTTATATAATATCCAAAGCTTAAAACAAAAAATGTGTCTGTGTGTGTGTGTGTGTGTGTGTGTGTGTGTGTGTGTGATGGTGTGTGTGTTTGTGTGTGTGTGTGTGTGTGTGTGGTGTTTATTATGAAATTATTTCCAGGAGTTTTTCAGTTTCCTCGTAGTTAAGTGTTAATAGCCATTCATTCAGAGTTTTTTTGCATTTATAATTGTTTAGAGAGTAGATACTTAAAGTTCTATTAATACTGTTGTAGAGGTAAGCAGATTGCGTGGCATACTGCCGCGATGCAAACTGTGACCGAGCAGCTATTGTAGTAGCTACTCTATCTCTTCTGCGTTTATGTAAATTTTTGGTGTTGTATTTAAGAGTTTTATGTAGCTTCATAATTGCGTTTTGGATATAGAGTTTCCTGACTGATAGTAGTCCTGAATCACGGTAGAGCATAACTGTAGCGTATCGGTAGGGCTTAAAATAAATTACTTTTAAAAGGGATCTCTGTGCTCTTTCGAGTTCTAAGAATTTTGTCTTACTAGCTCCTCCCCAGACTGGTATGCAATAATTTTGAATTGATTGGGCCAAAGATATATAGATTTGATTGATTAAGTCCTTTGGGGCAGCATGACGTAATATTTTAAAAATCCAGATTAGCTTACGGATCCTGTTCATTAAAAGTTCGATGTGAGCATGCCAGGACAGACGTTGGTCAATCATGATACCTAGGTATTTTGTGGTCGCTACTTTGTTGATGTTTGGGCAGTCACATAAAGCGTCAATTAGCTTACATTTGTGTATTTTAATGTCATAATCAAGATTGGGTTGGCTATTATTGTATTTAGAAAAGGTCATAAAGTTTGTTTTAGAGACATTAAGGGTTAGTAAATTCATGTTAAGCCATTTAGACACTTTTATGAGTCCCTCCTCAGTTCTTTTTTTAACGTTATTCCAAGATGTACCGTCAAAGACGATGGCAGTATCATCTGCGTAAGAGAATATCTTAGCATTATTTAATCTGAGGGTACAAAGGTCATTTATATAAACCAAGAAGAGAGTCGGACCCAGGACGCTCCCCTGGGGTACACCATAGCTAATAGACTCATCGTCACTAATGAATTCGCCGATTTTAACGCGTTGTGTACGTTCACATAAGTAATCTGACAGAAGAGCTAACGGCATTCCTCGTACACCTACTTTTTCAAGCTTACTGATAAGTATTTCAACATGGACAGTATCAAAAGCTTTCTTGAGGTCAAGGAATATTGCCAGGCACTTTTTTCCGCTATCGACTTTTTGCACAATGATGTTACTGACAGCTGTAACAGCGTCTTCCGTAGAAAGTCCGTTTCTAAAGCCGAATTGCGAGTTTGATAATAAGTTAAAATAATTTAAATATTGCAAAAGTCGGCTATTTATAATCTTTTCCATTATTTTGGAGATAGATGGCAACACAGATATAGGTCTGTAATTATTTATGTCATCCCTCTCACCACTCTTATAAACTGGTGTTACAATGGACTGCTTAAGAAGTTTGGGGAATATTCCTTTAGTAAAGCATAGGTTTATAAGATGACATAAAACTGGAATTAAAATATGCTTGGAGAGTTTTAGAAATTTAGTAGGTATGTTATCCCAACCGGGTGCACTTTCAGATTTGAGGTTCATTATGACATTATGGAGCTCTACGGGATCAGTTTCCAAGAGTGCAAAAGATGACACCTGTCTGGAAGGTGGAGTGAAGTCAGGTGATGATAGGTAATGTGATATGTTTTGTGAAGAAATACTTTCAGCCAGTGATTTACCTACATTAGAGAAAAACGAATTTGTATAATTAACGGATTCCCTAGGTGAAGCGTTCGTATGTAGTAATTGTATATTCGGTTCCTTTTTAGATTTGTAATTAGTTATATTATTAATAGTTTTCCATAAGATTTTACTGTTTTTTGAAGATTTACTAAGCTGTTCTCTATTGTATTTTCTTTTTACTTTTTTTATGAGGTTATTACAGTAGTTCCTGTATCTTCTATAAGTTATCTTTAATGTTTCATTATAAGGATCAGTGCGTAGTTTTCTTTGCATATTATTTCTGTTTATAATGCAACGTAAGATGCCTTGTGTAATCCAGGGTTTAATTATTTGCTTGCTTCGAGGTATACGTATATTTATCGTGTTGTTAATGAGACATGTTTGTATTTTAGTAATCAGTAATCTACAAAGAGTATTTGGATCGTCTAGTTTATATAGGTATTCAAGATTATACTCAGTTAGGTTTTTTAGTGCATTTTCAAAATTAATAATTGTTTTTGACTTGCAACAGTTCTTATATGTTATTTTAGAAATGTTAAGTAAAACCATAAAGTGGTCAGTAATTGTAGTTTGTAGAACGGCAACTACGGCAGAATTTTTATTTTTATTTATTTTTAACAGGACGTGGTCTAGACAGCTATCTTCTCTTGTAGGTAGGTTATGTCCAGGCAGAAGGCCATGCATGGATAACATGTTTAAATAATTTAATCGATTGTTCCTTTCTTGGCTGTTTTCTGTTGATCTGGGTAAAGTATTTATGTTAATATCACCTACTAGTATAATTTTTTCGTACCTTTTTATACTGTCTAAGTACGTGTCTAGAGAATTTATAAATAAATCAGCATTTGCGTTAGATGGTGATCTGTAAATACAAACAATAATAGTATTATGCATATTTATTTGTAGACAAGATGCATGTTTTAATTTTATTTCTTTTACCATAGTCTTTTGGTTATTTTTAATGAAAGTAGTGACCCCATCGTTTTGGTTTAAATGAAGTGTAGTAATAAAAGAGTTGTAGTTCGTTAGGTTTGGAATAGGCTTATTCTGGGTAAGTCTACATTCTGTTAGCACAATAACGTCTGCTTCAAAATTAAGGAGAGCCAAGTTAGATTGTAGGTCATCTATATTTTTATAAACACTTCTAATATTCTGCGAGATGATAGTTAAATCAGTAGGTTTAACACATAGCATTTTAGAGAGTTCAACAGTTGCGCACTCGAAAGAATACGCAATTTCAGAATTGTCTAATTCATTTACTTCTAAGGATTTGTCCATCATAGAGTATCAAATGAGGAAATTTCATGCTTTCCTAGAAGGTGTTGCGTGATATGTTTATTTAGCATGTGTTTTTGTGTAAAGTTATTTAGTACGTTTGAGAATGAAAAGGCAAGGCTATTGAAGTTATTTTTGTGTTGTTTTATGTGTAATAATGGTAGTGTTTCGTATGTTTGTAGTGTTTTGAATCGGTATAAGGTATCGTAGGGATACATTAAGATACGATTGGTCATAGATAATAAGGGCTATGGATCCTGATGGTAAGCAGTCACCGTTGGCTATGAACGCTAGCAACACCAAAGTTATCACTAGCGCGTTGCCGATTCTTTTAGTTTTTATTAAAAGATACTGTAATCTTGGGGAATGCATCGACAGGGCGACTTACCACACTTGGTATACATACTTGAGTGTTCGCGGCAGGAAGTTTCTCATAATCCTTACGTGCGAAAAGGAGGAAAGTAAAGAGTGAGGTTGAACCTCTGCCGATGTCAAGTGGTGTGGTATTAAAACGGTCGAATTTAAGTCGAATTAAAAAACTGTATGAGCTTTAAGAATTCCCCTTCTAAGTTTGGGAGCGGACTCCTTTCACACAGGGCACTTAATACCCTAGTTTAGGAATTCATTGCTACCTTTAAACTTACCACATAAAATTTTTTAATGCAATATAAAAAAACTGCTCCTTATTCTTTCTTACTGGTGCAATTTTGTTCTAAGTACCTATTTCCAGCCTCTGGACTCATAAAATCATTGATAACCGCCTCTGCGGTCTAGTGGTTCAACCCACCGATTTCAGATCCCGAGGTCCCGGGTTCGAACCCCAGGGGGAGTACAATATTGTGCTTGGTTTGGTTGGTGGTAGGACTTTGTGTAAGTCTGCCTGGCTAGCTACCACCATCTTACCTAATTCTGTCACCATAACAACAATTCTATAAAATATTGTTGTGTTCCGGCATTAAGAGGTAAGATAGCTAAGTTTATTGAGGAATCCGGGTGAAGTGCGCCTCCACCTTTGGCCTTATATCTACTTGTAACCTGGTGAGATGAAGGCCAAGCGCTTCCCGTCGTGAAATGAATAAAAAATAAGATTAATAATTATTATTTGTTATCAGAAGCCTAAATACTATTATAACGTCTGTCCACACTTTCATCCCCAATTCGAAAGAGGGTTGTATGTACGATTTATATTTGTTTAAAGAAGCGAGAACTTCAATTTCTATGCATTATATTCAAAGATGACGAAAAAAGATGTTGTATGCATTCGTCGTTCTCTTATTTTACCCTCACCGGGTGATGAATTTCTAAAAAAACTATGAAACACTTGACTTTCATTGATAACAGAAGGTTCTAAAGGATCTTAAATCTCGAAGGATTTAAATAATTAAGTCAAACTTACATACAAATTTCAACCCCAATTTCAAAGTGCGATCGCACTTCGTAAGGCTCTTGAGCCACCAAGAAAAGAACACCAAATTCCGCCATAATGTTGTTTAGACTTGATAAATAATGTGGTCAAAATCAGAACCGAATGTATTTAAATTTGACTTACACTTCACGATGAGCACAGAATTAACACGATTCCCAAACGTCATGATAAAACCATTACTAAATACGGAACTGATTTAATAAATTCATATACTATGATTAAACAAATATTGTCATACAGGGAAGGAAACCAGACCTGAACAGAAGCACTACAGGAAAAACATTATTTAATATGATTATATGTACTGCTAAAACATTTTCAAATACGCAAACAGCTTAAGTACGTATTGGTATATAACAACAGAGTTAGGGTTCCAGAGTGTTTTTAAGGTTCCGTATCTCAACAAAAATAAATGAACAGAACCATTTTAGGTCCCATTTCAATACTCAGTACAATACCTTATTGCTATCATGTATTTTTTTTTAATTGAACGCCGAAACAGCTGTGGACTTCATAAGATCGCAGGTGGTAGTGGTACTTAGCCCGGAATTCTCAGCAAACCGAGGAACTGTCTCTATCTTACCGCTTAATGCAGGAAAGCAACAATTCAGAATTGTTGACTTAGGTCAGACTTTTTAGTCTCACTGTCTGATTCAAACATGTGCCTGAAATAGATTGTACGAATTTAAAATAACTTTTTGTAGACCTATAAAAATTAATAACAATTGGTCCCAGAAAAAAATAAAACTCAATAGCAACTGTGTACTTCATCAGAATAACCTCAAAATATTTCCATTGTTCTATTGTTAAGATCCTATATGTTTTCAAAGCTGCACCGTGCGTAGTATTTACGTCGAGTAAAACGTAAGGAACAACCCATGTTTTTGAACACAGTTGGTGAGCATAATACCAAGGCATTTTCTAACTGTTGTACTAGTAAAGCTGAGCATCTAACTAAGGTATGTTAATTTTCTGATATTTGTGACTGAGGTTTCCAGCAATTCAGCCATGATGACTAGGTAGGTAAATTGCCAGCAAACCAAAGGTAATGTAACAACCCTCCTATCTATTCATCCTACCTAAAGTTGTACAAGTACTTTACCTAGAATCGACACCAGACTTATTCTGAAAATAGCTAGTCCTAATAAAACGATAAAACCTGAAAATCCTGGATACGGAACCCCAAATTGTAACCCCCCCTATCTTACCTAATAGTATGAGTTAGTTTCTATTTGTATACATTTTAATTTAGTTAGAATCTTATGATTATTATATATATTATCTACAGACTCCGAACATTGACGCTTAAATTGACGTAGTATGTCCTACCTAGCTATTTGTTGGTTAGTTCGTCATGATCTACATTGGCACGTGAAACATCTAGATGTTTACTACATACACAACGTAGAGTCCTTATATCATTGTGTATGTAGTAAACCTGATTCTTCTAAGGTATTACGAGATATCTGGAGATCCTAGATTCTATCTAAACACTAAATAACCATAATGATTTTACATATTTACTATAAAAGTTACAATAGTATTTGATAAAATAAAATCTGAAATGTTAATAATAATAATATAACTATTGCTAATGCGCAGCTATGGTTAGGGACCCCATCCAATCGTCCCTTACAGTGAATATCTGCCATCCCATAGGACTTGACCAATTCTCTTCTACGGTTTTTGGCTAGAATATGACATCTTTATTCTCATTCATTTAAGAAGAGAACTTCCCCCATTACTGAATCTAGATTTTGTTATTGTAAACAATAGTTCTGTACCCATGCATAAGACGAAGAGAAAATAAAACCCTTCGATTGTTTTATGTTGTATCTACCTATATTCATAGCATTAGGGTTTATGACCTATGTATATCAAACAAGCAAACGTTCGTTCTTTCATAGGTCATCTAGGTGGGTTCTCTGCGGGACTCAATTCTACTAAATGAATAGTACAAAAGAGACCCTATTATTTATATTTTTCCGGAGGTTTCCGTTCCGTAACGGTTTTAGAGAGTAATCTCTACTACCTACCTACCTTGATAATACCTAACCCTAATTCTATACGAAACCAAACTACTGTTTTTTTTTAAATTTAGAATTGGAAGAACCTATGTTTATTTTATTATGCTGTAACATTACCCTATTACTAGTACTTCCCTTCCATTTTGTTCATAAATAAAACGTCTTTTTATTAAATTAATATTGAACCGATAATTTACATTATTTTAGTGGATTAACTACCTAACATGTTACCGCGTGAGATTGAGTACATTTTAGCAAGACTCAATAATCTAATGTTCAGTCAGAAGAAAAGTTGATTAATTGAATCCTGTCCGAATGAACGAAAAACTTATATATTCCCAGGTCCGAGATAGGACTCCCTAGAATTATGCTACCTAATGATCTAGTATGCTATTTTCTATTATTCCTAATAATCATACCTCCCTAACACTAACATAGTGATATTTTAGTTTCATCGTGGATCAGGGTGCCTGTTGTCACGTGATCTAAAATATCGGAAGGACAGGAATCCCACAAACACACTCATGCTGGCCGACAGACTCATCAGACCATTTAAGACAGAGGTGTCGCGTCACCGAGAAGATTGAGGCTCATGCTGCCCTTGATGAGTACCTTCCCTACGCCCTAGTTAAATTACAAAGCCGCAAGATAAAAACTAGGAAGCAAACTTCCACATTTAAGTCTAATTATGTAAGGGGGGTCTAAAACAGGACAGCAAAGTGCAATGCCATCCTTCTAAGCTTCAGAGGGGAACGAGATGGTCAATCTCGATTTGGCCTATCCTACAACAGATTGTCCCAGCTCAACCGGACGAAACGACCAGGAACCGGGACATAAAAAAAGGGAATAAACATTACATAAAATAAATAAACCTTGTCAAACAGTTCAGATCACCATATCTACAAAATGAACGGACCTTATAGATATAACACCGCTAGGTTTCAAGGCCTTATCGAAAGTAATATCTAGAATCCACTTTGCTTAGGTATAAGTAATAACTTAATATGTTGTTAAAATTACTTTATCTAGATATCAACGTCAATTTACACGCGAAAATATAATTTGAATTCTTATTTAAGTTTACTTGTTCATCTCACAACAAGCACCAAAACATTATATCGCTATTTTAGTATAATCACTTATTACTCAGTAAGCTATTGTCTCTTCAAAACATGCTATCCAAACCTGTGTTTTTAGCAGTTTAGTCGAGACCGCAGTCTTGATCTATAACTGAGGGCTTTTGTAACACGTTAAATACACAATAACTTTGAAATCCTAGATCTTTAAGCGCACTTTTCTGGAGTTAGCCGTCAGTAGCACAGTTTTTAGCAGATAGTCGACATTAAAGGGTTCCTGTTCCAAACCTATAAAGGCAAATTCCCGAAACAACACGGCAAATTTCTAGCGATGCAATGAATTAGAACTGTCAAAAATAGCTACGTGATCTCACTGAAGACTCCGTACGAACTGCCCCCGCTCTCGAGCCCGTCTGATGTCTTTTGTTTAGTTTGAATTCATTTTTCATTTTTCAAATAAATTATTTTAATCGACTTGCCAGCTACATTCTACTGGTTTCAAGTACTTCCTCTTTACAAGTTATTTTGACCTGCTTGTTCAACTTTGGTTGCGTCTCTATCTATTTGCTGATTTAACTATTGTAATATTTGATGATATTTCTAATAATCATTATGAAATAATAATGAAAAATAACGATATTTCCATTATATTAATATAAGTGACTTATACGAACCCTGTTTCGTTACAGTAAGTAATGTAATCGCCACTAATGATACCGACTTTTATCCTGTCCAAGAGCTAAACTACTCGTATATCCTCCAGTGCAGTTTCGGAGAGAAACGTTTTCGCTCCGTAAGTCTCCCTGTCTCACCCCCTTTTACGATGGAATTGGGATTGTGCTTAGATCCTGGAGGTGGGTAGATATGGATGCTTTGATGTACAATACTACAATATATGTGTACTAGTGGAAATATGCATTTTTATTATTTATTAGCAGTGCCAAAGCGACCGGGCACTGCTAAAGAGACTGCAATACTGGCCTGATTTTGCTTCTGCTTCGTAATTGAACGATGATTGTATAGAGATCCCATTATTACATTTTGTTTGAGAGTGATTTTAACGTTTTGACTACTTACAATCTGTATTTATCTACCCATTCAAAAGAGATGTATAATTTATTTTTGGTTGAAAATTGACTAGCTAAAGTATTTTTTGAAATTTTGTTTGGTATCTATTTCGCCCATATTGGCGAATTTTGAGATCGTATGGTAGCATGTAACATCGGTAGGCTTAAGTATATCAATAATAATGATAGCGGTGATCCAACAATATGAGTGCTCGCTTTATGTACATGGTATTATTATTTGGCACTGCCCAATGGCCTTTAATAACAGTCTTTCCTTATGTAATTCCCAACTTGGTTAATTATTTATGTATTTTATTGCCATTTGCCTGTTGTTCTCAGCAGGAACACGACAATGTATATATTTTTGCTATTTCAAATGAAATTTTGAAAGTGTGGCTCCAACCAGTAAATGATACTGAACAATGAGTGGTACGTACTTTAATAAAACCTAAAAGACTCAAAGTCTAGTCTAGTCTAGTAAGTAGCTAGTCCCGACTCAGACCTACCCAGTCTCACAGAGACTGGGATGAGCCGCTTCAAGCTGGTAGGTAAACGGCTACATGAAACTGCCAGCAGACCTCGTCCCCTTGTCTCTCAGAGTGGGAGGCAGAACTTTCGATTCGAAAATATGGGATTGCATGCTTCCTACTGTCGGGACTCCATACTTTCATTTACTCTGACATGATATATGGTCTTATCATACTTTCCAGGAATCCAGTTATCAGTCCTGATATGTGTGGTACTCCACGGTGCCTCTAGCGAGTTTTTCCATGAGAAGACGATGACTCTGCTGCACCCTCGAGAGCATGACTCGCACTTGACTTCGCAATTCGGATTCTCCATGGGATACCAAGGCAGTGATCCACCAAAATTAGGTACAGTCATGTGTTACCCTCGATGGTACATTCGCTTGATGATACATTGGGACAAGTGAATGTATCATCGGCATGAGTTTTTTCTAAAGTTGAGGCCAAGTCTGAAACCGTGAGAGTTACCGAAAAGTCATGTTAGGTTAGGAGTTTTGTGCTCTATTTAAAAAAAAAAAAAGTTCTGCATTTAAGAAAATCTATTTTTTTTTTTAGTTTTTATGGAAAATTTAGTTTTTGATCTGAATGGTCTAGTAATGGTGGCCTTGCTCTGAACAGCACGACAGTCATTGCCACTACGATACGTAAACTAGAGATAGTATGTGCAATGTTTGTACTGGTGTCGTTATTAGGTTTTTGTGTCATAATCATAGCCCAAAAAAGTACAACTGCATGACATGGGCCACGCTTGACATGCGATTCGGTAATTGCAGGGTTGGTATATATTTATATATATATATATTGGTGATCCTCATAAGATCTACGCCCTGAGTAGTGATCGGAGGTGAATCCTCGAAGGGGAAAAAGTGAGTCTATTAATTTGTTTAATGGGGGATACATTGCCGCTATCCTTGGCAGGTAAATCGGTGATCACAGTGCCGGTGTTAGGTAGGTAGGTACTAAGATGAAAGGTGCTGGCCATCTCCTGATGAAATCCCTTGGTCGAATCTAATGACATCCAGGAGCGGTTATCAGAGGGACCCATATTAACTGGAAACCTTATAATCTAAGATAAAAAAAGCTGAGCAAAGCTTGCGTTAGAAATTAAGTATGTCAGTGTAAAATCAAACTACGTAGGTACGTCTTTCTGATGGGCAAGCAGGATAGATCAAAGCTTATTTCTTTTATGTGTAGGCGTTTTATTTTGTGTGCAAGTGGCACTGCACAAGTACAGCTATTTTCTGGGCCATAGGTGCCATAAAGTTACTTTTGGAATCATATACTTTTGATTTCTTGCAAGTGAACATGTAGAGCGTAGCCATTGCGCGTATACGTACTAATTTTAATAGAAAATTATATGAAAACTGATATTCTGGCATCGTTTTAGGAAATTTGAAACATCACCATCATTTATCAAAAAGTATTACTACAGAACAGAAAAAAACTAGCCCGAGGTTCTTGCCTTTCTCCTTGTGTGCTGGCCGCGATTCCGAATAGGCGGTAGATTTGACGTTTAAAAGTGATCCTAAAAAAAATTACTGAATAAATATATTTGACTTTGACTTTGAGAACATGGGCAGAGCGTAGCAAGCAAGTCAGTATTTGTGGTGTTGGTGTCTCCATGACAACCGTGGAAGGCAGATTTTTCTATGTACCGCTTTTGACCTCTAGATATGCACAGACAAGGATAAGGTCTACGATGGAGTGAACCCACCCTGATAACCTACCTATTTGAGTATAATGACTGAGAGAATTAAGTCAGAGATAAGTCTCAATGAGTGTGACCGGGGGATTTACCATAACAACCACGCTTGAAAGGCGAGTTGATGATGGCAGTATTTGTGTTAGTACTAAAGTGAATATAGCTTCGAAACCGAACTGAGATCTCGAGATGTCTGGCTTGTGTTAGGTATTTAATCACGGAGATTATCAAACAAATAGCAAAATGATATTAACACACTGCGGTAACAGAGTGTTTTCATTACACTTTTCTCTAAGCAAACTTCCTTTATTCTCCTAAGTGTTCGAGGAGAGGGTAAGAGTAGTGGATCTATTTGTAAAAGGGCTCGACCGGGGAAGTACCTATTACTGTGGCTGTGGATGTCCTGTTATGGACTTTGAGAGGCTGTGATGACGATACGGAGCTGACTTTCTACATGTATGTTATCTGTAACTTTCTGACAGGGCTTCATATACCGCCATAATGGAGGTATCGTTACTTCAGCCTAACACAGATAACGTTACTAAAACACGTTATTATAAAATATAACGTAACTATTAGGACGAAATAACGGTACATCAATATAACGTTATATGCCCTTTTAACGGTAAGTTTAAAAACAAATGTAATAAATAAAAAATAACGATTGTTTCAGTTGTTGGAGCACCAATGTACGATTTCATTGGAAAAGTGTTTAGTTGCCCTCTATCAGAACTAAATGGGGATGTTGTCTGTAATGAGTTGAACATGACAGGCCTGGACATCGAAACGAAAACAGCTGCTTCCCGAAGTAAGTTTTACTCTAAAATCGAGGTACTTATCGAAATTGCAGACGACGGCCAAATTCCATAAAATATATCAGATAAATATTTATAGTTCCCAATAAATATTTTTGAATTTGAATACGAATAAGTTATTTTAAGTACCTGGGCTAACGACCCTGGGCGAACTGGGCTAGGTTTTCTTATTTTTTTTTAATTGAGTTTTTTCGGATAAGATATAGTCAAGTATCTTATCCGAAAAAACTCAATTTTCATTTCATTTAGAACGACACATGTTACCTACTACTCTAATAATGTTATTACATCGGCGTTTTGAAGTAAACAGATTGACTTCAAATACAAATGTTAAATAAACCGTATGAGTTTCTTGGCCCATCAAAGAATTATTTTTTTAACAATAATTTCATTTCCAAATTCGGTAATGTTATCCGGTAAAGTTATTTGCATTCAAATAATGTTTTACAGTGGGCTAAACAGCCATTCATAGTAACAATGCACATAGGTACCTCAAACATTAGGATGGGGCTAAATGACATGGTTAGCATATGAGAGAAGATCGTAATGAAAAAAATGATTTCGAATGAAGTTGCGCTTATTCTGTTGGAAAGACGCCTCTATACACCATTTGTTTTGATTAACAGAAAAAACTACACCAGGCAACTTTTTTTTTCATTGTACGTCGTGCAAGGACTGGGCCTTCATATCACCTGGTCACAAGTTGAGATAAGGCCGAAGGTGGAGGCGCACTTCACCGGGAATTGTCAACAAACTGAGGTTCTGACTATCTTACCTCTAAATACTGGAACACAATAGGTAAATCGTATAAATCGGATCAAGGTAAATGAATATAAACCGACCCTCGACCTGACCTATTAGGTATCATAGTGTCTAGTGCGAGTTTTATGCTTGCTCAATACCTGCTCGAACACGTTTGCGTTTACGGCGAATGAAAAATAATACCTGGTCACCATTCACGGTGAGCAAACGCGAATCGATTGCAACTCGCACTAGGCACTCAGGCACTTTCTTTGTATTCACGTCCGAAACAGGGGAAGGCCCTTACGAAAAACCAGCTCTGGTTGTCTCCTAACAACCCGCATCATGCTGAGTAAACTTACATTCTTTTCTATTCTATTCACTGCTAAAATTGGGTTTATTGCAGAAAAAATAGATCCAAATCTCTACTACCGCTTCGGTGCATCTATCGCAGCCACTCCCGATTACTCACTGGTAAGTATACTAACTAACTTATTTAAGTATAACTATATAATTATACTTGTTTCTTTGTGTGCGAGCTGCATGCAGCTCGCGGAGGTGGACTTAAAATTGTTGTTTGTTGTGAGGGTTTTGTTTTTGAAAAATATTTTTTATGACAAAAATTTTTGAAAAAAAAAATATGACAAAAATGGTTGTAAAAAAATATATGAGAATAAAAAAAAATATTATGTAAAAATAAATATATTCAGCGTGGCAATGCAGCCAGCGTCTTGGACACGCTTCCGTCTGGTACTGGTCTGGAACAGTTGAGTTACCTATAGGCCATTTGTAACGGTCCTTAGGTAATCTGACTGATTCCTTTGTACATAGTTAGTTTAATTGTACTTTTTATTGAATAAAGACAATATATATATATAAATAAATATATATATATATGTGTACAATAAACTATACGAAGCTCGATTGTCCCTCGCTGCACTCGGGACAATCTCTCTACGACCCTTGCTTCGCTCGAGTCGAAGTGGTGTGACGTCGTCACGTGACCGTACCACATGACTGTACCAGGCGTCAATAAAAACCGATATAACAATTTGCCATCTCTACACTAAAAAAACAACCATAATTCAAGGTGGTATGCAAAAATTACTGTTGCCTCATGTGGCGGTATTTATGTATTCACTTTAGCCTTCACTAAATTTAAGAAAAAACAACCATAATTTAAAGCGGTATGCAAAAAATCCTTTTGCTTTCAAAAAAAATCAACCATTATTCTAGGCGGTACACAAATATTGACTTTTGCCTTCCCTAAATTTAAAAAAAAAACAATCATAGTTTAAGATGGTATGAAAAAATGTCTTTTGCCTCAAAAAAAACAACCATAATTCAAGGCGGTATGCAAAAATTACTTCTGCCTTCTTAGCCTTCATCTCTATAATTAAAGTGAAAAAAAAATCGCATCTAAACGTCGTGATGCTGGAAAATAGTCGGATTTCTCCAAGGGGAAAAAAATCGTATCGGGTTCAATGTCGTGTTTAAAAAAAACCACTCGTGCTTGATCATTATATTTTTAAATTATTTCGAACTCTACATAGACCTAGGTAAAAATTGGCCGAATTAGAAATAGCATTGATATTTGTTTGAAAATCTCCATACAATTAGCTTGAAATTTCCATATCTGGTACGCTATAGATCTATGCAATTTCTCGAGCATCGATCGTCATTTTTTTATTCGAAATTGCTATTTTTTTTTGCTATTTTTTCCGTTTTTTTTTCACTTATTTTTTTCAAGTTTACTTGTATTTTTTTTAAGAAAGTAGTAAAATTTACGTTTTAGTTCCCTAGGTAATTTTCATTGGCAATGATAATATACCATTTTATCAGTAGATATGAAGGAGTTCTTCCAGAAAACTTTTTGAATGTAGAATATTTTTTGTATTTTAACAAAAAATCTTCTACATTTAAAAAGTTTTTTCGTGCACGAATGAATAGATAGATTATATCTTAGATACAAAAATATATACTTTTTCGTTTTTTCAAACAAATTTATGTTTTTACGCGCACACATAATCTTCTAAAAAAATTGAAATTGAAATTGAAATCATTTATTGAAAAAGAAATACATATTAACAGTGTCCGTTTACAAAGTTAACTGTGATCAGTTTCTCGTCTTATGGCGTAACTTAACACTAAACAAAGGTATAAGTACCTACCTACATTATATTAAATTAAATTACATACATAACAACAAATAATAAAGCTATCATCACAAATTTATAGGAACAATTTTAGTACAATAATACAATGATTGATTAATAATAATGTAAGATTTATTTTTCAAACATTGTTCATTTGGAAACGCTGTATACGGGCGTGTTACAGTCGCCTATTATATAAAATCGATTTACCACTGACGTGCTAAGTAGGTAGGTAAGTATAATCGCGCTAGCGCCGAAACTGTATGACCTACGTACTTGAAATTTTATCAGGGTGTTCATTATGATACCTAGGTGCTCACAATTATAAAATATTACGGATAAAGGAAATTCTTCCCCTAAGTGGGTGAAATGCGGCAAAATAGTTTGTATGCAAAATCTTTATTTATAATCCGATTGAGTTAAAATTTAGTACGTGTATTTGTAATAATATGGAGATACTAAAAACTTGGAACTTTGTTCTTCCTCTAAAAGGGTGAAACCCTTCTAGAGGAAGAACTGGGGCAAACCATTTTGTATCGAGATGTATTTATATTTGATCCGATGGAGTTGCAATGTTGTTAATGTGTTTATTTTATATTAAAAATGGGTATAAGAAAAAATAACTGATAAATCGTTCTACTAAAGGGTAAAATGGGGCAAAACAGTTTGTAGGCAAAATCTTTATTAATGATCCGATTGAGTTGAAAATTTGAACGTGTATAATAACTATGAAATGCTAAAAAACTTCGTAAATTTTCCTCTAAAGGGTGAAGCAGGGTAAGACTTTCCATTTAAAAAAATCTTTTTATTTGATCCGATTGAGTTGAATTTTAGTTTATTTGTGTTTATTATTTAAAAACATGTTTCAGAAAATCTTACTATTATAGGGTGAAATGGGGCAAAACATGCATCTGAAATATTTATAAGTCGATTTAGTTCAAATGTTTTATATACTACATATTTGTGTTTCAAAGTCTATTGAAATACTTATAATGTATTTTTATTATTTTCAAAATTTCAAATCTTTAGTTTCATTCGATGAAGTTGAAATTGTTAATGTGTGATAATATTGTAATATTTTATAATATTTTTTGGAAATTTGTCCCCTCAGAAGGGAATAGGGGGTAGGTAATAAAAAAAAATCCTATTGATATAACCTTCATTGTCATTTTTGTCATTGTCTTCATTGTTCGTGTCTTCTTCTCTTAATGACTTCCTCGATCAGTACTAAGCAACCTCCACTGCTCCACGGGGCATAGCGGGCAGCTTACCGTGTCGTACAATAAAAACATCTAAATCGAGTGTTTAATGTTTCAGACTTGTGCACCGATGTTACCTAGGAAACTCGAAAAGGCTCCGGCCATGAATGAGTATGGTCAGATTAAAGTGACAACCCCGGGACCCGCAGTGATTGGCGCATGCTACTTAAACAAAACAGCAAATGGATTTCTAGAGTGGAAGGACCAAAGCACGAACTTAATTTATGAAGCCGAACGAATTCGAAAGAATTCGAAACATAATAAAACAAATAATTTCTTATTTAGTACGTATAACAATATTACCTCTACAATCGTGGGTCCTTGATATGTATAAATAAACCGAACTCAGAGCTAAAGACAATCTAAAGGTTGGATTTAATAAAAAGATATAAAGAAGAAAGGATAAACGTTTTCTTCAAAAGTCGATCTCACTTTAGATTACGGTATATTGATACGGATCAACGATCTGGCGTTACACGCGATTTTTAAAATGCAAACTGTAGCGCATAAATACGCACGTACGCCGAAACGAGCGCAGAAAAAAAACGCTTGTGTATAATAACGTTTTAAAAACTAAAAAGAAAACCGATTTCAATGAAGAATATGATACAATTTCATTTACCTGGATGACGTTCCAATAATTTTGATAACAGATGGACGGACAGACAGACAGACAGACGCGTGATCCTATACCGACGATGGGATCACCTGAAAGTATATCGACCCTAAAAATACCTAAATCGCTTCAAGCGTGCCTATTATATATGAAGAGTTCAATCGATTTCTTCAGGATCCCATCATCAGATCTAGATCCAGCGATTTGGGTGTATTACCTCAAAAGTAAAAAAAAACACAGACCCTATATAGAATCACGCGTTTGTCTCTCTGTCCGTCCGTCTATCATCAAAATAATTGATAAAATTCGTCATCCAGGTAAACGAAATTGTATTATATTCTTCATTGGAGTCGGTTTCCTTTTTAGTTTTCAAAACGTTATTATATACGATCAAAGTACGCATAAAATACGTCAAGGTGGGGTCAGTCACGATGCGGCATAGTTGCAGCTTCGTGACATGCATGAGCGTTAATATTTTATGATAATTATACTTTCAGAATCCGTTTTGGGTGGTGGCTTAGGTTGGCAAACTCTAGTTGATGTCGAGAATAAAACACTGATCGTTGCGAAACCCACTTTTCCTTACGGTCTTCTCTACGTGCAAGCCTCTCCTAACAAACTAGAAAATGTAATATCACATTCAGTAAAGGAGTTCAGTACCTTTCCCTTAGAATTTGATGACTTTTACAATATCGGTAAGTAATTTTCATAGTCATAGTATTTTTTTATTTTTATTTATTCAGGACAACAAACAATTACACTCATGTAAAGATAATATATAAATAACATACAGAAATAGCACAGTAGGTTTACAAGCGTGACCAGCCCCGTTGTCCTTGGGATAGGTATGTTATACAAGAAAGGCATAATAACATTAACATAATTAAATAAAAGAAAAAAAGTTATGTTAGTGTGTAGTAGGCTAGTACGTAAGTAAGTACAATGTGCCGGGGCTAATAGACCCCACGACTAGGCATTGGCCCCTCCATCACTTCAACCTCAGCTGCTAGAGAACGGACAGCACCCAGCCGAGGCGCCAACCAGCCAGGCAAGCAAGACACCTGTATATATCAGTACCTACCTACAGATATTTCTTAGTTTACATAACTTAGCGCAAATTGGTTTGTATGAAGTAGAACTACGACGGAATATACTTAATATAAAAAAACAACAAACAACAAAAACCATCATGGTTTGTCTGATGTGATCGACATTAATGTGTCGATTACACTCTTTTTGAACAGGCTAGGTGAAGTAAGTAATAGGAAATTTGGACAGTTCCCATGTTTAAAATTTGAGGACTTTCACGTTGGTAAGTCACGTGATAAATATGTATAGAGGTAGTATAGTATGTAGGAACGTATTTTTAAGTAAATGAAGTTAGACCTATTCATCATTGCATAAAACACCTCAATGCGAGCCGTCAGGGCGTTCTGCCCTAACGGCCTTGTTCTTTTGCCTTCGTCTCACCTGGTAACATGTTGAGATAACGCCGAAGGTGGAGGCGCACTTCACCTTGAATCCTCAACTAACTTATATTAATTAACAACTTATGGCGACAGAATTAGGTAAGATGGTGGTAGCTAGCCAGGCGGACTTAAAACAAAATCCTACCACCAACCAAACCAAGCACAATATTGCTCCCCTGAGGATCGAACCCGGGACCTCTGGTTCTGAAGTGGGTGGGTTGAACCACGAGACAACAGAGGCGGTTAAAAATAATATAATACTTTGATATAGAATAATATGAATACTTTGGTGACATGGTGGTAGCTAGTCGAACAAGAGCCCTACCACCAAACAAACTGACGTCCAGTCCACTATAACGATGCCAGCTGCGACAACTGAGTGTGAGAAGACCCTCAGTCGATAGACAGACGACATTGTTGCGACGAGGAAGTTTGGGGAGAGGGAAGTTTGGGGGAGCTTATGTCCAGCAGTAGACGTGTGTGCTGAAATTATGATGAAAACAGCTCATAGATGAATAATGACCAAATCGTCCACCAGCATCCTGCCGAAGGCCTCACCTTCTGGGACAGCTCGTTCCATCGTAGACATCATCCTTGCTCTAGCCTGGAGTAGACAAGCATAGGTCAAGAACAAATTTTGCCCCCTGTTTGAAATTAGACCTATTCATTTGTTAACCACCAACCGTCTTTTTAGCCAATAAATCTTCTCAGCGATACAGCTGGTTTTTTATCCAGTTTTATTTATATCCTTCAATATAGGGCTAGATAACAAAAAAACACATTATACAATTGGCGGTTACCTTGTTTGTTGTATTCATGTTTTCATTTCATTACTTGTCTTCCGTGCTTCGGAGGGCCGAGCCGTTTCGGGCTCAGGTACTCTTGGTGTCTTCAGTTCTGCTAGTGACGCTTGTAGCAGTGGCTGGTAGCTATAATCGGACACCATTCACCTTCCACCCTACCCGTGGTTGACGTGAGCGGATTAGAAATTGCACATACATCCATGAGAGTAATCCCGCCATACAATTAAAAAAATATAACTTAATAACCATACTGCAATCACAAATCCACCAGCCAAGAGTGCTGATTGTGGGGAATCTCCCCAATGGTTGATCAAGACCAAAGTTGAAGGAATATGAAAAAAAAACAGTGGAAATGGTAAACAATAGGATATTAAGGGATTTGATTGTTGCATTGCATTGCATTGCACAAATTTTATAAATGCGAAAGTAACCCTGTCTGTTTGTCTGTTTCACACTAAACCGCTGAATAGATAAAAAAATAGCATGGATATAGATTGCATCTCGGGGAAGGACATGGCTTCTTTATATGGAGATGGTGAAATAAGGGATGAGCGTTTCTTTGGGGAACAATTAGTTAAGCATCGCTAGCGCGGTCAGTACTTGGATGGGTTATCGTCTCTTTTTGCTTGAAAACCAAACCCATCTATCATTGTCTATGTTTTATCTTCTCAACAACCTTTATTAAAATAACTAATTTTTAAATCTGTTGTCACCTTGTCACAATAAGACATTTCACAAAAACCACCCCATTAAAAAGTTAAAATAACTTAAATAGAAATGTACAGTCGATACTCTGTTAAATGACATCCCACAAGACATACATTTTCTAGTCTTACCGCTTGTGTCAAAAAATCTTCTGTATCGATCGATCTATATCTATACCGATTAACGAGTATAAGGGATTATTTTAAATTGATCGGACCAACCATTTAACATAATGGGTGCAAATTTTAATTTACTTTCCCCAATTTCTCAAAAACTACCCCATAAAAATTCATCGCCGAAATTAATTTATATTTATCTCTTTGTTTATTATTTTTATATTCGGATAACCCGTTCAAGAGTTATGCCGTCACCACATACTCACCTACAGTGCAGGATTTCCTGCCATAACTCGGAGAAAAACTACTTTTTAGGGCTACGTAGTATGCACCCAAGGGGACTCACGGGAACTTTAAACTTTTTTTTATTTTATATTGTTTGTCTTTATTATTTGTTGACGTGGAGGTGTTTGGCCTTCATCTCACCTGATTTTTAAGTAATGATAAGGCCGAAGGTGGAAGTGCACTTCACGCGGAATCCTCAACAAACTGAGGAACTGGCTATCTTACCTCTAAATGCCGGAACACAACAATTTAAGAATAGTTGTTATGGCGACATAATTAGGTAAGATGGTGGTAGCTAGCCAGACGGACTTAAACAGTATCCTACCAGCAACCAAACCAAGCACAATATTGTACTCCCCTGGGAATCGAACCTTTGGATCTGACACCTGTAGGTGAGCCATTAGACCACACAGGCGGTTTAAAACTTATACTAATTTAGGCGATTGTCCGCCTATCTGACCTATAAAAGGCTGTATCTTTTGACGTTAAAGTTGAAATGATTAGAATACTATCCATTTACCCGAAGGATGTTCCCATTGGAAAATGTCGTCAACAATTTGAAATCCCTACATTATGCACGTAATAAGTAGACTTATAGGGTGTAGTTAATTTAGTTCAGTCATTCCTACTCATTCACTTCATTCACTCCAACTGAAATTTACATTGTAATTCGTGATTCGTACGTGTGGGAGAGGCCCATGTTCTGTTCTATATTTGACATCTCAGGATGTGATGATAACGATTATGATATTTTTCAGGTTACGGCATGGCCGCCGGCCGTTTCTTTAATAAGTCAGAGATATTATATGCGGTGACAACCGGAAGCTCAATCTATGGAGGAAGGGTAAGAACAGTCTATATTTCTTTTAGAGTTGGCAACTTTATAGTGGTTTTCAGAGTCTCCAGATGTCTGTCCGATATCAGACCGGAATCATTACGGGTAAGCAACCCCTGCTTTAGCTGCTAGTGACGTAAGTATCCTGATCCCCCATAAATGTATTCTTTTATCCTCATTCTTCTTTATCCACATTTCCTTTATCCCTATAATCCTATTTTCAAAAGAGTTAGATTTCGGAATTTGTACATGCCCCTGGTCCCCAAGGCGTAAGAGTTTCTATATCCTAAATGGCTTAAATATATTATACCCGTTATCCAGGAGCGTATACTTGCGCCGTTAAAGGGACTCCGCTGATACTGGTGCGGAACCAGCCTGCATGGAAGTCTTAGAAACATGGGACGGTGTGCGCCGTCCAAACAACCAGGGGACTAATGTCATCCCGTCAGGCCTTTTGCCATCGTTAAGCATGAGTCCAGTCGGCTCTAAGACTGCAGTGACGTTAGAGGTGGTTTCAAGCCCGACGGATGATGTCATTGGTGGTGCTACGATAGGTCACACGCCCGGCACTCCGTGTGCATGCTAGCGTGTGGTGGCCGAAACGGTCAGCGGTCTCACCATAAAGTTGTGAAGAAAAATATTTTTTATTTTCGTAGGTTTGAAAAATATATAATTTTATACAATGGTGGCAATTCAGTTGGCACTTTCTAACTAAAAATTCAAAATCTTAGGTTTAGGATTCCTAAAACCCATTCGGTTATTACGTAGAGCTAAATTTAGAAAGCCCAAATGACAAGTCTAACTTGATTTTGACATTTATAAGTTGAATTGGTAGTGTTACAAGTAATTCAGAAATATTTAATAGAAGAACCAATGATTATGTATTCTGTTTTTGATTATTTGTCAGTTTCCCGCGTTTTTTTCATTATTTTTTTGTGCTTTGTCTATTTACGCTACTGTTTATACTCTTCGCTTGCATGATTGTGCAATTTTTTTGTTATGATTATTAGTGTTCTATGAATGTAATGTTATTTTAAATAATTGTGTACGGTTCGGGTACAATAATGAACCATCGGTACCTAGCTTTGAAATCGTTCGATCTAAGGCAAAAAGCCTGCAGGTTGGAGAGGCTGCATACCAATAACAACTTCAAGAGGTAAGTTTTTATAATTTAACAATTCCTTCGAATTCATTTAACGAGATTACACTCCATCCGTAGCTACCTTAGAATTACCTACCGCATAGTGATCGCTTAATTGGAGTTGAATTTTTGTTTTACGTTTTTTTTTTTTCTGGGAATCCCTTTGCTTGAGCTTTAAGTGACCTCGGCCTAGTGCTGAGAACAGGCAGAGAACATCAGCCCTTTATGCAGAGGGTGCTCAACCAAAGAAGAATTAGCTGCCTATGTAGTGCTGGAATGGTTTGTGCTGTCACAGCATAAGGAAACACTCAAGAACCGAAGAAATCTGTGTTCACTCAGTAAAATCTGCTGAAAACCCAAGAGCATTTAGCGCTTCTGGTTGGAGTTGTGCTAGCTATAGAAGCTAACATTTACATTTATATAAAATATTAAATGTAGTAGGACTTTGTTCAAGTCTGCCTGACTAGCTACCATCATTTCACCTAAGTCTGTTGCCAAAACCACCATTCTGAATTGTTGTGTTCCGGCATTTAGAGGTAAGATAGCCAGTTCCTCAGTGTGTCGAAGATTCCGGGTGAAGTGCGCTTTCACCTTTGGCCTTATCATAACTTGAAAACCAGGAGAGATGAAGGCCAAGCGCTTAGAAGTCAGCTTAGAAGTAAGGAAAAAAGAACTGCCCGTAAATAGCGCCAGTGTAGTAAAAGTAAACCGAAATAATGTTATGGAGTTTTCTGCAGCAGACCCATGGGAGCAGCTAACCCATGTAGTTGTAACTATTAGACTGTATGGTAGGTACATAAATACTTACCTACCCAGACCAAATAATTTTAATGGAGTAGGTGCCTTAACCTACTCAAAAATCTAGGTAGGTAGGTAAGGGGTACCTACATATCTTTTAAATGCGAGATGACTTACCGTAATTGATTTTGTCAATGCGAGGGTAATCTGAGGTTTCTATTGTAAAACGGTAAAACTATGGTAAAACTGGTACAGTTATGGGTAGACGAAATAATTTTATAAATTTCGTCGCAGCCATATCGAAAGGATTCTATAACTTAGGTAGGTAGATAACTATTCCTCAGACGTCTTGAGAGGGTGCGTTCACGGTAGGTAGTGCCTGAAAAAACATTATTTTATATACCTAAGAAGATAAAGGTACGTAAATAAACAGAAGCAAGGATCATAACTTACCTATGAATTAAAAAATCTAAACAAATATTTCCGAAGAATCGACAAGCGTAGTAACCACATAGGTAGGTAGGTAGGCACCAGTATAAAATTCAACCGCGCCAACTTTAAATTTTGTGCCAATTTTATTGAATAATGTCCTTTCGACATTACACCACGTTCAATTATGCAAAGAAAATTATAAATTCTAGCTAAATTTGTTTTTAGAGTCCATATTGTTCACTAAAATGTTTTAATCAACACTTATTTACGTGTTGTCTAAGTTTTGCATATTTTAGGATGATGTTTCTAATTTTACATTAGTAAGTGTACCTACCGAATAGGTAAATCACTGTTTTGACTCAATTGAGTAACTAAAATCATTTTAGTGCTGTCATCCTAAATTTAGGTTTAGAATGGCGCCAACCGAATAGGAATCTTAGTTTGACAGTTCTAAACCTAATTTTAGTCAGATTTAGGACTAACAAAAGCCAACCGAATTGCGACCAATATCCCCAAGATAATTGATCGAGTAAGTGGAGAGAACGAAATCTCCGAGTTCAGTTGGGAAATCCGGCACTGTATGTATGTATGGATGTATGTTTGTATGTATGAGGCAATGCTTGTGACGACATAACTCTCGAACAGGTTATTCGATTTTAATTAAACTTAAGATAATAGAGTGATAACGTAAATAAAAAAATATTTTCGTGGGGGATTTTTGATAACCAGTGTAGTTTTTGAGATATTGGGGTGGAAAGAAATACAATATTTCACCCATATTTTTTGGAATGATTGATCTGATTGACTCGAAATTTAACGCACTTCACCCGGAAGTTTTGAAAATATTCCCACGGGATGACGGGAATGCAGTCTAGTCGTTTCATAATACAACTTATACAATATATAAATCTTTACAGATTATATTCCTCAAGTGGTACACTATCGAAAATAATACCAAGCTGGATTTACTGGAGAGTTCATATCACAACTCCATGGCCATCAAGTACAATCATATCAGTTCCATGTTTGGGTACTCGCTGGCGGCGAATGACCTCACGCTCGATGGCTTTTCGGACTTAATCGTGGGAGTGCCTGCGAAGGTCGACAAAGGAAGAGAAGTTGGCGCTGTGATCATATACTTTGGACGAAATCTGGTAAGTTAAACAAAAGTACGTACCGCAAACTAGTTGCCGTCTCCATAATCATGCAAATGCGATCAACACTCACTGTATCGCATGTGTTCGTCATACAATGTAGACTGTATTCTTTTTTCTGTCCTAATCTCGCAAGGTCGGCCACAACATGTTATTTTCTTCCCTCATCTTTTTAACCGACTTGAAAGGAGGTTCTCAATTCTTCGGTTTTGAAGCTTATTATCCAGAGCTAATTCCAAAAATACAGTGGTACTGACTTATTCTATGTTTTCCTCTTTAACTTTTACATAAGCTTCAACTTCAGTTACATTTGGTAAAATAAATCGAATAAATTTGGTCTTTTTCTGATTGAGTACTAAGTTATTTACATTAAACCAGTTAATATTTTTTGAGATTGCATTGTTTACGTTGTCAAAGTAAGTCATTTGTCGCTTGAATCTAAATAGAAGTGACGTATCATCTGCAAACAGTACAAACCCATGATCATCTTTAACTATTTGGGGCAGATTATTAATATATACTAAGAATAAGAAAGGCACCTAGTATTGAACCCCGCGGCACGCCCATGGTAACCAAATGTCCTGACGAACGATGGCCGTTCACGTCGACTCGCTGTATGCGATTACATAAGTAAGACGTGAGTAAGTCTAGTGCAACACCCTTGATACCATAGTGGTTTAATTTCATAATCAGTGTTTCATGGTGTACGCTGTCATAAGCCTTCGACAAATCACAAAAGATTCCCAACGCATCATGTGATTTCTCCCAGGCCTCGAAAATATGTGATACTAAACTAATACCGGCATCAGCAGTTGAGCGACCTCTTGTAAATCCAAAATGTTTATCATGAAATAGGGCGTTAACATAAAAAAATATTTATTTTTCTGAACTGTTACCAAATTTAAAAAGAAGATTGATCTTAATCTCTTAATTTGGTAATACACCGCAGTCAATGCATTCGTTGAAAACAAAAGCTAATTCAGGCGCTATAACGCCTATTATTGGTTTTACAATGCATACAGAGATGCCACAGAGGTCAGAGGTCATATTTTCATTTATAAATATACTATATCATATATAATATATTCATAAAGACTAAATGATGAAAATATATATATCGTTATGTTGTTAACATATTTGAAATAAAATGGTTTATTACATGATGGTACATTGTTTTTCAGCCTCTGCCATAATATTTGAAGAGTTCAATGATTTTGTGGTAGAAATAGGTATATCAGTAAATAACTAAAAAGAAAACCAACTTCAATGAAGAATACAATTTCGTTAATCTCGATAACGTATTTTTTCCAATTATTGGATGATATATGGACGGACAGACAGGCAGAAGCTAAATCCTATATGGGATCAGTGTGTAAAAAAAATCGACTTTTCTCAAAGGAGTTCATTCAGAAATGTATGGGGTTCAGGCTAGATCGTGTACCGGCAACCGGACATGGTGAGAATTATTGCAAACGTTTTCCAACCATCCATTTACTCGAGATATGCATAGTTTTTGTGTACAAAATTAATTAAGTGACCAGCGCGGGCATCACTGTAGTACTATATCTTAGTCTATGGTGCCCGCAATAGTTATGGCGGGTGTAGTCTATTTACGTAAGAATAGAAAGTATGTTAAATTATCGTAAATATTTTCTTTAGTTTCATTCATTTTCAAGCAGATTGATAAGTTAGTATTACTTACGCTTATTGTGTAAATGAATGACTAGGTACTGCGGTAACTACCTGGGTGCTTACCTATATTTAGTCATTTCCAAGACAAGTGACTAGGCTTTCTTTACTACGAATTTACACTAACGTAGATAAGGAGGACCTTTGATGACAAGTCCAATAGCTACATACATAGAAACTGAAAGATATTGAACTACAGACTTTGAATAGATTTTAAAAATAATTGAAAGTGTAACCTGTAGGACGATATTCATTGATATATAAAAGTAGGTAGTGAAATAAAAACAACATTATAGTAATAACAATTAGTCTTTGTTGTTCATTTTCCACATCTTATATTATATATTATAAATAAATAAATCTTCTCTTACTAATAATCCATTAAAAAATGGTGGTCTATATGTTCCTGGTACCGAGCTAACCCAAATACCATACAATTGTTATTGTGTGTAACAACCCACTGTTTGATAGCCAGCAAAGGAACACAACAGAAATAACTGATTATCCTATCATTGTAGCATGATCCTGCCCGAGCCAACAATATATAAGTGTAGTACATTTGGCCTGACAAATGGAGTGACTTGAACCAACCTAATTAACGGCTAAGGCCGGTTTACCACCACACGGCGAAAGCGGGTCACTGCGGAGTTTAGTGGGTATTACCTGTCGCTAGGACGGGTTGAGTCCCATACACGGCCTCGTCTCCAACGAGGCTATGGTGCCTAAACGCATTCTCCGTATAAAAAAAAAAAAGATAGATCGTCAACACCGAAATCACGTAAAGGAATCAGTATCCATAACACAGAGCCTGGTCAAAATATAAGCAATCAATTGGAGTCTGGGAGTCCGGAGTATTAGGGTCATAGATTACTACTTTAGGGTAACGAATTAAATCAAAACTATCAAGAAAACTCTATAAAACATAACCAACTCAACGCGCGTAGCAGACAGACCGAACAAAAACAGTTTTTTTAATACAGTTGCTCAAAAAGTGGCGTATTGCAGGGACGTATAGCGTTCGGGATGTAGGCTATTACATACTCGTGCTTTTTTTTACCTTTCCCGAACTCGTGCGTTCTCTTTCCCAACTGTCAAAATAATGTCTATTAAAAAAAAAACCAACCATGAAGTTTTTACTAAAAAAAATTCATAGAAGTTTTTATGATTCTTGCAAATACGTATATTTCTAAAAAGAAGCTACTAATTTGTTTCTATATCAGATTAAATTATTTGATTGAATGATTTAGGTTAGGTTTCATTTCATTTCATCTCATTAAATTTCATTTTCATTTCATATCAATAAAAAAATTCTACTGAAGACTTGGCTGTATGGGCATAGTTCCCTTTGCTTACCAGAATAGGTGAAAAAAAAAATCTCTTCTGATATTCTACGGTTGGCGCCATTTTCTAGAAATTTTCTTTGCGAGTTTAGTTGTTTGTTGCACAAAATGAATAATTTCGAGTTATGCAGCTCTATCCAGTGATTAGGACCTGAGTCCACTAAGTGCTCCGCAATAGCTGACTTGTTGACCTGGCGATTTTTCACAGCGGCTATGTGTTCCTTCACGCGTTCAGCTATAGTACGCTTCGTTTGTCCTATATAATGATTGTGTGAATGACATGTTTTGATGATGTGGTGATCAGTTTGTCTCAAACAGTAAATATGCAACCTAAAACTTCCCCAGTTAGTATAAAAAACTGTACCAATTTCAATGTGTATGTGAATTATAACTTTTATAAGAAATAAATGATTAAATAGTTGAGTTTATTGTGTTTTTATTATTTTATGAAATTGCTTCATTTTTTCGCAACTGTATTAAAAATAGTCGTTCAGTACACGTACGGAACCGTCATTGCAACTTGTTCCGACTGTCAACCCTCGCCTTCGGCTGCGCCTCGGCTCGGGTAGACATTTGTCGGAACTCTTTGCAATGACAGCCTTTCCGAACTTGTAATGAAATATACTATTTACACGTACGTAGGATATGCAAAGACAACGAAAGTGCCACGTGAATGACGTCAAATCTGTCAAAGCCAATGAAATCAGAATGGCGGCGGCGGCGGTGTTGCTTGATTTTCAAGCGAAAACGTTTCAAAAAATATTTTTGTACACCGGAATTCGTTAATAAATCAGTCACATTATATTTTTAATAGATTCCCTTAGTTTTTTTAAATTTTTCTACGTACTGTACATGTCTTAGCCCATTATGAACTATCTCCTTTTGTATTATTTTAATATGAGAGCATAAGCGCATACTGCATTTTTATTGTACGACGGGGAAGCGCTTTGCCTTCATCTCACCTGGTTTACAAGTTATGATAAGGCCGAAGATGGAAGCGCACTTCACCCGGAATCCTCAACGGTCTGAGGAACAGCCTATCTTACCTCTAATTGCTGGAACACAACAATATTATAATTGTTGTTATGGAAACAGAGCTGGCGGACTTAAGCAAAGTCCTACCACCACCAAATTAAGCACATTATTGTACTCCCCCTGGGGATCGAACCCTCTGGATCTGACACCGGTGAGCGATACACTAGACCACACAGGCGGTTAAATTTACGTCAAGACGGCCGTTTGACTTTCAATTTTACAGTCGTACCTATAATGATAGAACCTCAGTGTGTGAGTCCAACTCGCACTTGGCATATTTCATAAAGTACTTACAAGATTGGAAAGGCGGTGATTGATTGCTCTTCAATGCAGTGCCGTGCCGTGGCGGTCGCGGCTTGATAATCGACCCTTCCAACTCAGCTCATGGATGTCGTAAAAGCCGACTAAGGGATCTTACTAGAAGAAGGGCTGCAAGTAATGATACATAATACACAGAAGGAAGTTTCTGTGTATTATGTACCTATCGCTGCGATCACCAATCCGTCTGTAAAGCGTAGGGATTATGGAAAAACCCTCCAGCTTTGGAGGAGGCTTTGTCCAGCAGAAGACACAAATGGGCAGTAGATGTGATGTGTGCTAAGTATAGAAAGGTGGTGATTAATACTCTTCGATGAATATTACAGGAAGCAGATAGATTAGACAATATCCATAATGTTATGATAATCGGAATGGATGAAGATGGTCGATTCGGACACGCGATTGCGTCGAGTGACATCGACAGCGATGGTATACCAGGTAAGAATCTATCTGGTGCTTATTTAGGCCAGCGAATCAGCTACTCAGCGGGGCAATGCAGCCAGATCAGTCGTGAAAATGCTGCGGTCGGGCACTATCAACTGAGTTACACATAGTTTGAACTGCTCAGGTAATCTGACCCCCTTGTAACGAAAGCACTGGTCTTACATTGAACATTTTGTAAGATCGTGTATGTTGTTTGGCACTTCGTTCTCATCATTCATTATTTAACCGCCTCTGTGGTCTAGTGGTTCAACCCACCGATTTCAGATCCAGAGGTCCCGGGTTGGATCCCCATGGGTAATACAACATATTGTGCTTGGTTTGGTTGGTGGTAGGACTTTATTTACCTTGGACCTGACTAGCTACCACCATCTTACCTAAAAGTTGGGTTCCGGCATTTAGAGGTAAGATAGCCAGTTTCTCAGTTAGTTGAGGATTCCGGGTGAAGTGCGCCTCCACCTTCGCCCTTATCTCAACTTGTATCCAGGTGAGATGAAGGCCAAGGGCTTACCCGTCGTACAATAAAAAAAAACATCCTGTGGAAATTCCCAATAACTCTTTCGTAGTACACTCCTGAAGTTTTAAACACATTTTTATGTATGCCTTTATACTCCATGAAGTTTTAGTCCTCCCATCCTATGTGCTTTCGTTTGTATGTTTTGTTGTGTGCAAATATTTGGTTAGAAAATATTGGTCGATGTATGTTTTTTTTTTCAGAAATATTCGTCAGCACCACGAAAAGTAAGGTCTTCGTGCTGTCAGGGTACGAGCTGCAAAAACGCTTGTATCATACTAACAACAAACAAATGTATCTCTCTGAACTGACTCTGACGCAGACGCTTGAAGGGGAGGACGGCGGGTTTGGTTTCAGTCTCCAGGTGGTCAAAGACATTGATGGCAATGGCTGCGATGGTAAGCAACACGCACATACCTCTAGGTACTTAATCACCTTATCAGTCTTATCGCTAAGAAGCTATTTCTTCCAGACAACCTTTGGATGGAGAGGATTTCATGGCTAAAGAGGTGGTTGGTGGTGCACATATTAATTAGGGTCTAGCTAAATTAACTATACGTAAATCATACATTATAAGTAAAGCTATGCTACAAATATACACACTACTTATATAATATAAATATAAATACCTACATACTGTGCAATATGTACTTACATACTATACTATACAAATATAATACACAAATATAAATATATATTTACATGTATAAATATATTTACTTAGATGGATGATAATTATAATAAATGTTCTAGGAGTACCATGATAAAAACATATAAAACGGCGCAGAAAACAGCAAATACGTGTTGTGGTGACAAAGGATGAGATAGACTATTTAAACAGGTTCATTTAAGTAAGCTTTGTTCGATAAAAAAAAACTTATGAAATCCTACTACCAGATTTTTAATATACAGATTTCAAATATCATGTCTATGCAAGTAGGTTCCTTTCGTGGTAAAATGGTGCAAAAAGAAAGGATTTTGGGAAATTCCTACGGGATGATGGGACGAAAATGAAACAAAATCTACATTCATCACACAGATTATTAACAAGCCTCATAGCTCAGTTGGTAGTAGCTCTGCCTTCTGCGCTGTAGGCTGTATTCTATCCGTAATATAGTTCCCATATTACAAGCTATGCTTAGTTTGGGGCTATAATGGCTCTGTGTAAAAATTTATGTCCTGTAACATATATAAATAGATGTTTCCTGGGCGGGGATCGACCCACAGCGCAAAAGGCAGAGCTACTACCAACTGAGTGTGAGGCCTGTCAAAAGATGCTAGCCATTTACCACCTATAACTACATACAAGACCAGAATTTGATCGAAATTACTCTATTGCCAGAATTAGCTGTCGGGTCTCCATCAAAAAGCGAAGTGAAATTGTATCGATGCCTGCCAGCAGTGAGTGCCGCTGTCAGTCTGCCATCAGGCAATCAGGTTAGTTCCTACCTAAGTTACAAATCTGTGCCTCTAGGTACTCAAAGAGCATCCACACAAAATCTTATCACATTTTGGGTCGGTGTTCGGAAGTAAATAAGTTCATATCCGCTTAGATTGAACCTTTGAAGGAAATCCTTCAAAGGTTCAATCTAAGCGCGATTGCGTGTTTGGATTCCCAAACACGCAATTGCGCTCGAAAGACACATACTTTTGGGATTACTTTGGAGATTATGGACTGTTTATTTACACGATTAGTAGACGGCATAGGAGTCCAACGAAAAACGAAACATGACTTATCTGATGAAAAACTGATCTCTCCGATTCGACGACGTCCGATATTCGTAGTAGGGCCTCAAGATACAACAGGACACAACAGGAAAAACGACTGTGTCATTGATTAAAATATTGTTTGTTGTGTTTTAATTTAAGTTAAATTATCAAGCCTCATAGCTCAGTTGGTAGTAACTCTGCCTTCTGCGCTGTAGGCTGTGGGTTCGATTCCCATCCAAGACAAACATTTATGTGATGAATATTGATGTTTGTTCTGTGTTTGGGTGCAGTTGTATCATACACGTATGTATTTACAAAAAAATATTTAAGTTTTCTATCCGTAATCTAGTTTCCATATAACAAGCTATGCTTAGTCCCAAGCTAGATGGCGTTGTGCAAAATGAATGTCCTGTAATATTTATTTTATGAACGCAAACTCACTCTGTCACAGTATTAGCGCATTAGGGGTCCTGCTGTACTACAAAATTGAAGCAGAAGTATTCAAAAAAAGTGTCAAATAAATGATTTTTCTTTCTTTCTTTCTTTCTTTTCAGACCTATTGTTCTATTCTAAGATAATAATGCAGGTAAGCTAAACTGTATCTATACAATAAAGATAATTTAATACATGTGATATTTTTCAGACAATAAACCCAAATGCAACAGATTTCGAAGTGAAAGTGTGTCACGATATAATCATTGGACAAACATGCAAGTCGTCTCTTGACGGAAGTAAGTTTCGGTTGAGCTTTTAACTGCCGGTTCAACCCACTGATTTCAGATCCAGAGGTCCCGGGTTCGATCCCCAGGGGAGCAACATTGTGCTTGGTTTGGTTGGTGGTAGGATTTTGTTTTAAGTCCGCCTGGCTAGCTACCACCATCTTATCTAATTTTGTCGCCATATTAACAATTCTTAAAAAATATTGTTGTGTTCCGGCATTTAGAGGTAACATAGCCGGTTCCTCAGTTTATTGAGAATTCCGGGTGAAGTGCGCCTCCACCCTCTGCCTTATCTCAACTTGTTACCAGGTGAGATGAAGGCCAAACGCTTCTCCGTTGTACAAAAAATAAAGAACTTGATTTTGTGCTTTTTGGGCCTGTGTCTGAAATGTGCTGACGGGAGCCTCTTACTTACGTCACTGAGCGTCAGTCCTTCCATCCGACCTACCTCCGGTTAATATTGTTATACCAGAAAAAAAAAACTTGGTGTGAATATAGTGCTAAGGTACCCTAATTATTATAATGGTCTCGACAGAGCTTACCTATTTGAGACTTTTGGTGTGGAGACCTTGGGTCCGTGGGGAGCTGGTGCCCTACGGAATTTCAAAAATTACAGTCCCAAGGGCTGGTTCTTATTTAGGCCAGCGAATTAGCATAGCTATTCAGTGTGGCAATGCAGCCAGTGTCTTGGGAACGCTGCCGTTAAGTTACCTATAGGCCGTCTGTAACGGTCCTTAGGAAATCGGACTGATTCCTTTGTACATAGTTAGTTAGTTTATTTGCCCTGAGGAAAATTTTAACTAAAACTGATCTAGTGTGAGCCATAGTCGCACCATGATTCCAATGTGATGTGAAAAAAAAAGCGACGTGGTCAGAAGTTGGGCTAATGTTTCCTTTTTTTTTCATGAATTCGAAACGCATACCTATCACGCATGTTAGAGATAGGTAGGTAGATAAACCATAATAAAAAAAAAGACTTTGAACCTAAATACACCACTTTTCATAAGTATCACTACGTTACCTATGACGTGATATTTATGATAAGCTGGTTCAAGCTCAGTCGCGAGTATACAGGCGCAGCATCTCTTACAGTACTGGTAAGCCAACCAGAGTAATAATGTGAGTGGCCCAGCGGTCTATCGGAATACGGGGTGAGGCAGGGGTGATTCAGTTTACCCAATCTTTTCAACTTGTATGTCAATGAGCTGATTGTTGGGCTCAGCAGCGCCCCGGTTAACAGTTCGGTTGATAATGTTTGCGTAAACAGTAACATCTAAGCAGACGACATAACTGCTGCGCCGCCCATCAGTGAACGCACTCCATCAGTTGATGGTGTGGAATACTGAATCGTCCACCGAGGGTTGCGCTTCGGTGGACGAAGACTACTTACACATGGCCGGTTTTATTTAGTGCAGAAAAAAACTTTTTTAAAACAACTAAGAGACGGCACAAGCAAGTAGCCCATCTGATGTTAAGTGCATCTCTTGCCTATAACAGCGCCTTACTGCGTAGGTCACATCCACAAATAATATAGCCTATACTGAAATGCGCCCGTCAACTTGAGGCATAAAGGTTAAGCCTCGCGTGCCCGTAATTTCACTGGCAACCCTTCCCTTCGAACCGGAACACAGCAATGCTGCTTGGCGGCTGAAATAGGTATGATGGAAGTACTTCCCCGTGCGAGCCCTTTCACAAGGGGCTTTACTACCCATATGTATCTTATGTACCTTAATGTAAATTAAATAATTAATACTGCTATGATTTTTTCAGATATACTGGTTAACATCAAAGTAACTGAAAGCAATCTCGGAAATGTAACTGATTTCGCTGACACTTTGGAATTAAAAAATGTATCTCAGTCGTGTAAAATCTACAACGTATCTATTGTAAGTATACATTGATAGCTGTTGGATTCTTCAAGAAACATGCTCAATTAAATTACAACTGACAACTGTCAAATTGCTATTATTAGTTTTCAGATAGGAAAGACTATACTTGTACAGTGTAATGCCATCCCGCATTGGAAAATATCACCGCGCGATTTATATTCTCTGCGGTTTTTATTCGTGACAAGAAATCTGTGTTTTTTTATTTAAAAGCTGTCTTCGGTTGGGAAACACGTTCAAAATAGATAACAAAACTCTTACTTTGCCTGTTACTGCGCCGCAATAATTGCAAATTAGCGCGGATATAATACGAAACGCGGTGTGACAAAATTGTACCAAGTAAGATGTTTTTTCACAAATTCGTCACACAATTTGTCACAAATTTTAAATCGCAAGTCCATGTAATCAATTTATGAATTTATTTATACAACTATTTTATTTTTATTAATTAATACAATTCAAAAAAAGTAACAGATTCACGACATATTCCCCTTCGAGTATTCATCATAGATCACTACTCAGAGCGTGTATCTTATGAGGATCACCTACTGGGGGGTAGTCAGAGGCACGTCGAATCATACTTTCGGCACATGCCCCACGGTTTTCAAGTAGCTTATAATTACCATTCAATACGTGACAGGTTGCAAGTCCATCGCCCATCGCTCCTTATCGCCGCTTAGCGAAATACTAGCCAGTGCCATTCGGATTTTTGGTCTTTGGGACTTGCGGGTTTCTTCCCGATGTGACTTTCACCGTCAGAGTAAACATCCAAAAAAACGAAAAGTCTATCAATGCACGACTCGATTTATCGAACAACCACTGCAACGGGTAGCGTCTAAAATTTAACGACTTTTATATTTTAGGTATTATGAATTATAGTTTAGCTCTTGACCAGAGCAAGGATAGGGTCTACGATGGAGCGAGCTTTTCCAGATGGCACAGGCTCTCCTGCGCACCGAATAAAAACCGCCTGGCGCCGGACTTTGGCAGTCAGATTGCAGTTGTGTTGTGTTAAGTTGGTTGGATTGAAAATGAGTGAAAAGTGAGATGACGTTTTGAAGTTTTAATCACGAGATCAAAAATGTTATTATAGTTGGGGGGCCTACTACCAAAGATGAAACGTGACGTATCTGATAACGGATTACACGTTTTTCAATCGAAATATGACAAAAGTTCTTTCGGGACCGACGAAGTTCGATTTTCGTAGCATCAGGTTCCTGGCGCTGCCTGGGCAATTGCGTTTTTTAAATAGTTTTTAACGATATCCGCGATTGTAGAAGACGATCATGTTTTTGTGTGATGTTATATTTTTTTTAAATATATTATTTCAGAAACCGAGCATGTCTGCCACCTACTTTGTAACTACTACATTGTCAATGTCCGATAAAGAAAACGAATCACGTATGTAACTTTGATACTAATGCTCCCAGTCAGAACCGCAACATGAACTATGAATACGAAATGCTAATCCATACAATATATCTCTTTCTTCTGTGACCGGACTAACAGACGTTCAGTATGTTATAACTTGACCTTGTAGATGTTGCATTGTGCTGAACACATCGTATATCCTATCCTACTAACTTATGCTATCTTAATAATGCGAAAGTTTAGTCGTGTATGTTTGTTACCACGTATCTTCGTAACTTCTAATCCGATTTTATTATTTACCTGTGGGTGTGTGTGTGTGTATGTGTGTGTGTGTGTGTGAAATTTGAACGTAAGCACATTGACAACAACTCCACAGTTAGCGCTTGGGGGGCCCGTGCCGACTTTAATAAAAACAATAAAAAATAGCAAGCCTTATAGCTCAATTGGGTAGCTCTGCCTTCTGCGCTGTAGGTTTTGGGCTAGATTTCCAACCAGGATTAACATTTTTATTATAAATACTGATGTTTATTCTGTGTTTGGATGTTGTATTGTATGTTAAGTATGTATTTCCAAAAGAAGTATCTCAGTCATATTTCCGTAATCTAGTTCCCATATTACAAGCTATGCTTAGTTTGGGACTAGATTACGCTGTGTGAAATGAATGTCCTATAACTAGTAGGTCGCCCTGAACTGAGATCTCGTTAGGTATTTACGGACATCATTTCTCAAATAGAACGTAATTAACAAACGATCAATGTGTGCTTACACCTTAACTACCTTACCTGAGCACTGTTTTTCTCAATCTCTCTTTGTTCATCTGAGTATCCGAGGCACTCTCTTGTTGCTAACTCTTATTGTATGCAAAGCCAGAATGAGAGCAAAGCACCAAACCACCGACTGTACGTCATAGTAGGTGGAAAGAAAACAGTAAGTGAATAAGTCACCCCTTACTTAAATGAAACATAAGTTCATGTCGTTTTGAAAAGTGCTCTCAAAACCGGTGCCTTAGTAGTCGTGACTCAAAAATCTACCCTTAATAATCTTATTGACCTTACGACATCCGTGGGCCTACGGATGTCGTAAAGTCAACCAAGGGGCTTCAACAATAAGGCAACAGCTTTATCTAGTATTAACAAAACTTTAACTGTGCGCAGCAATCTGCCTGCCAAGCGTGGTGTATATTGCCAAACCTTACAGTTTTAGAAGAAGTTTTTTTCCACATTGTGGTGGACAATAATTTGCTGTTGATATGAGATATGCACAGTCAAACCCCTTGCATGACATCCTAAAAGTAATTCTTGGATTTGATCGATAGGTTTGACAACTCTACACCGAGTTTGAGGGCAATTTTTTTTTTATTGTACGATGGGGAAGCGCTTGGCCTTCATCTCACCTGGTAACAAGTTGAGATAAGGCCGAAGATGGAGGCGCACTTCACCCGGAATCCTTAAAAAACTGAGGAACTGGCTATCTTGCTTCTGAATGCCGGAACACAACAATTTTAGAATTGTTATTATGGCGACAGAATTAGGTAAGATGGTGGTAGCTAGCCAGGCGGACTTCAACAAAGTCCTACCACCAACCGAAACTTATAACAACTTATTTTGATATCTGCAGTCTCAACCCCCATTTCAAATGATATTTCAAGTTTTCACACATTTTCTAGACTTTAATCTTATTCACCTCTTTTGCAGGGGTGGTTTCACCATCCCTGTATTGACATTAAGGACAAATAAAAATCAAGTGAATTGTGAACTCAAACCCTTTAACAGTATATCCTACAAGACATTATTAAGCATTCATAACGCGCCCCTTTCTCACAAAAACCACCCCTATTAAAAAGTTAAATCTATATTTTATGAATGTGCATCCGATACTCTTTCAAATGATACCCCTCACGCCAAAAAACTTCTTGTCTCACTTAACACCCCGTACACCACCCCCATACGTATTGATGAGTAGTAATATAATATCTGCATATTAAAACATTTTGAACTGATCGGATGAGCCATTCAAAAGATATGGGTGAAAAATTGTCTTTATATTCGCGTTCACTTCACTCACTCCATCAATAAAATTCAAATAGAACATTTTAACACCCAAACAAACTTTACCACGAATTGATTGCAGTTAAGACTGCTAAGAACTGACCACCTTTCTTCGTAGACTTCAGGGTATCTGTGATCATGTGTGTGAGCAGGCAATTGCGGCGGCTTATCGGAGAACTGATCATCATCAACCTATTGCAGCCCAAAGCTGGACATAGGTCTCTCCCAAGTCTCGCCACTGAGCCCGGTCTTCGGGCCTCGCCATCCAGTTTTTGCCTTAGTGATTGACGTTTCTTCGGCAAACATGGCCGGCCCACGGACACATCAGCCTGCTCATTCTCTGGGCTATGCGACCTTGATTCTCTGACGAATATTCCTTTTCGTACCGTTTATATCTACGTTTCAGCTCCGCATGTCATGGCGGGAAGGACGCCAGGTTGAAGACTTTAGATATTGTGGCAAGTCGTGGTGAGATTGTTGTCAAATATGTTACTGTAAAGTTGGTTAATTATTATTAACCGACTTCAAAAAAGGAGGAGGTTCTCAATTCGTAGGTTTTTTTAATAAGAATAAGAATAAGAGTGTTCACAGGTGGTCCCATTGTCATCAGATCAGGATCCGATAATGAGATCCAGGAGAAATCGATTGAACTCTTCAAATATTAGAGGCACACTTAAGTGATTTGGGTAGTTTTTTGGGTACTTTCCTCAAACGTAAGGTGTCCACGTTTGAAAACGGCTATCGTAAGATTAATCCGCAAATAAATCATGAACGCAATGGTCCAATTGTAATTAAAATCTAAGCTAAATAAATTCGACCCGAGTTGCTTCAAATTTTTATGTTACCTATTTTTTATTAATTTATTTATTACAGCCAGAAAAGAGAAAACAGATTGTATCTCTCAGAATATGTACTTACACGCATAATTAACCTTATATACTGATATAAAGCTAGAAATTTCTGTCTTACGATGAAAGGAGGAAATGAAATAGATTAAAATTAACAATTTAGACAAAAAAAATAGAAAAGAGAAAAATCTGAATCTTAAAAAATATTTGACACATATTTGTAGCGCATACTTCAAACATAAGCTCGTTCTTAAAATTAATTTACACATAGTTGAAGTTGTTGTTAAAAAATTTTCTATGTTCAGTCCTTAGGTATCCAATCATGTACAAATCATTAATTACATAGGTGGTACATTCTGTCGATGATTTAATTATTTTTAGTCTTCTATATGATAGAAGGCTGAAGACTTGTAGGTATGAAAGATATATTAAAATAAACTGATAAAATATTTATTTCTGGACTTTCCTCAGGATACAAGTTCTGGGCGGTACTGAGCCACTGGTCTGAAACTAAAGCCAGTATAACCGTATCGCAATACTGCACTGGTAGCGACTGCGAGTCTAGTGTCGTATACGGCATGGTATGGCAGGATGTCTCCAGGATCGAGATAGACACCTCTCTGGGATCTTATACCGAAGCCGCGGTCATAACCGTAAGTTGAAACCGCCTCTTACGGCAAATCTTCAGAGTTGGGTATGCGTGAGATGGCTTTTGGCGTAAATTCGACATTTAACTTTTTTTATTCTACTACGGAGAACGTATACGCTTGGCCTTCGTCTCACCTGGTATCACGCCATGATAAGGGCGCAGGTGGATTAGCATTTCATCCTCAACAGACTGAAGAATTGACTGGTTATCTTACCTCTAAATAACAAAATTCTATTCTGGCATAGATTTTAATAGGCAGTTCCTCTAACTTGATGATTCCAGGTGAAATGCGCTATCACCTTTGCCTTATCATAGCTTGAAACCATGTGAGTTAAGGTTTCATCTGGCTTCAAGTTATGAACAGATATTGGTAACATGCTATTATTCCATTAAGACATTATTTTTTTCAGGTGAACAACACAGGTCAACCTGTAACTTCAGATACAACTTTAACTATAACAGTCGATGGTGCTGAAAGCTCAATGAACAATGACAAGTGTTCTAAAAAAGAGAATAATAAGTACATCTGTAGACTCGACGTCGTACAACACAATGTACGTATTCTGTGGTAAAAGTAAAAGTAAAAGTAAAAGTAAAAGTAAAAGTAAAAGTAAAAGTAAAAGTAAAAGTAAAAGTAAAAGTAAAAGTAAAAGTAAAAGTAAAAGTAAAAGTAAAAGTAAAAGTAAAAGTAAAAGTAAAAGTAAAAGTAAAAGTAAAAGTAAAAGTAAAAGTAAAAGTAAAAGTAAAAGTAAAAGTAAAAGTAAAAGTAAAAGTAAAAGTAAAAGTACCTTCTCGTTGGGTGCTGAGCCCCTAGCTGTTTATGAAGAACATCACGGGTGTGTATCAGCACCCAATGAGAACTGCATGTAAATTTTACATTAAATAATGGGGGTTTTCTAGGAAACCTCAGTATGTCCATCTCACACTTAAACAGATTTATATAATTGTTCTTGTGATAATCAATTCAATTAAATTCATGAATTATCAAAAAAATATAAGCACAATTAATCTAACTATGACCAAAGGAAAGCCGTTGGATTTCCTAAGGACCATTACAAACGGTCTGTGGGTAACTCAACTATTCCCGACCAATACCAAATGGAAGTGTGGCCATGATACTGCCTGCATCGCCACGCTGAATAGCTATGCTAATTCACTGGCCTAAGTAGAACTAGCCCTTGGGTCATGTGTAGCTTTAATCTTAGAAGCATTATATTTAAAATCACGAAAGGCACAGGCTCCCCACAGTACCAAGGTCTCGACTCCAAAAGGCTCAAATGAGTAAGCCCTATGTTTACCAACCACTATGTTTGTGCCTTTTATGATCCACGGCCGAATAAGCCGGCGCACCAGTCCTAATTAATTCTCCATAAATTATAACATAATAAGATGATATAATAGGTATTTAATCATCTAATTTTATAATAATTATTTATTGTACACAACTTAATAAGAAAAGTACAGGAAACTCACAGTTAAGTGCACGAAACATGATTAACTAAATTAAAATGTAAATAACTTAAAATAAACTTACTATAGGTACGAACTTACAAGTAAAAATTATCAAATGGATTATCTACAAAATTAATATCTCATTGATAACCTAGTCGATAGTCACCACCAGATTTTAACGTGGCCAGAATACTGATAATAATAATATTTGGACCATGGCATGTTTTTCTGCATATATTTTTTTTATCGTGATAGTCAAGCGTTTATTTAATTTGCCATTAGTCTTACTAAATATGACGTATTTAAAATCACAATACGTTTTGCAGATACCTTACACTTTTATAGTGTCGTTGGATACAAATAACCCGTACAACGTCCCTGCAGTGACGGTTTCAGCACAGCTCCAGGATTTAATACATCCAGACCGCTACGAACCACTTCCGATGATTACTAAACCATACAAATTTGACTTAAGCCAAGTCTCGTTAACAGGGTAAATAGTAACAGACATTTTTTCCCCTTCAGAGCTTCACCTATGATAACTATACTGTCTATGAAAAATAATGTGACAGGAACAAAGTAAATCTGTTCAATCAAAATTAGCCCGATGAGGAAAACTCTTCAATGTGGAAACACTGGACGCGCGCGATTTAACTTGAATCATATTAAGTAGCTAGTATTCAATTAATATTACACGACTTTAATTTCACACAGCGTCATCTAGCTCCAAACTAAGCATAGCTTGTAATATGGGAACTAGACTATGGATAGAATACTTAAATTTACTCTTCTTTTTTACATCCAAATATTGTATGTAGGTATCTATCAAATTTGTATGATTTCAGATTGTCTCATGATTTCAAAATCACAGATGAAGACATGGCGGATGAGAATATCGATAAGTTCACAGACAATCATGAATATATTGTAAGTTTTATAAGTATACATTTACAAGAACTGAAAGTACGACTAGCTCTTGCACGCGGTTTCTCCCTTGGTACCCAGATATATAAATATATATGGTATATATAGAAAGAAGAACACAGGCTCCAAATATATATATGGAGCCTGTGTTCTTCCCCATGCCGTATATTAGTCAGGACAGGGCATATATTTAAACCATTTTTTTTTTTGTACATCGGCAGAGGGCTAGTCAGCTTAGCAGCAAGTCTATATTTCCTGAGGATGCCTCGTTTAGTGGCGAAACACGTGTCAATTTTCAAATTTTCAAACGAATTTAGCGAATTTGTTACTAAATATCTTTCTGTGTTCAGATTTATTTTGAACAATGGATTTCAAACATATTAAAAATGGCGCCTGAATCAATTAGCTAACTTATCAATCGTTATTTTGTTTTCAGATTTTGAATAACGGTCCAGTGACCTGGAGGAACCTCACCTTTAGGCTAGAAATCACTAAAGAGCCTTTCATACAGAAAGATGATATACCGGTAAAAATATTATATAAGTATTCATTATGTTATTAAAATTTGTATGCCTATTGGACGGCGAGACACGGCAGCTCTTATTTGAATACGTTATCTTTTATGTTTTAAATACAAAATATCGTCGCGGGAGATTTAAGATTAAATTCACATTACATTTACAAAACTGTATTACGATTTACCTGAAATAATAAAAAAAAAATATGAATCCTAAACCCGTTTCACAAACATAATTCAAGGTTTGTGAAACGTGTTATGGATTCATATTTAATTTTTTTCGTTTACGTTACAGATCGTGTACCCGTCATCGTGTTCAAAAGATTCCACTGCAGATAAGTTCGTGTACGAATGTCCTTTGACTTTGAAAGCTAGGGAATCTGTAACCATTGCAGCAAGCTTAGCCATTTCCAAGAAAGAATTAGGTACGTGCTGAAGAATTTATTATTTTATTATTTTATGTAAACAATCCACATAGCTCAGTAGCTCTGCCTTCTGCGCTGTAGGTTGTGGGTTCGATTCCCACCCAGGACAAACATTTGTGTGATGAATATAGATGTTGGTTATGTTTTGGGTGTTGTATCATATAGTACGTATGTATTTACAATAAGTATTTAAGTATTCTATCCGTAATCAAGTTCCCATATTACAAGCTATGCTTAGTTTGGGGCTATATGGTGCAGTGTAAATCAATTAATCAATTAATATACTCTATTTGTTTTTGATCTATATAGTTTCCTAGTCAAGAACTAGTATTAGTTCGAGATTTTTGCTCAAGCCGTTAATTGTTTTTGAAGAGCAAATAATTAATTAATAATTAATTAATGAATCAGTATTGTGTGGCGGTGTTTGATTTTCCATTGCCATCCCACAGGGTGCGATTTATGCAATTTACAACAATTTATGCATTAGTACATGTCTCGTTTCCGGTCTAGAGTAACATATGTGCAATGTTCCAGCTCAATTTGAATAGAAGTTTGAGCGTGTAGAACAAGGATCCGTCTAAACATCTCAACGACCAAACAAACTTTCGCATTTTTAATATTACTGTGATTTATGACTTATTTCTATTTATTTTCGAAGGTTTTTCTATTTTATTATAGTATAACGTAGTTACTTTTTAGAGTGTGATATTTTTACAACAGCATTTATTTTATATTTATTTACCATTTACACCAAAAAAATACTCATAAGTAAATCAAAATAAAAAAAACACTAAAATACCACTAAGGTTTAACCTTGTGCTATCGTGAGTCCAATAGGTAGTAATCTATCCGATATTAAAAAGTAGGTACGATACATATAAAAAGTAGGTACGATACATCATACAGATACTAAGAAGAAAAAATGATCACCATATCATCGCAACCATCCAGCTGGTGATGTAAGAATCTACCTTGTCTACATTGTAATGTTATATCTATCTACAAAACTACTTACCATACATCATCATCATCATCATCATCAACATCAACAGCCCATTAGTGTCCACTGCTAGACAGAGCCTTCTCCAAAGCTAGTTCTGCCATAATCACCACGCATGGCAGGCAGAATGGTGATCAATGCAACGGTGTAGATAATACACAGAAGGAAGCTCCTGCCTTTCATACTAAGAGATCCGTTAGTCGTTTTTTACAATGCTGAGTCGAGGCTTAGTTTGAGGGGTCAGTATTATTTTTGTGACCAAATCATTTATTTACTTTCAGAAAACCTTATCGCTGAACGCAATACATCCATACGCACTCAGCTATCGTTTTCTTTAGATCCTACCACAGAAGTACGGAATGTCTCGTAAGTTTGACCTTGTTAATTTTTACCCGTGGTACCATTGATGGCGTTACTAATGAACATGGCTACAACTTTTTGGTCGTGGTACTAACAACCTTACTGGTAAGTAAGCACCACAGAAGATTTATATGACACCCGTGGTACTACCAGATACGCTACACGCAGGCACATATTTATAAGTTTTGCATGTTTTTATTGCGTAAACCTAAACTGTATCCACACCACCCTGCATTATTTGATTTTTTGTGCAGATTAGTCTTCGACACCCCCTTTTCACTTTTTGTTGTTACGAGTATGTTTTTATGTCGTAGGAAACTTATTGAAAGTTTATTTTTCAGAATATTGACCCAATTGCATTACAACAAAATATTATCGGTTGGAAATAACCAAACTCTGATAATTGTTTTGGTGGTCAGCGTAGCTCTTCTGTTGCTATTTATACTGTCGCTAATACTTTACAAGGTGAGTAAATATCAGTGTTTTGAAAATTACAAGAATATGCAAAAATAATAACAGCATTTCAAAAATACTACAAAACACGTTATTCGAGCGGTTTAGCCACTGAAGAGTTTCAATATCAACCTCCTGGCTCAATCACCAGATCCTCGTTGCCAAGACCAATCAATTGAATACTAATAGAAGCAAATAATTTGAGCCGAAGCTCGAAGAGGCTTACTAACTACCCCTCGAGTTTGGGATCATATAATTGGGCCACTAATAGTTACAATATTCATCTCCTGGCCCTCTGAGATACCAAAAAATATACTGATATATTATATCTCCGACTGGTTTCTTTGTACATAGTTTAATTGGACAGAGCTGACTATTATTAGATCACTGTTCCAAGCAATGACTCCATTGGTTTTTTATGCTTTACAACCTGGCGGTGATAAGATAAGATATATTACTGTCTGCCCTGCGATATCACGTGATAATACTTATTTTTACTTGCCTCCGCGCGTGGCAGATCACGTAGAGAGACATTCCACGCTCAGTGAAGCATCTGGTGGTGAGTCATCAGCCCCGCGATGGCACACGTAGACGTTAATACTTATTATCGCCTGCTTAAGATTGAAACTGAGTTTTTTTGTCACCATGGGACAGATCACGCAGTTTCAGTCAGTGTGGTGGTAATAAGTAATATTGACTATGCCCAAGCAATGACGCGTAGTAATACTTATACCGCTTTTATCAGAGATCTTCAAGCTGTTCATCAGCCCCGCCAATATTACAGGACATTGATTTTACACAGCGCCATCTTGCCCCAAACCAAGCATGGCTTGTAATATGGAAACTAGATTACGGATAGAATACTCAAATATTTTTTGTAAATACATTCGTACTATATGATACAACACACAAACACAGAACAAACATCTGTATTCATCACACAAATGTTTATTCTGGGTGGGAATCGAACCCACAGCCTACAGCACAGAAGGCAGAGCTACTACCAACTGAGCTATGAGGCTTGTTAGTTATAGTTGCTAGTATAGTTTAACTCTGTCTTCACACAAAAAAAAAACATGCACAAACAAAAGCACCTTGCCTTCAATGTTTTCATAGTAATGATTTTGTAACTATATATAATTTGTATATTTTTGTAGATCGGTTTCTTCAAACGGGATAAGAAGAAGCTGACCGAGCTCAGAGCGAGCGTCAGAAAACGAAGTGTTGTAAGTCTTAGAAGATAACCTGATATTGCAAATAGTATTAACGACGGCAGTGTGCTTGCGCACGAAAAAAATATGCATCTAAATTTACACAGTGCCTCTAGTAGTAAAGAACTGAACCGCACAGAATCAAAAAATGTTTTCTAGGGTCAGACGGTCAATAAGGAGTGATGAGAGTTCTTTGTGTGCCTAACATACCTATCTATTATTACGATGTCAAATCAATTCATTGCTGCTGTTGCATTTATATCTGTGTTAAAAAGCTTGTACCAATATAATTTGTATAAAAATGAGCTTTAGAGCGCTGACAAACGAGGACAGAATTTACTCGAGCACAGATCAGAATACTAACTTAAGAGAGGTCTTAAACCAACCGATTTAACTACGAACTCTTCTTAAACGTTAATAAATTACTGCTTCGCTCGATCTTTTCGTCACTTTTCACCCAATTTCGGTTTATTCCAAAGATTATCCGATCAACGGCAAAGACACTTTCTGGCCACGTTTGGGTAACCGCATTTATTAACAATATTGTTTCAGAGAATGCAATCAGAAAGTAATTCTAGAAGTGCAAGGCCTTCCGCTGCCGGAGAAGATAACGTAAGTTTTGAAACGATGCTTTTGTTTTCATGGATTTTCAAGAACCACTTTACTTTTATAACTTTACGTGCATTTTTTCAATTATCGCGATTATTATGCATTGGAAACGGCGTACCTTTTGATGTTCCCGACAGTTTCCGTGTTACAACGGCCGTGGTCACGGTTTCCTTTTTAAAGTGGCCTTCAGGTGATTATCAGACTGCGGACTTGTGGTAACACCAGATTGTCACACTGGTGTGACTATTAGAAATTTATTTTACTCATGGTCACTCACAATGAACACCGCGAGAATTCTCTGCCGCGTGTACAGTAGTGGCGTAGCAGTGCTACGGTAGCCGCCGTAGCACTGCTCTCAGACTCAGACCCTGACTCAGTGCTACGAAATGATATGACACGAGGCATGTCGTTTTTATATTATTGTAGCAGTGCTACGATGGCTAGACTCAGTGCTACGAAATGATATGACACAAGGCATGTCATTTTTACATTATTATTTTCGTATCTGATATCTGTTGTTTTTTGTAAGTGGTGAATCATAAAGTGTTATCTATCTGTCTATTTATGTCGAGGCGGATCATCATACAAATGGTTTATGTGAACTCTGAAAATAAAAACAGTTTCCAATTAATATTACAGGACATCAATCGCCACATAGCCCCAATTTATTTACCCGTTATACACTCAGGTGGAAAAACAAGGTGACCAAGGTCAATATTTTTTTTCTTCCCGTGGTGTACCTTGAATAGAGACAGAGCCAAACTATAATAAAATATATATCCAAACGACCAGTGTAAGCGCGATATAATCTCCGCTAGATGGCATTTATCAGCGCTTAAAAAAAACGGATTCTGCTTCAGGATCCTCGTTGCTCAACTGGTTAGAGCGTTTTCGGCTTGAGGAAAAGAACGGGTTGGAGTCCCATCGCAGGTTGTGATTTTTTTTGTGTCATGATAACATTTGTAAATGTTGTAACCAAGTGCAATCACTTCAAATAAGACAACTGTTGTATTGTTTCAGTGTGACATAGAGGTGGTTGAGGATCCGTTTGATGATGTTGCAATAACTCCAGAGACAGACCCTCAGCCAAAGGATGATGTGGAGCTGATCAAGGAATCGCCTTCCAGTAGTGAGACGAAATAAAATACAGGGAATATTCCTTCTAAGGAAAGTAACCTTGCGCGTTGTAAAGCTATATATGTACTACACAGATGTTTAGGTTAGTTGTAGTACCTTGGATTTCAAATTCGAAGTCATATTATTTATTGCATCTATGTTGTTATGAGGTTTTACAATGCCTGAAAATTCATCATTATCATATTTTTTTACATGTTTATCATACTTACTTACTTATACTTACTTATTGTCACTGCAATGAAGAAAAACTCTTTGAGCATATCTATAATTATATTATAAATATATATATATTTTTATCTCTGAGTTTCTTTTTGACAGTTCACGGGTTTCTTCAAATGATAAAATCATCATTTTCAAAATCAAATCCTTCTTGTCCTTTTTTCGACAAGTGTCTAAATATTTGAGCATAAAATATTAGCTTTAGTGTAAAATTTTAAAACTTGACCTTATTTACGTATTTGTTATTGACGTAATTACATATAAGATTTTTTTTAGATGATCTAAGTTAAGTAATTTATTATTTATATCATTAGGCTAACTAAAGTCGCATACTTATTCCAAATTGTTACCCGTAATTTGCCACGTAATTTTTACCATAGTACCATATTTTTATTCGTCTGAGACATTGGTAACACGTCTTTGTTAGTTTAAGAGGTTTTGATCAATTCCAAAATGTTTTTTTACCAGCAAAATAAAGACTGAATAGGCAGGCGTCTCCTAGGAAATTGTGCTACATCGTTTCTTTACATCAGGTGATTGTGGTCAAGCCATCATCGTTTGACAAATCAATAATCAAAAGTGTTTAAATGTTGTATTATTCAGCATGTCTAAATACGGATTTTTCTTTCCAACCAAAAAATACAATTTATTTACTTGTTTAAAAATGAGAGAAATCATTGTGTATGTACTTAGTTTGATTTTAATACATCTTTCAGTGAAATACACTTTTTTTTACACCACGTGCATTTTACTAATCGGTATTATGACATATTTTTTTTTGAGGAAACACGTTTTGCCCTAAAGTATCCCATATTCTTAGCTTCTTTCACCAATCCGAGCAGCATCTGCGTGACCTCATCTCCCTGTTCAGGTATCCTGCTGGCTGGCCAGTGGAAGTTTTCCCCTCGAAGCTCGTAGGTATACACTAAAGGCGTACTCAAGTTACTGCGCACCCAGTCCATGCTGCCACCTGATACGGCATCTGTGGAAGTGTTTTGTCAATTACAATATACTCCGCCTCTGTGGTCTAGTGGTTTAACCCACTGATTTCACATCCAGAGGTCCCGGGTTCGATCCCCAGGGGAGTTCAACATTGTGCTTGGTCGGTTGGTGGTAGGACTTTGTTTAAGTCTGCCTGGCTAGCTACCACCATCTTACATAATTCTGTCGCCATAATAACAATTATAAAATTGTTATGTTCCGGCATTTAGAGGTAAGATAGCGTTATCTTAATTTGTAACCAGGTGCTTCCCCGTTGTACAATAAAAAAAATATATATGGGTAATGTTTTTTGAAAGGTTCACGTCAATAAGTAGTGATCTGAGGTCCAATGGTAGATTCTCGATAGAAATATGTTTAAAGCAGGCATTCATTTTTATTGTATAACGGGGAATCGTTTGACTCTCATCTCACCTGGTTTCAAGTTGTGATAAGGTCGAGGGAAGTCTGAGCAACTGGCCTCAAAATGCCGGAACACAACAATTTAGAATTGTTGTTATGGCGACAGACTTAGGTAAGATGGTGATAGCTAGGCGGACTTATACTAAGTCCTACCACCAGCCAAACCATGCAGTATATATGCTAGTGTATAGTACCATTGGAATGTATGGTATAAGCACAAGATTGCAGTCTCGGTAGATAGGCCAGATTCAACGTCAAACTGTGCTTCATTTATGTCAAGATGTTTGACCAAGTGCTTGTCAAACAAGTCGGAGGTATCTTCAGTTTTTTTATTGCTTGGTACTAACAAAGTTCTCATGGGATCTCCCGGTAAGAGGAATGGGTAAGTGATCTCCAGCATACTGCAGGTGCTCAATACTGAGCCCGTCATGCCAAGGAGATATGCCCCTCTTAGCAGTCTCATGGCCTGGATGGTCTTACTCACACCCTTAGTTTATATTATCACTTATTATTATTTACATTAGGATTATTTTGACGGATTTACTCTACAGGACGTGCACGTGCGTAGACGGTAAACATGGCTCAACCTGAAAATGTTCTTTAAAAACATTAGCTGTGGATTATATACACCACTGGAAGACTGCTGCATGGGACGACTTGTTTTACACAGGTTTTTAGTATGTTTCCAAAAGGCACCATAGTTTTTAGAGTTGTGATGAGTAACTAAAATATCCATTTTGATTTGTTGTTGATTGTTCTAGCACTGTTTCAATCATATTTTGATAAAAATACCTGCTTGTTGGCTTTTCTTACTCCACTCGCGAAGAGCAAGCAACACGTGCCATGAGCGCGTTTGACGACTCATATTATTTATAGAATGATGGGCTAGCTTGACCTATAAGCTATTCACATAATTCGATAATTCTGTGCGCCTACCACAAGATCACAGTAGTTATTTTTACGCTACGTAGTAAGCTGTATTACTTCACATTGTACTGCAAAATTAAGCACTTATTCATCAAGCTGCGATTGCTTGCAATTCGATGCGAAATGAGTGTACACTTACATAATATTTCAGCTGAAGTTCCCGGCCCATCATATACTTCTCCATTGACAGCTCGTCCGTACTCCAGGGAAGTTTTACCTATTTTCACCTGAACGGACATACAGGTCACATGAAGTAGGTTTTTAATGTACGTAATATCATGTAATTTTCGTAAAAAGCGGTCCACAAAGTTATCTTAGATCCTTGAAGACTAAACATTGCTTAGATAGGAGCGAAAACCAGATCAGCCTACATAAATGGAATGGAACAAGGTCCATGCTCATATCTCACACTACGATATTCAGCACATGATTATTGTTTCTTATTCGACGCGCTTCTGTTGGCCGTCAACTCTTTAAAACTATCAATAATCTCTTCATCGGCATTGTTACACTCAAGTGTAACAAGGCCGATAAATAGTTATGATGAAAAGTTAGCCATATTTATTCTTCGTTATTTTACATCACCGTTTGGTGTGTAGCTACCACAGGTGTATGCTAAATACAGGCGTAAAATGTTTGAAATCATTCGACTCCAGTGTATAGAAGATATAATTTTAGCACTACGGAGTAAACTGTTCTACGACATGTATTCTACTGGCACTCTCAAATTTTCATAACTTCTTTTTTTATTTTATGACGGGGAAGCGCGTACCTTCATCTCACCTGGTTTTCAAGTAATGACATCGATATTAAAAAAAAAAAAAAATCGATGAGCATACCATTAGACCACAAAGGCGTTTAAAATGTATGATTATTTTTTATAATTAAAACTAATAAACCTTTGTGTAGCATTAATATGTTAGGTATGTCAATTTTTAATAAATATACTCATTCTATTCAATTTTGCTTCCAAAGAACTTGATGTATCTTGACGTTTATTGGTTCTTGATGTCCATTAAGTACCAATAAACGTCAGTAAAAACAGCAGGATATCACAAACTGCATTGCTATTTCAGCCTAAACTCAGGTTATTATTGCTGCTTTTCCAACATTCCTCTGCAACCACGAGCTACATACTTACCAAGTCATCATAATTATCCACGTGGACCTTTGAGTCAGAGAATGGCAGGAGTAGCATCTGTGCGTCTGCGTGGAAACCGATGTAACCTTGAAGGTTCTCTATCTTGGAAATGTATTCTGATAGAGAACGCGTCTCTACTTCTGAAAATGGCTTGGCACCGGCGTATAGCTCATATTCACATGGGTCGGTAGAAGATCCTTTATGGGCTGAGAGTTATACATAATGAGTCATGTGCCTTTTGCGACGCCTTTTCTTTTTTCTTTTTCTTGCTTTTTTTTTATATGCAAGAAAAGGCGTCGCAAAAGGACCCATCGCCAAGGAGTGGAACGCGTTGCTTCGATTAGGTATAGCATAAGATTTATCAAGTCAAGAGTGATCCATCGTAGGCTGCATTGCTTAACATCAGGCGAGGTAGCAGTCAAACGCAAGTCTATCCAATCTAAAAAAAATCTTATCGGATTATCTTCATGAAGATTTTTTTTCATGAGAAACTTTTACTTTTACTGACAAATCATCAAACGCAAGTCTACAATTATGATGTATTACCTATAATAAGGTAAAATCACTAAATTGTTCTGTGGGTAAAATATATAAGGTGGAGACCTTGGGTCCGTGGGGAGCCGGTGCCCTCCGGGTTTTCAAAAATATTGCGGGGCTTTTGACTGAGGCGACACGTGACCCAAGGGCTGGCTCTTATTTAGGTCAGCGAATTGTATATTAATAAAAGTGTATTTTCATTTGAAATGACTAAAACTCTTACATTTCCAGTTATAGTCCCAGTTTCTGTTGGGATCTGCGCCACGACAACCGTTTGGAGATTTTGATCGCGTCTTCCTCCACATTCGATCCTAAAAAAACATATATTTAGTTACCCTCTGTAGCCCGTGCTAAGGCGCCACTGTCTTTCTGTCTATTGTCGAATTCGACAATCGACTGCAATTTGTTAATGGACCCAGCTCCCAGTCATTGCATTCAGATTTGTGGTAAAATGTAAAAAAATGTTTTATACAGTAAGTTTAATGGAGCTTGGTTTTCACGGACTTTCGTGCACAAGGTCTGCCGGCAGGATTTCGCACCACGCAAGCCTTAATGACATTATCCGTCGAGCTTTTACCAGTGTCTATGTTCCAGCCGTTCTTGAACCGAATAGTATGTTACGTAATAATGGTATGCGGCCCGACGGTATGACTCTTGTCCCATGGAAAATGGGTAGGCCTTTGGTGTGGGACGCTACCTGCGTCGACACCCTAGCGCCATCTCATCTGCCTGGGACATCAGTTAGGGCTGGTGCGGCGGCTGATTCGGCCGAGGATCACAAAAGGCGCAAATATATTGGTCTCGACAGAGCTTACCTATTTGAGCCTTTTGGGGTGGAGTCCTTGGGTCCGTGGGGAGCCGGTGCCCTCCGGGTTTTCAAAAATCTTGAGGGGCTTTTGATTGAGGCGACACGTGAACCAAGGGCTGGCTCTTATTTAGGCCAGCGAATAAGCATAGCTATTCTGCGTGGCAATGCAGCCAGTGTCTTAAGCACGCTTCCGTCTGGTACTGGTTAGTTACCTATAGGCCATTTGTAACGGTCGCATTTAATAATTTTAAGGCTCGAATAAGAGGTGAATTGTCATGCCCTCCAGCGCACCTCCAGCACGGCCAGTAGGGCGTGAAGGCCTGGGCCTTCAGTGTGTATTTGAGTATTTCATGAATAGAAATAGAAATTCTCAAAATCTTTTCTTAGGGGATGCCTACGTCATAGTAGCTTTATGCATGCAAAGTCCCGATCGGTTTAAAATTTACAAAGTTTCATACAAACTTTCATCCTCCATTTTATCCCCTTGGATCCCTGATGATGACCCTTAATCAAAATCCTTTCTTAGCGGATGCCTACGTCATAACATCTACCTGCATGCCAAATTTCAGCCCGATCCGTCCAGTGGTTTGGGCTTTGCGTTGATAGATCACTATGTCAGTCAGTCAGTCACCTTTGAGTTATACATATTTAGAGATATACAGCTAGGTCGACCTTACCGAAACGAAGCTGTAGTGGTATCCGTCAGGATTGACGGAAGGGAATATGTGCCAGTCGATCTGGTCCCTCAAGCCATGTATCTCCGGATCCTTGCTCGTCAGCAACTGGTTAATGAAGTATGTTGTGGTGGCAGGGGCGATCCATTCCCGTGCGTGAATCCCTTGAAAGTCAAAACGGTTTCAAGTTGACTAACATTGTTTTTACTACCGTTCATTTGTTTTTTTTTTTTAATTTTGACCAATCATTATTCGATATTATAGAAGGAGTTTTTGTATGTGGTTTGTTGTTGTTTAGGTTATTTTTAGAATGTTGATTTTTCATTTCTGTACCAAAGGTACAACGGTAAGTTCATGCTATATGTTTGTAGTTTGATGCGAACTTGCTAAAAGCCAAACAACAGGATTGTTGTCTATGATACTTACCTGTTTATTTATTATCAAGTTTAAATAGGAGTCGGTCCCATTTTTGAAATCAGTATAGCGATTTTCAAACACACGGAAAGTTTTCGAATCGGAAACATCACTTTTTATCGGATCGCACATGGAATCCGATAGATTTAAACGCTATTCTCAAACCATTTATGAATTTCTTCTGTGGGAAGCATCGAATTCTGAAGTCAAAATATTTAGATTTAGGAGTAAAGAATAGCGTTTTCGGAATCTCCCTCGGAAGCTTCCGAATTCGATCCGATAAGGCTCTCTGAATGTTTGAAAATAGCTATACAGGTGAGATGAGGACATAAAAAAAAGTTAGTTCCACCAGGCTAGCGACCAAATGGTGAATGTTTTTTTTTTAATCTAGTTTTTTTTGGGTCATTTTTCGTCGTCCGACTATGCCAGTAATTTAACAACCTAATCTGATTTCAAACCATCATACACCATTGTGTATAACATCCTAACGGCATGATTTGAAATCATAGATTGAAATCGGATTAGTAGGTTGGTCAATTTTGTAAGCCACTACGGGATTGGCATATTCGTCCAACGAAAAATCTCCCAAAAAAATAAGGATAAAAATAAAAAACAAAAAGGCTAGCGACCACCCTCCTGCCGAAGTCCGACGTCAAATAGTTTCCCGTATTCCTTCTGAGCATTCTTGGTAAGCTCGCTCCATCGTTAACCTCATCTTTTTCCTGGCCTAAAGCTAGACAAGCTTCAAGGTCAAGTGTAAACCTATCACATTATTTTGTTTTAATTCACTTAGATCCATTATGTATGTGGCTTTTTTTTATTGCACTATTGGAAGTTGACTGGATTTCACGTATTTCAAGTTATGATAAGGCCGAAGGTGGAAGCACACATCACCCGGAATTCTTAATCCCAGACCTCTAAATGCCAGAACACAACAATTTTTAAGAATTGTTGTTATGGCGACAGAATTAGGTAAGGCGGACTTAAACAAAGTGATCAAACCCAGAAACTCTGGATTTGACACCGGTAGCCGAACCACAAGACCAAAGAGGCGGTGATGAACTGTGTTTTCAATACCTACCAGATTCAATAAAAATAACGGGTTTCTTAGGTCCTCCATCGGGAGTGTTGATTCGGAGGCCAAGTATCTTCCTGTTTTCATAGCTCTGTCCACCTTCAATCAACTCTGTCAGATTCGGGAACGCCACGCTCATATTACGAAGATATTCGTAGATCTGATAAATATACAGACGCACTTGTTTAAATGAAGTTTGTAATGTGTTTGTTTATAAATTGTATATTTATGATGTGTAGAACCTACTTATAGTATTTAAATTTAGTATAATTAACATAAGCTACCTAGATTTAGCATCGCCGTTTTTCTATAAATAAAAAATTGATCCTTTTTTCTTTTATCACTTTTTCTATTTGTCATTTAACGATTCAAACGCTAACCAGATGTACACATATAGACGTCATTGTACCAAATTGAGCGATCTAGTTTAGGAACCTATACTGAACTGCATCGGACATGAGCGGCGTCTAATTATGTGATGGCCTACTATCATATAATTAGACGCCACTCATTTCCGGAGTAAGAAATAATCAAGTACCTTATTTAGTGAATAGATGGAAGATAATAACATTTATTCAAGTTGTGTTATCACTTATGTGACAATTGTGTCGTTGTTGCTAATAAAATTCTTTAGACCTTAACCTAATCAAATCTAAGGGGCCAACAATGATATGAAAATATCTTGCACTGCGATCGCTGTTTAGGAAGGCAATCCTGATAAAAATAGGAGATTTAACATGCGTCAAAAGCATTGGAAGGATTGGATGTGATCTTCAAAGGAATATCTCGTTCACTTTTCTGTGCATCACAAACGCTTGTAAGTAATTCAATTATGTAAATTAAATATAAGAAAATAACAGTTTCATTTAAATTAATTATATTTTAGTACATATAAATTCAATCCTATTAAAGAATTGTTTAGATCTTTTGAAACATAAAATATAAACCGTGCTTAACCCAGGTGGAGAACCTAGGTAAAGCAGAGGTCCGGACCATTGAATAGGCCTTACTTCTACAACCATCGAAATCAATAAATATATCACTGTAGCACCATCTAGTCCCAAACTATGTGCAGCTTGTGGTATGGGAACTCAATTACAGAGAACTTATCTCCTTTTTTGCAAAACCATATTTATGATACAATATTACACCGTAACACAGAATCAACATCGATTTTCATGGTGTTGTTGAACCCACAACATACAGCGCAGAAGGATGATCTTCTACCAACTATGATGTCAGGCCAGTTGCAAATAGGACTCAATATTACTCACACCATCGATATCGTAATAAGATGTCCAAGAAAAGGGTTTTCCGCACTCCGCTACTGTCTCTAAATCGATCAGCTCAGATACATCCTCCACTTTAACCCTCATCCGCAGACCAGCGGCTCGACCCAGAGTATCCAAATCTTTTACTAATTCTGGAGGAACCAATATTTGCGCTGCGGAACCTTTCATCTTATATACAGGTATGTTCTGGGAAAAAAAAACACTAATAATTCAGTCGGAGAAAAGATAATCTCAGTTTAGATGCTGCAGTCAATGGTCATTTGATGGCAAATTGTTAAGATATTTTTTACGGCTTTCATTATATAATCACTTCAAGTAGTAATGATAAAGCTGAAGGTGCACTTCACCTGTCGTCAGCAGACTGAGACTTATAACAAAGCAATTAAAATTGTTGTTATGGCAGTATATACAAAGGTAAGATAGGTGTCGCTAGCCTGGCGGACTTAAACTAGCCCTACCGACAACCAAACTGAATGAATGAATGAATGAATTAATTAATGAAAATACTTTATTGCACACCTTCAATAAAACTGGGCTACTTAAAAAATGTATATGGGTGATCATATCGCTTACAAGCGATTTCTTCCAGACTGCCTTTGGATGGTGATGATTTTATGGCTAAAGAGGTGGCTGAGCACAAATTTGTACCCTTCTGGGGATTTAACCTATAGGTCTGATTCCGGTGGGTGAACTAGTAGACCACAGCGGTTAAATGCTAAACTAGTTAAATGATGTTATACTGAAACAGTCTTATTTATCGCCGAAAAGTGCAGTATTCTCGTAGATGTAAACATAATTCAAATATCGTTTGTCTTTCAATCATTCAAACTAGGGTATAAGCATACCCTAGATTGACACGTTTGCTACTTTTATCCCGGAAAATTGCAGTGTTCCCGTGGGATGACAAAAAAATCAAACATTGGTATAATAAAATACAATTACAAATAAGCTAAATTTATCCCAAAATTCACCCCAAAATAGATACAAAATGCATTTGTCCTTTGTTGCTCTTTCACGCAAAACTACAGTATAGATTGAACTGAAATCATGCATATTGTTCTGGACTACGGGAACATAATACACTCCTTTTAATCCGAGTAATACGTTGACAAATTTGTAAGCAGATGCTAGTATAAAATATATTAATTCAGACATAATTATAGCCCATTTATTTATTTATTTATTTATCTTGGCTCACATGCTCGCAGACAACAGAGGAATGAGAGGAACAAAAAGTAGAATGAACAACTTACATAGGACTCCACCAAGTTCGTCACTAACTTCGTCACTTCACCCTGCGGTCCTTCAATCCCATAGACTTTATGATTTTTATACGATTTGAACGTGTTTGTGTCATGGTTTAAGACTCCAGCGTAGCAAGCTTGTAAAATGCTAATGAAGAATACACAGTTTGTATCGAAAATCATTGTTCAATGATAATAGCTACATTACATACACTTTCTCTATGCTCTTGTATTTATGCAAGAGTGATAGCGTAGCGCATTGACAAGTTGGTTTGTGTGTTTGGTTGTAATATCTTCCCATTGCTAAGACTGGCCTACTCTCAACCTGCTAGAGAGATTGGGTCGTATCGATGAAGTATTTCCCTTAATGGATATAGACTAGAATATGCCAACAACAGTCTTTCGCTGTGTTACGACCTTAATGTCTTTAAGAACAGTTAATAGGCACTTTCTGGGTAGGCTCGCTCCATCGAGCAAGCTTCAAGGTCAAAAGTCACCAGAGCATGTGATTTTGTATTATCTTGAAACATAAACTCCATTGGTGAACAACGCGTCCTTCAGCCACCTCGTAGACCACGGATTACATCAACAAACAATCCTATTTATCAGAAAAACCCAAGTGTTGCCGTAGTATGCCGCATATTATCTTTATCATTAGTAATGCGCATAATTGAAATATACAGTAAATAAAAAAGATTTTAAGCATGCATGGTAGTTGGTTAGAAAATACCTTTCACATGGTAAAACATTTTTTTCGGAGGTAATAAAATTAGATAACACTTGAACATAAGCATTCTTCGAATATTCCATTTGTAATTGTGTGAACTGTACTCTACCATAGGTTTGTGCCAACTACAGTCTCGTGGGCAGGAGATAAAATGTGAGAAAAAAATTATAGGGCCTCTGTGGAATAGAATATAGTACTAAATTTGGCAGTACAAAGCAATTACCAGCACTGTGATTTTATTTGTATCATTAGTTTGGTGGGGTGAATCACAAACACTATTTTGTATTTATGATCCATTTTAGGGTCAGAAATACATAAGAAAGTTTCTGGTTCATTCAGTAGTATGTAGCTGAGTAGGTAGTATTATTTGAATAAATAAATAATTTAAAATTGCCGCCATTTGCTCGATGGATTTAATGGTCTATTTACACTAGAAGTTTGTAACTCAATTAAATTCGCCAAACTGTCAAGCAACTTGTGGGCTTCGAAATGATCGTGTGCACGTCCGAATGTTAACCACTTTTTATGCATGGAGTTGGATTTCTTGCTGTTAGGATATTAGTGTTCTGTGGGTACTACTGACTGTTTATTTAAATTGAATTCAAAATAAATTTATTTTTGATATTCATAAGAATATCTCTTCTATTATGTACACCATCAACATCTTCCTGCCTGTTATCCCACACTAGGTGGGGTCTTGTTAGAGTTTAGGGCTAGATTTTAAGCCGCCTGCCTGATCTCAACCCTCTTTGGAAATACTTCGATGTGTGGGATGAGGATTAATAACATAATAAGGATTAAGTTAATTAGGTGGATAAAGAGGGATGATAAGCAGTTCGGAGTAGCGTACGCGTAATGATTCCGGCCAGATATCGGACAAATATCTCTAGAACCACCCTTCCAAAAACATTAAATTAACCATGTGAAATAAATCAATATAACTAGACATTTTACAAGGCGCCATCTGGCCCCAAACTAAGTATTTGGCTTACTTGCACATGTCTAACTGTCACGTTTATCTGAAATAAGTAAGCTCTAGATCTCGAGGCTCGCCTATGCCTGGGCGAGAATGAGGCCTACGATGGGGCGAGTTTTCCCAGAAGCTGCCAATGAAAGGCACTGGCACTCCCGCGTGCCAACGGAACTCAGCTAATCTAGTTGCAAGCCAGGTAGACCTTTATAGCTCCTACCACTAGCGATAGGATCATTCAGCTGTAACCGTTGACTGAGATTAATGGTTTGTTGCCTAGGGTAGCCCTGGAAACTGGTACCTCCTAGTAGTGTAGACCACGGTAGGACCAGGTAGAACCCACCCCAAACTGGCTTTCAGACTAAACGATTCAGTGCCATGTTTGCAAATAAACAATTTTATTTCATTTCTTCTTTTGTGAGTGGTCGAGTAAGATATTTTATTTGTACAGTTAAGTTTTCACCATCTCTATTTCTCCGCCTGAACTTGGCGGTAATACAATAATAGTCAATTGTGTAAATATATTTCTCTCACATTATGTTTGTATTTTACAGCCGAAAAATAATCGACTCTACAAAGTGGTTACGCTCAAATGTCATGCAAAGAAGGGTGAATACACGCAAAACACATAAATATGATTTGTTATTGAATGTTCTCGCCAAACGGCCGAATGGTCTTTGTCATTGGTTGTTAATCACTATCGGTGACTGAACATCCAATGAAAAAGCTTATTTTTGTGGAAATGCTAATGTCAAATAAAACTATCAAAGCATGCGAAATGAAGGGGATAATAAAATAGCATATGGAGCATAATTATTTAAGTTTCCAAAATTTTATTCTACTCTTTCAGCTTTCGGCTATGGTCTCTTCAGATTTTGTAGAAAGCGGGTATACCCTAGAAATATCCCAAGTTCCTAGCCTCCTTGACTAATCCGAGCATCATCTGTGTGACTTCGTCTCCCTGCTCGTATATCCTGCTAGCTGGCCAGTGGAAGTAAAACCCGCGTAGCTCGTAGGTATACACTAAAGGCGTGCCCATCTTGCTGCGCACCCAGTCCATGCTGCCACCTGAGGCTGCGTCTGTGAAAGGTATTTTGTTCCTTTATAGTTTTTTTTATTTACAACGGGAAAGCACATGGCTTCATCTCATCTTACCACAACGCCTAACCACAACGTCTTATAGCGTTCTTGTTTTGATATTACATTACTTTTGTCTCGTTTTGTCTACGCTGAACAGATAGTGACAAAAGTAAAGTAATATCAAAACAAAATTGCTATAAGAGGTCGTGGTACCCCCCTGGTGTCAAGGTATGATAAGGCCGAATGTAGAAGTGCACTTTACCTGGAATCCTCCACAGTTTGAGGCACTGGCAATCTTACTTCTAAATGCCAGAATGCTGTAATTATAATTTTTGTTATGAAGTCCTTAGGTCAGATAATGGTATTTAGCCAGGTGGACTATAGACATGCCCTGCCACCAACCATGGCTAGGTGAACTAAGAACAAGCCCTATCACCAACCAAACTGAGCACCGATACATACACATCTACATCCACCAATACCGGTGTATGAACCACTAGACCAAAGAGGCGGTTAAAATATTGCTTTTAAGTTGTTTCGTCGTCCCACTACATAAATATTTTTGTGTAAGGGAAAAAAAACATGCTGTGTAGTCTTCTTTAAAGGCGAATACATATTTCATTTCTACTCTGCGTCACGGTTGCTAGTGACCCTACCTCAAAACACGAGCATAGAGGCCAAAGTTTACAATGAGTTACGTAAGGCATGCAGATTAGTCTTTTTTTATGTAAGGACGATGAGATGATAGCCTTCATCTCACCTGATTTTTTCAAGTTATGATAAGGCCGAAAGTTGAAGCGCATTTTACCCAAAATCCTCCCAAACTGAAGAACTGGCTATCTTACCTCTAAATGCCGGAACACATTTGGAACTGAAACGGAAATTTGCCCATTCCGTAGTGAGATGCAGTAAAAAAAGACCAGCGGAGACCCATTCGCGGTATCACTGGCTGATTAAGGCTACGAGGGCTTTACTCACACAATATTTCTGCTGCAGTGCCTGGACCATCGTATTTTTCACCATTGACCGCTTGCCCGTACTCCAGAGACGTTTTACCAATCTGAACCTGAAAATATATAGGTGGATGTCTTTTAAAAACGGAAGTGGAACAGGGAATCAACATTTCCGTGCTTAAGAGCACCCCTTTTTCAGTGTGTAGTAACTCTGCTTTCTGAGATTTATTAACGATTAACTCGTCACCATGGAGGTCATCATTTAAGAGACAACCCCTTGGTGTCAATTGTGTCACCAAGGCGTCACGTCAATAGTAACGTTTAGTTTTTGCACTTAGGTGGGCAGCAACTACAAAGGACACGAAAGGAACCGCCTCTGTGGAATAGTGGTTCAACTCGTCACCATGGAGGTCATCATTTAAGAGACATCTTCAAATCCTAATGCAAAAATATTTCATGGCACTAATTCAAACAAAACGAATTCCACTTTTCTAATTTAGAAAAGATGTTGTAGTTGAACCAAATAAGGTCATTACTTTTGCGCCACCTAGATACAACTCACCTGTAAAAGTCACTCTTAAATGGCTGGACCGATTTTGAAGATGTTTTGTGTACCTTGATTGTTTAGATTTTTAATTTGTCATAAAATAGCGATGTAGTCGTCACGGGATGACGCGATCGAAGTTCTGGGTGTTCCACTAGTAAAACTTTCAAAAAAATATTACTCCTGCAACAACCACCACAGGCTTTATCCACGTACCAAGTCATCATAGTTATCCACGTGGTCCTTCGAGTCGGAGTACGGCAGCAGCAGGGTCTGTGCGTATGAGTGGAATGCGATGTAGCCTTGAAGGTTCTCTATCTTGGAAATGTATTCTGATAGAGAACGCGTCTCTACCTCCGAGAATGGCTTGGCACCGGCGTATAGCTGATAGTCACATGGGTTGCTGGACGAACTGTGGGCTGAGAATTAAAATTGTTGTGTATAGCTTCAGGCGTAAATCTACGTAAATACATTTAGAAATCATTAGAAGCACATGACCGTTCACTATAGTTCCAAACATAGTCATAAATAAACGACATAGTCTTTTTTTATTATATTTATTGCATTCTTCCTATTTCCTTCAGGGATTTTATGTATTTTTCAAGCTTTAAATATTGACAACTCTAGTAGAGTTACTCGATTAGTGACACATTTAGGTAGTCAAACGCACAATGACACATGTTTCTAATATTGGGTATAAGACACAACCCATTAGTGTCAATTGTGTCACCAAGGCGTCACGTCAATAGTAACGTTTAGTTTTTGCACTTTAAAGGTGGGCAGCAACTACAAAGGACACGAAAGGAACCGCCTCTATGCCTCTGTGGTCTGTGGTTCAACCCACCGATTTCAGATCCAGAGGTCCCGGGTTCGGTCCCCATGGGGAATACAATATATTGTGCTTGGTTTGGTTGGTGGTAGGATTTTGTTTAAGTCCGCCTGGCTAGCTACCATCTTACCTAATTCTGTCGCCATAATAACAATTCTAAAATTGTTGTGTTCCGGCATTTAGAGGTAAGATAGCCAGTTCCTCAGTTTGTTCCTGGTGAAGTGCGCCTCCACCTTTGGCCTTATCTTAACTTGTAACCAGATGAAGGCCAAGCGCTTCCCCGTCGTAGAATAAAAAAATAAAAAAAAACTGGCGGGTTTGATTTATTCTGTTTGGTTTGATTAATGATTTGGAATGAAATGTCATTGGAAATGTTCAAACTCTTACTATTCCAGTTATGGTCCCAGTTTCTGTTAGGATCAGCGCCACGACATCCGTTTGAAGATCTTGATCGCGTCTTCCGCCACATTCGGTCCTTTAAATATACATAACGATTACCAACTCGCCTGCCAGCCGCGGTAATTGTGACAAATCTAAATTAAGCCAACTTGATAGACGCAGGGAGTCGATGGGTGAAAGCAGGTTCGTTATTTGTGGTATTGATTGGAGGAGGTCTATGTTTAGTAGTGGATGAATGTAGTTTTTTTTTGTTGCTACTTTGCGTCTTTGTTATTTACACCTACACATTTTAACTGTTGAAAGAAAAGGATTTTTGAGGTGAGACAGCAACCTTAACCGTTATAGTTACAGGAAAATTTTCCTAGGCGACCAGCCATATATCTTATTGAGATATTCTGAACTGCATTCACGAAATTAGGATTTAAACTTTTTTTTAATGCCAATCGATCCTGACTGATCCTTATAAGAAACACTTATAAGGATCAGTCTCTACCGGACCGACTACGGTCTGAAATGCTGAAATTAAAAAAAAATCGTGAAAAACTTTTCCATTGATACGGTCGCACTGTGGGCACGTAAGGTTATTTTGAAAGTTGTACGAGATTGCCACAGGTGTTCGAGCCTTTAGTTAGAAATGAATTACCCAAACGAAGCTATAGTGGTATCCATCAGGGTTGACTGCAGGGAAGATGCGCCAGTCGAATTGGTTCCTCAAGCCTTCTATCTCCGGGTCTTCGCTCGTCAGCAACTGGTTGATGAGGTATGTTGTGGTGGCGGGGGTTATCCATTCCCGTGCGTGGATTCCTGACAAAGATTTCAAACTCCTACATTGATTTGTGTATTGGTTGTGGGTTGTATTTTCGATTCCAACCCAGAAAAAGCATTTGTGTGATGAATATCTATGTTTGTTCTGTGTTTGGGTGTTATATTGCATGATAAGTATGTATTTACAAAAAAAAGTATGAGCCTAAGTATTATATCCGTAATCTAGTTCCCATATTATAAGCTTTACTTAGTTTGGGACTAGATGCCGCTTTGTAAAATTAATGTCCTGTAAAAATATTTACTAATTTGTATTTTTTGGTACATGGCATAACCCACTCAATATCTAAGTGGTAATTACCTTTCTACTACTGATTATAAGGACGACTTGCTGAGATTTTTTGCTAGAATTGCCGAGTAATGCATTTCATAAATATGAACCGGCTCCGGAACGTAGTAACTGCCATCTCTTGGAAATTTCCCAAACCTTTTCTTTGTGTAGGTACCTACCCTAATGGCTCAACCTTATAAAAGAGGATTCTGAAATACGTTCTGCATTTTCTGAATTTAATGTTTATAGTTCCTTTCATTGGAGCTAGATGGCGTGTGAAAGGTCGACCAAGAAAATATTTACTAATATACTATTTTATTGCATCATTTTATTTAGTATCTTTTGCGTTGCATCTTTTTTTAGCTACTTACTTTGAAAAATTAAAGTAAAAGTAACTGATTCATGGAATTTTCCCTTTCGAGGAATCACCAGTTCACTCTCTGAGCGTGGATCTTGTTAGTGTAAAATAAATAGTTAATGTTCTTTGTAGCTAGGTTCACCGAAATAATCGCCGCCTCTGTGGTCTTGTGGTTCAACCCACCGATTTCAGATCCAGATGTCCCGGGTTCCATCCCTAGGGGCAGTACAATATTGTGCTTGGTTTGGTTGGTGGTAGAAATTTGTTTAAGTGCGCCTGGCTAGCTACCACCATCTTACCTAATTCTGTCGCCATAACAACATTTCAAAAAATTGTTGTGTTGTGGCATTTAGAGGTAAGATAGCCAGTTCCTGAGTTAGTTGAGGATTCCGGGTGAAATGCGCTACCTTCGGCCTTATTTCATCTAGTAACCAGGTGAAATGAAGGCCAAGAGCTTCCCCGTCGTACAATAAAAAAAAAACTTGTGCATGAATTTAAGAGGTGTCCCACAACCTCTAAAATTAATGGAAAATAAATTATGAACTCATTCATATTACAGTAAATAACGCATAATGGGCGGTCTAATCGCTAAAATCATTTAGAAAAATACGCTGGTGTACTAAAAATTAGCATTCGCAGATAATAATAACACAAATTCCAAAAGCAATAAATAAATATACATATAAATATAAATATAAGATACCTATTTAATTAGCATAAATACATATATATTTTTAGTATAACTAAACATAAAGATAGTTATGCTGCGTTTAGCATACCTGATTCAATAAACATAACGGGCTTATCCGGCCCATCTTCAGGAGTGTTGATCCGGAGGCCGAGTATCTGTCTGTTCTCATAACTCTGTCCACCTTCAATGACCTCGGTCCAATCCGGGAACGCCGAGCTCGTATTACGAAGATAGTCGTAGATCTGATAAATATAAACACACAAAAAACATACAAATGAAACGCCCAGACGTTTCTCCCATCACGTGAGAATTTCTTCAAATCCTTTCCTCATGTACCCTGAACTACAAATGGAAGTTACTCTGACAATGTCAAGTCTCTATGAACTCTGGGTTTTTTTTTATATTACAGGACATTAACTTTACTCAGCGCCATCTAGCCCCAAACTTCAGCATATCTTGTAACATGGGAACTAGATTACGGATAGGATACTTAAATACGTTGTGTAAATACGTACGTAATATATGATACAACACCCAAACACAAAACAAACATATATTCATCAGACAAATGTTTGTCCTGGGTGGGATCAAACCCACAACCTACAGTGCAGAAGGCAGAGCTACTACTAGTTATTGGTTTGGGCTGTGCGTTGTTGGTTTGTCAGTCAGACAGAAAAATACCCGAAGATTTTATGCTTAGATTAGCTGTCAATAAAAGCACATACAAGACCACTAACGAACTGTCGTCACCGTCTTTCCTCTTTTTTAGATAGTTATTTTATTTTTTCTCTTGCCTATAACAATGCCTTACTGCATAGGTCACATCCACAAAAAACATAGCCTACACAGCACTGCATTGCGCCCGTCAGACGTAAATATGTTAAGCCTCACGTGCCTGTAATATCACCTGCGATATACCATATCCTTCAAACCGGAACACAGCATTGCTGCTTGGCTGAAATAGGTATGGTGATAGTACTTCCCCGGACGAGCCCTTTCACAGTTTCACAGTTTCACAGACATGTATCGTAAGTATACAGTTTCTATAGGATACAACAATGTCTTGGATTCTGAAGTACGCACAAATGCAGAGCTATCGATTCTTGCTCCAATCACCTATTTAACTCTTCCAAAGTTTTACTTACGTCATCAATATCAAAATACGATGTCCAGGAGAACTGTTTACCGCGCGACGAAACTTGAGTCTCCGAGTCGATCAGCTCAGATATATCCTCCACGATTACGCTCATCTGCAGACCAGCAGCAAGGCACATAGCATCCAAATCGGTCACTAATTCTGGCGGAACTAATATTTGTGCTGTGGAACCTTTCATCTCATACATAGGTAGATTCTGAAATGAAAAGATGTTGTACTCCGGTGCCGTGTTTAGTAAACTTTCCAGGACCACTGTCGCTCCTAGCCCTAGAGGGAAAGCGAAAAATCAACATCTCGAATCCCACAATAAGTCACTAGGCCACCATCTTACCTTAGTTTGTCGCCATACCAACAATTCTAAATTGTTGTGTTATGGTATTTAGAGGTAAGATAGCCAGTTCCGTTGCAGTAGCCAGACTGTTGAGGATTCCGGGTCAAGTGCGCTTTCACCTTCGGTGAACATACCTCAAAACCAGGTGAGATTAAGGGCAAGCGCTTCTCCGTCGTAAAAATAAAATTATCTTTTGTACTTCCAATATATTATTGTTTATAAACACAACGTTGATAACTCAGTGTCTGACCGCACGCTTTTTTTAATACGCGACCTTAATCAAACATTAAGTCACCATTCAGAGACATCGCTAAACATAAGACTCCATTCAATCAAATCAACTGGTTTTCAGATAAACTTTTTGAATTCGGAACACTGTTTATGAAACAAACAACAAACGTAAGTTTTTCAGATAAAACCGTTCAACACTGGTTGTTACCAGAAACAAAGCAAACAGAAAGTATCAGAATAGTTTTGTGTTACTTACATAGGACTCCGCCAAGTTCGTCAAAAGCTTGGCCACTTCATCTTTCGGCCCTTCAATCCCATATACTTTATGGTTTTTGTACGATTTATAAGTATTATTATCAGGGTTCAGAACCCCGGCGTAGCACACTTGTAAAACGCAGATGGAAAATACACAATTTCTAACGAAAATCATTGTCCTGTTGTAATTACTGTATTGCGTGGGAAACCCACATGCCCTAGTATTTATGCGAGAGAGGTATCATTACGCTTTATTGAATTGATTTGTTGCTTTGATTGTACAAGACTTTTGAGTGAACGTGGAAACCCCAACAAAAAAAACACACTTTGATATAATCAATTCGGGACATATGACATATGATTTATTGAATACTTACATACTTACTTTTTTTTTGTTAATACTCACAAGACACAATATAACACCCATATGGCAAAAGGCGACCAAGGGCACGGCAGATAGTTAAAACATCACCTTGTGTACTTCACAACAATACTGCAGTCACAGATCCATCTGCCAAACGTGGTGATTATACCAAATCCTTATTATATATTCAATCCCAATTGCATTAAACTGAAATAATTGGGTAGTATTAAATGAGAAACATAGTTTGAAGACCCCCTAGACCAGAAGCATAGGACCAAGAAGCCTGGAACGACTGACGACATTATGGCGATTGCAGGGTGTCGATGGATGGATATAGCTCAGGCTTGCTATTTGTGACGTCGATTGGCGGAGACGAGTTCAGCAGTAGACGTGTGTGGGCTGAAATGTTTGGATAACCAAAGAATGGATGAAGTCTACGATGAAGCGAGCTAACCCAGCAGGGCTTGGTGCCGGACTTTGGTAAGAGGAGGAGGATGATGATGATGATTGCATTGTATGATTCGAGGCGGGGCCATATCCTGAAAAAAGACTTTTTCGCGCTGCATGATGCTAGTAGAAAACCCAAGCAACGTCGCAGTACGCTACGTGTCATTATCATTAGTAATCCACGCACATCCACTAGATAAATTGTCAGTATAGACGATTTCAAGTATGCATTGTGATATGAGTGCGGGTACTTTTAACGTGATAATAGATTCTAGTGAAGGTAATGAATGATAACATATCTTACTTAAAATTTTCCTTTTGTAATTTGTGTGCACTAGCCGTAAATTTTCAACATAATGCATACCATATTTTATTCATTCGAATTTAAAACGGAATTTTATGTGAATTATGGCTGAGCTGTTTTTTTTTAGTAACTAGTTCACTTGTAAAACTGATCTTTTGATGTCTGGTTTGTGTTAGGTATTGAACCATGGAGATTTGACAATTTTTTTTACTAACGATAAGAGTGCGCTTTCATCTCATCAATTGACTCACTTTTGCTTTGTGCATTGCAACATTTGCTGGACTTCCCAACTAACTTCGGAGAATAAATAGGTTAACTCTTGACCTCTATCAAGGCTTGCGTCTAGCTCTAGACCTGAGCAAGAATAAGGCTGCGATGGAGTGAGCCTTCGTAACCGACTTTACGGATTCCGATACGCGTGAAGGACTAGATTCGATTAGTGGCTGGTATGTTACATTGTACGGCTACCGGCAAAAAGTTTACATTGAATCCACATATTTTTTTCTATAAATGACTAGTGTCACTGGCTATTTACTGCTATGCTAAACAGCGATGGGGTTGCAACTTGTTACTTTTGAATACTAGCTACTTATATCATATAGATCTACAATTCATTTTTTTATTGTTGATACCTAAGCGCTTGACCACCAGCTTACTTTAAAAACAAATAAAGATGTGGCCTAAGATGGAGCACGCTTGCTTAAAAGGAATTTGAGACTCCAAGATTGTACTCTTGCGGAAAAACAGACGAGGGCAAGGAATTCCATTCCTCACCAGTATTAATGATAAAGGTAGAGGCGAAACGATGTGTTCGGCACAATGAAATATTTACAAGGTACGGGTTGTAGTCTGCCGTACGTCTGCTAGTCGGCTGGTGGAATGGGCATGGGGTGATTAGGTCAAAGATATCGTGAGCACACTCGCCGAAATGGAATTTATAGAACACAGACAGCCTAGCAACCCGCCGTCTATGTTCAAGGCTCAGCAAATTGGCCTTAACAAGCGAATCATCACCTATGAGCATAGCAGAATGACGCTCAATCGAGTCCTGGGACGCTACCGCCGACGGCGAAGCCGATCTCCATTGGCTTAAAATTAGCTTCATGAGAACTAGAAACGATTTTTACTACCGGGTATGTGTCATATCCAAAATGGCATTTTCCATCTCAAAAGTGTACACATGTTATGAAACCTATCCGTTCAGTACATTTGATGGTAAAAATCGTTTCTAGTTCTCATGAAGCTAATTTTAAGTCAATGGAGATCGGCTTCGCCGTCGGCGGTAGCGTCCCAGGGCTTCGAGCCGATACTTGGCTAAGCAATCCTAGAGATGGCAGCACTACTCCATACAAGACCGGACCTGAGCTTTGTACAAACTTAAAAAAGCTGTCCCGGTGTGAAGTACCGCCGAACAAGCAAGAATACTCGATATAGGAGTTCAAGATTTACAAGCCTCACAGCTCAGTTGGTAGTAGCTCTGCCTTCTGCGCTGTAGGTTGTGGGTTCGATTCCCACCCAGGACAAACATTTATGTAATGAATATAGATGTTTGTTCTGTGTTTGGGTGTTGTATTGTATGATAAGTATGTATTTACAAAAAAAAAGTATTTATGTATTCTATCCGTAATCTAGTTCCCATATTACAAGCTATGCTTAGTTTGGGACTAGATGGCGCTGTGTGAAATTAATGTCCTGTCCTGTAAATTCGATGAAAGTTCAACGCCTTATAGGGTCAAACAATCATAGAACTGGAGCGAAGGGCCGTTAAAAATATAAACGTGATGACATTGCCTTTTTTTTGCAGATAACACACCCGCTTGAGTTTTGAAAGAGTTCAACCGTACAAGATTTGATTTCACCCTATCTACCCCGTCACTTATACTACATAGCATATGAGTTCATATAAAACTTTTTATATATTGTTTGACGCGCTTAGCCTTCTCTGATAGATATGTTATTATTTGGTATTAAAGTGTGCTTGTATTGAGGCCCAATGAATGTCCATCGGGCTTCAATACAATAGTAATGACAGAATTCACTAGAAATTACAAAGACAGTACTGGCTTCATTTTGAAAATTATGATGTGGCAGGTGACGTGTAAATTTTGTAAATACACAGAAATTAGAACAGAAATGTGATTTTGCTTTAAAACAGATATTTATCTGATATTTGGTTTACAGCAAGTAAACCAAATATTAGATAAATCAATACCGTCGGTATATACATTTGTGAACAGGCAGTTAACAAAACAGACGAACGGAATTCATAATTGTGTTATTGCTTTGTAAAACAATATGTAGAAATTTTCATCTATTTAGTGACAAGCTTTACAGATCAGTTGGTAGTGGCTCTACCCTCTGCACTGTAGGTCGAAATTCACAACAACACCCTAAAACAGTCATTTTTTTTGTTGTACGACGGGTAACGCTTGTATGTGTGTTGATAACGTGAGTAACACCCGTGTTTTAAAAAGTAATTCTAAAATTGTTGTGATCCGGAATTCAGGGATAAGATAGCCAGTACCTCAGTTTCTTGATTTCGTTGAGGATTCCGGGTGAAGTGCAATCTCTAATTTCAGCCTTATCTTAACTTTTAAACAGGTGAGATGAAGGTCAAGCGCTTCCCCTTCGTACAATAAAAAAAGAGGTAAAAAAGTAGCTTCTTCTGTTTTTCAACAAATTTAAATCTGGAACACCAATCTTTCCGCCAAGCGTGCTGATTATGGTCAATCTTTACCGTTTTGTAGGAAGTTAATTCAACATACTCGTAACTCGAAGATCTCGTTCGCTTCGCTAACTCGATCAAATATTTTATGGTATCGAATACTGTATTTGATGTTTGTTTCGAGCTGTGTTTTTTTATGAACTAGCAGTGTGGCTTAGCTCAAATACATACGCTGCCTTGTTATCTTTATTTATTTATTTATTTATGCACACAAAACATTATACAACCAATTAAAAACAAAATATAGATAATCAGATTTACAAAAACAAAACGAGACAATTCTGTGTTACACTGTAAGAAGAAAATAAAAATCGATACAAAATTATAACAAACAAAAAGAAGGAAAAAAATAAAAATTAATTAAAATACTTACACAAATCTATAAAAAAAAAAACAATTACTTATTTGTAGCACATTCTTCAAAAAGAATGGCTAAGATATCCTTCTTAAATTTAATTAATTTATTGTTGAATATGTCCAAATTTTTACTATTATGCACCAACAATTCATTGTAAAAGCGACACATTCTGACAATCGGATTGTAATAAGATGTGTTGTTTAGGTAAACTTGCAAGGCGAAAGTATGTTGAAAGGGGAAACGAGACCTAGGTTTGATGTTAATGTTGATACATGAGAGAAGGCTAGGGGAGTCAATAATAGAGTGTACTATTTTAAAAAGGTGATTAAATCTAGATACTTACGACGTGTTTCTAGCGACAAAAACTTGAATTTATTTAGTTTATCAGAATAACTAGGGACTGAACGCTTAGTGCCACATCGGTAACTCAGAATATATAAAAATTTCTTTTGAATCTTTTCGATTCGGTTATCTTAAAAGATTGCAGATTTATCATCAAACCCATATATATTTACTAAAGCCCGCCCATATTACGATCTTAATCACTTCCATCCATCGACTCGGACTGCTACAGTATACTTACTAGTGTAATTTATCCTTTTTTAAGGCTTTTATTTGAACATTTGAACATGATGTAACACATGTTTGAAGCTACTATTTACCATACGTAAACCCATGAGCGGACACGAACACCGAGGGTTTCGACAGCAAATATGTACAATAAATAAATAAAATAAAATTTGCTTTATTTTCCTTCACCTACACATTTGCATGTGCCCCTAGAGTAACGTAGGTAGAACTGGCCTCACTTTAATAATAATAATAGTGGGAATGGATGGGAAGAAGGGGAAGAAGAAAAGAAGAAGAAAGAAGCTTCCACACCTACTTATGGTGCTGTAAGTTCTGCCTTACCAGACCCAATGCGAGTGGTGCGATTAAACACATGTTTTTTTTATTCTATTTTTTATTGTACTACGGGGAAACGCTTGGCCTTCATCTCGCCTGGTAACAAGTTGAGATAAGGCCGAAGGTGGAGGCGCACATCACCTGGAATCCTCAAAAAACAATTTTAGAAATGTTGTTATGGCGACAGAATTAGGTATGATGGTGGTAGCTAGCGAGGCGGACCCAAACAAGGTTCTACCAACAACCAAACCATGCACAATATATTGGACTCCCATGGGGATCGAACCCGGGACCTCTGGAGCTAAAATCGGTGGGTTGAACCACTAGACCACAGAGGCGGTTAAAAGACATACATATGTGTTTGACATGAAACAGAAGAACTTCCGTTTACCATCATAAGCTCATCAACTCACGCTTCTTGCAATTTTGGTTTAATATGATTAGATTATTGTTGAGTCCGCAGCTGCACACAGCCACTTAGGGCGCTACCGTTGCCATAACCGTCGTGAAGTCGTGATCGTGCCTTTGCCCACTAAATCAAAAACATAGAGACCGTTACAAGCAGACCGGTCCCTCTCATTTTCCTTTTTCATACTACTATCTAAAATTTACACCAATTTCTATTAACCATATCACTAACCATCTCTAATACTAACACTAATAGTAAGTTACTACATAATGAATGCTTTCCTCTTATTATCTTCAAACTAAATCTCAACATCTGCTAAAAATTCTCCCCACATCCACAAACTCACTTGTCTACCTATTTAACTTAACTACCTTTAAATAACTATTTAGATCCAAATAACTTAAAAACCTCAAAAATATTAAATAGTCATAGCAACAAACTCCAATCTTTCCTTGATTTGAGGCTGAGAGCCTGTGTCTACACACAAGTATTTATTTACTTAGTTAGAACAGGAACCAATGCTCTGATTCGAGAAAGGTTTTTCAAAGGTAACAATGTACCTACGTAATAGATAAGTCAGTAAATTGTACCTACTTCTGTAAACCTTTATGTAATCAATAAATGTTATTATTATAAAAAAAAATACATATGTACATGGGTTTTTTGTGTAAATTAACAAGTGACATACATACATATTAAAATGATTATACACTTAGTGTGTAGAAGGTATTGACCACATGTTTTTTTTATTGTTATTGGTGATAGTCAAGCGTTTGACCACCAGCTTAAAAGTCGCGCTGAAAGCCGTAGCTCCATATCCTTCCATCCTGTTCTATTTCTGGCTATGCTGGACTATTATAGATGACTGCAGTTCTAACTAAGTCATCATACCGTCTAGTCATTGGTTTTCCTCTTTTACGTTTTTGTCTCGCGGGATCCAGTTGGTGGATATTTGAAACTATTTATCGACTGTTGGAGTCTGCAGCCGACCCCTATTTCAATTTGAGGCCTAGGACCTGCTTTACAATGTCTCTCGCAATAGTTATTTTTCGCATTTGTGGGGTTTTTACAAGGTATTTTAGCTTCAACTCCTTGCCACTTTGGCATATTCTGAGTTTTTCTAATAGGTTCTTATTAAGAGGCCAAATCTGGTAGTATAAGTTACCCGCACTCCGACCCACAATTTAAAACATAAAATCACGACATTAAAAAAAAGGAGAAGGTTCTCAATTTGTCAGTTTTTAGAAGACGCCTTAGACCGATTCGGAAAATTATATTATGTTTGAAAGGGTATATATACTTCGCAGGTGGTCCCATTGACCTCAGGTCAGGATCTGATGGGATCCTGGAGAAATCGAGGTAACTCTTCACATTTTGTATGCACACTTGAAGTGATTTGGGTATTTTTAGGGTCGGTACTTACCAGGTGATCCCATCATCAGATCCTGACCTGATGACGGGATCCTGGTCAAGGGAATTTTTCAAATATTTTAGGCACACTTGAAGCAGTTTGGGTGTATTATCTCAGGAGTAAGGAAAAAACGGACCCCAAATTAGGATCACGCGTCTGTCTGCCGTCCATTTGTTATCAAAACAATTTGAAAAAATACGTCATCCAGGTAAACGAACCATCACTCTTAAGAAGTACAATAACCTCCCCAACCTCTACACTATTTATATTCAGCGGATGTCGACCAATTCACGAAAATCTGTAAAAGCTGTTCGCGCTGTAATTTAGTAATAGCCGTTCTCCATAACGAAACAGTTGGAACCAGAGATTCAATCTTGTCTAAATTATTCAAAATGTCTATAGGTAGCTTAGACTGTTGCGTTGTTGAGTATAGAACTTTCTTCAACCGTTTTTCATGCATTTGGGAGCCGAAACAAGATGTATGCGTTCGTCCTTTTTTTTGTTGCCACTATAAAAAAAATTGGTTGCCTCCGTAAAACGTCATTTCTTGCCTTGCAATGTAGGTCGGATTTGTTGTAGTGCAAACAAACCTGCCGAATGCAGTATATTCCGGCTTTTAGGCGTGTTTCAGACATATGAAAGACGCGGAGAGACGACAATTTGTTTAGGATTCCGGGTGAAGTGAGCCTCCACCTTCGGCCTTATCATAACTTGTAAACAGGTGAGATGAAGGCCAAGCGCTTCCCTGCCGTCTATATAATAAAAAAAAAGAACCGCTGACCCAGGTAGCTATCTCTTGCGTTCCCGTAGCTCCACTCTTTCGTCCAAGACGACGGGCATATTGACCGCGACGCGAAAAAAATTACAAATGTGGTATAGATAAGGCCGAAGATGGATGCGCACTTTACCCGAAATCCTCAACTAACTGAGGAACTGGCTATCTTACCTCTAAACACCGGAACACAACAATTTAAGAATTGTTATTATGGCGATAGAATTAGGTGAGATCGTGGTAGCTAGCCAGGCGGACTCAAACAAAATCCTATACCACCAACCAAACCAAGCACGATATTGCCCTGGGGATTGAACCCGGGACCTCTGGATCTGAAATCGGTGGGTTGAACCACTAGATCACAGAGGCGGTTAAAAAAGTAATTAATAATATTAAAATATAAAGTAATAATCTTATGAAAACATAGTATTAGCTCATTTACTATGAACTCAGTCAGGTTGTGTAACTCTCTACCCCACGATAATTGCGCAAGACTCTCGCTTGTTGTTTAAAAGAGCAGTGTCAGAGAGCATTTACCCATAGATTTAGTATATGTATAGTAGGTATGTATATAGGAAAACCCTCAGTTCATCATGAAAAAAAGCATCCAGCCATGAAATTTTTACATCTATAACTTGTGCAAAGACGAAGTTAGTCAATCAGATATTCTCTCTGAGACTTCATTACAATGTTTAATTTGAACCTTGTAAGTCTCAGAGAGAATGTAAACATATATATATACTTATACAAATGTAAGTATACACATTGTTGAAGTCTTCATACCTTATAAGTACATAGAGACGTATTTACGACCTCTCATTGTTAAATACACTCGCAAAGTTACTCTCATCCGAAATGTCCTTACCTCAGCAGCCTCAAGCCGCCGAAAGCAGAGCCTTTGTGGCGATAATGGATAACACTCGTAAAACGTTACTTATTGTCCCAAACAGCGGTAATGTGTTGTTTTTTCCCACCTGCTGAGACATTTGTAAGCAGCGTCGGGTGTTCAAGGTTTTGCGATGCTTTATTTTTATTAAAGGCCAGTTTTATCGCAATACTAATGCCACGGTCATTGCCAAAGTCAAAGTCAAAGTATTTTTTGTAAAATCTTTGGTTTAGGGTAGGTATTTTTATTGCATGTCGGGGAAGTTACAAGGTGAGAGGGTTTAGGTTTCGTGTCCCTATTTTAGTTCCACTAATGGATTAAAATTGGATTGGATTTATTGGAGAAGATTTTCTAGAACTCCTCAATTTGAGTAGAGTATTAAGATATATGCATACTTTTGTCTCCACTCCCAATCTATGGATAATTTTGGTAGCTACCACCATCGTATCAAAGTTTTTCGCCATTACAACAAGTTAAAATTGCTGTGTTCCAGCCTAGTTCCAGTATTTATAGATAAGATATAGTCTGGTAGCCAGTAAAACTAATACAACGCAAACTAATTCCACGGTCATTGTCAAAGTCAAACTTTGTTTACCTTGATAAAAATAATCGCAGTGAATGAGCTGTGTACATAAACCTAACAAATCTTCTTTCCCTTCATGTTACGGCAAGGAGTCACACAATGCCTTCCCGAGGCAGCTAAAAGTGCGACTACTAAGCTCACTCAAATAAATTCTAGGTAAAAAATTATCGCGACGACGAAAATTTCGCTTACCAACTGTCTCTACCTAGATAGAATAAAGAGAGCGCTAGACATGAAATATTGCAGAGTTATATCGTTGAAACAATTCTCGGTTTTGTTAAATGGATTGTAGAAGCGTCTGGGATAAGGGATTATGGCAAATGTGATTTTAATATTTGTTTCTAAAATTGGAAACGCAGTAACCAGATGCTCGGTTTAAAATTACGAGGAACAGACCCCTAGTAATTTTGTTTGCAGCATCTCATATCTGTTTTATGGTAGACATGCGTTTGAATACTAGCGCACTTAAAAGCAAGAAGTTGTACCTTAAATTAAACACGTATATTGTTAAGAAACCTATTTACTTAGGATTTATAATACTCCATTAATGAACCAATTGTGTAATAAGATTATGACTCTTTGAAGACACCAGTTCCACGTTTTTACTCACATAAACAACAACCCATTAGCGTCTACAGCAAGACAGAGCCACTTCCGAAGATTTGGTTTTGCCAAAATCACCACGCTTGACCGGCGCATTGGTGATCGCAATAGAGGTGTAGATAATACACAGAAGGAAGCTGCTGCCCTTCTTCTGGTGAGACTCCAGTTACTCAACCGGCTTTAAATAAATTATTATTACGATTTTGATGGCACTGTATGGGATTTGTTAGCTCAACGAAGCTGCGATTACTGTAGTCTTGTATATGGTCTGAATCTCCGGGTTCAATCCCCAGGGGTATCAAATTTATGCTGAGATTGGTTGGTGGTAGGACTCGCTTAAGTCCGCCTGGCTAGCTACCACCTGAGTGTGTCTTACATGAGTGTGTCACCGTAACCACAATTTTAATTGTTGTGTTCGCCATTTAGAGGTAAGATAGTTTTTAGCGAGTTCAATTGTATGCCTGTTCAGTATTTTTTTGTATTTAGAGCTATGGTTACTGATTTCTAGCGTCACTGTTTAATGATTAGATATAAAAAAAAACATTTTTACACGACTGGATTTGAATTCACAACTACAGATCGGAAGGCGGGCGGTATATCATAGTTAGATTTGGTCGCACTTTGCCTACCGTCGCACTTACGTTTTAAAAACTTAAAAAAAAACCGACTTCAATGAAGAATATGATACAATTTCGTTTACCGGGATGACGTATTTTTTTCAATTATTTTGATGACAGATGGACGGATAGACGCGTGATCCTATAAGGAGTCGCCAATACCCAAATCGATTCAAGTGTGTCTGTGCACAGACCAAGCTATATCAGATTTGTAACAGCCATCTGATTCAAACTGGGGGCTGACGCGATTAAAAATCTGCTCTGGAACAGGAATCCTTACCTTTAGCATACATACGTTCGTCCAGCTGATGAGGACGCCGAGAGGAGATGCGTTTTTACGCGGTGAAGTGCGATAAAATGAAGGCTCGTAATTCGGCAGATCGTACGAACTTTTGAAATACGGCTCTGCTATTGGTTCAAATTCCAAGATCAGAACAGACATCAATCGAGACAAGACCAGTTTGAACTCAGATAGGGACGGTTACGAAACAGTGCCTATAATATTTGAAGAGTTCCCTCGTTTTTTTACAGGATCTCATCATCAAATCATGACCTGATCACAGGGGTCCGTCTTTCCTAATTTTTGAGGTAATGCACCCAAAAAATATCCTGAACTGATGACAATGCGACCACCTGTGAAGTTATAAAAAATAAATTTTCAAATTGGTTCAGGCGTCTTCGTGTAATCAGGGACCATACTTACATAAAAAAAGATTAAGACGAATTGAGAACCCTCTTATTTTTTTGAAGGCGGTAATAAGTTACATAATAGTATTTCACCTCGTAATTTGTTTTACCTATTATTTAAAAGCGACAAATGATATACAGGTTATTTCTGACTCTCTTTCTGATATCTTGATCTTTATAAGTACTTACAAGTTTATTGGCACTGAGCGAGTCGAGTGGTTATAATCTCCTCTTAAAATCTCAATTTCTAAATAAATACTTCAGAAATTCTAAGTCAACAGGTCGTTATAACTTCTAGTATTTAAAAGTACCTACCTACTTATTTAACATTAAGATATCTGTTCAGGACTGACACCTGTCACAATATTTAAATACCTATGTCAAGATCTTCACTCATTCACTGGGCGCGTTCCGTTACTAGCCACTTTCGCAGCGGTCGCCCATTTTTCCGTTCCGTTTGTAGCCGCGATCGCCGCGGTCGAGCTCAAGAAACATCATTGTGACGTCACCAACGTCGACTGCGACGAGCCCACAACGCCCGCGGGCGGTGCGAGGTGGGTCGGCGCGGGCATCTAGTGACAATGACAGGTGAAGTGAGTGAAAAGAGCGCGAAATGCAAATCATGAAAAACATAATTTTCAATCTCTGATTATTTTTTTATTTTAACTCTGATGATTATGTTTATTGTATTTAACCGCCTATGTGGTCTAGTGGTTCAACCCACCGATTTCAGATCCAGAGGTCCCGGGTTCGATCCTCATGGGGAGTACAATATATTGTGCTTGGTTTGGTTGGTGGTAGGACTTTGTTGAAGTCAGCCTGGCTAGCTACCACCATCTTACCTAATTCTGTCGCCATAATAACAATTCTAAAAAAAATGTTGTGTTCCGGCATTCAGAGGTAAGATAGCCAGTTCCTTAGTTTGTTGAGGATTCCAGGTGAAGTGCGCCTCCACTTGTTACCAGGTAAGATGAAGGCCAAGCTTTACCCGTCGTACAACAAAAAAATAATAATTACAAAATTACAATTATTTCCACTTCATTTTTTGTTCTGATGGGATAGTACATAGTGCATAGATAGTTATAAAAGATCACAAGGGAGTATTGCAAAGATGACCTCGACTGTTTATAAATTAATAACAATAGGTACATATTTACTAACATAATTTTATTTTTATTACAGTAAAACTTAACTATGTACCAAGTAAAAAACATAATAAATAAACCAAAACAATGCTGTTTTATTTCCATAAATAAGTAAGTAATAAAAATTCTGATACATATAACTAGGACTTACTGTAGTTTTACAGGTAGGTTACAGTTACAAATTTCAGTGATCTTCTAGCTTGACAAAGTCTGTATTTACAAATATAAGACCTAGAGGTAACATTCGTTGGGAGTTCCGTGCTCTTACCAAGTTAAAACTTGTGTTTAGAGGCGAGGCGAGGGCCACCTGACTCCGAATATGATGAGTAGGAAATCAGCAGTAGTTAGGTATAGGTAGGACAAAGTGAATTCAATTGGTTCCAGTCTAAAATGACTTTTATAATCATTGTCCGCACAGTGGGCAAGAAGACTGCTTGGTAATGTGCCGACTAAGTTCTCGTTTTCTTATTTCCTGCAACATCAAGGCTTCCCTCCAACCACTGCTCGAACTTTCTCATTCCGATGGATTTAGGTTACGGTGCAACACACTGAATACCGACGGAACCATCAGGCATGGGTACTAGGCACTTACGTAGGTACCTAATTTTGGATATAATTAGGATTTTAGTTGTTTGTATTTGTCGTAGGTTACGAATTATTCTTTGTTTATACGATAGGCGGACGCAGACGCGTTCCCGCTGTTTGGTATGTTATTCCCTTCTTCTTCTTCTTGGTTCACTACGACCACGAACCGTTCCGTTTGAAGTCGATGTGCGGCTTCGACTGCGAAGATCACAAGCACGCGGAACGGGTAATCGTGGCGTCGCGGTCGTGGGCGAAAGTGGCTAGTAACGGAACGCACCCACTGTCATCTGACAGTTTGACGTTTGAAGAAGGTTTTGAATCACCTCTGGTTCTCAATTCAATCATGACACTGCTTTTCTGTTAGTGATTGAACTGAACGAGTACAACTAATTATATTATATTTAATTCCCCTTTGAATACTCGTTACGTTTTTCCTCATAATAAGTAAAAAAAAATGTATTTACACTGCATCAAATCAGTGTTGTGTTGTGCTGTGACTATGGCTGGACTTCGCGGACTGAAGGTGTGTTTGCTGCACTTTTGAATTTTGGAAAGGTCTGAGCTGATTCATAGCCTAAAGTGGACCTCGTTATATTTAGATCTCTTCTCGTGGCGGCAACAGCGTAGGTACGTGAAGTTCTAGCTTTTGAATCACACTCTTTCATCACTATAGAACACAGATGTTATTGCAAATTTGCATTATCTTAGAAGCCTCTACCTATCAAACATATATATGACATAAACATATATATCAAACATAGATATAAGTCTCCATCACAGCCCAAAGAACTTTACTGAATAAATAAATCAATACTATAAAGGCGTCTATCCAAAGCTGGAACATACACAGTACCTAATCACACGAATTTAATTTTATTATGCAAATATAATTTGATGTTACTTATTAATAACCGTCTGTTGCATATTTCCCTAAATGGTCTATCCTTAATGTTGGTGAAAATCGAATTTTATTTCCAGTCAAAATCGAAAAAAATAAAGATAAAATCGGAAATAAAATTAAAAAAAATTAATCCACTTTTCCACTCTTCTCAATCATAATATTGTAAATGTGTAAGTGCATCTTTGAGCGTTTTGTTTTATGAATAATTATAATAATTGATAAAAAAAAAACGGTCGTTTTGTCATTTGAATAATTATAAACGGATTTCACAATGTTGACATAACGCGCGCTTATTCACAGACACAAGTCCAATGTATGATCGTGTTGTACGTGCCAGCTCTCCATTATGCACTTTTATATTTACTCTGTGAATACTCGGTTCAATTTTCATGTCTACAAATGTACGAAGATGAAAATAAACACGTGACTTTCGTCTTTTCGACGTTAAATCACTTTGAGGATTCAGCCTTAACTCGTGACAATAATCTGCTAAAGAGCTATTCACATTTTGTTATCATCGGTAACAATCATTGGCAGCAATCCCACATCTATGATAAAACCCTATCAAGGCAAGGGTTTGCCGTAATATTAACGTAAGGCAGACGGCAGAATGCAATGTTCAAAATACATATAAATATTACCGTTTTGTTCCAGGATTTTTGTCTAAGGTTACACAGACACACAGGATAGGTACTAAAAATACGCCTGTTTCTCAGCAGTAGCCATCCTTGGAAATTCCCATGGGATACCGAGAATGCTGTCTCAGTCATATCATTTATAAAAGCAGTTTTCAATTAATATGTCAACATTATCATCATATCAGCCCACAAACTTCCACTGTTGAACAAAGGCCTTTCTTAATCGACGCCACAAAAAGCGATTCTGAGCCAACTTTCATCCTGTGACCCCCAAAATGTCGTCAGTCCATCGACTGTCTCCCACTCTTACTCGTGTGGGAGACATACTTAATCTTCCCACACGGCGTTCCACGTTTGATCGTGAATAAACTGAATACTTGAAATGTAAATATTAACAGGTTTTTATTATCACTTACCTTTCAATGGACGCTAGGTCCTCTCATGTCAAAAGCAATTTGTCAAAAGCACTTTACCTACGCACCTGTGTTTCTATCTCTAAACAATATTTTTTTTATGTAAACCAGCTCTGGATTTAAATGTTCTCGCCATTCGATGATTCACCTCTGATGACCACTCAGGCTAACCTATCAGAGAGTAGTAAGAGACTCGTCGTCGAGTGATATGGTTTGTTGGTACATGGCAGGATTTGAAGCCACGACAACGGATTGGAAAGTGGTGTATATATTTACTTAGCCACACAGCGTTCGTGATAAATAACTATTAGAGGGTTTGCGGGATATTAAAAAAAAACTAATAACAGATTCACAACTTTTCCCCTTCGAGGAAACCTACGGTTTACGGTAAGACATTTATTCTCATAAAAATTACAAAAAATCGCTTAAAGAGAACATAAGAATATAATATTATTTTTAGTAGGTACCTAAGTAAAGACGAAAAGGCGAAAGACAAAAGCATTGTATTGTAAACATAAATATAAATATTTACAAGTAATTACGCTTATGATTTGAATATATAGATAGGTAAAATTGTCTGTATATAGATATATATCTCCTCTCTCTGTACAGACACTGGCTAGGCATACTCAGATCCAGTATGCCAATACTGGATAATCACCGCTACTGTTTGAGTCACCTATTAATAAAAACTTCAGATATCGATATCGAATTATTTGGGGGTAGTCGGAGGCACAAACTTACGTTTGGTACATGCCCGCCGTTTTTAAGTAGTTTCAATAACTCGAAAGAAAAAAAGAAAGAAAATTTATATTAAACTTAGTTTAATTTCTACCACCACGAAATTAAAAATAATAATTGAGTAATACATAACATCTGTGATTATGAAACTGGTCCTAGCTAAGCATAATGCCATAGTGTGTCGCCACGCCGCACACGCGCTGGCCTTGAGAACACCTTGAGTTGTTATTATAATAAAATAAATAAATGCATTTTACACAGTAATCTATGTGACATATGCCAAGTGGTTTTTCGGTCCTATGACATGCCATGCCTCACGATGTGACCCTCACTGTTAGAGCATGTGCATCTGTCAAACGCGATATACTTCAGAAAAACCGAAAAGTCCATCGACTGGATTTTAAGCCACCAAAACCATGGGCCTAACCCTCTTGGCTACACAGACAGCTCTTACTGTACATAGAATATAAGCTATATTAGCTGCCACCATACGAAAAGTGGCAAACTAGAATGAACACCCAACTTTACTGATTCGGGTTTATTTAACTTTGTCCCTTAGTTTTAATCAAGCCTGTCGATTAACTTGCTAAGCTCCCGAGCTTTCGGTAAACTATGTTCAGAGATAGGTGTGAAGTTCACACGAAAATTACATGCGACGTGTTTCTGTGTTGTGTGAGGTTTGGAATTTTCAGACGAGAATAGTACAGAGAAATCGTTTAAACTGCTACTGGATTTAAAATAAGTTTTAAGCTTAGTATCGTAATGCAAGTATGACAGACTAGACAAAAGAGTAGGAGAGCCCCTTGTGAAAAATCTTGTCCTCGGAAGCACTACCACCATACCTATTTTGGCCGCCAAGCACCATTGCTGAGTTCCACTTTGAAGGGTATGGTTTCCGGTGAAATTACGGGCACGCGAGGGACAACTTTATGTCTCAAACTGACGGGCGCAATGCCATTTGCATTGCCACGTAGGCCATTTTTTCATTGAATGATACTTTGTTCATGGCAAGAGATGCACTTCATCAGATTAGCTGCTTGATCGTTCCGTCTCCAAATTGTATAAGAAAGGGAAACTAGAACTTACTATGAAGTACGCACAGCATAATTGTGCGTACTTCACGGACTACTCAACAGACTGAGGAACTGGCTAAAATCTTACCTCTAAATGCCGGAACACAACAATTAAAACTGCAATGTTGTAAAGGCTTTATACGTAGGTAAGATGGTGGTAGTAAGCTAGCGGACTTAAAACAATCCCTACCAACCAAACCGAGCACAATTTGTGCCACCTCGGGGATCGAACCCGGAACTTCTGTATCTAATACCGGTGGGTGGACCACCTAACTAGCATATCTAATGGCGAGTGACTTGCTCAGTTCCAACTAACCATCAATTACATAAGTACCTACCTATATAGGTATACTCTCGTAAATGTATGCAAATCAAATAGAACCCCCTGAATAGGATACAACAGTTGCGGTAACCCGATCTATACCGTCCCATCGACATCCCCCTCATAAATATGGAAATCCAAGATTCGCAAATTCCCCACTATTATCGTAGCGTTATTCTAGTGTGAAATTTGGGAAATTTCCGCGCGGAGCAAAGATAAATGGCGCTTCGAAACTGAGCTGCTATCGGATTTTCAAATCATTTTGACTTTCGAAAGCGCTTAGATTGGCTTTGTGACAATATTTGGTGAGGTTGGTGCCAATGCATGCTGTGTTTATCATGTTCATTTAACGGATATTTTTTTTTCTGTACGACGGCGATGTGCTTGGCTCATCTCATCTGATTTTTCAAGTTATGATAAGGCCGCAGGTGAAAGCGCATTTCACACGGAATCTGAGCTATAACTGAGATACTGGCTATCTTACCTCTAAACGTTGGAACACAACAATTTGGCGACAGAGTTAGGTAAAATGGAGGTAGCTAACTAGGCGGACTTAAACAAAATTCTACCACCAACCTAACCATGCACAATATTGTACTCCCCTGAGAATCGAACCCGGGACCTCTAGAACTGACACCGGTAGGCGAACTACTAGACCACAAAGGCGGTTACATGGTCCTTTATTGTCACAAATGGTTGTCTGACTCCGTTAGCCGGGGTAGACCACTAGAAGATCAAATCACATCTACCCCAAAAACCACTCAAATAGCGCATTATTAAAAAAAAGTACTGAAACCAATCATACATTTTTCAAGTCACAGACGTAGGGTAAACTTGCTTAAATCATACCTATTCCTTACTCTTAACTTCTTAACTCTTAATTGGTGTTACACGTACTGAAATACTTTCACGCCTAAACGGATGAACGGATTTGTATGAATATGTACCAAGTCATAGATAGATAGACCCTGGATTTATACTATATATTACCTACTAGCTGACCCGGCGAACTCTGTTCCGCCTTAAAGGCAATAAATAAGCCGATTTTCGAATTTATTAAGTTATTTTTTTTATTAGAAAAAAAAATGAAGTACATTAATCATTGTACATAGGTTGCTCTTCACTTAAGTACCTTGTGATACACGACAGTTTTTGTTTTCTTATCAGGCGCAAAAACAAACATCGCAGATGGTCTTCCAACCCGTGAACATGCCACATATAATTGACCATGGGAAAAACATGGATGTTCTATATTCAAACCACAAACTTTTAAGGATTGGCCTTGTGATTTGTTGATGGTCATGGCAAATGCAAGACGGATCGGAAATTGAAGTCTTTTAAATTCAAACGGCAAATCGGTTGGGATCATCGGGATCCTCGGAATGAGAACTTCCTCACCTTTAAATTTTCCTTTCAGTATCGAGAGTATATAGCAATTTCTTGTTCTTTTTCAGTCCTTTCATTTGCAGTGTTTCGTATCCTTCTTGCATTACGGCTTTGTCGGGAAAGATTCGATCGTCTTGGTCGCGGCATTAGTAATTAAACTTCACTTCACTTCACCTAAATATTTATTTCAAAACTCAAATTTTCAACCATTCATTCATAGACAATATTACTTAGCTTTTTGAGTAATAGAAATAGTTTTAATATTGATTTCTTACAAAAATCAAATTGTCATCCATACGTCCATTACATAGCTGTCATTTGTGTTTTGTTATTCCAAGTCTGATTCTTTTTTGTTATACCTCGTTTTATAGTGACTGATGTTTTATGTCAAGTCACACGGGAACGCTGTCGAACGGAATAAATAGTATCCTATGTCCGTCTCCTGGCTCTAATCACACGGGAACGCTGTCGAACGGAATAAATAGTATCCTATGTCCGTCTCCTGGCTCTAATCACACGGGAACGCTGTCGAACGGAATAAATAGTATCCTATGTCCGTCTCCTGGCTCTAAGCTACCTCCTCACCAATTTTCAGCCATATCGGTAAAGCCGTTCTTGAGTTATAAATAGTGTAACTAACACGACTTTCTTTAATATATATAAAATAATAAATATATATATTGATGATGATTTATTACATAGGCTACTTTTATCCCGGGAAATTGCAGTGGGATGGGCAAGTAATTCAAACATGTTTGTCACTCAATTACGCTCAAACGGCTTGTAGGTACCAGGTGACCTTGAATTGGCACATAGATATTTTTCCCGGGAAAGTGCAGTGTTGCCGTGGGATGGATTCTCTGATTGGTTCTTTGCTGCTTCTGGCAAAACAACTTTGAAATTTTGCGCAGATATAAGCTACTAGCAAACCTTAATATCCTTTTTATCCATCCGGATTCCACGCAGGCAAAGTCGCGAGCAGACACTGGTTGTTACAAAATATATAGGTATCCTATTCTTCCTATATTAAAACTGAGCAAGGTTGTATAATATTCATGCAAAGTCACCGAACAGATTGAGTTGAAAGTTTGCATATATATTGTTCTAGACTAGAAATAACATAAAGATTACTCTTTATCTGGGTACTTCACGAAAGAAGCTCTGAAGAGTAGCTTCTTATCGAATCAATGGATGTCTAAACTTCGGCCAGTGGCTAATCTGCATCGCATTGTGGAGCTGAATTTAAGTCGTCTACTCTGCAAATGTTCAGGTACTACAGAATTGAACAATAAAAATATGAGATATTAGAAATATGAACAATTTAATAAATAAGTACTAATATTACACTGTGTATAAGGACGCATAGCGACAAGGTTGCTACTAACAGCCGACGCGACATCAGGGTTACGCCATCTTGGTGGAGTTCCGCAAGACTTTCACCTGGTAACAAGGAAATACACATAACATTAAATAAAACGAAGTGCAGCCACGTACATTAAGGGTTTCGACCCACATTTCAACGCAAAACAAAAATCAATCCTCTTTTCTATCTGTGGAAATTCCATGATGCTTTTCTTTTCATTTGGTCTACCCGCTGATGCTGATGAGACAGATGGACAGCAGAGGCTTAGTAATAGAGTCCCGTTGGCACCCTTAGGGTACGGTTAGGGTTCCGTACACAACATTATGTACAATTACACATAATACACAATTTTGTATTGAAAGGCTGGTGTTACAATCTGTCTGACTGTATCAGTAAAGCTTTTAGTCCAGGAATTGAAGCATTGTCAGCAAGGGAATAAGTTTATGGTGTATTTTTTTTTTATTAATAAAAGCTTTTGAGCTCCAGGCTTCTCTAGCTCTAGGGAAGAGCAAGGATACGGTCTACGACGGTACGAGCGTTTCGAGAACGCACTGGCTTTCTGCGAACCGTTTGAACATGGCATACCGTACCGCCTCTGTACATGCCTTTTGTTATGATCTTTTTTCTTGTTATTATTTTTGTGTGTACAACAAAGAATTACAGAATTACAGAATTACCGTTTGGTGCCAGACTTCGGCAGGAGGATGGACGCTAGCCAGTACCTTTGTAGGTCCTACCACAAGATTTGTCATCATTCAGACGAAAATCTAGCAATCCCGTTGCTTGGATATTTGCAGATAAATACTGAGATTCTTAAAGCCACATCGTAACCTCCTTTCAAGTAAGTTGGTGGTCTCTTACTTGACCATCCATTAAATAATAATTTCCTACATAATGTGAACACGTGCTGCGATCATTTGATGACATGTTATGAATGGGCAGGCCGCAGGCATAGAACAGACATGGTGAAACTTGGAGTGTGCTAATCTCTTAGTGTTATTACAGGCACGTGATGCCATCATCATGGTGCTTTTAACTTTTAATGACGTGTAAGATGTGAGCTTAGGTGGGCTTGGGTCAGCTACTACTATGTTTGTTTCGCACAGATACGTGGTGGTGAGAGTACGGTGTTTCTTACCTTTGATGACGTGTGAGATGATGTGTGTTGTGACGGTCAGGATAGTGGGTATTTTACGATAATGTTTATATGGCATAGTTAATACTTTTGCACAGATACTTTTTGGTGACAGCACGGTGTTTATTACCTTTGGTGACGTGTAAGATTGTGACGGTTTCGGCTGGGATGTGTGTCGACAATTTTTGTATGGCAGAGTTAATACTTTTTTACAGATACGTGCTGGTGTCAGCGCGGTGTTCCTTACCTTTGATGACGTGTAAGATGACGTGAGCTGGTGGGGGGCCCGGTGGTGGAGCTCGTGCTACGGTGCACGTGTACCTGCCGGCGTCGTCACCCCGGACCCGTGCTACTCTCAGCACGGAGTTGGCACCGTTGGATCCAAACTCCGTTCGGACGCTGGTGAACAGATTAACGACGAAAATTAAAAAAAATACCATAATAAGCAATAAGTTTAAGAACATCAGGCTAGGACGAAAGAGGATACCTTATGAACAGGATAACTGTGACATTATATGACTGCATACCCTCTTTACGATTTAATTGACAAAAGTACCGTAACGTTGGTTCAAGAACGTTTTTGTGCTTTCTGTTTAAAAATACACAATTTGAAGCGCTGATTAGATTGGGTGTCCCAAAATAAGACAATTAGCCGAAGCCAAAGTGGACGAAAAAGGCTCTAAAAAAAGAGTCCTATGTGCGATGGTGATAAAGTACTTATATATTACGCTCTATATATAATTGCACTATAAAAGGACGCCAATATATTTTTATCCAAGCCACCATAAAGCATTAATTTTGCCATGGCCGAAAAACACCAAGGTCACACCTCAGTATCATGACGCTGCCCAGTAAATCTGCTAAGCAATGTTCTGTCTCACCTGATCCCACCACGGGTGGTATCATCGTTGAGCAGATCTTCCTTCCTGTACCACAGAAGTGACGGCCCGCCTTCCATCTTCAGCCCCCGCACCTCACACCTCAGTGCTACTGTACTGCCGAGCTCACAGACTTGCTCTGACACCTTCGCACCTGCACCGTCCACTATCAGCACTGACACTTCTGCGGAGAAATGGTGGAGTTACTGCCGGTTTGATGCATTGTTTTATGACATTGTATTAGGTACCAACTGTAAAAATTATTGTGATGTTCTGAGGGACTTTTTCAGGTTGTATTGACAGCAAAAACGGGTTAAGGTCTCTAGAAATATTAAAAAAAAAATGATATTTGCTTTTATGAAATCTGCAATATAGTGAAAAAAAAGTTTGTTATAAATGAAAAAAAATCGTGAGACTTTCACCACCTTTTCCCTTTCGAGGATTCACTAATCTATTGTCATTGTATTTTATATATACGTAAGGAGGTACCACATAGTTCGTAGAACCGATAACCGCTGGGGAATAAAGGTTCTTGCATGACCGTAGATTAAACGCTAAACAGTGTATGAAGACCCCACTCTATGGACTGACGTTGTAGTGGTCGCGGGGAGACGATGGATGAAGGAGGCTTATCACTATTTGTGGCGTCGATTGGAGGAGGCCTATGTTCAGCAGTGGACGTGCGTGGGATGGATATTATAAAGATATTTTTAAATAAATTAAAACCATAATGATGAAGGTTTATCTAATACGAGCATTCGTTCCTCACTGTTTTAGAGCTGATTGAACTTCACATGTTTTTAAAACTTCCAAGAAAGAATCCGTCAAGACTTCCACTTAACTTCACTTTACAGTTTACTACCGAGGAATGTTCATTCTATGAACAAAATTCAAGATTATGGGATTTCAAAAATTCTTTAGTCTATGAACATTCTTGGTAGGTAAGTAAAATGCAAAATTTACGCTTGGAAGTTCTAAAAAATCTAAAAACAACAGTACTCTGATACTAAAATTATTCTTTTAAAGTGCCTCAATCACAATTGCTTGTAGGACCAAATGTACAGAATAAACCAAAGCACCAGGGGTTCCTTAATTGGAACCATTTTGTGAAGTGGAACACAACCTTGCCGCACTTCACCTATCTTGTTTCTATCGCCTCTTTCCCGCCCATATAAGCCGTGCTCTATCTTTGAGTCACTCGGTGCAACGCACAAATCTGAGAGCCTAATTGATTTTGCTACGTGAATCGTGCATACCTTTCAGCGTACTGAACTATCCGGTAATCTAAAAGTGGATCTCTGTGAAGGTGCATAGCTGAGAGCTTCGTACGAAATAATGTTCGCCTTGCCGGGGAAAACATAGGCTTAAAAACTTGCCACTTAAAATCAGAGCTGGATAGATTCGTAGAGTTTGAGTACAAAACAAAAGATTTTTTTGTTGTACTACGGGGATACGAGTATGCTTGTCCTTCATCTCACCTAATTTTCAAGTTATGATGAGGCCGAAGGTGGAAGCGCACTTCACCCGAAATCCTCAACAAACTGAGGAACTCCTTAGGATCTCGGGTGGGCTATCTTACTTCTAAAGGCCGGAACAAAACATTTTTTTAAGAGTTGTTACTATGGCGACAGAATTAGGTAAGATGGTGGTAGCTAGCCTGGTGGACTTAAAAAAAATCCTACCACCAACCAAACCAAGCACAATATTGACCTCCTGGGGATCAACCCGGGACCTTTGGATCTAAAATCGTCGGGTTGAACCACTAGACCACAGAGGCGTGTTTTTGTAGCAAATAATAATTCATTTAGCATCAGTGGATTTCGGTCCAGTACAATTCGTATTTCTCCTTGTTTATGGTAAGTTTGTCACTGGACAACCTTAAGGCCAGTGAATTTCATACAACTATATTTTTTTTTTTTTCAAAAAATTGTAGTTATATTTGAATAAAATTGAGAGTATTTCTTTGGTATTTTTAGGCTTTTTGTATGGCTATCTTGTATTACGTGAGCCGTGGTTTTGAGCTAAAACATTTTGTTTAAATGAAAACACATGTACCTATATCATACGAGTAATAAGTCAAACCATGAAATCATAGATATATCGTAGACCTGTCTTGCTCTCTAAGATTAAAAAACAAAAGATATCGCACGCCTTATATTACGCACATGCCCTGCGAAAATAGTGGCATATTTTGTCATGCGATGCATGTAAAAGATAGCAACATACATAATACCAGCTTTCTAAACAAATAGCAATTCTAATTAAAGGACTTAGGGCTTAAAATGGAAAGTAAGCTTCTGTTCATTACAAACTTGACAGACGAGTAGCTGCATGAAAAATGGTGCTCCGGTGCGTTTTGGTGAAGTGTGCGAAAGCCTTTGTCTTTTATCCAATTACAAAAATAATTCAAATTGGATTTGTTCGCATGCAAGCGCGCGCTCGTGAGCATTTTTGCGAGCGAAATAAACGTCGCTCCTTTTAAAATTCAGGGCTAGCGGGTAGGAAAGAGAGTCAAATCCAAATTTCGAATGACAGATACCGAAAAAGTCACCGACGTCAAATGCATGATGCTTTTGATATACAGGTGAGTTTTTTTCCAGAGCCACTGTGACTAAGTCTGAAACCGTGAGAATTATAGAAAAGTCATGTTAGGAGTTACGTGCACGATTTAAAATAAATAAGTTCTGCATTAAAGAATATATATATATAACTTTTATAGTTTTTCTGGAAAAGTGAGTTTTTGAAAAATAACAAATGTTCTTGAGCCCAAAGAAGTCGCATTCCGTGATTGCCTCGTCATAGAGCTGGCACACGAAGCGGCCTACGAGAATGAAGATCGACTTCATGTAGCCTTCTTCTGACGGTTTGGTCGCTGACTGACAGCTGATGGTCTGACCGTAGCCTTTGCACTAGCTGCTTTGCTGTGAGATTGGGTTCCCTCCTGGCAAAATTTTGGAGAAAACGATCTTGTCTAGGGGTGGTTACTCGTTTATTTCCAGTGTGGCGCTCTCCTTACATCCCCATTAATACGATAACGTGACCACAATCGAGAAATTACGTTTTGATTGGTGTTTAGGGTATTGGCAACCACGCGTTGGATGCACCGGCTTGTAACATGCCTATCGCTCTTATCATTTCTTCTCTGCTTAAATGTCGACGTTCCATGAAATTACAAATATCACAAGTTCGTTAAAATTAAAAATTACTTAGATAGCACTAATTGATAATAAAATAAAAGTTAATTTATCTTAGGCAAAGTTAACGTTGTTTAATTTAAATCGGAGTCCCCATTCTATCTTTTGTTTATTGCGTTCTATTTTTATTTTTTTCTAAATTTTGAAAAGGGAACAAAAGAGGTTTAATTCCATATATAAACTTTTTCTAAAATGCAAATAGTTTGTAAGCAAATCATTTCGAAGTGGAATATCCCTAGACAATGTTGATTTGTGTATTTGACTTAATGCGTTTAGTAATTAAAAATAATAGATTTTCTTAAATGCAGAACTTATTTTTTTTAATCGAGCACGTAACTTCTAACACGACTTTTTGATAACTCTCAAAGTTTCAGACTTGGCCTCAGTGGCCCTGAAAAAAAACTCACCTATATAATGATGCTTTTGATATATATTTGGATTTTATTCCTACTTGTTTATGTGTCAATTAAATGATTTTTCTTTATTTCTACTTTGTGGTAATTACCTGGCACTCTCAGAGTGACCCTGGCAGCGCGCGGTGGATGTGTGGGCATCTGGCAGTCGTAGTGCGAAGCGTCTGAAGCACGGACCTGCTTCACCTCCAATCTCCAGATGTCTGGCGGTATGAACTTCGATGAATACCTATAGAAATAAATAGCAAATAAGTATCCAAAATGTGTACGGCGTATCAAGTGCTCGATGAATTTGCTGAATTGAAGTCTTTGTAAAAAAACGTTGTTAAAGAACTAAATTGCCCGATTAGATTTTTTAAACTATTTTTAACCGACTCAAAAAAAGGAGGTTTTTTATATATGTTCACCGATTACTCGAAGACACGCGGACTGATTTCGAATTTTTTTTTTTGTTTAAAAGTTCACTTCACTTCACAGGTCTTCAAATATTATATGCACACTTGAAGTGATTTGGGTAGTTTTAGGGTCGCTATACTTCCCAGGTGACCCCATTGCCATTAATCAGGTCAGGATCTGATGATGGGTTCCTGAAAAATCGAGGGAACTCTTCAAATATTAAAGGCACACTTGAAGCAATTTGGGTGTATTACCCCAAATAAAAAAAACACGGACCCCATATAGGATCATGCGTCTCTCTGTCTGTCTGTCTGTCCGTCCATCTGTCATCAAAATAATTGGAGATAATACGTCATCCAGGTAAACGAGATTGTATCATATTCGTCATTGAAGTCGGTTTTCTTTTTAGTAAAAACGTAATTATTACTTCGTCATTAAACGCTGCTACTCTAATTACCAACCTAAAAAAAACTGTCAATTTGAAAAATTTGGCATTGACTTGATATCGGTCAAACAATTCGGATTGTGAGTTAATCTTTGTATAACCGTTAACAATGAATGGTAAGACAATGTTAAGCTCACAGCCCATCTATTTAAAAAAATCGAAAGTAAGTGTTTTTGTTTACTTGCATGTTTTTGATACCTTTTTCATAAAAGGCAGAACGGACTTTAATGTTACTTAGCATAGATAGTCGACAGTGTATGCCATGGAACAATAATGTTTTTTTTTTATCCAGTTTACATATAGATAACACCTTTACATGGAATGAACTCAGCATACAATATTTATTAAGGTTAGATGTGAACCGACGTCACCCGCAACACTGACTGCCATACATTAATTTCATTCTTTGTCATTTCATCGTCTGTGTGGTCTAGTGGTTTGCTCACCAGTATCAGACCCAGGGTCCCAGATTTAATCCCAGGGGAGTTTAATGTATGCTGGGTTTGGTTGGTCGTGGGACATGTTTCAAGTCCTCCAAGCTAGCCATATTACCTAAGTCTGGCACAACAATAATTCTAAAATGTTGTATTCAGACATTTAGAGGTCAGATAGCCAGTTCATAAGATTGTTAAGGATTCCGGGTAAAGTGCGCCTGCGGCCTTGTCGTAACTAGACACCAAGTAAGATGAAGGCTAACCGCTTTCCCGTAGTAAAATAAAAAAACACAAAGTATGTGTACGTCTATTAGACAATAACCTGAAATAGTATTAATTGCGAAGAAGGCTTTGCTCCTTCGTGACAGGAACAATAAAAACTTATTTGTAATCTCGCAAATGAGACAGTTGACTCACGTCCATTCCCAAAGAGACCCCGAAATGCGCGAAAAAACTCAAGAGATAAGTTTGGAGCTTGTGTAGGAAAAAACTTTTGGGCGTCTACGTGTTAACTGCAAGCAGGCTTAACCTATCATCTACTGAGCTTAGTTGGAAAGCTTGTTGCCGTCTTTGGTATGTTTTTCCGGGTGGACTTAGAAATTCCGATAATGATACCCCTTTTTAGGGTTAGATAACTGTTTATTGTTTGAAGCCACCTAACGTGAAACCAGGTAAGATTAAGAACTAGTGCATCCCCGACGTACAATACAGAAAAACACAACCTTCACCAGTTCCACCTTGGATCTTATCATAACTTGATAAAATTGCGCCTGTAGTTTTTCAAATAATTCATGATTAAAATTAAATTTGAATTCGTATCAAAAAACTAGCTAACCTTTAATGTAGATCAACATATAACCTATCATTTAAAATAAATCGTAATTGACTTACGATTTATTTTAAATTGTTCATTGTAGATATCAAAATATTTCGCATGTAAATTTTGAAATGTACCATTTTCAATAAATATTTTTATCGAGATTTTTATCTGCTATTATGTTCTCAGCTTACCTTTAATGTAGATAGGTACCTGAAGTAATATATGTATTAAAATTAGACTCGTGACTTGTTCAGCAGTACTATAATTTTCCATTGGAAAAAGAGGAAACGTCTACTGACAGGGCCTTAAAGGCCAAAGGCCAAGCACTTCCATATCAACAATACAATAGAAATAAGACTGCCAATTGCATATATATTTTATTTAGCTATCTAGAGTTCATTTCACGGTCTGAGCATGTGCATGTACCAAATGCGTACATACACTTCAGCAACCAGGAACTCCACTCGAAACTCCAGCATCAGGATGGTGGTCGCTAGCCAGGACCTGACAGATCATACCACCAGTGTTTTGATCATTCAGCTGCAACGCTAGCAAAAGCCAGCTATTCCGTTGCGTTGGGACCGGGTCTGGTTGGGTTAGGTTAGGAGATTCTGGAAGAGTAAATGGGGCGCGGGTGTCACCCCAGGGAAGTGCTACACGCGATATGCGGGGGCATTGGTAGAAGTTTCAACAAACATCCCGGAGGGCCTGAGCAGTCCTGACAACATCACATAACCTCATCGCACCCTCAATGCGGTGTGGTAAATAATCGGAGATTACCCTCTCAAAATAAAAAAAACAGTGGCAGTGCCAACAGTAGTGAAAACTTGAACTTTGTCGATCTTTGCCGAACAGAACAGCTGTGATTGTTGATACTACTTAGAACTGACGTTGATAGATACCTGTCACGGCTGTGAATCGTATGTCTATAGGTAGAGGCAGTCTTCGAACGGCCCTTACCCGTATCTCTTAGGATCGTAAAGATAACATAACAATGTGTTTAAAGTCAAATGTGTCAAAAGTGTCAAAGGTGGTGTCTGTAAGGTGTCGCGAGTTCAATGGTTTTGTCCCAATCTCAAAAAATGTTTAACTAAAGAAGTTTACACTTCAAAAATATGCTAGGTTACCTAATCTACTGATTGTTGTAGGTGAGATAACCTTATCTCACTTACAACAATCAGGTATGTAACCCACAGTAGGCCTACGGTTTTGGTATCTTACCTGTCATCTGCGGTGTACTGCTGCGTTCCGGTATAAAGAAGCTCCATCGGGTCTTCTTCACTTTTTCGACGGACCCATGATACCTGCAATATAAATACAATTCAATACACGAGATATAAAGACAATTTTATTATATCTTTGCCTGTACCTTAAAATAGACGGTACGTGACTATCTGTACTTACCAGTTTGTCATGAAGGGCGTCCACTTTGCAGTCTAAATGCGCGGTAGAGCCGACTAATGCTTCTATTTCTAGTGCCCCGGCGGCGTAAATTCCGCTGCCTGTTCCAACCCTGGACAACAAAAACATATCACAACCACAAAATATATAACACAAAAATAATGAATACAGGACAAAACGCCTCCCTAAAAAATGTTACGGGGAAATTTTCCATAATTACCAAGCCTGGTTTGCGGTATCTTCTACAGCATTGTTGTTCTTAGCTCGGGTGGATGCAACTACATATATCTCATGGTATGGTATGCCTGTGTCTTCTCCAAATAATACCGCATAATACTGTGATCAAGTTTGTGTCACTAATAAATTATAAGGAAATGTTTTACGTGGAACTTTTTGGGACTTGATAATATTTTATATAATCTCATTTTGGAGTAATTGAGATTATAAACCCAAGAGGTCTAAGGCTTCAAGGCTTGCAGAAGGCTTTCCCAGAAGGTCTATTAACTTTTTGTTTGATGTTATTTTAATGATAGGTTAGTGCAAACGCGGACGGTATATAAAGCAACGTAAAGTAACAGACTCATAACTTTTCCCGCTCTGATCACTATTCAGAGTGTAAATCTTGGGCAGATCACATAATTGGGATTCATGTGACAATTGCGCACATCAACTTCCGAAAAGCCCAATTTTGCACGACTACATTTGAAACGATATATTGTTATGTGGATATATATAGGTACTTACTTTTCATTCCTATGATGCTGATGTGTATTAGAATACGTATCAAATATGTAGTTGAGCAAAGGTGCGCTGGATCCCGTCTCTCCAGGCTTTCGTCTCCTCTCCATCATCAAAACACTTGGAGTCGTCAATTCACGCACTGGGTTTACAACCCTTCTCATTCTATTCTTAGAATCTTCAAGTATTACATTAATCTTGTCGATATTTCTGTCCTTTTCAGCAATTTGGATACTTTTTTCATATAATTTGATCGATTTGTCTAGTGTTTCGCTATTTTCGGATAACATTTTCACGATACCATTTAGCACTTGATGATTGTCGACATCTGTCTCGTTCATATAACTTTTGGTCGTTATGGTTTCATTCAGAGAGTAGAAATCAAAACTATGAGCCGAGTAATTTAAGTTTGGTTCAGTTTGGTTTAGCTCCGAGGTATGCAGCATTCGGTAAAGTTTGGTAATTATTGGCGGCGTATTGGTGCGGTGTGCCATGTCAAATCTTGAGGCTTCTGTATCCGTGCCTATAAAACAGAGATTGGTCTTAGTTGTCCCTATGATATAACATTTATTATTGCAGACCAGAAAATTTCACTGCAGAACATGGATTTTATTTTATTTATTTGGTATATCATACATGTTGTGGGTTCATTCATCATTCATTCACCCATTTCATTAAAGTACATGGTGGACGCGGTGGGATATGAACCCATGTCACCAAAGAGACTGCTGAATAAATTGTATTTAAGTAAGCTAGTATAAAATAAGTAGACAATTATATAACCAACTACTTGACCCACACTTGACAAATAATGTTCAATTAAAGTATTTCAAACATCAGGCAACTTATAATCACCACGTTACATAATCACAATAAAAAAAGTACTGCAATTTCCTAGGATTGCTGTCAAGGTAGGTAAGGCCCTTAGAAATAGTATACGGATTACCATATAAAAAAATAATAAATAAATATAACAGGACATTAATTTCACACAGCGCCATTTAGCCCGAATCTAAACATAGCTTGTAATATGATAACTAGATTACGGATAGAATACTTTTTTTTTGTAAATACGCACTAACTATATGATACAGCACTCAAACACAGAACAAACAGTTACATTAATTACTCGAATGTTTGTCCTGGGTGGGAGTCGAACCCACAACCTACAGCGCAGAAGGCAGAGTTACAACCAACTGAACCTTGTTGAGAGGCATATGTACCTATGTATGTATGTATTTACAAAAAAAAAAAGTATTTAAGTAATCTATCCGTAATCTAATTCCCATATCACAAATTATGCTTAGTTTGATGCTAGATGGCGCTGTGTGAAATTAATGTACTGTATTTTTATTTAATATTTATTTTAAAAAAAAATATATTTATAATCATGTGAAAAGGTGCTTCGATGATAAAATGTGATTTAACAAGTTTTGTTATCTCTGTCAAAAAAGATATATATATATATCTTTATTCAAAACATAGGACTCCAACCAAATGGTTGTACATAAATACATTCCAATATTACAACCAACATGGTGCAAACTGTTTACTTCAAAGTTCGCAGCCCAGCGACCTAATTATTTAGAGTTTGGCCCAACAGCGCTGCGCATCAAAAATATTTTCCTAATGCTTCAAATTCAATTCCGAATTCTGAGAGCCGTTAGCTTGTATTCTAAAGTACCGTCATTATTTAAATTCTGTTAGCGTTAGAAAAGGAAATTTTCGTAGAATCACAAGGTATGGACGATCTTTGGCGTAAACAAAATGAAATACGCCGTGTTGTGGAAAGGAAATTAGAAAGAAGAATATTTGTTCACTGAAAAGTACAGTTTGATAAATACAAGAGTACTTAAAACGGCCCCAGTGACCCTATCTTTATATATACGAGTACAATTCGTCTGTAAATTTTGTCAATTAACTCTTTTTGTGTGTATTTTAGTGGATCTTTTGATAGTTTCGATTAAACATAAAACCTAGTAGGTGGCGCTGCGATCGCCACGGGATTACTAGGTCAGGTCTCCAAATGATTTGAGTGCCACTTGGGAGCAGATCTTGCATTCTAGACGGAGTACAATCTTTTTGGTGGTTTTCGCCTTCGTTTTGAAGATGGGTTTGGACTGACCACCATAACCTTTTCATTTGCAGTCGTAACGTCTCCTACCCTGGGTGACTTGATAATAGTTGTGGAGTATGTGCTTCACGTACCTCGACACGGCAGAGCTGAGAGTGCGGCCAGAAACAGCGCCGCAGCGGCCGGCGCGCGCATCCTAGCTACATTATACAACAACCTGGAACAATCAACGAAACAATTACAAAAATAAATGAATAAAAAATCGAAGTTTTTTGAGTTCTTTTTCGACATTAATTTAACACAGCGCCATCTAGCCCCAAACGAATGGTGACGTGTCTTGTCGTCTGCACTTATATGTACCTACACATTTCATAAATGAATTCATAAAATATTCTTAATTCTAATATCGTATAAATATCTAAGTAATAGTATATACTTTCAACAGCCTTTTAGTGTCCACTGCTCTGGACATAGCCACCTTCAAAACTAGAGGGAATTGCCGTAATCACCATGCTTGGCAAGCGGATTCTTGATCACAGTAAAGGTGTTAAATAGTACACAGAAAGCAGGTGCTGTATTATTATGCAATATTCACGTCATGTCTGGTAAATTCCGTCATTACTGTTGGATATAAGCCTGATAGAATGACACTTCAATTTACCTACAATTGAACCTTTTGGGGTCGAGATCTTGGGTCCGTGGGGAGCCGGTGCCCTCCAGGCTTTCACAAATTTTGCGTGGCTTTTGATTGAAGCGACATGTGACCCATGGGCTGAATCTTATTAAGGCCAGTGAACTATCATAGCTATTCCGCGTGGCAATGCAGCCAGTGTCTTGGACACGCTTGCTATAGACCGTTTGTAACGGTCTTTAGGTAATCCTAGGGCTTAGGCTTTTCTTGTATATTCTTAGTAGTTGTCTGTTAAGTATATTTCATATATAACTAATATTAACGGGATATTTACCATGATTTGTTGTTTTTTGAGTTATCCGATATTTCGACTCAGTTGCATGCGCTACGATCACGGATATACGATATTTCATATACATTTAATATATACGAAAATAGTTTGAACGCATATATTTATTGTTTGATAGGTCAATTCACAGCATGCGATACAGTTCTTAAAATTCTTGCTATGACATTTAAATCACATGTACCTAGTTAGTCCCCGATATTTCAAATACCTGATACGTCGCTTTACCGCTATGTCGCTCCTCCGTTTAGTAAAAATGTGCCTTTTGATTTAGATTTTTGTAACGGTACTGTGATCTTTTTCAGGCAACTTTTAGTTGAAGGACCCTTTATAGGAAAATATAAGCATGGAGTATTCGGCTGCGTCTGAATGAATAAATGAAAATACTTTATTGCACAGATTCAAAATAAATCTGGGTTACTTAAAAAATATGTATAGGTGAGTTTTTTTTCAGGGCCACTGATGCCAAGTCTGAAACCGTGATAGTTATCGAAAAGTCACTATAAGAGCACTTACTCGATTAAAAAAAAAGTTCTGCATTAGAGAAAATCTATATTTGTTTAGTCTTTCTGGAAAAGTGGAAAACTGCAAAAAATTGCATTTAAAGTTCTTTGTTTGATTATAAAAAAAATAATGTACGATGACTATGTGCCCAAAGTTGTTGGAACACTTTCAAAAGTGAAAATTTATCAATTCATCTTTATGCGTTTAGTAAAGGTTATTTACGCAAACATTTTTTTTTTTAAATGTGATGTGATTTTAATATGATGTGCGCCCCATCATATTTTTATTTTTTTAGCTTCGTAGGCCCTCTACGACGTAGAGGCTCTACGGCGTAGAGCTCGGGACGAGAGACTTCTAAAAATATATAGGTATAAAAAGCCAAATACTCAATTATGTGGCGTGTAACATGCCATACCAAGATTTGCATTCAAACTAGGCGCAGGCAGGATGCCAGCGAAGTTAACAAGGAGCTGCGTTACCATATTCTGCTACCTACTTCCTAAATTGCCGCAAAGGTTTCAACAAGGCAACGGTTGCCAAAAAACTAAAGAGCGAGAAAGCCCCGAGGTACCTGAAGTTTTGTATTTTACAAAAGTAAAAAAATAACTTTGGTAATACGGTTCGTAGTTTGTATATACAGCTTGTAAATCGAATTTAAATTTATTAAAAAATACGAACCATCCTAGTAGGCAAGTACAGCTATATATATACATAAGTTTGATGACATCCCATAAAAGTGCCCCGGTTGTCGCTTCTTAAAAATTAACCACTCAATTTATCTCGCTGATGTCGTAAAAGCCAACTAAGGGATCTCAATAGAAAAAGGCAGTAGCCAGCTTCCAAGTTCGATCTCCAGGGGAGTACATATATTGTGCTTGGTTTGGTTGGTGGTAGGACTTTGTTCGAGTCTGCATGGCTAGTTACCACCTTCTGTCGCCATAACAACAATTGTAAATTGTTGTAATACGGTATTAAGAGGTAAGATATAGACAAAAATCCTCAGTTTGTAAAGGATTCTGGGAGAAGTGGTTCCACCTTTGGCCTTATCATAACTTGAAATCAGTTAAGATATGGGGCAAAGGGGTTTTCTGTCAATAAAAACAAGAAAAACTTAGTGACGAGTTTTTAATTCTTCTTGTGTGTTCATAGTTATAAACATTATATTTTTTATTAATAATAGTCAAGCGTTTGACCACCAGCTTACATGTTAAACAAGTAAAGATGTGGCCTAAGATGGAGCACGCTTAGTTATATACATAGTTATATATATTACTATATTATATTATTGTTGCTGCTAACAATTTTTGTATGTTACAAATTTACTGTTGTTGTTTGAACTTGTTTGAGTTTTTTGTTTTAGTTCAAAGTCCATATCTAACCATTTTGGCGGCAGACCCAACTCAAATAACATAACACCATTCAATGGAAACGCGCCTATTTGCTTCCCATGCATAATGAGGTCTTATTCTCAACGAGGACCGAGCTTATACACAGTTTTAAATTTTTAAGTGGCTTTGCCAAGGCTTAAGCGGATAAATTGAGGGTCCGCAAAGTTGTTTAGATATAAACAGAACAAGTTTGGAACTTCGTACTCAAGAACTCTGGTTTTATTACCGTGTCAACCAACTTTTGCAAACGTTTGAGAACACAATAGTATTATCTAGGGACCACTCTGACATTCGCATTCATTAATAAAATAGAGAATAGCGAAAATGGTTTGTTGGGAATCAGTTTATACCATCTGACCTGGTAATTTCCATCATAATGATGAATTGATCCCTGGCTAGGTATAAATACATGTTTTTATGTAAATGATAGATGAGCTTGACTTCTTGGCTTGTATAGAGCCCTAATCTATATGATGGATGAGGTCAGCGATGGAGCGAGCTTTTCCAGAAGGCACTGACTCTCCTGTACACGGATGGAGCTTGACAAACCGTTTGGCGCCAGACTTTGGCAGGATACAGGGTGGCCGCTAGTCAGACCGAAACCGTAACCAGTGATTCCGATCCGAGTTTTAGAATATTAGGTCCTTACATATGAAATTGGCGTTTTGTATGGGAGTAACATAAAGGCAATTTTTTCATATTAAAATATATTTTATTAATCAAAGTATGTACCATTGCTATCTATACACTTTTGCCATCTTATAGGTAGTTCATTGATCCCTTTACTAAAAAAACCATTCGGACGGGAATCAATGAAATCTTTGAAAACTGTTTGGACTGCCTCATCGGAATTGAATTTTTTTCCTTGCAAGAAGTTATCCAAATTTCGAAAAAAATGGTAATCTGTTGGAGCAAGGTCCGGAGAGTACGGTGGATGTCTTAGACATTCCAATTGAAGCTCCTCCAATTTGGTAGTCGTCTGTTGGGCCGTGTGTGGTCTAGCGTTGTCTTGAAGCAGCAGTGGCGTAGAGCGATGAAAAGTCTCGGTTGTTTAACAGCGAGCTTTTCCATCATGGTTTGCAGTTGCTGACAATAGACATCAGCCGTAATCGTCTGACCAGATTTAAGAAAGCTATAGTGTACGACACCGGCACTAGTCCACCAAACGCTTACAAGTAACTTTTTTTGAGTCAATTTTCGCTTGGGGCAAGATTTTGCTGGTTCACCAGGGTTCAGCCATTGCGATGAGCGTTTACGATTATCGTACAGGATCCACTTTTCATCACATGTAATGATCCGATTTAAAATTCCTTCATTATTGTGCCGGTTGAGTAATGTAACGCAGCAGTCGACGCGCGTTTGTCGGTTTGCTTCACTCAATTCATGAGGTACCCACCTTTCAAGCTTTTTCACCTTCCCAATTTGCTTCAAGTGGATTAAAACGGTTTTGAAACTAACACCGCAGCCTGCAGCTAACTGTGATGTGGTTTGCGATGGATCTGCTTCCACAATAGCCTTCAATTCATCATTATCGACCTTGGTCTCCGGCCGTCCACGGGGCTTGTTCTGCAGGTCGAAATTTCCAGAACGAAAGCGTTGAAACCAAAAACGCACCGTGTTTTCTTTTGCGACACCACCACCATACAATACACATCATTAATCCTTCGAGCCGTTTCTGCAGCACTGGTGCCACGGTGGAACTCGTACGCGTAAATAATGCGATATTTTAAGTTTTCCATTTTGTGATATGAGTGACGCAGAAAAAAAAGCAAAAGAGAAAAAAACAAATGAATTACGGTTTTCGAAACACAAATGCATGAGTAAATAGCTGATTAAATTTGAATTTGGAATTCCTAACCAAAGAGGAGATATTTAAGATCAAAGTGGCCAGTACGACAAAACGCCAATTTCATATGTAAGGACCTAATACATCAAAATCAGCTTCATGACTCCTTCGAATATTTTTCGATATTCCCAATAGTTTAGATTTTTTCCATCTATTTACTATTGAATAACACTCTGGGACTTTAGAATAACTATGCCTGTATTTGTATTTACTGCTTTTAAAAATAAGTCAGGCTACGAGGTTTTTAACCGTTTTTGTTGGTAGACTACAAAAACGGTTCGTCCCAGGGTAGCTTTTCTTTATTTAACTAGGAGACAGAAAAAGCAAGTAACCCCACTTCAGATTAAATGCATCTCTGGTCTATTAATACCTCACTGCGTAGGTCACTTCCACAAAGAACATAGCCACGGCACTGCATTGCACCCGTCAACTTGAGGCATAAAGGTGTTAAGCCTTGCGTGCCCGTAATTTCACCGGCAACCATGCCTTTCAAACTAGACACGGCAATGCTGTTTGGCGGCTGAAATATGTATGGTGGTAGTACTTCCTAGGACGAGCCATTTCACAAGGGACTCTACTACTCAATCCCCGGGTTGTAAGTATTTTACTTATTTTACATTTATACCAAAGTTTCAAACGGCTACCAATTGCGGTTCATACATACCTTTAACTTTCGTGCGGACAAGTAAACAAACTGGAAAACGAAGTCTTAGTAATCCCGTAGGTACTCTAAAGTACGGGACCCTATAAAACTCAGATGACATTCACCTCACGGATACGTCCCTGATTCCTTCCGGCGCGATCTAAGTGATAGTGCTCCTTTATTAAAACACGCAACCAAGTTCTTTGATTAGTTGTCTGAGATGTTCCAAAGTTCAGCTAAAGTGTCTTGGCACGGATAGTAAGAAAATTAAATCGAGAAAGTAACTTTTGGTATATCCACATTATTTTACGTTAGTTTGCTACTTATAGATCAATCTCTGCGGTATAATGGTAGGGCGTGTGGCTCTCGAAGTCGTGGGTTCAAATCCGGGGTGGGTCACATTTTAGTGATTTTTATTTTTCAGTTTGTTGAACATTGCAGGCTCGAATCACCTAATTGTCTGATCACTCACACAGTCGTGCATGAGTCCCAATGGCGGGAGTGTAATATTATATTATAGAAGTGTCATATTATACCAGTGTCAATGTGCCAGCCGTTCTTGAACCGAATGGTCTGTTACGTGATGATGGTAAGCGGCCCGACGGTATGACTCTTGTCCCTTGGGAAATGGGTAGGCCTTTGGTGTGGGACGCTACCTGCGTCGACACCCTATCGCCATCTCATCTGCCTGGGACATCAGTTAGGGCTGGTGCGGCGGCTGATTCGGCCGAGGATCACAAAAGGCGCAAATATAGTGGTCTCGACAGAGCTTACCTATTTGAGCCTTTTGGGGTGGAGACCTTGGGTCCGTGGGGAGCCGGTGCCCTCCGGGTTTTCAAAAATATTGCGGGGCTTTTGATTGAGGCGACACGTGACCCAAGGGCTGGCTCTTATTTAGACCAGCGAATTAGCATAGCTATTCAGCGTGGCAATGCAGCCAGTGTCATGGGCACGCTTCCGTCTGGTACTGGTCTGGAACAGTTGAGTTACCTATAGGCCGTTTGTAACGGTCCTTAGGTAATCTGACTGATTCCTTTGTACATAGTTAGTTTAATTGTACTTTTTATTGAATAAATTTAACTATCATGTATATAGAATAATATCAATTTGAAAGTATCTGTTTGTTTGTTAAGTTTTCACAGCTAAACGGATGAACGGATCTTGATGAAATTTGTCATGAAAGGATTGTATCCTGGGAAAGAAAAGGCTTCTTTTTTCCGGGTATGCACTACGCGGACGAAGCCGCGGGCAAAAGTTAAAATAGAGTAATAAGTCATAATCATTTTATTTAGGTACGTGATTGCATTTCAGTGTATTCTTGCCATCCAAAAACACACCTTATTTTAGTTATTTACCTAAACGAGAAGATATCAAACGTGAAACGAAACAAATACCATTGAACGAAAAGTAAGCCTTTTGTTTCCGAAATGCAACGCAAATTTTACGATGTGAAATAAATTGTCAGCTTTTTGTTTTTACCCTACAAATAGTCCATATTTCAGTTGACTGTGTGTTAGAAGTTTGACTCTTGCTCTTGTTCACCGGAATAACAGATGTGTCGACATTGGCCACTGTATTTTTAGAGAGCTATTGTGTTTTCATAAAGCGGCCGCTGCTATTTTTTTTTTTACTACAGGACATTGAGCCCCAAACTAAGCATAGCTTGTAATATGGGAACTAGATTACGGATAGAATACTTCAATACTTTTTGTAGAAGGCAGAGTTACTACCAACTGAGCTATCAGGCTTGTTAATAGGCTTCGACTATTGCAGCGGCCGCTTTATGAAAACACATATAATGTCCTAATATGTTTTTATATTTTGTTTTACATATATATGTACTTTCTAAGTAGAATATTTTTAACATTTATCCCTAAGTATGTTATTGTAACGCCTTAAAATATAATAATAATAAATAAATATTACAGGAACATACCTTCATTTAACATAGCGCCATTTAGCCCCAAACTAAGCATAGCTTGTAATATGGGATCTAGATTCGGGATAGAATATGTAAATACTATTGTAAATAAATAAATAAATAAATATTACAGGACATTAATTTTACACAGCGCCATCTAGCCCCAAACTAAGCATGGCTTGTAATATGGGAACTAGATTACGGATAAAATACTTAAATACTTTTTGTAAATACATACGTATTATATGATACAACACCCAAACACAGAACAAACATCTATATTCATCACACAAATGTTTGTCCTGGGTGGGAATCGAACCCACAGCCTACAGCGCCGAAGGCAGAGTTACTACCAACTGAGCTATGAGGCTTGTCCACATATGTTCATAAGAGCAACTAAACAAACAAACATAGGTACATGACATGCTGCATGAAAATATTAAAAATGGTACCTAAACAATAAATGTACCCATGGGAACAAATTGACATGTCCCTAAATAGCCTAAGCAATGTCGAAAAAACTTTGGTAGAAAAACTCCGGGCGTTATCTTGTCGTGTCAAGGGAATGTTACCAAAACTTGGATCAGAGATATTAAAATATTTTTTTATTCATCAACTTTGGCAAACAAGAAGGCCCGTTTGATGGTAAATGGTTACAATAGCATAGGGACGCTTGTAACACTTAAGGCAGCACTCGCGCGCTGCCGAACCTTTTAGAAGCTTTAAAAGTCATTTTTAAGAAAAATTTAAGTACTCAAAATAATAAAAATATTATAGTAAATATTACAGGATATTTATTTCACACAGAGCCTTTTATTCCCAAACTAAGCAAAGATCTGGGAACTAGATTACGAAAATAATACTGATATACTTCTTGTTGTATATACCGACATAACGTACACAGACCAAACATATTCATCATACAAATATTTTGTCGTGGGTGGGAATCGAACCAACAACCTACAGCGCAGAAACCACCAACGGAGCTATGAGGCTTGTTTATCTGTGAGTCGCGACTGTGTCTCGGGGGTGCCTTTCATAATTGTAATTATAAGAAATTTGGTATCTTCATCAAAAGGGTAGGGTTCACAGGTAGGTCACAGCCATATTTATTATACGGAACACTACCAAAGGAAGCTTCGTTATTCGTTTGCTTTATTTGCAAGTGTAATGCTATTAGAAGATAACAAGCTAAGCAATCAGTCTGACAGCTTATCGTCAGACTGATTGCTTTACTGTGACCATCACGTTATAAAGATATTAAGACACAAAAGTGCCAACTGTTAACCAATTTAAATACTCAAGTTCAATAGTAAGCAATGATGGGAATATCAACGGCGATTTAACCTACAAAACAAATACGGGTTGGATGAAATGGAGGCAATACTCAGGCGTAATGTGCGATAAAAGGATGTCAGTGAAGGTGAAATGCAAAATGTACCAAACTGCAGTAAGACCAGCCCTATTTGGGTCCGAATGCTGGGCAACCAATAAACAACAAAATCAAACTGCACACCACAGAGTCAAGAAGTGTCACATTACTAGACAACATTTGCAACAACTACATAAGAAGAAGCTTTAAGGTTGCACCGATAGCCGACAAAATACAAGAGAGAGAGAGACGCCTTCGATGGTACGGGCACGTAAAAAGACGCCCAGAAGATCATATGGTCGAGCTTGCCCAAAACCAACGACAAGACGAGGATATCACCACTTTGACAAAGGTTGAAAAAGACCTAAAACAAACTCAGCTCGATAAGGATACCGCACTCAACCGTGCGCAATGGAGAAAACGGACAAGGAAGGCCGACCCCAAGTAAATGGGAAAAACGGTCGAGGAATTTATTATATATTATACAAACATCCATCCAAATATCTAATGCAACTTTAACATTTATAATATTAGTAATAATAATTAATTATTCCCAACACACATAATCTTAATTAATTATTTATAATATAAGCATTTATTTCCCCAAATACAGGTTGGAATTAGTACATTTAAAATTCTAAAAAAACACTAAAATTACAATAATAATAAAATTACATTAATAGACTTAAGTTACCAACTATTTTTTTTAACCTTTTTATTATGTCTGCAGCAAGCTTTGCCTGCTGACAATGTGACAGTGACAGTTGATGACAATGTCATCGTCCCATCTTTTGTGAGGTTCTACCCACAGATCAATAACTTTGGGTCTACCTTTTCTTCGATGTTTATGTATTGGGTACCAATTTGTATGTTTTAGACCATATTTCGTCTTATAGCCTTTAAACGTGTCCTAAACTTAAAAATGTCACATCCTTTGCTTTCGTTTATAACTAATTTATACTAGTAGTGTACTAGTTAAAATTTATGATTTTTTTATTTGTATTACTGGTGACAGTTGACTGTCAATAGCTTTGGGCATACCCGTCAACTGTCACCAGCGACTGGCGTTACAGATACGGCACTATCAGACAGTTCTTTGCTGGCACGGATAAGTGTGTTTACACTGTGCCAGTCCTACGTCACCGCTGGCATGACAGTGATATTATACTGAGAGTAATGGGAGACAAAGTCTTTATTTATCAACTTTATAGACTTGCAACTGTTTTCGTATTCAGGACCAATCGTTGTCCTGAATACGAAAGTTCAGTGTGTATAGGTGTGTAGTAAGTACTCAGTGTGTAACCGTTAGTCAACGGTTACACACTGAGGATCTGGCATCTTACCTCAAAATGCTGGAACACAACAATTTACATTGCTGTTGTGGCGATAGACAGTAAGATGGTGGTAGCTAGTCAGGCAGGCTTAAACAAACTAACCTAACACTACCACCAACCAAACCAAGCACAATATTGTAACTCCTGGGGATCTTATTGCTGGTGGTGGGACCTGTAAAGATTCACCTGGCTTTTGACCATGTTCCAACCAAGCAGGACACGGCTGTTCCGTCGCTCGCTTTATTATATAGGTACCTCATCCTCACTAAGGCGAGCCTCAAGGTCAAGAGCCCATTTCACATAAAAAAAAGAAACTTTAACGACCATCCCCAGAGGGTATTTACAGGCACGTCTAGTCGTCACGTCCTACACAATGTCCACAGAATATAAAGCGAAAATCAGATACACGATCTAGCGCGACTAGGTTTAAAATCACTCTACATAATGTTGACGCAATCAGACGCCCCAGGGCCATGATACAACTTTTCACAACAGAAGACAGAGTTATCAAACAATAATGTTTTCGATTTTCACGATAAGCTGATATCGATCGAAGCCAACGCAAAGTATTCATATAAGGGCATGTATTGCGCAAGTCAACGTTTTCACTTACGGTGTTGAAGATAATTATTATTAATAATGTTGGTTTCCTCTTTATGGCACGAATATTCATGACACAAAATGTAGTGGATTATGCTTTCGGTATAAAACATCTCCGGCACCAATGTTGGTGTGAGGACAACGCATTGACTAGTTAACAAACTGAGCTAAATTGAAAAAAAAACCGGAGATAACAAAAAAAGAAAATTTTCGCGTTACATGGCCAAATAATGACATACGCTGGGTTTAAAAATCCATTATCTTGTTGGGATGGCCATTTTGAAAGTATTACATTATTAAGTATTGCATATTGTATTGTCTCCAGAACTAAAAGGTTTTGCAAAATATTTTTTTAAATTTGACCGTCTCTGTGGTCTAGTTGTTCAACCCACCGATTTCAGATCCAGAGGTACCGGGTTCGATCCCCAGTGGAAGCAATATTGTGCTTGGTTTGGTTGCTGGTAGGATTTGTTTAAGTTTAATAAAAAAAAGATGAAAAAGAGAGCTGATGAAGCGGAAGTATATAACATAGAATAGAACATTTATTTGGAACAAAATGACTTAGGTAGTAAGTAGCAGTAGAAGTGGAAATTCAGCTTGCAAAATTTGACATCAATAAACATACACTGCACAAAAATTATAAAAAGCTTGAATAAACGAGAATTGGTTTCTATTATATATATATATATATATATATATTCTGTGTTTTTAGTTTCTATACAAAAATAAAATGCGATGCACGTGTGACACATTCCTATCGCAGTCGGTGGGCCTGTTCGGGGTTGTTGGGGAAAAAAATCCATCCGCCCCGGTGGCTTTTTTGCTCACGGCGTGAGTGGGAACAAACTGTGTGATCTCCCTTTAGCCGCGTTTTGACGATAAGAGTTGATTCGTAAGAGTGTACTATGACAGAGTAGCCTACATCCTAGTGTACTAGTGCACTTGTCCGGGTGCACTCGGATGCCCGGTTTCCACAATACAAGTGCCATTAGAGTGGCCGTCAGAGCACACTACGTCAGAGTCAACTCATATCGTCAAAACGCGGCTTTACCCAGCTATCTTATCTAAGCTGTGTCGATACAAATGTTTGCCTCACACAAGCATCGTCCCAAGTTTTATAGCGCTGCCGATGGAAGCAATAATCTCTTTGACGAAATGTTTTTGTTCGAAGTTTACAACATATGGAAATTTTAACACGGCTTGCAAAGAAAATAAGTAAACACATGTTTTGGGAGATAAAACAAAGGTATTTAATTTTCCCTATTTGTGAGTCATAATTTGTCCTTTGTTTATTCAAATGATTTTTAGATATTCAAATTACCATTTTTATTTTTGTTTTGGATGGGTATCTCCTTAGAGATTTCCTCAAGGGCTTTTCAAAAAGGGTATTTAAAAATGGGAGTGTTGGCATCACTCAATATATGTTGTAGGTGTCTATAAAACCTATCTATTGAAATGAGCTTGTAAAGTAAAAAAGTTTCGTTTAAAAATGTTGCTAGTAATGTAAATAAATATAACAGAACATTCATTACATACAGCGCTATCTAGCATCAAACCTACGAAACCTAAAGCAGAGCTGTTAGGCTTGCTAATATATTTGTAATATATTTACATACTACTATTTACCCGCATCTTTTCCTGAAGCCGAAAACGCTGTCACCAACTGAGCCACGACGGTAATAACACAGATTTTGAATGTGTCATATTGATACTCAGCTTGAGCGCGATCTGAGGCTTTAGGAAAAGATGCGGGTTCGAGTCCCGTCGCGGGTTGTTTTTTTTATGTGCTTTGTAAATGTTGTGACCAAGTGCGATCACTTGAAATACAATTATTTTACTATTTATATGTTCTACGGGCTATGTAAAATGTTATAACGTCTCTTTAGCAGATTTACGTTTTCAGTTCTCATAGAATAGAGGAAAATACTAATAAACGGTTTTTACGACAAGCACCGGAAGTGTGGACTGAGATTCCAGCTTAATACTGATACTTTCATGATCGTGTGAAATTTCAGCCTTAAACCCACTGAGCAAGGTTCAAAATGCACTGAAACTAGGTTTATCTGTGGGTTCCCATTCTCGATTATTGTGTATAACTTGTGTTTATGTCACAATTGTATTTAATAAGCTTTTAATAGAGCCCCGTTTGGAAAAGACTGTTGCCTTTCACAATAATAAACCAGAATTGAAGACTTATAAAATGGGAAAGTCTCATACCATGTCTGAATTTATAGATGGAGTACATTCTATTTGTATAATGTTTAAAAAATAACCTTTCTACGCCAGTGTAACTGTACTCAAGTGTAGATGTTTTCTAAATACCCCAATAAATCTAACATAATTATAGGCATTTTTTGAAATAAAACCTCCTTAGGCGCGTTCGGCATTTTTTTTTACTGGAGTGCCACTGTTTTTTATGGTAAAGATGAATTACCACTTGATATCTAGGTTTTAGATCTAGGCCAGAGTAAGGATGAGGACTACGATGGCGCGAGCATACCAATGTCTCCCACGCACCAACTTAACAAGGCAAACTGTTTACCTGGACTTCAGGAGGATGGTCTCTAGCCTGGTGGCTGGTGGACCAGGCAGGTCCTACCACCAGTGTCGTGATCATTCAGGTGTAACAGCTGTTGCCCAGGTAGACCACTAGGAGGTAGATCACACCTACCACAACTAACTAACTATTTGGTAGGGTTAAGACTACTTTGCTTTGAGAAAATAAAATATAATTGATGCCATATTCGTAACGAGTTTTCGGCCCACGCCATTAATTACATATTTGTGAGCCATTATTCATAAAATATACAAACGCATTTAAAATATACGAAAGCGGTGTGCTAACCCTTATTTATTTCTTTATATGGTCATATATTAAACAGCGCCGGTGATATATTTATAAAATGTGATATAATGTCACTTGGAGAATCACCCCCCTTGTCTCAGACTTTACGAGCCACCGCAATGGGCTCTTTATACTCACATACAGTACCCGGTACCGACGGCTTAACTTTTCGTCTGAAACACGAAATCATCTTACTTATAGGACAATCAAGTGATTCAAGCCTACAATGTCCTTACCAAACCGGGAAAAAACATCACAAAAATGTGCATCACTAGAGATTTAAGCCCAGAACATAATGACAGTGAAGTGACAGTGAAAGTGACAGTGAAGCCCACAACATGATCAAAAGCCACACGCCCTACCAACTTTGGTGTTCAAACCCTTATAAAAATATTGTACGTGCACTTTCAAGCAATTCAAATAACCGATATCTCAAAGCACTTGCCCCAAATTGCCGTTTCAGTCACAATACTATAGCCATTAGCCAATGGAACTGCAATTTCAACGTCGATTCCGAACCAATGTAATCTTGGGCTGCCTTCTACCGTTTGCATTTGTGTTTCATTAAGAAAACAATTATGCACTAGCTGTGAGTAAGCAAAAGATGCATTAAGAATACATTTTTTTCAGTAGAGCGATTTCCGACTTCAACAAACTAGCAGTTCAGCCAGAGACTTAAATCGACCTCTTCAACACAAATCCAGTTTTGGTTAAAAAAAGTATGGTAAATCACTGACAACAGCGGTTCTTAACTGTTCAGTAAAGGGAAAAATACTTCATTACCTTGTTCGTCTTATCATATAGATGTACTTAAACAATTAGATTAATTTGTAGATATAAAGATCCTTCTCAGGCAAGCCTACATAGATTTTCACACTTAAATGAAATGTGTAACTGTAGTTATTATGTTTTATTTTAATTTTGTTTTTAAGTACAGTTTGTTCTCCAAATAAACTTCAAGTTTTCAGCTAACAAAGTATTAGCCATTGGACTTGTAAAGGAATATGGATATCCGTTAGAAAACTTAAGTTACAGCCTCAGAATTAGGATGATATAATGATAATAAGCAGGCCGTAGAACCAATAACCGCCGGGTAGTAAAGTTTCTCGCATAGCGAACACGATTAAACGTGAAATGAACTGTGGAAAGATGGCCACACAGTGGGTCGATGACATGTGGCGGTCGCGGGGAGTTTATGGATGAAGGCGGCTCAAGATCGCTATTTGTAGCATCAATTAAGAAGGCATATGTTGAGCAGTGAAGGTATGTGGGCTGAAATGATGCACCTAATTTATTGGTCCATGCTAGTACCGCTTTTTACAGCCGATGTTATTTGATTTTCTATGGTTTGAACTGGCATACGTCACGCGCTTTAAGAATTTCCCTGCACCCTTATTGTGTGTGACAAATCGTGTCTTAACGCGCCCGCATATATGTCAATACCATGATTCCATGCAGATATCGTAACGCGGGCGCGTTAAGACACGATTGGTCATACAGAATAAGTGCTCAGAGAGTACTTCCCACTGAGTACTGTATAGACGGTTTGCAAACAACAAAAGTCTCTCAATCTTTTCAACCATTCCACACTGCATTATACTACACCATCAGCAAATAAGCCTAAACGAAACAATAAAAAAGGTCGCACGATGGCCCCGAAAGGTCTTTCTTCAAGAAATACGGGTGTTTCTCCCAGTCCAAGTGTTTTGTCCCATTAATGGGACGAAGGGGAAAAACTATTACTCGTGGTCCCATTTCATAATGGGGTTTCAAATCCTATATTAAATCTGTCATTGTGAGAGTTATAAGCCTTTGTTAAAATGTCAAAGCGACATGTTGACAATAATGTTTGTTTTTATGTTCGTATGGACGTCACGTCGCTAAGATTTTGAATACTAAAAAAATAATAGTTTAAAAGCCGTTACATTGTCATTTTAAACAATTGCTGTCGGAATAAAAATGTTTTTATACCTGTTATATTTTATATATAATTTTAAACAACGAGTAGTCCCATTGATGGAACAAAATACTGGAACCCTAAGGCTACCTAGAAATAAACATTTTATCTCACCAGCCTTCAAGTTCCAATACAGTTTTATACGCGGGCTTAACCCACTTCGCTAAAAGGTCAAGAAATAAATCAACGAATTAGGATGCGTGTACGTTGAACCAGTTTAGGTAGTAGCGAAGACCCGTTTCGCTTACCGGTATTTTTTTTAAAAATCAGTACATACGTATAACTAGTGGTTCTGTAAGAACAGTAGACCTCGCAAACCCTGATAACCATGCAATATCCGATGCTTTCCTCTTTCACTTTTCCTTTTATACGTTTGAGCAAATAGGGATATAAGCTTTAGCGATTACTCGCGGTTCCTTGGTCTGAGGAGATCGAACCTGGTGTTTACGGATTGATTTGTCTTGCAAAGGCGGTGAGGACTGCGTAGTCTGATTAGTAAACGTAGGTATACATTTTCCGAAAAAAAAAACTAGAATTGTAATCGTACAGTAAACTTCTCCCCATTTCCCCCTCCAATCACCCTTTTGTTATTTTTTTTCACAACATCTTGTGTAAAATTAAATCTTTAGTGTGTCTTTCAAATTTAATTTAAATCCGTTGATAAATGACGCTACAGCAAACTTCCCCGTTTTACCCCCCTATTTTCAACCCCGATCAAAAATCGCGATCAACGTAAAAAAAAAATCAAGAAACATGTGTGCCGATTTTCATCAAAATCGTTTGAAAAATGCAACCTGTAGGTGAGATCAAACCGACAGCCGACAGCCGACAGACAGCGGACAAAAGCATTTTTGGCCAATCTCGAAACTGAGACGCTTCGATCACTTCGCTCCCTCGGTCGATTATAAAACAACCCCCTATTACAATAACAAAATATTTCAGGAAATCAATTTCACACTGCGCCATCTAGCCCCAAACTTAGCAAAACTTGTAAAATAGATTACGTATAAAATACACAACACCCGAACACAGAACAAATACCTTTTTTTTACGATAAGTAGGTATGTATGTTAGTTATGGTTAAAGACTTCCATTGCGAAGCCCGGCGCTGAGAGCTGAGAGAACAAAAGAAGCCCTTGTCTTACATGTTGACCAGGTGTGGTACCAAGTCTTTGCGCGGTTCAGCCTATTGTAGATTTGTTTTGAGTAGGATTAAGCCGGCCATGAACAATGCTTTCATTTTTTGGTTTTGTTAATAAAAAATATTTTAAGTGTGGCCTATTTTGGAATTTGGAATAAAAAATGGAAGCTTATCTCCTATTGGCCTTTAAAAACAAAATAAATCGTGCAAGTCGGGGGTGGCAAACGGTCACTTCACAGAAAAATCGTACTTGTGGTATCAAGCCGGAAAGTTTGATGATGGTAGCTTTATTTTCAATCAGTTTTTTTGTCTCGTTATCATTAACATATAAATACTTATCATATGAAAAAAATTAAAATGAAAATATTTTTTATTGCAATTTCACAATATTTGGGTAAAAGGCTGGGGTCTTCATTTTAGTAAAAAATACTTGTGTAGAAGACCCCACTCTTCTATATTCATAACACAAATGCTTGTTCCGGGTGGGATTTGAACCCAGAACCTACAGCGCAAAGCAGAGCTATTACCAACTGAGCTTTGAAGCTTGTCACTCTACTGTAATGTAAAGTTTAATTTCCGATAAGACATTACCAGGGTAGCCTTTGAAACGGGTGTCATTTATTTACCTGTCAAATAAACGTCAGCTGTCAATAATATTTTGTCGCACGGCAGGGCCTTCTACTAAGCTCATTACGCTGAGCTCGTCTACTAAAAAATAGATTATTTTTGAATCATATTTTATTGGCAGTTGAAATTAATAAGGACCTTGAACAAAGCTATTAAGTTTTCGTTGGATATTTAAATAAAAAGGGAAGTGCCTTTATTTCAGCTGGTTTCAAATTATAACAAAGCCGAAGGTGGAAGCGATCTTCTCCCGGAATCCTCAATAGACTGAAGAACTGGCTATCGTTCTGAATATCGGTACACAACAATTACAATTGTTATTCAGTCTTCATACTTAAGTATGACTTAAATTACTTAAGTTAATTTACCAAAAACAATGTTGTACCTCTCGGGGATCGAACCCGGGACCTCTGGGTCTGATAACGGTGGGTAAGCCGCTAGACCACACAAAAGTTTTTTGTTCATCATTAATCGCGAACAAGTAATACATAACAAGCCTAACAGCTCATTTGGTGTTAGCCTATAGGTTGTTGGCTCGATTCCCACCCAGGACAAACATTCCCATCCGTACACTCTGCACCCACACCAATTTCCTCTTACACATAAGCCATTCATCTCTTCCCCTCTACTCGTATGTCCAACCCTATTCATAACCCTGTTAGCAACATGGCTATCATCCCTCCTTATTACATACCCATAAAATCCTAGCACTCTTTATCTTTTGCTCCTCGTTTTTTGGAAAATATTCCATCGATATTGTTTATTGTTTAAACAGCCTCTTTAGTCAAAAAATCCTCTCCATCCAAAGGTTGTCTGGAAGAAATAGCTTCTAAGCGATAAAATCACCCATTGTTAATACATTTTTAAGTTATCCAGTTTTATTTTTAAGGTGTGCAATAAGTATTTTTCATTCATTTATTCAGTCATGATAGATTCAAAAGTTAAACTTTTGAATGTTGGTATTTGTTACCATACGCAGTCGCTCTTCATTTATTTCCTAGCCCCGTAACGCTATAAAAGCTACTCGTAAACCAAAGCCAGTACAGTTAGGAGGCTTATCTAGACTTCAGGCACTTTGCATAAACGTTTGTAGGAAAAGTAAGTGCTAACCTAGTTACAAACTACGTACTGAAAGATTTTACAACTCATGAATATGATACAGTGCGGCTTTACTACACAACATATATGTTCCAGTGTCTGTCTGTACTACACTATATTCACCGAAACTATGAACGGAAAAGTTTCAATTTATATAATTTGGGGATCTTATCATGTGTAGCGTAAATAAGTGAATTTGGATAGTATTGTGTTTATCAATCATAAAAAAAAGCATTTAGTATTTTTTTTATTAAATAATATTGCCATGTTTCGTCAATGCGCGGTAGAGCCAGTGACTTCTAGGAATGCTCGCTGCTCCATAGTTTTACCTTTGCTCTGACCTAGAGTTACACAAGCCTGGAGGTCAAAAGCTAGCACATCATTTGAAAAAGTTTTCTCACACGTCTCTGTATTTTTAGTTTTTAGTCTAGTCCGATTTTTTTAATATATTTTTTATTGTATGTACTACGGAGGTGCTATTGGCATTTCATCTCACCTGATTTGCAAGTTATGTTGGCCGAAGGTGGGAGCGCACTTCACCTGGGATCCTGTTTGAGGAATTGGCTATCTTAACTCTAAATTCCGGAACACAACAATTTGAGAATTGTTGTTATGGCAACAGAATTAGGTAAGGTGGTAGCATATATAGTAGGCGGACATAAACAAAATCCTACCACCAACCAAACCAAGCACAATATTGTTCTCCTACTGGGGATCGAACCTTGAACATCTGGATCTGACACTGGTGGGCGTACCACTAGACCACGGAGACGGCTAAAATTTGTTACTAGTGGAACATCCCGTGGTGATTGCAGCACTACCTACCAGGTCCAGTTGTACTTCTAAATCTACAAGATAACCACACAAACACACAGAAACTCATAAAATTCGGTCCAGCTGTTTAGGAGGAGTTCAATGACGATACACGTACAGAAGAGTTATATCTGCGTGCAAAAGAAGATTATGTAAGAAAACTATAATCAACCTCGACATACAATTGCCGTGGCGGTCGCGGCATAAGAATCGACCAATCCATTTTTTTTTTATTATTAAAACTTGGTAGCCAAGCGTTTGACCACCAGCTTACTTGAAAAACATGTAAAGATGTGGCCTAAGATGGAAAAGACCTAAGCAGCTCATTTATATTTTAAGGTTGATTTATTTTTTATTAGTGACTTATTTTATTTTCTAAATTCAAAATAACATAGTTACCTAAATAAAAAGGCTCAATTTTTGTAAATCTTTATATTTTAACTTTACTACAATTTCACTGCACTTTTGTTAAATACTGTCGTCTAATTTATACTGTTCTTTTATACTTTATCTATACTGTATTTTAGTAGTGGAAATTTGTAATTGGCCTTCAGTCATACATAAAATGCACATATTAATGTGTTTTGCGTGTATTATTATATAATGATTTGTAATAGTCCCTGGTTGTAAGTTTTCCAAAAAAAAAAAAAGACTCCAAGATTGTACTCTTAAGGGAAAAAAGGCGAGGGCGATGAATTCCATTCCTTACCAGTATATAATGATAAAGGTTGAGGGGAAATGCTTTTTTTAAATTCAACCATGGATGTTGCAAAAGGCGACTAAGGGATCGAAGAAGAAGAAGGGGAACAGCGTTTTTCTGCGTATAATCTACACTTTTACTGCTATCACCAATCTGCCTGCCAAACGTGATATGGCAATACCCTCCAGCTTTGGAGGAGGTTCTGTCCAACAGTGGACACTAATGGGCTGTTGATATGAAGACATTCAAAGTGACCTAATACAGCCTCTGGAAGTTACATCTACTATAAAGATTCGTGATCCATAAATTCTCGAGTCCATTATTGGCGATTCCAATTTATGGGTGTCTACGATTGGGTGAACGTGACCAGCGATCAAAATAAAAATGTCGTTTCTGACCTTGTGAGGTGAAGTTATGTTATAATAACTTGGTGAAACGTCAGCTTTTTTAGGGTACCGTGAGATACGAATTTAAACATAGGTATGTTAATACCTACTTATTTCACAACTTTTATTTATTTTGAAAAAGCTGGAGGAGGCTTTTACCGTCGATAAAAGCGGTCTAAGCACAAATAATGAATTTAAAAAATAAACGACGTAAATCCAATTACTTTAGTTAGAATATTTATAGCATATTTTGACTGACATATTATTAAGTTAGATAAAATATTCGTGTTAAGAAAAATAAAAGCTATTATTATATTTTGATCAAGCCGATGACGGCAAGGCTTTTTTTTTGTGGTGACATGAAATTTTGAGGGTATGTTTGACTTGATGCGAAAATGAGTGCTAATAAGGGGATTTTGAAAATTCGTACCCTAAGGGGCTCAAATAGGGGTTGAAAGTTTTCATTAAAAGTATGCCCTAACTCTGAAACCGTGCATGATAAAATGTCAAAACTACCAAGGTCTGATGATGGAGTGGAATCAATATAAAGGGTTTTTTTCAGTAAATAACAGTAATACATATTAAGAGCGTTGCGCATTTAAAATGATTGTATGTGGGATACTCTTCTACGAACCATGTAAACCAGGGTCTTACGATGATGACAGCGGAACTCCTGAAATTGAAATCGGTATAACGAGGCATTCAACGACAATTTTTTTTATTTACCTAAGTAGTATAGTATATTAACAAAGTTGGTGTGAGTATAGTGCTTACTTTGTGGTAAATAAATAAATGCATAATAAAATCTGGCACAACGTGAGTCGGAGCGGCACTAAGACTTCAAAAAGACTGCTTTTTTTGTCTGGGAATGTGGGTCAGAGCCCTCGGTGTGCGTGTCTGCACACCATGTAGGAGCTAATCGGTCAAATTTATCCAGATATATACAAATATATTTATAATATAATACTTGAACCTATTTCAAAAAACCAATACGCGGACGAAGTCGCGAGTAAAAGCTAGTTAGTAGATAATGTTTAATTAATAACTAAATGACGTGTAGCTGACTGACTGATTGACTGACTGACAATCTTCACACAGCCCAAACTAAAAGAGGTTCCAGAGACTCAACATATTCAGGGTATTAGTAGTGTTCAACGTAATTAGAAAGGATTCCAAGAAATTACAATGGGATGATGGGAAAAAAACTCCTGAAAAGAAAACGGTCACTGTGTGATAATCACGCGATCAAAATTATGAATAGAAAAAACAAATTCAACACAATTTGATGATATCTATATAAAATCATCGTGTAGCTAGCTGAACTTTTATAGTGTACGAGCGCATAAGAAGTATAGAATATATGTAATAAGAATAAGAATTTGAAAACTTTGTTCTTCCTTTGACTTTTGTTGGTCACTTCACGACTTCACAAAGTCGTGGCGTTTCACTTGTAAACCATAAAATAGGTTTGTGGCAACGCAATACAAAGTTCAAAAATATTTACATAAAATAAAAAAGGTTCAAAACAATTTTACCCAAACGGTGACTTTGACGATTCCTAATATAGCCACTGTATCGGAAATAGCAAGAAATGTTACGGCTAACAAAGGAAAATTGGCTTGTTTTATTTATTCGTTAAATAGCAGGGTTCGTGATAGATAAAAATATATAAAACGAGCCATTTTGACTGTAGCTTTACTCCTGAATAACTGGCCAACTGAACACCTCATCTGGTTTTCAAATTATGATAAGATGGAAACGCACTTAAAGTATATCGATAACATAAATAGCCTCATAAATAACCTTATTATTAAAGCAACTTTTTTGGAGTACGACAAAGAAGCGCTTGGCCTTCATCTTACCTGGTTTCAAGTTATGACAAGGAAGAAGGAAGCGCACTTCACCTAAAATCCTCTATAGTCTGAGGAACTGGCTATATTACCTCTAAATGCAAACACAGCAATTAAGAATTGCTGTTATGTCGACAGACTTTTGGGAAGATTTGTACCTACCTCGGCAATAGAACCTGGGACCTCTGGATCTGTCCAGTGTGAGAGCCACTAGACAGAGGAGGTAACGTAGCCGTATTTTTTAAACCACATATCTACGTCAGCATTCTAGAAGCTTCTAAGCCATAAGAACGCCCATTGTATGTAATTTTTTCAAGTTATCCAGTTTTATTTTTAAGGTTTGCAATAAAGTACTTTCATTCATTCACTCAGATTAAGATAACAGCACTCGAGAAATTCTACTTTGCTCTTCATTTATATTCCCTTTGTCATTTCGTGCATGCATCGCGTCACAGTGTAAATACGCGGTTTCTTATTCCATATGCTTATGAGGAAGGAAGTCATTTCGTCGTGATGGCACTTCAAATGGAATTTTCCTTCTCGCGGTTGATGCAATGAATTTTACATCAGTCGCTAATATGGGGATGGTTTTTGTCTTCACAATAAATGGCACAAAAGAAACCAGTAGGTTTTTATAGGCGTGACAAATTTTATATTTCCATGGCAAATTCTAAAGTTGCAAGATAACAAATACGCTTCCATCTGGTACTGGTCTGGAACAGTTGAGCTACCTATAGGCCATTTGTAACGCTCCTTAGGTAATCCAACTGCTTCCTTTATATATACAGTTAGTTTAACTGTTCATATCATTTTTAATGCTTGTATGATAAGTAATAAAAACAAATAATTGAAGAAAAAACGATTGTGTCTTAAAGATAGAGATAAAGAAGATAACAGAGAGTGGGTATAGTCACTGGCAATGGAATTAATTGGCAGGCACATTTTATAATTTTCAAAATGAAGCCAATACTTTTATGTCTGGTATATTCTATGATTCTGTCATTACTTTTGTATTCAAGCCTGATATATCATACTTGAATACCAAATAAATTACATAATGGTGATTTGAATACAAAACCAATTAGAAAACAATAACCGCCTCTGTGGGTTAGTGATTCATCTACGAGTATCAGATCCACAGGTCCCGGGTTCGATCCTTAATCCTCTGATACAATATTTTCCTTCGTTTGATTTATGGAAAGACATTGTTAAAAAGTCCAGTCTTTGATAGCTAACAACATTTTGTCAAGGACACAAGGAGTGACGTCACGAGTACCGGTGAATGCGAAGCTGTGTGAAACAAATTAATATTTATAAATTTATAAATAGAGTGTATCGAGTTGAAGTGGATAATTTCCTCACTGCCTGAGTGTTGTTTATCTTACGTGATAATTTTCGGACAAAAATAGTAAGTGGACAAAGTTTTATTGTGTAAACTAATCTGTTACCGGATTGTCGCAATCAGATACCCTCCCTCATATAGGTATGTGTGAGAGTAAAAACAATAAATAACTTACATTACATAATTTATTGATCAGTGTCTCGTCTGGGTTTAAATACAAATTTTAGAAAATCACAGAACAATCTACTTATTTCAGAAATCACGCTGTAATCCTAAATCTAGAATATCGACCGCCATCTAGCGTCGAGTAGCGCAAATAAATAAATAGATATGGTCAAGTGCGTAGCCTGCGGTAAATTCATCCGTGTTGGGATCCCATGCCCACAGTGCGACTCGCGGACCCACTACGAGTGCCTCGGTGTCTCCGCCGACGCGCCGATTCCTAAGTGTTGGCGCTGTCCGGAATGCGAGGTAAAAGCGCCTAAGGGGAGGGATCCCTCGACCCCAGTGCGAGCGGCGCAGCTGCTAGGCGAGTGCTCGGTACCGCCGCCGGAGACGGCAGCGCTCCGCCCCCCCGCCGCCCGTGTGGTGGATGTCATGGTGCTGGATGACACTGCGCATAATATCACGGCGGAGTTCACCGAATACGAGGCACAGCTCGACTCGCGCCGGTGCAACGATGAGGTGATGGAGGAGCTAGGCAGGATGCAGGGCAAGTTCTGCTGCGAGTTCTCGTCGTTCAAGGATGAGATGCGGGCGATGCGCGAAGACATGCGCGAGCATCATCAGGAGGCGGCTGAATTCCGCGCATCCATCGCGGAGCTCACGACTCGCATGGTGCTCATGGAGAAGCGGGTGGAGTCTGTTGAGCAGCGCCAGGCTGTTGTCACCGCTGACGCCGCCGTGCCCGTGCGACTCGATGCAGATGTGGCGGATCTCTGGGGCACCGTAGCTCACCTCAGACAGGAGCTCCAGGACAAGGACCAGGAGGCCCTTCTTGCCGATCTCGACATCGGGCAGTTGCCCGAGGAGCGCGGCGAGAACGTGGTCCACGCGGTCACTGTGCTGGCTTCGAAGCTAGGCATCGCGTTAGAGGAACGCGACATTGTGTTCGCGGAGCGCATTGGGTTGGCGCAGGGCGCGGGTATCGTCGGTGAGGCGCCGCGTGCGCGCCGCGTCGTGGTGCGGCTGGCGCGCCGCGACCTTCGTGACCGCATGCTGCAGGCCGCGCGCGTGCGTCGCACGTTGACCGCCTCCAGCGCTGGGAGCCCCGCTGCGGCGCCACTCGCTCGCACCTATGTGAACGAGCGGCTGACGCGCGCGAACCGCCAGTTATTTCAGCGTGCACATATAAACAAATAGTAAACAATTATACTTGTTTTTTTACATGAATTATACATGGTTGTCCCTGGACGTAGGTCAAGCGGAAGTTCGATGATTGAGCACCTCACCCAAATCGCCCTTAGAGTTCAATATTTTGTTGGCTTACTAGTTTTTAACATGAATAAATTTTCTGACAAAATTTTAAAGTAATTTGTTCGCCTTTTCGTTACATTGCATAACATAGGTAAGTCACAAAATTACAAAAACATTACAAATAATTGCACTTATATAAATTAAATTAAATAAGCCTTAAGTAAGTAGATACATATCAAGTAGATATTTAAATATTACTATTTATAGAGTTTTCTTGTGCAGCTCGTCCTTCGACATAGGCCTCCTCTAATATTTTCCATTTTATCCTGTCTTTTGCGGTGCATATCCATTCAGAACCTGCAACTTTTTTAAAATCAACCTCCCAAAGCTTGGTTTGTCTACCTCTGTTTCTTTTGCTACCTCGAGGGTACCATTCTGTTATTAGGTTTGTCCACTTTTCCTTTTCTTCTCTTAACATGTTTATTTTTTCCATTTATTAATAAATAAATTCGTTTGTAGTAAATAAGTATTTAAATATATCCCTAGAAGATATTAAAATGATTCTCATTCGTCATGATTAATTTTACTTATTTAAGATCCCTGTCATTAGACGTTTCCTCTTTTTCCAATTGAAAATTTTAGTACTTCTGAACAAGTCACGAGTCTATTTTTTATATATGGATTACTTCAGGTACCTATCTACAGTAAAGGTAAGCTGAAAACATAATAGCTGAAAAAATTATCGATAAAATTATTTATTGAAAATGGTACGTTTCAAAATTTACAAGAGAAATATTGTGATACCTACAGTGAATATCTGACTCACGATTTATTTTAAGTGATTGGTTACATGTCGTCGTTTAGCAAACAACACCGCCCAAGTCGTTTTGATAAACTTTATAGGAGAGTGAAAAAACTGTGTAATTTATTGAATTCACGAGTTTTTAAGCGTTAGTTGGTTTATTTACTCAACATAATAGACGCAAAATGATGTGATGAGCTTATTTTATCATTATTATCCATAATTCACGGTTTATTTGACTTGAGCGGAGTTGCGTAAAAAATATACTAGACTTAGGCGGTGTTATTTTAGAAAATACAAGGGAAAAGGTAGGTACCTACCTCTACTAAAAATCATTTATAATAAAAAGTAAAATTTATTTTAAACTGCGTTTATTATCAGGAACTTTTATCAATAAGGTTAAGTACGAATGTATTGAGATCAATCATCTTAGTAAGAAACTAAACACAAAAACACACACTAAAACTACAAAAAACAACTATAATCTAATCAGTTTTATGTAAATTAGGTATCTTCAAAATAACTACCAATACTTATTCAGTATGCGGTAATTCGTCGTAGAAAGAATGACAACTTGCTGGCAAGACGCTCTTTAAGTCTTGCAAGTCTTGATATTTACGCTTCGTGATAGGTATTTTAGCTGTGTACAGTTTCGCCAGTTGGTCTATTCGTTTTATGCGATGAATCGGTGTAGGGCGATGTGGTAATGGCTGTAGGTCATGATCAAAATCAATTTTGTACCATAGCGTGCCATCAGGTCTGTACTCTAGCACACGTACATCTGTCACAACTGGATCACCCGACTTTTTCCCCGGGCGTATAGATTTGTAAATCAAATCTTTAGAAAACTCCGTGAAGAAGGTGTAGTCCAAAAGACGTGCTTCGTAGGGCATCGGATCTTTCCTAGCTGTCTTTGTGATCGATACGTATTGATTTGGAAGGTAAATTTCTTTACCCTTTAACTTACACTCGATGGCGCTGTGTACTGAATCGCACTCCATGTGAGTGTGACCTTTCTCCAGGTACTTTTGGGTAATAACAATATTTTTACTTATTGCTAAGCGTAACAGGGCATTGCTTAAGGTGGCATTCCGATTCTGAGCGCAACACCCATCAGAATACAAAATGACTGGCAGAGATTTTTGACTCAAGACCCTTTCCAATTGATCAACTAAGCACGAAGCAAAAGCTGAGGCCTCAAGCGTGCTATTTGATTCATCAAACCAATAGCACATCACTTCTTTGGTAGCCAAGTTGTACAAAGTGAAATTGTGTACGCACAGTTTAGTTTTGTAGTAAATGGCACTAGCTTGCAAATATGGTGCTAATTTTACAGACTGAACATCCTGCGTGAACACATAACATGCACCTAATTGCGCATCACGTTTGTCAGTGTCTTTTTCTTTTCTGGCTCGATCCTTCTTTTTTACATGCTCCACATATTTTTCATCCGTAATGTTTCCAGTCTTATGGCTGCAACAAATGTCGCATTGATCCTTTTTAGGATGAAAAAGACTCAGGTTGAATTTCATAAATATTTGATCGAATAGTTTTCGGCCAACACATTGTCTGGATTCAAACTCGCAATAGTCTTTATATTTGTTATACAACTGTGTCATGTTCTGGAAAACTGGTTCCAAATATTCTCGTGATGTACTAGCGCGGCAGTAATGGGACGGCATCTTTGGAAGACCAGCAAAGAATTTCTCAACATATTCGTGTCCATCAGCTTTCTTAGGCGCACTTCGATTACTTGTTGAAGTGGCTGAGTCTGGAGGCATGGCACAGTCAGTTTTCTTCAACCAATATCTGACAAACCAGTCCTTAATTCCTAGGGTATCCAAGAACATTTTCTTACATACTTGATAACGTTTGTTATCAAGCGTAAAATTGAAAGATCGGGATTCCGTTCTATTTGATTCTGGATTTTTAGTTACCTTCTTTTCAACTTTAATAACATGAGAACATATAAATGATCTTCGTTGCTCCCAATTCATGGTCTTCCAGAAAGTTCGGAACAAATAGTTTCGTTGCTCTTCATTTATTGTGTCACATGCTCTGAGCTTCGATTTCTTACAAAAAGAAGAAGTGCATGCTGGTTTCATGGACCGAGCGGGTTTAAATACGTCTTGTTTTACTTTGAATTTTTCATTCTTCTTAGCCTTTCTATCTCGTCTGTATCCCAAATAATTTTCACCTTTCAACCTTAATTCTGTATTCAGATTGCGCCGATACGTACTTGGATCTTTTGATGCCTTATTTTGTCGTTGTTTTTTATTCATTAGATCGCCGTGATAAGGCACATCACTGAGGATAACTACCTTTGATGGTGTAGATTGCAAGGAAGTTTGCAATGGACTGGTTTGCAATGATGGTTCGGCAATGGCATTTTTAATGTGGTCTCGGCTATTCGTTATACCTTGCGTAGAGTGGGTGATATAATTTGTTTCCTCTGTGACTCTATCTAAAACGGTGTGCATTTGAAGCGTTTCACCAATACTGGAGGTAATCAAAACAGAAACAGGTGAATCAAAGCAGGGTCTGCAACTCAGGGAATCTTGAATAATGTTTTCGTTTGCTTCAATCAAAATGTCTGCGCTTACGTTCAAAGCAGAAGATGGAAAACTTTCTGTTACTGGTATCTGTGGGAGTTCAATTAAGTCTTCACCAACTTTTTCAAAAAATGAAGCATTGTTGATATCCAAGTTGTCCAGATTCAAATTTTGATTGGAATCTAAAAAAAAAAAATATCATAACTACTAAAATCAATACCTATTTGTTACTTACATTTTAACAAATAAAATAATTTATTACATACAAAATAATGACAAAAACACCTTACCTAGTCTACTCCTCTTATTTCCATCCTTACAGCTCTGTTTACGCCGACGTTTATGGCTGAATATCAGCCCAGCATCTCGCAATTGTTGACATAGTTCTTCGTCTGTACTCACATCACTGGATGAGCCTAAAGCTTCTTCATCCATATCCATGATTTCAGGCACCTACCAAAGAAATAACGTTTGCAACACCGCCTAAGTCATAACCAATACCATGGACAGATAATGGTAACACCGCCTAAGTTGATGTTCACAAACAAACTAGAGTTTATGTTAATTATTACACTTAAATCAATCAGTATTATTGTGAAATCAATAACTTACCTGGTTAACTTTGATAATTTCACTTCTTTAGACAAATTTGATGAAAGTACCACATTAAAAACGTAAGTAACCTTTTCGGACAGAGAAAATATCACAGACAGTATGGCGGAATGACGATTTGAGCGGTGTTGGCGGTAAAACTTACTTAGGCGCTGTCACAATAATATGAATACTGGCCTGTGATTGGTCGAAAGACTGAAATCGGATTGGTTAGTTCGACGCGTGGTAAAAAGCTGTATCCAATTGCATTAAAATGTTGATGCCGCCAAAATTCGACTTGAGCGGTGTTGTTTGCTAAGCGACGATGTTGATCTACATTAAAGGTAAATTAGTTTTTTGATACCAATTCAAATTTAATTTTAATCATGAATTATTTGAAAAACTAGGCGCACCACGCGCCCGCCTTTCAATCAGTAGCTCTGTGACCACTGTCGACGTCGGACGTGTGCTTGTCATCCTCACAGCGGTCAGACAACACCTAGACTCAGAATAAATATTAGGACGAATTTAAATAAGTTATTTGTTCTGTGCCAGTAAAAGTACCATCCTTTGGTCATATTACCTACCTACATACCAGCAACGCGATCTCAGAATAAGAATTATCAAAAGGTTTTATTTACAATACGCATGCGCCTGCTACAGCTTGCTGTTGTCAACTCTCATAATCGTTTCTGTCGCGATTTTAGCTGCGTAGTGCACCATAACAAATGAGCTCATGAATTCATTAACGCTGTAGAACGAGTTGCACTGAAAAACTACTTTAATTTATGCTTAAATTGGTTCAAAGGTAGCTGCGTTATATCAGGAGGCAATTAACTGTACATAGCTAACTTTATGCATCGTTCTTGCTTATGTTTTTGCTAATCTTGTTCTAAGAATATCTAGCTTTTATTTATTTCATAAATTTGAATTTGCATTCTGGTGGAGAAATCGTCCAAAATTTTCGTGGACTTCTGAAAGCGAATTTATGATTAACAACGATTTTATCGTTATTATTTTAGATTTATTAAAATAAGCTGATAGAGGATAATCTTTTGAGCATATCATTCTAACAGATCTTTTTTAACCAATGAGAACCTTTTCTATATCGGTAGCATTACTCCAAACTGTTATATAATATCTAATGATGGAGCGACAGTATGCATAGTACAGAGATAATGATTTTTCTATCAACTATAGATTTTAATTTAATCAATGCGTTGTTAACGCTACCTAACCTTTTACATATTTTTTCTGAATGACTTTAATAGCACAGGGTCAAATCCAAAATACACCCTAAAAGTTGTACTTTCTGATTTCATGGTCCTTTTTATTTATTTTCAGTGCATATTTCAATATACGAGTAGTACTTTGATCCACATTTAGGATGATGCCATTATGTTCAAACCAATGTTTTAATTTTAAAACCACCAGCATTTTGGTACAGGCTACCTTTTAAGGAATCCCATTACATTATTTCAAATAACATGAACAGAGCTGCCAAAAAGAAAATATTTGTTATTTTACTAATAAAATAATAAATTAATTAAAATCAAGCTCTTTTAATTTTTTGGCTTTTGAAACGCGACCGTCTAAATTGTTTTTCAATTTGTTTTCGTTTCTTTGTGAGTATGTAATTAATGACACTTAATTACTTTAGGCTGCCGGTCGTTAGCGGCCTTTTACTGTTGCTAATTTGAATTTTCCAAGGATTTTGGAATGGTAATACAGCGTTTTTGCGGTATAACACACTTTTAGAACAGCATTCCGGCACTTTAGTCAAGTTTAAAGCCAAGACTATAAAGCCAGCTTGAGGAACATTAGCACGCGTGCGTTGCATTGTGCGTTGAGTTGCGGTTTTCAACGTTGTGTTGGCGAAGAAGCGTCATTGTGACACTTAACTCCTAAGGTCTACATATGTTGAAGTAACTGACCGCCTTGCCCTTCTTTGCATGGAGTTGACGAGTAGTCTTACCTTTGGCACCTCCATCGAGAAATCGCAAACTGTGGCTAAAAAGCTGGGCATCCGAAATAAAGTCAAGCGATATTTCACACCGCGTCAACTTTTGACTTTAAATAAAGCATCTGTTTTCCGCTGTGTTACGACCCTAATGTCTTCAAGAAGAGAGTTAATAGGCATTTTTTGGGAAGGCTCGGTCCATCGAAGATCTCAGTCTTGCCTGTGTAAGATTTGAGGTCAAGAGCCGACCCATTCTTAATGAAAAGGAAAAAAAAGTGGGAGACACTTCCGGAAAGGACAGAAGCGAAAGGTAACGCCAAACAACGTAGGATAGCGGGTGTCTAGTGAGAATTGGTGAAGTCCGGTATAATATAAAGCTCCGTATCACTGTAGCTGTAGTAGTACTGTACTGCTGAGTAGTTCAACTGGTATGTACAAATAAATGATGCATGCACTCGGGATTGTGACAGTGAATAAACAATGTCATCAGAACAAGAGGAGTTTTATAACAATACTTTTTGATATATAACTTTTGTTAGAAATTATATTCGGGTGCTTAACGGGCTATAGTACCTCAGGTTAGCAACTCAACGCAACATTATTCTAGTTTCGAACTAAGATATAGTAATAATAAAGGTGACATTGCTGTGCGCTCAACCACGGCGCTTATGACCAATAGATGACAGAAATATGCGCGTATTTCTATGTTTTGTTTTTTACAGTAAAACAAATATGAATTTAGAAAATCGAAAACACAGACCGTCTGCTATTTACTGTACAAAGTTTCAAGCCCTAATTGGGCGTATTTATTGAATGGCGAAAATTTTTGGTACAAATTAGAGTCAACTTTGTTTTTTTTTTCCATCGAAAAAATTTTATGTAATCGTGTTTTCGAAACACAAGCGTTCTAGCATATATCCTGAACTATAACATATATTAATTTCAAAGTAAATGCTGAAGTATTGTGGAAGAGATGATCGCTGAAGCTAAGCCATTTCACATATCATAGACTCTTAACGCGCCAAGCGATTGAAAGCAACACTCTCCTGACTTGAAAAATACACAAGGTTCGCAGTACTGTTACAATGAATCTCACACAGCTACTCCACTACTCCAATTATTGTTTACTGGACAGAGTCTTCTTCAAAACTAGAGGATTTACTATAATCAATACGCTTTGCAGGCAAATTGGTGATCGCAGAACAGATGTTAGGTAATACACAGAGGTAAGCTGCTGCTCTCATTATATATTGAAATCCTTTTGTTGGCTTCAACGACGTATGAGGGCTGAGTTGGATGGCTTTTTCCAAGGCCCACCACAACACTGAGCCAAAACTATGAAATAGCAACATTTTATCTTTACAGATATCGTTGTTCTGCCAGTCTGCAGCGAAATGAAACAAAACAGGCTAAACGGACGTTTGGTAAAACGTTAGTTTATTTTCCAGTGCATGTCTGATATACGAGTACCCATTTATTGTTGTCTAAAAAATATTGCGAGCTTTGCAGGTCAAACGTTAGCGATAATATTTATTGCGTCGATTCGTTTTGTTACAGCAATCAGTTTGTGGGCTCAGAGCTGACTCTGGTACTATTTACGAAGGTTATTGCTTATATTAGTTGAACGTATTACCAAAATAAATGAATAGATATTATTACTCGCGGCTTGTAAAAAATAGTTGTAGAGTACAGTGCTATACCAAAATAGCTAGGTAATGCTAAACCTCGAATGATTTTATGTAGCCATAATTACAGTTCCAAGCCCAAAAACCGCACGATTGCGTACTTTTAACATAATATTACTCTATTTCGTGACAGGTCACGCCATCTGTCGTAGGCCTGGCTAAATGAGCATGTTGTCACAAATTTGGTCTCTTTTATTTTCAAACCACTTAAATATTTCTCAGTCATATAGGTACTTGTCAAATCCTGTATTGTCAAATCCTGTAATAGATACTAATTATTGCTAGATGCAACGATCTGCTAATTAAATCTGAAAGCAGCAGGGATCTGTGTAAGCTTGTATTTAAAAAAAAAAGGAATATTACAGGATATAAATTTCACACAGCGCCGCCATCTTGCCTCAAACTAAGTTTAGCTTGTAATATGGGTACTAGATTACGGATAGAATACTTATTTCAGAAAAAGCGAACCAAAGAAAGCGAACAGGGTCTTCTATGTTGATATGCACCTAATATTCAGCGACACGTTACGGAAATGGTTGGCTATAACCCATTATTTATGAATTTTAATTTTAATTGGTAATAATAATATTATTATTATATCAATTTATATGACATACCTATTAGTACCTTAAGAGCTCAAAGAGCAATCCTAAAGGTTAGTGCAGGGCTTCCGTGGAGATTCCCAACAGCCGAACTTTATACAAAATGGGATGTTTTGACTGTCCGTCAGTATTTTATACTGCAAATTATCCTCTCCCAACATTCCCAGCTACAGTATGACCAAAATCTATGAAGGGACAGACGAAGACAAGGCAAGGTATGTCCAACTAGAGCATTTAAAACAAGCTTCTCCCACAATTTCAGTTGCTTTCTGGGCCCCTATATCTACAATTCAGTTAATAGTAATTTCCCCATATATCATCTAGTAAAAAAAGAATGTAAGTTAGAAATTACTAAATGGATCAAAACATTGAATTACCAGGAAACGGAAGATTTACTTTCCCCCTCACAATAAGTTAAAATAAAAAAAAAAACTATCTATTTTAAACTCTACATCTACCATCACACATCCTCTCATCTCTCACACACACACACCCACCCACACACACACACACACCCGCCCACGCACACACCAAACACACACACCCGTACACACACACTGTAATCGTGAAACAATAATCAGTCAATTATTGTTATTTCATGCTTTTGTTCTGATTGATCATATTGTATTTTATTTGTTATTTTATTGTCCCCTTTTCTTTTCTTATTTCTTATCCGCGGAGCGAGAGCACTGGTGACCTGTAATACAGGTTTTATTAAACCTATCTCAGGCACCAGTCTCTCACAAAGCAGGTATTAAAAAGATAGAAAATAATATATTATGTTACTGTGTTAGGATTAAGATACCTTACCTTTTGTGAGAGACAAATAAATGATTTTTTTTTTTTTTTTTTTTTTTTATTAGTTTGTACATTTATTGATATATACATTTATTTTATATATATTAGTGTTGACTTGAATTTGTAATTTTATTGTATTGTATTGTAATTTGGGATGTGCATATTGTAGGACCTTGTCTGAAATAAAGATTATTTTTATTCCTATAATTTAGACCAACTTTTTTTTTTAAATACATACAAACTACTATATAAACTAATAAAACACCCAAATCTAGAACAAACATCATTTCACAAATGTTTGTCCTAGGTGGTAATTGAACCCGAGACCTAAAGCACACAAGGCAGAGCTTCTACCAACTGTGCTGTAAGGCTTCTCGGTAGTGCTTGTAAAAATAATAAATAATTAATGATGTAACTCGGGTTCATTTTACTTTCCAATTTTGTTTCAAAAACAGTAAATAACAAACTTTTTTATTATTAATATTATTTTTACTACGTGGACGCGCTTGGCCTTCATCTCACCTGATAACAAGTTGAGATAAGGCCGAAGGTGGAGGCGCACTTCACTCGGAATCCTCAATAAACTGAGCAACTGGCTATATTACCTCTAAATGCCCGAAACAACAACTTTAAAAAATGTTACTAAGGCGACAGAATTAGGTTAGAAGGTAGCTAGCCAGGCGGACTTAAATAAAATCCTACCATCAACTAAACCTAGCATATTGCTTCCTCTGGGGATCGAACCCGGGACCTCTGGATCTGAAATCGGTGGGTTGAACCACTAGACCACAGAGCGGCAGTTCTGCCGGTATGAAAACACTAACGCGCGAAGCATATCGCTCATTAGTGATTTATAATTATACAGTGGACACTCCGATAACATATGGCCTTTCATTGTTTTTGCGGCGATCTAGGACCTAGACATAGATCGGGCTACCTAGATCTATCTACAGACTTTAGGTATATGAGATCTAGGTAACCAAGAGTATAACGAACTACAGTCAGTTGAGATATAAGAGATGAGTGAAATTCGATGTTCCGACATCGCCATAGATACTTACAAACTGGATCGATTTCACCCTGAGCTTAACAACTGGTTTTACAGACTCCCTGCGCATTAAAACTGTTGATAGAAGCATTCAAAGCGTTTATGAATGTCATTGATAAAAATTCATTGCTTTTTCATCATTAAAATTTGAGTCTTGTGACCCTTTTGGTTCTATAAGGGACCCCCGCGGAATGTTTAAGAACATTTTACACAACTTTTTGATCAATTTAACGTATTCCATTTTATTTTTGAATTGAAAACTTTTTTAGGCGCGTTGGGCAATTTTTGAAATGGGAAAAAATTTCCACTGCTACCTTACCGACACATCAGCTCGATTTAATGAAATTTAAACTGTGAAGAGATAACATTAATGTAAATTGATTGTCGCGGGGATGTGTGATAAGTGGGGTAGTTTTCAAGATGATGGGGTGAAAAGAAATACAATATTTCGCCCATATCTTTTGAACGGTCAATTCGAACAATTCAAAATTAAAAATTTGCAGCGTTAACACTTATACTCATCAATCGGTATAAAGTTTTTTGAATTGAAAACTTGGCGCTATTGTAAACACCCGGTAGGTATAATTCGACAAACTTCAAGTTTTCACATTCTATTGGCACTCCCAGAGTGACACTGTGTGGACAAGTAAGTTTAAAAAAGTTTTTAATTCAAAAATATTATAATTTTGAACGTCAAGTTTGCTCGTTTGTTTATTACCACAGGACACGACTGATTGTCTGTACGGATCATAATTTGTTGTCTTGAGTATGGGTTCACTACGCCTTTCCAAAACATATTTCAACCTGTTACATTTCACCTAAGACGATTCATCTACCATTCAGTATATATTTAGATATATAGTACAGTGAGGTTGTCTACTTGTCTACTTTTTATACGGGTACCACGCGGGTAAAGCTGTGGACAGTAAGTAGTAATAGATTACATTTTATAAATACGTATCAGTAGATTTAATCAATTCCAGAGTTGAGGCACCAGAGTAATTTCCATAATAGAGATGGCCTGTAACAACAGCGGTTGTTTTAGTAACAAGTTGTTACTTGAAATTACTAGTCTACAGTTTACGCAAACAGTGGTTTAGTAAGCAAACAGTGGGGTCTTTTAGTTGTTTATACATAGATGGGACGAAGCAACCCTATTACTTGGAACGGTGTTGGTACATAGTCATTTGATGATATCTCTTGATAATACTGCTTTGACACATATTATGTAACGAAAGATAAGGTTACAGGGTGGAATTTTGAATGGGGACAGTAATTTGATACCATTACTAATTACTCGAACCACTGCAAAACTTTCAATGGATTCAGAGATAAAGATAAAAATGCAACAAAATTGGCAACCTTTTTGATGCTCATCGATCCTTTACTTTACTTTACTTTTTACCACCTCTGTGGTTTATTTTTTTGCGATGTGCATGTGCTTTCATCTCGCCTGATTTTTCAAGTTATTCGCAGGCTGATTGTGAGTTCTCTTTACTAGCTAAAAAGGAGTTTTTAAAATAAGATAGGTAATTTTAAAATCCTGAAAGTTTGCCATGAGCCTTGAATACCAGAAAAGTCAGGAATCGCAAAACCTTTGTACAAAATTTATGAGTAAGTTTTATGTTTCCTTTTGATGATTGTTCGTTTTCCCGTTGTTAAAGCATATAAAAAACCTACCCTTACTACCCTCTTAATAAACCATCCTGTTTAATAGAATATCCAAACAAAGAGAACAGCCACTGAGGCATTTTTAAACGATTAAAACGTTGACAAACGTAATTATGCATATATGCAAATTTAACCAACGAGCATTTATGCAACGTGATGAGAGTGAATGAGGAAGAAGAGGCTAGAAGCGTTGTTAGCGGAAATTCGTTACTTCTGCCTACTCCTTTGTGAAATAGGCGTAAGTCTATGTATATATTGAAGTTTTCAACATTTTACGCCTTCGTCCTGTAGCGCTCTAGTGACTCCGTTGTCACAACTAACACTAGAGATTCGAGATAAATTACTATGACGTAAACTTTGAGGGCTATTGTTTGAACAGAAGTTAGATTTTGTGGAGGAAATGTCACTCTGTTGGAAGGCAGACATTTGATCTTGATAGAGAAGAAAGGCTGATTAAAATATATTATTTACTTGGCCCAGTGGAGAACATCGATTCATAATATGTTAAAATTTACTAACATTTACAAATAAATTAAGTGATTCCATTTAGTTTCATGTCTTTGGACGCCAAAGGGACCAAATTTCCACTTCCTGCCAACCCCTTAAAAGGGTGAAGCTGGAGTAACATAGCCCTTTTTTTGCAGAATTAATAAATATGAACCTCTATTTTCAGAATTACAACAATCAATCTTTCTGACTCAAAAAGCTTGCAAGCGCCATGGACTTGTCAAATTATTTTCACACAGCGGTATCAAGCCCCAAACTAATCATTGCTACTAGATTACGTATAAAAAATGTACGTAGGTACCTACCTATATTCCACCGTCGGATTTATCATATTTATATATATTTGTCACTGACATGAAGGACGCTTCCGCATCATACGGTAAAAAAAACACAAATGTTTTTTTTCTGGGAATCGAACCTACAGCACAGAATTTGTATTAAAACTTGTTAATATTCGTTACTTTGCAGAATAGCATTCTTAAGACTGGGTGATCGGACTCGGAGTAGTATTTCTAAGCCATTTAGCGGTTCAACGCAGTAGAAGACATTTGCACCATTACTGTTTACGTTTCCCATTTCCCGAAAAGCTTAGTTTACACCATTATGGCCATTTACATGACTCATACACGTACGTGGGTATGTGATTTTTCATTATAAAACATGGAGCTTTTTTTGTAGTTCGAACAAGTTTTTCTAGCTCTAGGCTAAACGTTTTTGTCGTTCGAACTAGCTATTCTAGCATCTAAGGCTATTAACCTCTGATCAAGATCCTAGGCTCAATATCCTAGGTTCAATAAAAAGTACAATTAAAATTTAAAGTAAACTAACTAACTATGTATAAAGAAATCAGTCAAATTACCTAAGGACCGTTACAAACGGCCTATAGGTATCCTAGGTAGTAGGATAATGATTATTCATATTAAAATTTTCACCCAATCTCAATTGAATTACTACGCTTACTAAACATGCTGTGTTTGAATTTTATGGTGGTCGTCTGAATTATTACGATAGAAGGGATCTACCATAAATATTGAAATTAAATAAGAGTAGAGGGAGAACAATTATTATGAAAACGTCAAATTCGTGAAGCATCTTGCATCTATTTGAATATTTGAAATTATCCAACTCTGACACGGACAATATCTTTAAACAACAAATATAATTTACATTTATCTAGTAGGTTGGCTTTGGATTTCAAATTCTCGGTGAGGGAACACTTCGTGATTCTGATTCTGGTCAGGACATTGCAGGCTTGAATCACAAGATAATCCGTTAAGAGGATTCCGTGTTTCTGAGGACCCATTGAACCGTCGGTTCCGGGTACTACATAATAGTAGTGGTTGATAATAGCCGTGCCAAGCGACTATGGCAGCGGCAATAGTCGCCTGACACGGCTATTGTAAAGTCCGACAGGCAAACGAAGAAAGCCAGAATGAGCAGATTAATGTCAATCAGTATATTTTGTGCTAGGCAAATCATAGATAAGTGTTAAAAATACTTGGTTTTATCCAGCCTTCATCGTCATTTCTTTTTTTTTATTTTATTGTACGACGGGTAAGCAGGCTTGGCCTTCATCTCACCTGGTAACAAGTTTTATCTCAACTTGTTACCAAGAGGCCGAAGGTGGAGGCGCACTTCACCCGGAATCCTCAACAAACTGAGGAACTGGCTATCTTAACTCTAAATGCCGGAACACAACAATTTTATAATTGTTATTATGGCGACAGAATTAGGTAAGATGGTGGTAGCTAGTCAGGTCCAAGGTAAATAAAGTCCTATCACCAACCAAACCAAGCACAATATGTTGTATTACCCATGGGGATCCAACCCGGGACCTCTGGATCTGAAATCGGTGGGTTGAACCACTAGACCACAGAGGCGGTTAAAAAACATAAAACATAAAACTTACATAAAAGTGTATTGATCTGTTTTGACTGTGAGTCGAATTTCGCCTTATTCTGGCTAGATTAGCAAATCGAAATATCCAATCAGAATGTGCATATGTCTGTCTAGATGTCTTTTTGTCGGTTTGTTCCGGCTACTCTCAGAAACGGTTGAACCAGTTTTGACGGGGCTTTTGCTGACAGATAGTTAATGTTATAGGGAGTAACTAAGGCTAAATATTTTTTTGAAAAAATATTATTTACCAACTCTTCATGCTATACAATTTAGATACCTACCTAATCACTCACTATATTTATATTGCGCAAGTATCGTGACTGATGAACACAATGCTTCATAACTCTCTGTACCAAAATCTAAAGTCAAAGCGGACGCAGTCACGAATATGTATATTTTGTTTTATGTATGTTCTCTATTTAAAGACTCGTTTTTTAGTTTTGAAAAGATTATAATGTTTTGTAATAAAAATAAAATAGAATCAAAATTTGATGATTATGACGTTAACGGGAGTAAATTCAAGTTTAATGAATGCTGCCGTTTCCACGACGATCAGGGTTTCGATATCAGAAACTTTGCAATGGAAAATATTTTGTGTTTTCGCTTTCGTGAGGTTATAATTTAAGTCTATATCAATATCTTATAGTAAATGATCTATTTTTGATGTTTCGCAGGCTGCTATTTTTGAGGGTAGTTTTTGTCCATCTAACAAGGTGTTGTAGTATAATTACATTAGGATTACATAATATTACACAAGTGAGTCACGTACAGACTTAACGTGCCAATAAATATTATAGTATATCCAATAAATATAGATATGATTGTTATTTTTTAGATATTTTTTATGGACCGTAGAATAATCAACGTATCATTTTGTTATACATAAGTAAAATAACATATATACTAAAGCTTATATTGATCAAAATAAAGTTATCATTATTTTTGTTACAATTTTTTTTTATAATATGATGAATAAGGTAAATTCATTCTAATTTTTTGACAAAAGTTTAAACGGCGTGGATAAGGAATCAAATGCCCCCTAGCGAGTCAACAGACAAAAAAGGGTCTGTTTGTTATCTTAGTAATCATTGTGGACCCAAACTTTGGAGGGGTACCTAATTAACGTAGAGCAAGAACGCCACCCTTTGAGCCCTGACTCTATTCTTTTAGCATGGTTTTGTATTGTTTCAAATATTTGTTAGGGTATTTAAATACAGTAAATTTATATGAAATTAATTTTAACAAGATTTAAAACCGGCCAAGTGTGATTCGGACTCTTACATCGAGGTTTCAATTCACATTGTACTACAAAAAAGCGGGTTTCACATTTCTTTCTGGAGCCTCGGACCGGCTCACAATTGTTTGTGTTTTTAAGGTTGCGTGGTCAAAATGTGTCGATGGGACCTTTAGCTAAGCCTATTTATCTATATGTTTGTGTGTCCTACATTTAAAAGACTATCTTTTGATTCGTAAAAGGTCGCTAGTTGAAGTTTTCAGAGAATATGTGTTATTTTGGCGGTTTGTGATACCTATATATATATACTATAGATATATGTGATACTATAATGTTTATTTTATCGAAAAAGCAGTAATACCTACAAGTCAGTTCCATCCACCTACTACCATAAAGTACTTACAAGCAGTGCAAAAGGCCTGGTGACCAACCAAACAAGTTTTTTTTATACAACCCTGTATTTACCAGCTCTCCCATATATTTGTATGTCTTCTTTAGCATTAGAATTCTTTGTTTGTTTGTGACAGAAATAAATCATTTCATTTCATTCATATGTCATATCCGGTATTGGCCTAACCATCATATTTCAAACTTGTTGTGATTAAAGTCCATACTTTGATGTATGATACAGATACTAAATAACGGCCAAGAACAAGTCAGACTCACATGAATGCTACAAAAATGAATGCAAAAATGATCATGATTTGCCTCAGGATTTGCCTTGAAATGTGGATGGAACCCTTTGTGTATCCAACTACCCTCCCTCTAATCCAACATGGGCATATTTTTTTATTTTATTATTATCACACCTAGCTCAACGCAAAGGAATAGTTAAGTATACAGTATTATTGACAATTTCGAAAACAATATCGTTTACGACAGAGATGTACGCGCGGTACCTACATAAAAAGCTAACGTGACCAAATGTCACAAATACAATGTCAGCATTTCCCCTGAAGATTTCAGATAAAAGTTTATCTTGCCACGTTCTACATTATACCCAGAATATTTTTAGATAGCCAAGCAAAATATCTGTAATTTTTTTAAACCCTATACCTAATTTTTTTTTAACACAGATTTTATTTATTTACAATGGAAATTAAAAGAGTGAATAAATAAGTGTTAAAATTGGACATGATGAAGCAATGGTTTCAAGATCATAATTATTATCATCCCTTGTCCTACGCTAGGTGGGGGTCAGCACAACATATTCTTCTCATCATCTCACTCCTATCAGCCGTCAACTCTGCATCCACATACCCAAACCATCCATCTCTTTGGCTTTCCAATGTCTAACCTTTGAAAGATAGCGTCCCTAGCTGGGACGCTATCTTTCAAAGAGCAGTTCTATGGGTTGCGGGTGGTGAGCGACCATGACGTCTCTGGTACCATTCTGGAGAGATGGTAGCGTGCTGATTAGTTCAAGAACTACCCACTAAAGTCAAGCTGCTGCTAAGTAGCTAGTAGCTTGGTAGCGACGTGCTGCTTGGTAGCATAATCTACCTTAATTAGTCCAGGCTATAATCAGATAGCGTGCCTTTCGATTAACCTATCGGTTGGTTGAGAGAAACTACTGCATACATAAGAACAACATAGATATTGACAATCGAAACAATTTCAACCGGCTTCCCTGAGATATTTTCGTCACAGGAATAAGAGCATTTGTAATAATTGACATTCAATTATCCCGTCACGAAAAGTGAGCGACTTGCATATGAAACCACCATCTTCGGAATGAACTCAGATTAACCTCACCAATACAGCTCTAAAATATGAGTCAGTATTTCATTCACACATTATGAAAAGAAACCAATTGCTTTGAAACAGGTATTTGCTTTAGTAGATAATTATGCCACCCGCATAAAAGAAAACTACCAACGAGTACTTGCATGAAAAGCTTCTGGATAAGTCTTTGATCATGAACCCTTCCAATGAAAGGTAAGAGTTGTATCGATAGCCAGTCATTTTGTCAGAACGGGGTCGAGTCTGGTGCCTCAGTAGGCAGTACTCTCGTATCATTAGTGATCGCAGTAAAGATGTCAGATATACATAGAATATAAGCTAGACTAGAAGATATTCTTGTGATATCCCTCAGTCGACTTGCAAGCCGTTTTGTTACAAAACGCGGGCTGAATCAGAAGAAGTTAATTGTAGGACTTTGTTTGAGTCCGCCTAGCTAGCTACCACCATCTTACCTAATTCTGTCGTCATTACAACAATTCTTAAATTTATTTTTGGCATTTAGAGGTAAAATAGCCAGTTTCTCTGTATGTTAATAATTAAATATATACAAGACATTAATTTTTACACAGCGCCATCTAGCCCCAAACTAAGCATAGCTTGTAATATGGGAACTGGATTACGGATAGAATACTTAAATACCTTTTTAAATACATACGTACTAAATGATACAACACCCAAACGCAGAACAAACATCTATATTCATCACACAAATGTTTGTCCTGGGTGGGAATCGAACCCACAGCCTACAGCCTACAGTATGTTGAGGATACTGGGTGAAGCAATTTTGTAGTGGCGGTTGCTTATGAATCGTCCCCCCCCCAATCAGCCCATGGATATCGTAAAAGCTGACAAAGTGATTTCACCAGAAGAATCGCGGTAGTGGTGTAACACATCAGGAAGCTGCTGCCCAGATTCCTGATGTATTACACCATTACCAGTATCATACAGACAGTTAATAATAAATAATAAATAAATAAATAATAAATAAATATTACAGGACATTCATTTTACACAGCGCCATCTAGCCCCAAACTAAGCATAGCTTGTAATATGGGAACTAGATTACGGATAAAATACTTCAATACTTTTTGTAAATAAATACGTACTATATGATACAACACCCAAACACAGAACAAACATCTATATTCATCACACAAATGTTTGTCCTGGGTGGGAATTGAACCCACAGCCTACAGCGCCGAAGGCAGAGTTACTACCAACTGAGCTATGAGGCTTGTCGAAGAAGTTTCACACCATTACCAGATATCCATCACCAGTAGTATTGTAATCTAGATGTAACTGTTCATTTTACGTTTGCATGACATTCTAGTATCCATTAAAATGTTTAGAAATGAAGAATATGAGTTTGAGAGTATTTGAAAAGGAAAATAAACACTTACAAATCAATAGAATCAAGTTCGATGAGATTTTTTTCTAAAGTTATTGAATATTCCACGAACTTGTACCATTTGTCAAGCAATGTCAAAAGCCTAGCTATGACAATCCGAGTTCCCACAATCAAAAACTATTTCTAACGAATAAACAACCGAGCCTACCGAACCGAGGATTTTCGTTGTCATGTCAGACTATCGAAAAAGGCTATTGCTTGATTTATTCGCGGTTCCCAATCGTCGAGGGAACTGAGTTTCCCATGATGGTTTATTATGCTTACAAATGGCGTTATTGCACGCGTTTTATTACAAAATGGATCAACTCATGAAAGAGAAACTCCCGTGGACAAGGATGGTATTTATGATATTTTTTTACGGGAGAGTGCTTGGCCTTCATCTCTCCTGATTTTCAAGTTATGACAAGGCTGACGGTGGAAGCGCACTTCACCCGGAATCCTCAACAAACTGAGGAACTGGCTATCTTACCTCTGAATGCCGGAACACAACAACTTTAGAATTGTTATTATGGCAACAGATTTAGGTAAGATGGTGGTAGCTAGCCAGACGGATATAAACAAGTATTACATGACAGGACATTAATTTTACACAGCGCCATCTAGCCCCAAACTAAGCATAGCTTGTAATATGGGAACTAGATTACAAATAGAATACATAAATTATTTTTGTAAATACACACGTACTATATGATACAACACCCCAACACACAACAAACATCTATATTCATCATACAAATGTTTGTCCTATTTGGGAATCGAGCCCACAGCCTACAGCGCAGAAGGCAGAGCTACAACTGACTGAGCTATGAGGCTTGTAACAAAGTTACAAAGTCCTATCATTAACCAAACCAAGCACAAAATTGTACTCCCCCTGGGGATCGAACCCGGGACCTCTAGATCTGACACCGGTAGGTGAACCACTAGACCACATAGGCGGTTTATGAAAAGTCTAATGTGGGATTGATGTCCGCAATAATGTTCCTAAGCACTTAGGTGGGTCTTGCTGCCTATCTACTGGTTTACCACTCTATTAAAAACATTTGAGACACTGTGAGTGTACCAATATGGAGGCTCTCTTTTATCGGGGCCACTATGTAAATTTCATATATCAACACAATTGGACAACCTATGAGAGGTTAGTTGGTAGTAACTCTGCCTTCTGCGCTATAGGATATGGGTTGGATTCCCACCCAGGACAAACATTTGTGTGATGAATATAGATGATTGTTCTGTGTTTAGGTGTTGTACGTAGTACGTATGTATTTATTCAAATTAAAAAAAAGTATTTGAGTAATCTATCCGTAATCTAGTTGCCATATTACAAGCAATGCTTAGTTTGGGGCTAGATGCCTTTGAGTGGAATTAATATCCTGTAATGTATTATATTCCAAAAGCAACTTTTATTGTAAGACGGGGAAGCTTTTGGCCTTCATCTCACGGCGCCAAGTTATAAAGCACGTGTAAGTGGAAGTTTGTAAGTATGAAGTGTGTAAGTGGAAGCGCACGTCATCCGGAGTCTTTGATAGTCTGTGGAAATCTATACTTAAATCTACCTCTATATACCAGAACAGAACAATTAAGTATTTTTGTTATGGCGACCTACTTAGGTGTTAGGTAGCCAAGCGGACTTATTAATAAACCCAAAAGGATCAAGCAATTAAAAACCCAAATTCACAGAAGGCTTATTCCAGGAATCCCTTGCAATGATCCCCTTCCGGCTCTCAAAGAACAGCCAGGTTGAGTTTTGTTTACAAAACAAGAAGTGAAATTGACTCCGTAAGTTTCATCTAAATTAGTTTCGGCAACTATTTAAATCAGTGCAAACGAGTAGCGGACACCATAATAGAAACTGGCATAAAGGGATTTTATCATATTAAAACTTGATAACCCGTATTGAACAAGTTGGAACTTTGAACAAGTTGTGGTGAAGATTCCGAACGGGGCGCCAGGTCGTTCTCTTTGTTCCGTCGGTGCGCGGAAGTGCCAATGCGTTTAAGGTTAGCTATCGGGAATGCTCACTGCATCGAAGACCACATAATCGGCCAGGTAACACTTGAATTGAATAGCATACCCATAAAAAAATCACGTTCTACACTAAAATACAGGGTTGGAAGAGTCCCGGCTAGAAACGTGTCATGATAAGAGCCCTCCCTATGTAAATATGTCTTAATGTAGCCTATGTTATAGAAAAGTGCCGGTAATTGTCGCTTGATATAAAAGCTACAATTCTTATTTTCAAGTACATGAAACGTTGGTGGTTCAACTTTAATTGGGATATTCAGAAATAAATTGGTAAACATTTTCATTTCTTATACCGAATGTTTTTGACAGTTCAGTAAATTAATTTCCTGTTACTCTTTATCAATATTAAATGTTCGTGATAAAACTTTGAGAATCCTTATTTTATATTATTAGGAACTGTGACCTGTGAACTAGCTTTTTGACACTCACTCTTAGAGTTGACTAGATTCTAGACATAGGTGAAAACCTAAGACCCGAGTACAAACCCACAACGTACCTACTACAAAATACTGAAATAGGCTATAGAGGTACTATAGAGGTACAAACACATATAAAATATATTTACCGGATTGTGAACAGCAATGTAATCTAATTTTGTAACAGCGCGTGAATTCAGATAGCATTTGTGATTGGATACTAATGCGACGGAATCACAAACAAATCACAAACATTAGAAATGTTTAATTATCCTCATGTTGGGTTCTTTGCTGATTGTATTTTGTGATTTCGAACATGTTGAGTTTGTATTACTAGCTAGAAAATATTTTACAATAGAAAATCAAAATATTTCAGGTCATTAATTAAACACAGCTCCATCAAGCCTCAAACTAAGCAAACCTTTTAATATGGGAACTAGATTTAAATACATACTTATCCTACAAAACAACTCCCAAACACAAAAGAAACATCTACTAATATATTACAAAATGTTTGTTCTGGGTGGGAATCGAACCCGCAACCTACAGCGCAGAAGGCAGAAGTACTGCCAACTGAGCTGTGAGGATTGTCGAAAATCGGAAATCCGAAAATCTAACCAAACCACAGAGGTGGTTTGATTAGAAAACGAAAAAATTTGAATATTCAACTACGTCCAAATACCTGAACAGATTTAAATACAATTTTGCTATATAGGTAGATTAGATACACGAAAAACTTTTTTGCTATTAAAAAGGATGAAAATAGATCATTACGATAAATGGACGTGAATGTGCACAAAACGAGATGAGATTTTACGAGATGGAGAAAAAAAAACAGGTCTTATAGTGATTTTAGTAGTAATTTTTTATAATAATCTTGCATCTGTTTTATGATATGTGGATATATCTTCTAATCGATGTATCTATCTTTCGTCTGAAAACGAGTCAACAATTCAGACCGGTTCTTTTTGTTTTAAATCAAACAGATTACCCGTCGAAAAGATTTTATGAGAGAAATAATTCAATTGGGCAAGGAACGATTTGTTAAACGAGCGGACTCGTGTTGGGAAAATTATTTGATCGCGGTTCAGGATTAATTAGGTTTTTTTTGATATCTCCTAAAACTGTAGGTACTTCAATAAATGATTGGCATTTTCAATTAAGAGGGATAAAATTTGAAGGATAATAAAGTCTCTTGAAGGGTTAAGGAAAAAAAGGACTTTGTAGTTTGAAGAACATTATGCGTAACGAATTACGGTGTTATTGCTAAGGTAAAGAACGCGTGAGGAATAAAATCAAAACTGGTGGAAACCTTTACGAAGGCAGTTTTTATGAAATTGAGAAAATGTAACAAACCTAACGATTAAATATCAAAATGATTGTTGATGCTAGGGAAAAAGATTCTTGAAGATATAACTTGGGGTTAGACAGACGATAATTACGATACACGCTTACGCTAGGTGCCCGTAACTTCACAGTATTTTTGAATACTGGTATACTAATATAAGTGATAATAAAAATAAAATGTAGAAATAAAAATAATGTGCAGGTATCCAACTTACCCAACCGTGCCATTTTACAATAAGCACCTACTTTGCTTTCACTGTGTTTCCGTCTAATTTGTAAAATATATGCCTTTAGGTAGGTAATTATATCCTCCTTTCATAACATGCGAGTTTATGTAAATAGACATATTCCTAGTCTCAACAATCGGAATTAAAAAATTACACATTAATTTTAAATACCGAGGTACTAAACACTTACCCTCAATAAAATCCCTTTTCAAGCACTAGCACTTAACCTGCTAAACAATGAACACTTCAGAACGGAGTGCTACGAGCGGCTACGAACTTCGTAGATGTGCTACGCGGCTTGCTAAGGCGTAGCAGTTGCTACGTGCGCCCAGCTGCGCGGCTAACATGCGACTGGGAGCGCCAAAGCTGGGTGATTATGATTAGTGCTTCCACAAAAGCGTTTATTTTTTATTTTATCTCCCGCAAGGCAGATTAAGGCGGAATTGTTTAGCTATAAAACGGAACCTTAAATATATTTTATTCCGAATTAGTCCTTTTATCTGTCGGAGTTTAAATTCGGATTTTTTTGCGCTGTATGGCATTTGACAGGATTATAATAGCCCCTCAGAATGTATTTTTGCTCACAATAAGGTATTACCTCTATGGAGTTTTGACGTGTTTTAAATCTATCAGTGTAAGTAAAGCAAGTTATTTTGCAAACATATGTCAACACATTTGTATGTTAATAATTATATTTTTTACAGTTCAGAGAAACTCAGAAAAAAAGCTCGTGCAAGCTCGTGATCAATCAGGAAGAGTCCGGGAGAGGCCTATGCTAACGCAAAACTATCATGTGACTTTGTCTTACCTGTATTACCCTATCATGTATTTACCATATTATAAAACCAATTAGCCAACGAGATTGTCAGTTAAAAATAATATGTACAGTTAAACTAACTATGTACAAAGGAAGCAGTTAGATTACCTGAGGACAAACTCAACTGTTCCAGACCTGTACCAGACGGAAGCGTGCCTAAAACACTGGCTGCATTGCCACGCAGAATAGCTATGTCTAATCGCTAGCATAATTAAAAGCCAGCCCTTGGCTCACGTATCTTTGTGATTTTTGAAAACCCGGGGGCACTGGATCTCCGCGGACCAAAGGTGTCAAAAGGCTCAAATGAGTAAGCTTAGTTACCACTTGGTCTCCTTCGAAGCTTATGTCTAGACTACTATTTTTTTTTGTACAATTATTATTTTAACAAATATTTTACTCAAAACATAATATTTTGAATTACCTTCTAACTTTTACTGTCCAACAATAGTTTAGATTATGAGGGTATTTTTCAAGTAGCTCGTTTTGAATTACTTGGATTTAAACAACAAAGCTAGCCGTTATTAGTACCAGGGTGCGATAACCGTAGAAGAGATAATATCTCCATCGTAACAAGAAAAGCGTATAGGCCTCATACGATTATCTGATTATTATGTACCAGGATTTCATAGCTGTAGTAGAGATGAAGCTCTTTGTATTAAGAAAAGCGTATTTTGGCTCATGCCGATGATGAATAAGATGTTATTAGGAGTCACTGAGCCGAGTCCAATCGATATTTATGAATGGAGCCGCGGTTTTGAATAAACAAGGTTAAAGAGGGCGTGTGATCTCGGAGCGTGTTTGTTTGTAAGACAGCCCTTCAAAGTGTTGAAACAGGGTCTTAACCTAATAAATTATACTCTTCCCGAGGTGAGAAAGCCATGCCGCGTTAAGCGGGAAGAGGATTTTTTTGGTAATGGCGGCCAACGTATGACTAAGTTTTGGCTTTACATAGGAGTAGCAAACGGGTTACCTTATGGAAGGTCAATTGTACCGATACTTTTATCATTAGAACTGATTAGGGATGGAACTGGTTGAGTGCGTCTGGCCAAGTTATGTTTTCCATTATAAAAAAAACGCCTATTTTATTGTACGACGGGAAAATACTGTAGGCTTCCATCTTCTGCATAATGTTCCAGAAACTGACATTTATAAACTGTAGAATAATGGATAAAATGATATTCGATATTTTGGACAAGCTATGAATAGTATCATAAACCTCATCCTTTTCTATGCAAGTCGAATTCGAAGTCGTTATGACCAGTTCCGAAAAATAAATTAAATTCGGTGGTTATTTTAATGTATAGATATGCTCTTAAAATTTAATCTCTCCTGTAATGTATATAGTTATTATAGCATTTTTTTATTTGTGATAGTTAAGCGTTTGACCACCAGCTTACATGTAAAACAAGTAAAGATGTGGCCTAAGATGGAGCACGCTTGTCTGAAAGGAACCTATTTACTCTGGATTATTTGCTTCGAGATTGTACTCGTACGGAATAGATACTTTACGAAACCGTTATATGACGTCCGTAGCATTTCGACCGAATTTGCAAGAACGTGGGCCTGTAAAAATTAAATTAAGCCATGTTGTTTTCTTTGAGTGAGGTAAAGTGAGGCGAAAGTAGCCGCAACCCTCAAAAAGATGTACTTCGGACGATCGGCAAACTCTTTGCTGTCTGTGATCACTTGAGACAACCAACTTTCGTCAGAAAATAACTCTTAACCTGAACGGTAAAGAGGTGAAAATGGAATGAAGATTTGAAGATGGATGCTCTTGACCCTATATAAAGGTATGTAGGATCTCTTAGCGTCAAATTGAATTGCTTGATCTTTAGTTTACATTTGTCTATAGGTAGTCGTACCAGGTACTTGTACATTTTATCTTCATTTATTGAACATTTTGCCAACGATTATATATAATATACTTGTTTTAAACTTATTTGGTATATTATCTTGATTTGTTATACAACTTACCGGTCCAATTTTATCGAAAATTAAAAAAAAAACAATCTTATATTCATACATCTTATATCTATTACTAGACGTTTTATGTAACGCAATCAAGCTACAAACCAAGCAAAGCTTGTAATATAGATCACGGGAAATATGTACACATTTTTTATTTGTTAAAACATACTAATGATCGTCTATTATTACTAACCGACCACCCAGGCTGTCCACCTAGTTGGTAATATTTTGTTGAGGATTCCGGGTGAAGTGCGCCTCCACCTTCGGCCTTATCTTGACTTGTTACCAGATGAGATGAAAGCCAAGCACTTCCCCGTGGTACATTAAAAAAAAACAGCTATCAATTTTTAGCCCGCTTTAGTTGGCATATAATGAGCGTAATCGCGTTGAAGGAGTGTTAATTTTTAAGCCAGTACATCTATAGGTACCTGTAGCATGACAATGTACGATATCGCCAAATTTATTATGCGACAAACCATCCATTCAAACCTTAATCACTTAATTCACTCCCCTGTGTCACAAATAAAGTAATTTTAGGTGAAAACATATCTATTGTCCAAAGTTTAATCCCATTACCATTTGTAGGTCTGCCGTACCAGAATACGTTATAGTATGTTCCGTCACGACCTGTTTGCCTTAATTTATTACAACTGCAACAATCCAAGGCTCGGTTGAAGAGCGGCGATTAACTTCAGTTTTTGCTATACCTACATTCTAACATTTATGTATTAGAAAGAAAGAATGAAAGAAACAAAGAAAAAATATTTAATTGACACACCCACAAATAGGCAGCATATAAAAACAATAAATAATATATAAAAGTAAGAATAAGGTACATAGGTATGTGAGATAACACAAACAATAAGATAGAAAATATAGATAAAAACATAAAAACAAATCACACACAAGAAACATTCGGTGTAAATCTGCTGTTCATGTATAAAAAACAAACTTAATCACTTACTAACAAGACTCACAGCTCAGTTGGTAGTAGTTATGCCTTCTGCGCTGTAGGTTGTGGGTTCAATTCCCACCAGGGACAAACATGTGTATGATGAATATTGGTGTTTGTTCTGTGTTTGGGCGTTTTATTTTATGATAAGTATGTATTAATAATAAAAAAGTATAAGTATGACATCGGTAATCTAGTTCCTATATTACAAGCTTTGCTTAGTTTGAGATTTGATGCCGCTGTGTAAAATTAATGTCATGTAACACTTATTACATGACTTATACATTTAAATTTTCGTTATTCTGGCATCTAAAGTTATAATTTTATCATTCCAAAATGCAAAGTTTGAGACTTCAACAGCTTGAATACGTGAAAGTAGCTAAACTGTATCAAATCACGTTTATCGTACTCGAACTGATTAATGGCTAGAAAGTACGCGTGAAACCCGTATTTAAATCTACCTAAGAAAGTAGATATATCTACTCCCTAACATGAATTATAAATTTCAACAACACAGACTCTCTTAAATGTATCACAAACTTTGCTACAGAAATCAGGCAGGACTTCACTATTGAGAAGGTTGTTGCGTACAGTTTAACTGTTATTTATTTCTAATGTAAAAGGCTATATGAAAAATGCTTGGGTTTTTTTATTGTATGACGGTGAAGCGTTTGGTCTTATCTTAAGGCCGAAGATGGACGTACTTTACCCGGAATCCTGAACAAACTGAGGAACTGGCTATCTTATCTCTAAATGCTGGAACACAACAATTTTAGAATCGTTGTTATGGCGACAGAGTTAGGTAAGATGGTGGTAGCTAGCCAGGCGGACTTAAATTAAGTCCTACCACCAACCAAACCAAGAACAATATATGTAATCCCCCTGGGGATCGAACCCGGGACCTCTGGATCTGGTCGGTAGGCGAACCACTAGACCACGGAGGTGGTATGTTTGATATCGTAACAAACATTAGGATTAAACTAAAAAAAATCGTATACTGGTGCAAGGCAGAGCCAGTGCTTTCGCTCCATCGTAGACCTCATCCTTGCTATAGGCTAGAGCTACCCAAGCCTTGAGGTCAAGAGCTAGAAAAACCTTGAGGTCAAGAGCTAACCCATCATGTATAAATAATAATGAGACAACTCATAATATATTACAAAAAACATGTTCACTATATATTCGTATATCTCTTTTTATCCAACTGCCTCAGAAGGAGGATTATATTTTTCGAGAGTATGTATGTATGTAAGGGATTTCTAACATCCACTCTGCAGCCATAATTAAATTTGGCTAGTGATATGTGATTTGATTCGTCGAATAGTGGGAATGACATAGGCTATTATTTTATATTTCAGGGTTTGAATCAGAAGTTTGGACACAAAAATGATTATATCCCATCAATATGAGTATCAAATGAAAGTTAGTAATATGCCAAATCTATATATATATATTAAACCATTTTTATGCTACTATAATAGTGACAAATTAAGTTTAAAGTACCTATGACACTCGTACCTTGAATCTATTGTTAAAATTATCGTCTGCGTATGCTGGTGATGTCTTTAATATTGAACACCTGTTTTAATAGAAATATAAACTCATGCATATCTACTGAAAATATTACTAAACAAAGTATTTTATAGCATATATGCTATATCACAATTATAATTGTGTTTACTTATTTAAATTAAAATCTAGAGGTCCCCACAGGTAACGGAATTAGCACGCGTTGTTTGAGCATTTCGGCCAATTGATTTATTTTTTACTAGAAAAATTTGCAAGCACTACCGTTATGTTTTCGAAACTTATTTAATTTACGACAGCAAATATTTAGTAACTACTCGAGTGTTGTTGGAGTTTATTTGAACCGATCCGTTAACAGATTTTTTATATAAATACCTACTGCTATCGAAAGAGCTTCAACGTTTGCGACAACTTAATTCTTCAATCGGATGTGGCATGTGCCAATGAAGCAAGAAAGGTGTTTATGAATAAATTTGAAGCAAGTATCGCTACCTATACACATACCTAATTAAAATATTTTGCAGTCAGGTTTGAGTTATTTTCAATTTTCAACATGTTTCGCCTAGTTGTACTCGACTGTGAATTTATTACATCCAGTCTGGAATAAAAGGCAAGAAAGTTATGATGAATGATTGCATGAAAAAAGATACACAATAGAATAACAAGCAAGCAATGGGCGGTCTTATCGCTTGAGAGCAATATTTTTCAGGCAACCTTGGATGGAGAGTATGTGTACAAGCTTAGTTAATGATGATAGAGAAGTGCGGGTTAGTTCTGTAAAAAAGTATAATAGAAGCACACTCCGAATTTTAAGTGATACAATCGAGGTTTTCCTATTATTAGAAAAAACTACTGAAGGGCCAATAAACCATGACTGACTCTACGATACGATACTAGAGGAAATAAAGCAAAATGTTTTATGCATAATTTTGCTAATTGACATGGGGAATTACGCTGATTTCGTGTAAAAGTGGGTTAATGGTACACTAAGGCATGGTACACTACCAACATTTTGAATAATTAAAGCCTTTGCGAAACTTGAAGGCAGCTGGTGCTTCAAGAACCAGGAACTAACTACTCCAGTTGTGATACTTTAGTTGTACAAGTTCCAATGCGATGTCATGCTGCGTTGATCTTAAACTCCTTAGTTCTATTGTCCCTCGGGATTGAATGAGACCACTCAAAGTTCTCAACAAAGTTATAATTAGAACGCTAGGCATTGGCAGAATCAGGTGGTATAAAGGAAATCTAAACACGAAAATAAATTATTCAAATTAGTATACCGGACTTCAGTGTTATGATAACAATGTTTTATCATGTCATGTTGTTATATACAATTTTACGATGTAAAACGTAGTATTTATTTTGAATATCTACAGAAAAACAGGCCCTTGCTTTAGATTGGTCTGTTTTACTGAATTTTACAAAAATCATCGCCAGAATGCAAACAATTATGCATTAATTATTGCAAATGGCGGTGATTTTTGTACGTATTTCCAGAGATGAACCACGGATATTTGACGTTACACTTATTATTAGGCCTCATGATATAGTGCTTAAAGTCACGCAACAGGCTAACGAGAATATCAGCTATTAATATTGATATAATTTATTTTCATTTTACCAAATATTCACATATATAAAAAATAGAAAGACAATTACACAAAATATGTTAAAGGGTAAACCATCAACCGCAGGATAAGGTACAAGCGGTCGGTGGCTAGGGCTGCAGAGAGAGGTCACGATGATGCATATGTAAACTCCATCATCAAATAAAAAATAAAATATACACTTCTTTTTTTCGTATACGAACTTATTTTCTGTGTCATACAGAAATCATTTTATTCGCGTTAACAAAGCCCCAAGGCTTATAACTAAATTCACGAGGTCGTGAAAAAGAAGCTTATACAAATTGTATTACTATATACTTTGCGGTTTCTTAGCGATTCCTTTGATGAAGATGGTAAGTACGCGTGTTTGGAGATATTTTCGCTTTGTAGTGTGTTTAATCTCGTTAGTTGGCAGTCACATTATGATAGATGCTTTGGACTTTTGTCATGTGTGAATTGATAAATATTTTTTGGTGATGTATCTAACATACTAATATAATATGCTAACTGACTCACTGATAACAACGCACAGCCTAAACGGGTAATCGTAGAGACATGAAATTTGGAGGGTATGTTTGTCTTGATGTGAAAATGAGTGCTAAGAAGAGGATTTGGAAAATTCGTACCCCAAGGGGTTCAAAAGGGGTTGAAAGTTTGCATTAAAAGTATGCCCTTGCATGATAAAAGGTTAAAAATATCATTAAAGATTCCTCATATGAAATAGATGAGAACGTGATTCACGGTTTTTTGATTTTATAATAATTGAAGGGCAGGGGGTCCTTTTACTAAGAAAAAAATCAAAAAACATTATTATTCAAAACGCGATATACCATGGTTTCTATAATAAACTGGTATATTTTGACTGTTCTTGATGCAATGGTTGAATGTCAAAACTACCAAGGTATGATGATGGAGTGGAATCAATATAACGGGTTTTTTCAGTAAATAACAGTAACAAATATTAAGAGCTTTGCGTATTTAAAATGATTGTATGTGTGATACTCTTCTACGAACCATGTAAACCAGGGTATTACGATGATGACAGCGGAACTTCTGAATAATGCATGGTATAATAGTCGTGTTTATACTTTTTGAAATCGGTATAACGAGGCATTCAATGACAAATGTTTATTTTTTAATTTACCCGGTCGTAGCAGTCTCGGCTTAAGAATCGACCCCCTCCAACTCAGCCCGCGGATGTCGTAAAAGCCGTGTAACATACAGCAGGAAGCGGTAGCTTCCTGCTGTATGTTACATAACACCTTTACTGTGAATACCAACCCGCCTACCAAGTGTTATGTGATTATGGCAAAACCCTCCCATTTTTGGAGGAGGCTCTGTCCAATATCCAATTAACCACTACATAAATGGGCTGTTGACGTGACTGTATTAACGACCCTTGACTAATGGAAATGGTACTTGATACACAGTAATCTTCTAATGCATAAAAGGACAAGTCCTGAGTGACTGACTAACTGATTCAACTAGATACAACGCACAGCCTAAGCCGCTGGGCGTGCTAAAAGAAAAGAATTTTGAAAATTCGCACCCTTAGGGTTCAAAATTCGGAGTAAAATGTTGCATATACTTGAAACCACAAATGATAGCCACGTGATTGAAATTAGTATGTAGATTGCCCATACAGAATAAGTTATGGCATATTTTCGGTTTTTAATAATTTTCAGAAATAAAGGGTTGGGTGTCCTATATTCAAACCTGACATGAAACGTTTTTATAAATTGTTATTTTCGACCTGTACAATAACAAAGTTGGGGTGAGTGCTTACTTTGTGGTAAATAAATAAATGAATAATAAAATCTGGCCCAACGTGAGTCGGACCGGCACTGAGACTTCAAAAAGCCTGCATTTTTTTGTCTGGGAATGTGGGTCAGAACCCTTGGTGTGCGTGTCTGTACACCATGTAGGAGCTAAGCGGTCAAATTTATCTAGATATTCCACAAATATATATATTTATAATAAAATACTTGAACCTATTTCAAAAAACCAACACGCGGACGAAGTTGGGAGTAACAGCTAGTTAATAATAAAATCTCTGTGTGTGTTCTACCGCTTGTATAATGGGGCGTGTTCTGAATCATTATTCGATATAGTGACTGCAGCCACCTTTCACTATCGCATCACTGGCCATCAGCAAAGGTCCCATCCTCACACTTTTCTACACCTCGCACATTGAGGTTCAAGATCACCTCTTGTGTTCCAAAATGAAGTAGTTTTGTAAATTTTCTAACGCGAACTTTAAAGATGTGGAATAACGATGCATTTCTCGAGAATACATTACGGCGTCTAATCAAATCAAATAGGGGTTTTTAAAATTACATAAAGGATCGGCACCGCCCGAGTGGCACCATAGTCAAAGTTTAGGATCATTTTGAAACGTCAAATCTACCGCCTGTTCCGAATCGCGACATTTTTTTGATGATCCATTCAACATTTAGGTATAGAGAATTTATAATAACTTAAATAGGTAATAAGTACATCATAAACCTAAATACTTAATACTATAGGTAATAATAAATGTTTTAATATTTAAACCCAATGGGCAGAAATCACAATTTTCTCGTTCTTATCGTCGATATAGTCACTTATTTTGTAGTAGGCACTTTTTATTAAATTATTCGTTATATTATACAATTTAAATTCACGTACATAAAGTTTGGTGGCGCTTTGAGGAAGCTTATTATATAATTATATACACAGTTTCCTAAGAATGAATGATTTCCTAAGCGATACCTAGGTACGTCAAGTTTATTATTATTATGTCAAGTAGCGCACTTCACCCGAAATCCTCAACAAACTGGGGAACTGGCTATCTTACTTCTAAATGCCGGAACACAACAATTTTATAATTGTTGTTATGGCGACAGAATTAGGTAAGATGGTGGTAGCTCGCCAGGCGGACTCAAACAAAGTCCTACCACCAACCAAACCAAGCACAATATATTGTACTCCCTACTTGGGGATCGAACCCGGGACCTCTGGATCAGAAATCGATGGGTTGACCCACTAGCCACAGAGGCGGTTACATCACTTCTTTTACTAAATTAATCAATTCCTGTGAGCGTGCATAAGATTTTCATAAATGTATTGGGCGCTGACTGTAAGAATACCAATCTCTTTAAACCTTCCCTGAGAGCGTCACGAGTTTTCATTTAATAAATTGCCCGTACAGCTTTCTTCTGCAGAACAAGAATACTTTCAGTATCTGCTGCGATTTCCCATAAAAATATGCATATATATAACACTGTAAAAGTAACTAAAATAAAATAAATGCCTTTGGGGCTACAAACATCTAAAGGCAATTGTAACCGCTTTACGATGGGCCGTATGCTTGTTCTACTGTCTAAGTTTAATAAAAACGATCTAGGTAGCAGCGGATGAATAGCTAGAAACTATAGCTCTTGGGTTCCGCGGCGACAGAAGTATACAGTCCTGTTCGTATAAGGATCGGAATACAGTCCGAATTAAGAACCTCCTCCTTATTGGGAAGTCGGTTAACGTTTTCAACAACATTCTTTCATATTAATGGTTCACAAACAAGACAAAACAAGCGCTGGGGATTTGCGTCTTGCTTGTTAGATTTTGGGTCGAGCAAAAATTTAAAAATATTTATTAAAAATATTTTAAACTATTATACTTTGCATTTTTTTTATATATATGGCGTTGTGTGAAATTAATGTTCTTTGATATTTATTTTCTTATTATTCAAATGTTTCGCATCCGTAATATAGTAAACATTTGTATTTGTGGGTCAGTTTAATTTATGGCATTAATATTGGATTCAATTTTTCTTTAATTAGACGACGGGGAAGCGCTTGGCCTTCATCCCCCTGGTTTCGAGTTATGTTAAGGTTGAAGGTGGAAGCGCACATCTAAATGCCGGAAGACTTATAACACAATTATATCACACAGCGCCATCTATTCCCAAACTAAGCAAAGCTTGTAATATGGAAATTAGATCACGGATGTAATACTTAGATACTTTTTTATTAATACATACTAAACAAACAATACATCACCCATACACATAACAAACATTAATTATCGTTACACAAATGTTTGTCCTGGGTCGTACCCACAACCTTCAGCGCAGAAGCCAGAGCTAACTAAGCTGTAACTGTAAGGCTGTGAAATTCATTATGGGAACATCATAATGTACGCGCGAATACTAGGAACCTGTTTTCATTATTACAATACAGAATCATCGCGATCGTAATAAAAAAAGTGTTTTCTGTTTTCTAAAGGTACTTTTTGACGATCTTTGGCAGTTGTATTTGTCAAAGACATTTAAAGACATTGGGAAGCAAGGTTGCGCCGTTTGAGGAAAATTCACTGCTAGAGGCAGGAGCATTATGTGTTAAATGAGTCTATAAAAAATATAATGAAATCATGAAAATTGGTTCCTACGAAAATTCCCTTTCCTCAGTAACTTAGGAAAGGCATTTTCATAGAAAATTACCTTAATACATGAGCCTCATTGTATGACAACATAAATATGTAACAATTTTTGGTTTTATTTACTAAAAGAACGCAATTCCTTACATTTGCTTCCGCATTAGCACATTAAGCTTGGAACCTCGGCTTATATTATTCCAAACTGTCAATGAGTATTGTTAAGAGTGATTTAAGGGCCATATATCAGGGCACAATAGGCAAGAGTACGTTGTGGGCAAGTTGTATACTTTTAGGGACCCCGCGTACTGCGCGAATCCATGTTTGGTTATGGTCGTGGCTGCATTGTAACCGTCTTGGTCACAATCCGAGGAATGCAATGATTTGTGGTGATGGTGCGGCCAGTAAGTAACTGCCAAGAGCATTATAAATTCATTTATTTTAGTTCTGTCAGAATTGTTATATCAATTTTATTAGATTGAATATCATTAATATTAATTATATTTGTTTCTTTAATTTATTCTGTTGTTATTTATTATAGAAAAAGTTGCTGGGGCAATATATATATATAATATATAAGTTATTTATAAATAAGTACGGTGAATAATAATAGTTAGGTTAGGTTAGGTTTTACCTCTCACATTCTACCATAACTTAACAATATAGTGAAGCAATGCCTAAATTCACTGTGACACCGCAGGCTGTTTAGACCTAATATCAACAGAGACTATCCGTGGTACACCTTTTCGTTATTTTAAGTTACTATTTAGATAATTGAGGAAACTGTACCATTTAAACATCGTTTTGTAAACAAATAAACATTTATCTTATCTTATGATGGCAAGGGCAATTAATGTTATTCACTTCTTGGTCAAGATCAAGGAGTATATATAAATTTCTTCATAATGGGTACAATGATCAAGCCAATAGTGATAAATCGAACACATGCCTTCACATTGTATAACTCACTGCTTTACTCGGTTTGTTTTTTTTAAACTGCGATTAAGTATTTCTTTGTTGTGAATATTGTTTTTAAGAAAACTATATGTCATGTTTTTGTAACATTTTTTTTCATATGTGCCGCACCATTTTTAGGGCTCCGTACACCCATAGGGTGCCAAAAAAACGATATTCCTAAGCCTCCGCTAACTCTCCATTCGTCAGTCTATCAGTCAGTGGGCTGTCATGAACCGTAATAGGTAGACAGTTGAAGTTTTCACAGAATGTGTATTTTTATTGTTGCTATAACAACAAATAATAATACATTTAATAAAACATATTACAAGAAAAAAATTTTTGCTGGTTATTTTTTTTTACTTTTTTTTTTATTGTAAAGACCAACAGCTTAAATTATACATTATTCTTAGTATTAGTACATGCCAACTACAGGTCTCTCTGTTAAGTATAAGTGCAGGACTAATTCCTGCAAAAGCTTAACAAAAGTGTAGGTATGCACAAAATTAAAGTACTTACTGGTAAGTAACAAGAATTTGATTACTTTTTAAAACGCCGCCAGTACAGCGGTTCAAAATGAAAAGGTTTGATTAGTGTTAAAATACTGCTAAAATGTGCTATAAACTGGTGGTGGTTTTAGCCGTCAAGTGTACGGAGACTTTCGAATTGTAACAAACGTAAAGTTTGCTGTCACCCTTTACCGTGTACAAATGCCCAAAGTAAACATTTGTTATGCGACATTGTTTGATTTTTCTAACGAAATATTGTTGCAAAACCGATTGTATTTGTTCAAAAATCAATTTTACGAGTGAAGGAGTTGTTTGAAATAAACGTCTACCTGGACATCAATTATAATAAGCTAATTGCTTCACTATGGCAATGGTATCATTCTTACTTCTATGTGGCAATTCTGAAACAATACCATTGTCTTAATGAAGCGATACCAAAAATTGGGGCCATAGTGTGAAATCTGGATTGTGACAGTACAGAATTCAATTCAATTCAATTCAATTCATTTATTTATTTCTCTAAATTATTATATAACAAGCTTTATAACTACACACATAGAAAAGTGCAACGTAAAGGTATACTTACTAAGTTAACTTTAACTTTAATTAAGTTATATCTATAATCTACAAGAGAATGGCTTGTTTTCTGCATCATCAGGATCTACACTAAGTCATCGTCTTGTGTTGTGTTGCCTGTTACGATCTAGATCCTGTTACGACGAAGAAGAACGAAGATACACAAACGAGCTGCGCTGCGCCAAATATGTTTGAAAATAAATACTTTTTGACATACTTTTGTTTTATATTTGTATTATTTTTATTCTAGTAGCTATTTATTAATTAGTTGTTTGTTCTTTGTTTGAGTGTTATGGTGTACAAAATATGTGTATCAAAAATATAAATAAATTACCTATTTGTTTATTAGACAGAAGTAAGATTGTGGCTTGTAGTCATAACATCTATTGGTAAGCTCAAAATTACGAGCACAATATTTACGATCAATTTTATTTTATTTGTTTTTTTGATTGAATTAATGAATCTTAATAAAATATATATGAAAAAAAAATACATTTTATTAGATACTTACTCGGAAATGATAACGTTTGACAAAGTTTACTAATTCATGTCTTAAGAGTGCATGATTTTGTTAAGCGAGGTTTCTTTTTCCTCTTCTTTGCATCGGATAATCTAGATGCGTCTCCATCGTAATTTATTTTCAGCGACACGTTGTCCCTCAAGCTAGATTCCAGCGATGCAGATTTGATCGTTTCAACGCATATAGCTCTTTCTCCACGATTTAGTCGGTCATCCAATAGGTACTGGAATGTTTACAGTTCTGACACACAAATGCAATTTTATGAAAGAGTGTTTAAAAATGTTTAATTAATGTTCTTAGGTAGGTAATCATACTGCTTCCTTTGTATACCTATAGCTATTTTAATTGAACCTACATATTTTTAAATGTTTGTAAATTATAATAAATTAAATTAAAATAGATACTTATTAATAACCGATACAAATGTCACTCATTTTGACAATGACATGACGAGTGCTTATTGGTTTCAAGTTATGATGAAGACAAAGGTGGAAGCGCACTTTACCCGGAATCCTCGACAGTCTTAGGAACTACATCTAAATGCCGGAACACAACAATTAAGAATTGTTGTAATGGCAACAGACTTAGTAAGATTGTGGTAGTTAGCAGGCAGACCCAAAAAAAAGTCCTATCACCAACCAAACCAAGCACAATATTGTAGGTACCCCTCTGGGGTTCGATCACGGGACCTCTGGAGCTGATACCGGTGGGCAAACCACTAGATCATAGAGAGAGTACGCTACCCACATATTAAAATCCTCGATGCGCATTTTGTTTTCGTCAGAGTCTATTTTCCGCTACGTAGGAACAAGAAGGTGGAAAATACCTACCAAGGTAGATACATAAGTGTTATATTATGAGAGCGAAGTTTTTACAAAGCTCGTTCGAGAGGCTGGTCTTAAATAACGCGAAGACTGTCAGACACAGACGGAAAATTCACATAAATCTTTGCATAAAAGTGCATGAACAAATTATATTATAAAGTTTATTAAATTCTTAACAGCTTTGAGAGATGGCTAGCTATGATATAGCATTATACTGTAAGCATAGTACAGATATTAAATAATGTTTGAGAGATGTTTGAGTAATTTGTGAAAATGGTTGGTGGTAGGACTTAGTTTTTATCCGCCTGGCTTGCAACCACCACCAACCATCTTACCTAATTCTGTCACCATAAAAACAATTGAAATAATTGTTTTTTTTTAATTGATTGCAATTCAATACAAAAATTGGCAACTCACTTTAATTTATAGTTTATAACGACTACTACTAAGTTTATGCGGCACTGACCTCTTATTAGCCTCGAACTTGTTCGCGGGCAGAATACCTGATCCCAAACTTTACTTCCAAAGGTTTTAAACGCAATGCGGTTACAGGCTCTGCAGTTGATTCTGCTATTGGGGCTTATGCGATCGGTCGAGGGTCGGCTCTGAACCCCGAGTATGCCTGGGCAAGGCACCCTGCCTTATTTAGATTATCAACTTTTGGAACCTCCGGTAATGACAAGTATATTAAAGTGTCTCTTACACTTTTCATATCATCATAATGTAGAATTTGTGAATAATGCAAGTCCGGTAATCTTGACCTATTCTACATAGTTGAAATAATTGTATGGAATTTGAATGAATTCATTTGGCATTTATTCTTACAATGGGCAGATAGACCCTTCTCGAAAAATTTTGGATTTTTCCACTATCACCACGCTTGGCGGGCGGATTGGTAATGGCGGTGAAGATGTTCGATAATATACATAAAGAAGCTGCTGCCTTTATGCTATTAGTTTACTACAAACATTAAATATTAGGTACCTACTTTACTGACGTGGTGGTCGCGGCTTAAGAATTGACTACTCGAAATCAGCTTGCGGATAACGGCAACTAACAGAACATTTACCAGAAGAAGGGAGCTTCTGTGTATTACCTTACACTTTTACTGGGATCACCAATGCACCTGCCAAGCGTGATGATTAGAGCATTACACAAGAAACATCAGATACCACCATCTTACCTAATTATATCGCCATAATAACGATTCTAAAAATTGTTGTGTTCCGGCATTTAGATTTGGGATAGCCAATTCCTCAGATTGTTGAGGATTTCGGGTGAAGTGCGCTACCACCTTCGGCTTTATCTCAACTTGTACCCAGGTGAGATGAAGGCCAAGTTCTTACCCGTCGTATAATAAAAAATAAAAATATATAAAATAAAAATAACGGTTTATTTATTGCTTTGTGTTTATTGCAATTAGGTATATTCACTGCATCCGATTTGTAACTGGGCAACCACGAACCATTATAGTTTTAGCCATTGTACACCAAAGCGACAGGCTGAGAGACCAAGCCGAACAACTGAATTTCTGTAGTATTTCTAGTACATTCGTATAGGATAGACGTCGAAGTAATCACAATGTTATTAGCAATGACGTCGCAAATTTTAAGAAATGGTAAAAACACCACTTTTTGTCACACAAAAAGATTGCGGATGAGCACTGTGCAAGCAAAAAAGATGTCAGTCATCTCATTAGGTTTTGACTGAGTAAAATTTTATTATTAGTAAAACTGTGGCTTCTTCTTTAATAAATCATCCATAGTGGAAAATTAAAAATACCACTATGTTTTATATTTATAATATTTTGCTAGGAGTGCTTATTCCAACCTTCGCTATTGGGCATTTCTTTTGGCCCGCTTCGTTTACAAAACTATTAAACCTGGGCCAGAAAATTAAGTTGGACACCCCTGCACGACACACCGTGACTGACAACTAGTCGATAGTGCATAATGGCTCTAATACGTGACGTATCCGTTGACGAATCGTACGTATTCGAAAATGACTGATGGTTTCAGATTCGACGATGTTCGGCGTTCGCGGTAGACGTGCAGGATTTATCACTCTGTGTGAGTGCTGTGTGTTAATGGGGTTCCAAGAGACTTCTCAGACGGCGAACCGTATGGGGACCGTACGTGGCACCAACAAAGTCCCTCGTCACACAGTGTTCGGTCTGCTTCCATACAACTATTTCTGCATACACTTCTGCATGACTCATCATTCCAGCATTCCTGGGCTGAAAAAAATGATTATAATATTTATTAAGATGTTTGGGGTCGTCTAGGGTAATGGAATCGTTGACCTTTCGTCAACAGCTGTAACTAAAGGTCAACTATTCCGCATGATTTTATTGATTATTTTGGACTTGTGAAGGTCTGCCTGGCTTGAATAGGCAGCTTTTGGGAAAATTCGATCCGTCATGGACCTCATCTTCACCTATTTAATGTCCAAGCGAGATTCGAGGTCAAGATCTTCAAGACGCACATCGAATAAAAAAAAAATACACAAAATATTTTTAATTGTGTAACACAGTGTAATTTCAAAGAGAGTATTGAATATGTGAGTTAAATCAATGTGTTTAAGACAGTTACCGATATGAGCTCCGAAAACATTTTCAAGTATAATTTTGTATCAAGCTAGAAAACCTTCAGAAATAAGTTAAAATAACCGATAACCATGTTATCAAATCGATAGCAGAGTAATCTTCATAAGCTTGGAGTCAACTTCCAACGGTTGTGTTTCCTCGTTTGATGGCGGGTAATAAGCATCTGAAGGGACCAGAACGGTAGACTTGCTCCATCGTAGACCTCATACGAGCCTGTGCAGTTTCAAGTTCAAGAGCTTTTTTCTTTATTATTGTACCTCTACATCTGACACCGGTAGCTGAACACAGAGCTGACCATCCTGAATATAAAAATGTAAGTAGGAACGACTGAATTTTTCTTACCAGCAGCAAATGCTATAATAATGGCCAAGAAAAAGCATAGCACCTTCATTTTTTAAACGGAAGTAGTGGATGATCAAGAAATTAGTACCCAGATGCTCTATCCGAACACAACTAGAATACAATGTAACAATGATGACCTAAATCTGAAATCTGCCCCGTTTTATACTGCTAGTTTTTCAATAAATGCATAGCTGACGAGGTTTAGCGAATCAATTGAGTATGACGTTGAGGAAATGTAATTTAATAAATGTAATTTAAACAATATGTTTTCACGCTTTGTGAAAATTTTCTCGATCGAAATAAAATCTGATAAAATGGGTTTGACAGTTTGGTTCTTGTCTAAACAATCACGTAATTGATCGAGTGAGCGAAGCGTAAAGAAATAATAGTATTACCTAAACCTAGTTCTACCTACGAGGTAGTAAATGGTCAACTTTGTCAACATATTCAGATTACATTTTTCAACCCTTTAGTACTAATTTGTCATTAAATTGAATGCATGGAATGAACATCCAGCTAAGACCCCTCTTGCGTAATAAACTCATTGCGTCAGAGAGCTCATGTTAGATTGGTTTTATGATAAGTTGGCTTCTTTTAAAGCCTTAAAACGATGATCATCATAAACTCGTGTAACTAATGTTTCATAACTTACTTTGGCTAGTATGTGTAGCAAATGTCAAGTCAATCCGTCAATGTATTCAATTTGTAAAAAAAATCTTTTCAGCCCTGTAGTTCTCCAACAGTGATATATTTTTATGATATTGATAATGACTGAATATCATACACCATAAAAAATATTTACACTAAGTTTCGTGTTCCCAATCCTTTTCAGTAAATAAAATAAATAAATAAATATTACACAACGTTAATTTCACACAGCGCCATCTAGCCCCAAACTAAGCATAGCTTGTAATATGGGAACTAGATTACGGATAGAATACTTAAATACTTTTGTAAATACATACGTACTATATGATACCACACCCAAACACAGAACAAACATTTATATTCATCACACAAATGTTTGTCCTGGGTGGGAATCGAACCCCCTACAGCGCAGAAGGCAGAGTTACTACCAACTGAGCTATGAGGCTTGTTTCAGTAAAAAGTTACATGCAAACGTTTTTACCCCTTTTCACCCATTCAGAGGGGCGAAGGGGGAATCTTTTCTCTTGTATATTGTAGATGGCGAAGTAATTAAACTAAATATAACTCTCAGTAGGGTGTTATGTCTGTAACATAAGACGTAGATATTTTATCACTGCGGAAGATTCATTTAATTTAAATTTATTGATTTTACGTATACAAATTCAAGTACATGAGTAAAAATCTGAGTGCAGTAATTCTGCGTTTACGCATATACTTATGCAAACCTTCCGTTTGGAGTCATCGTGGGAATTAATGGTGGATAAAGATTAAATAGCATAAGGGTATACCCTTATGGCTATGTATATGCAAAACTTTGTTTGTTTCAAAGTATCAAGCAAACCGAATTCCACATAATTTTCTAATCAAAAGGCTCAACGTATAAACCACATTTCGAACTCAATCAGCAGACACTAAGCACTTTCTCGTGTTTTATTCAAAGTAGATACCTAATACATATTCCGGGGGATCTACATAATCCTTATCTTAATTCAAGTCATCCGAAACCTAAGACCGCGCTGACGAGTGGCATTAATTCGGCGCGTCATGGAATAAGCTGCTTCTGATCAGCCGATGGATTACCATATTGTATCATACATAATTCGAACAATGTAAAAAAGTACCTCTTATTTTAGAGGTACTAAAAACTCTTGGGCCCAAGCTAAGAGCTCAAGCTCTAATTTAAGAGATAGAAGATCTAGTGTCCGAGCCAACTATCTTATGAGAAACCAAATCTGTGGACGAAATGGGTTAGGATCGTGCAGTCAAGTGAGCATGTAGCAATACGCAGGTCGTCTTAGCGGCCGGAGACCCGTCGTGAGTCCAAGGTACTGCTGAAGCAACGAGGAAGAACCAACGGCAACTGCCCGCTGCCGCTGATTGGACTGAAACGGCCATGGACCGGGAAACCTGGCGATCTCTGGTGTTGAATTCCATGATCCAAGTGGGGTAGCTGCGCCGTAGTAGTTAGTAAGTACCTTTTTTTCAATTGGAATAACTAGATACAGATAATTATGTGTCTATGATGAAATCAAATCAAGTCATGAAGATCAGCCAACTTTGACAGAAGTAATATGATTAAGTTACGGCTGAATGATCCTATTGTCATTCCGGTATTTCCATTGCGCCGGTCGTTTTGTTCTGTCGGTGCGTAGGTGTCCCGTTTCTTGTTAAGTTCGCTCCATCGAAGAACTTATCCTCGCTCCATAAATGCCTAGGCAAGCCTCGAGGTCAACCGCTTTTTTTTATTTGTAATATTTATGATACGATGAAAAGCAAACGCTGTTCGTACATACACGTGGGTATGAGCGCGCCTTTTAGTCTGAAGGTTGTGGGTTCCAGCATGTCCCTAGGAGCAAAATCCATGTGTCACTGGCTAGTATTTCAATTCATGGGATTGCTACTTATCACGTACGTATCTCTACTAACTACTTGCAAACCGTGGGCATGTGCAGGACGAGTGTTGTAACATATATTTGACTACCCCCTAAAGGGTGATCCTCGTAAGATCCACGCTCTGAGTAGTGATCAGAGGTGAATCCCTCGAAGAGGAAAAATCGTTCGTGTGTTATTTTTTTTTTTTTAATAAAACATAGATTCATTTGGAAGACATGAATATACTGTATATAGACTTCCAGTTATAAGATAAAATGGGAGTTCTAAGTGCTTCATTGGCATTGGTTCTGTTTGATCACATGGCGAAGAGCATCACATAGTTTTCAATTTAAAAACCCCTTAAATTCAATTCCATGGACAAACGCGACTGTCTGAATAATTGCGCGACAGACTAGGCCAACCTGTGGCTGAAGTCCAAATCCAACCACTCGATTAACCTATTTGTAATGTGTCGATCGACAGTCTGGAATAGCTTTGGTTGTGACAGATACTGATTCAGTTACATAGCTAAATCAGTATCAAATAGATACTGATTTCAATATGTTCATGTGCAAGTGGAAATTCTGTAAAATAGATAAGCAAGAGTAGTAGATCAGGGATAATAGATTGATCGTGCAAGGACTCGTCCGGTGAAGTACTATCACCATATCTATTTCGGCCGCCAAGCAGCATTGCGTGTATTTTGCCGGTTGCAAAACCATCTCTCTATGTAAGCAGTACTGATAAAACAATAAATCGCGGAATAAATTACTGGGCATTGAATGACATATTTAAAAGTACCTACTCTACCGATTGACCTTATATTCAAAGCAGATGGTCAATGTGAATAACGCATTGTCTAACAAATTGACTTGGTTACTTGCTAAAACACCTGGAAATGTAGAAAGTCCGCCAGAGAGCTATGGAAATAAATCTTTTAGGTATGAAACTAAAAGATCAAATCAAAAATGTTGGTACTAGAAATCGACTAAAGCAAAAGATGTAGCACAGAATATTTTAGAACTCTAATGAAGATGGGCAGGCCACTTGCAAAGATCGGACCCGAACAGATGGTCCCAAATAGCCACAAATTGGTTCCCGCGAGACTAGAAACGCAAACGGAGGCGGCCAACCACAAGGTAGTGTGATGACATCACAGAAATAGACGGTAATATTTGACCTAGGAAAACGAGAGACAGGGACTAGAGGAGAGACTTTTAGGTAGATTATACCGCCAGAGGCTAAAAGGAGCTTAGATAATTAAAAATAAATAAATATTACAGGACATTAATTTCACACACCATCTAGCCCCAAACTAAGTATAGATTAGGGATAGAATACATAAATACGTTTTTTTTGTAACTACATACGTACTCTATTATACCATACAACTCTCAAACACAGAAAAAACATCTACATTCATGAATGTTTGTCCTGGGTGGGAATCGAACCAACAACCTACAGCGCAGAAGGCAGAGTTACTACCAACTGAGCTATGAGGCTTGTTCTTATATTAGAGTAGATAAGATATTCGTTAGACAGCTAGTATGTATATCAAAGGTTACGAGTAGTTGGTAAGGAAATAAAGCTTGTTATTTTTTTATTAGCTCGAAGTTCTTTTCCAGTACTTTTAAATTTTATCTCTCGTCATGTAAATATTGTATGATATCTGGATATTATAAAAAACTATTCACTTTATTCATATAGGCAGGTCGCATCGTATTATTATGATATAGTACTCTCCCGATTACCCCTAGGGTTATTTCGGGATATTGGGGTCAACGGAGCGAAGTAAAATATCTGAAAGATAGCTCTTGCCACCCTCCATTGCACTTTGATATCGACATTTGGCATGACGAGCGCGGGTAGCGAACCCTTATAATTTTGGTGCTATCTTGCAACATACCCAAGTAGAACCTTTATAATATTACTTACTTCCTCGCTTTACAAGATTTCTCGAAGCTTCTCGGAATCGCTCGCAATTTGGTACCGTTATGTTCACGCAGATCGGCATCCAAATGGAACCTTTGAAAATAAAAATTGTATGCAAGATGTTTTGCAAATTTATCATGAAATAAATAATTAAAGACTGGTGTACCTAATGCGTAGAGGGACCAAGTCGCGTTATGACTAAATTTCGTACTAACCATCTTAACTTGTGCAGTACATTTAGTTTTGAGGTACAGATATCTTGATAATAAAAAAGTCAGCCATAGTATACGGTAGGAAAATCTGAGATGTAAAAATTCCAACTCCACTCTACACACAAAATGTACTTACTTAGTTTTTTGGAAATATATACGATAGCAGTAGGTATTTATTTGATAATCCCGTCATCCCGTAGTGATAGCGCCACTTACCGGATCTTATCGATACATTTTAACCGCCTCTGTGCGTTCAACCCACCGATTTCAGATCCAGAGGTCCCGGGTTCGATATCCAGGGGGAGTACAGTATTGTGCTTGGTTTGGTTGGTGGTAAGACATTGTTTCAGTCCGCCTAGCTAGCTACCACCATCTTACCTAATTCTGTCGTAGTATGTAATAGCATATGTTACAGTGTGTAGTTATAGCTACATTTACATTGATGAAGGCCAAGCGCTTCCCCGTCGTACAGTAAATAAATAAAAAACATCAATCAGCCGTTCCGGAAGGGCTCAGTAACTTACATATAAAATAATTCCAATTAAATAACAAATAATCCAATTAATATTACATACCAAACAGCATCATCGCAAGCTGATGATTGCATTATAACGGTCTCATCTTGCTACTAAACGATCGATATTTCACTGATTTAGCCACCATTCTTTATCGCATTGCCCCATCTGTCAGCCCTTTTCTCGCCAATCGGTCACGCAAAAAATGTATACCCATGAAAAATGTTACAACACTCAACTAAAAACATGGGCGTCTTTTGCCCTCTGATTTATAAAAATAGTGAGAAAATAGAAAAAGGCCTGACCCTTGCGCCATGTGGGACTCGTAGTTTAGAAGGTAATCTTTACCAGTTTTTCGATTATGGTTATTGTTCGAACTCAACTATCGGACCCGTGTTTTTGGCTTACTAAGCAGGTTTCTCTTTGCTATTGCTAGGACCATTTAGTTTTAGGACGCGTAACTAGTAGTATTTATCACTAGCACTAGTGATTCTGTGGATAAAGTTGCTGGCTTTCCTTTACTTTGATTTTTCCATTTTAAGACGAAAAATAACATAACACTTTTACAGCTAAAATTAACGAATTAAATATGAAGACTTTATTTGGATAAGAGAAATCGCTAGAAGAAGGATTCTATATTTTATGTAACACCATCACTGCTATCACAAGCGTTGTGATATTGGCAAATCCTACAATGTTGAATGAGGCTCTGTCCAACAGTGGACATTTTTTTTTATTGTACGACGAGGAAGCGCTTGGCCTTCATCTCACCTGGTAACAAGTTGATATAACGCCGAAGGTGGAGGCGCACTTAACCCGGAATCCTCAATAAACTGAGGAACTGGCTACCTTACCTCTGAATGCCGGAACACAACTATTTTTTAAGAATTGTTATTATGGCGACAGAATTAGGTAAGATGGTGGTAGCTAGCCAGGCGGACATAAACAAAATCCTACCACCAACCAAATCAAGCACAATATATTGTACTCCCCATGGGGATCGAACCCGGGACGTCTGGATCTGAAATCGGTGGGTTGAACCACTAGACCACAGAGGCGGTTAAAATTAATGTGTGTAACTGTTAACAGAAAGAAGAAGAATTTATTTGAGCAATTATTTCACCAAAAGATGCTTGATGACGAGAGACGAGAGTCGAGACTCTCGTCTCTCGTCATACTTAATATCAAAGAAATACATTTATTCAGTAAAAAGTACAATTAAACTAACTATGTGCAAAGGAATCAACCTAGCCCCTAGAATATTTTCGCCCTTCTTCTCTTCGGAGTTAGGCTGGCAATACTGATGGACATTCCTCACGCACACTGACTTTTTATCAGGTTTTTTTTAATTACTAATAAAAATTAAATTATATTATAATTAATTCAATAAAAAGTACAATTAAACTAACTATGTACAAAGGAATCAGTCAGATTACCTAAGGACCGTTACAAACGGCATATAGATAACTCAACTGTTCCAGACCAGTACCAGACGGAAGCGTGCCCATGACACTGGCTGCATTGCCACGCTGAATAGCTATGCTAAGACCTTGTGCACGAAAGTCCGTGAAACCCAAGTTGATCTACAGCCGCATCGCACCCGTCCCACTGCCGTTGTGCCGAAAGGTGTTTTGGGGATCGGTATTAGGACAAGCACTATGCCAAGCATTTCGAGCCTCGTCAAGATAAGAAATTTGGAGTATATTACCAGGAACAGCCGAAATTGATGGTGTTAGAATTTTCTCAACCAAAGAATGTGTATATCTAAAGAGTTCCATCTATAGAGACGGAAGACAAGAACGCTGGCAAAGCAACACTAGAAATTTTGCGTATACCTAAGCCGCCCAATCGAACAGGCAATGAGGCCTGCGACCATGCTCTGTCATCCAACTCAATATTCAAAACCGTGGAAAGGTTTGTCTAAGCCTTCCACCAGCTCACTGTGTTTCCACAGTTGACAACATCGCAAAGCATATGTAAATTTTGGGACAAAAAGACAAAATTTTACAATGGTGAAAGCCATTATGTGAGTTAATTTTTACTAGTCTGTCCGAAACCTTCATAAAATTTTGAATTTTGTCGTTAATATCAAATACTCACAATATCATGCTACCCAAATATTTGTCGGGTTATTAAGTTGCACAAAACGCGTATCAGCAACAGATGAACAAATACCAAGACTCAATGAACAACCATGCTCACATGGTTAATTATTATTGTAATTAACTGCAATTAGACTGGAAAATGCGAATCAAATCCAGTTTAATTATATTACGTAAATTTCAAGGCATAAAAGGTAGAAAAGCCGCACATTCGTTGCGAGTTTTTGATAAAAAGTGTGAAATTTGCATGAAATTTGACACATTTTCTCTCTTATATAATGAGGTTCGTGTTGATATTGTAAGTTAAAGAAAAGATACTAGTATAGAATGGAGCGTGTGGTATTATTATTAATAGCGATTCTGGCTGTAGCTCGCACAAAAGGTAAGTTTAACCGCCTCTGTGGTCTAGTGGTTCAACCCACCGATTTCAGATCCAGAGGTCCCGGGTTCGATCCCGTTTCTAACAGAATCTCAGTCGCTATCGTGGTTTAGTCCTCAGAATAGACCCTTTCAACTCAACTGGAAGTCATGCAAGGTGACTTATATAGGTACATATATAAAACTATATTTATTACTAGCTGACCCCGCGCAGTGACTCTTGCGCCAAGGTTCTAGTTCATCACTATCATTTCAGCCCATACAAGTACACAGCAATCACAGGATCTTTTAACCGCCTCTGTGGTCTAGTGGTTCAACACACCGGTTTCAGATCCAGAGGTTCCGGGTTCGATCCCCATGGGGAGTACAATATTGTGCTTGGTTTACGACTACTTACCTAATTCTGTCGCTTCTTGTGAGATGAAGGCCAAGCGCTTTCCTGTCGCACGATATAAAAAAACAGGATATTCTGAAATTACTCGCTCCATTGTAGACCTCTAGACCTCTAGAGTTCTTGTCTAGGCCTAGGGATCACCCTACGTAGGTATATGAAAACAGGCTTCACCACTGATAATGTACCGCCTATATCCATCACTCCACGTGACCGCAGGGTCACAACACAGTCCCTGTGGTCACAGCCAATTCGTCTGCTAAGTGTGGTATTTAAAACCAATGTTATACCCAGTTTAGAGCTAACCCATTTCTATTTTTAAAAAAATCCTCTACCACTGATTGCTTGGTAAGTTATACCGTAATACAAAGGCAATTGTCAAAACGATTAATGTATATATACGGTTCTATATCGATACTCATAAAAAATAGTCATAATTTAGTGTGGCATAATTTTAATTGTCCTAATAATGCGCAAGCATAATAATAATGTTCGGGCATAACTAAAAATTAAGCTTACCATATCTAAAGTTAGCATAACGTTAAACAAACATATTATTTAGTAGCATATTATTATAAACACATAACGATATTGAAGCAAATTATCTTTATTTTTTACTTACTTATAAAAAATAATACGCCCAAAATTAACTATTTATTAGATAATATACTAATAAACATCAAATCCATAAAAAATCTAGTTCCAATATTACAAGCTTTACTTAGGTTGGGACTAGATGGTGCTGTATAAAATTAATGTACTATTTATTATTATTATTATAAATGTTGCTCTTATAAAATACGAATGTTAAACAAACACGTAAGTAACATACGGTAAGTCCAAAGGCCACCCCGCCGTACCATAACCTACTGACACAGTATAGTATATGAGGATATTACCTATTTATATATACTAATCAACTAAACTGCGTATTTATTTAGAGTACCTACCTACTAAAATGCAAATATACCAAATAACTATTTTACACGAATATAAGTCCAGAATAATATACTATATCTGAAATTAATATGACAAATACTGTTTATGTCATATAATATTAGGTATATGATTAAAGTTATGTCTACAGTTCATTATGCCAAAGTAAATGAGGATTAAAAATGTATGCGATACAAAAGTATATCCGTACATAAAATAAAAGAGCGTTAACACGGCATTTTAAGTACCGGTTACGAATCTACATACCTACCTCTTGCAACAATTTTCAACTTTTAACGGGCTATAGTACCTCAGATTAGCAACTCAACATTATTCTAGTTTTGAACTAAGACACAGTCATTATAAAGGTGACATTGCTGTGCGCTCAACCACGGCGCTTATGACCACCAGATGACAGAAATATGCGCGTATTTCTACGTTTTGTTCATTAACGGTAAAACAAATATGAATTTTGAAAATCGAAAACACAGACCGTCTGCTATTTACTGTACAAAGTTTCAAGCCCTAATTGGGCGTATTTATTGAATGGCGAACATTTTTGATACAAATTAGAGTCAACTTTGTTTTTTTTTTCTATCGAGAAAATGTTATGTAATCGTGTTTTCAAAACACAAACGTTCTAGCATATATCCTGAACTATAACATATATTAATTTCAAAGTAAATGCTACAGTATTGTGGAAGATATGATCGCTGAAGCTAAGCCATTTCACGTATCAGAGACTCTTAATACATCATGTGCAATCAGAGACTTATAGACAAAAATGGGAAATAACTATTTTTTTGGCTTCTGTATCGATAATAGTGTTTCGTCCAATTGAAATAACCAAAATATATTTGATGATAACCGTTACATGTAGTAGAATAGATACAGATTTATCGGTTGATTTTATAACAGTATAAATATGTATTGTTACTAGCTGAACCCGCTCCGCAATTCCCAAAGAAGTTCTACGGAACGATGCTACAGAAGCCACTCTACTCAATGGCAGAAAATGGTAAAAATCCTTATGCAGCTATGTTGGTGTGATGTGGGTCTGTGGACTTGCTTTTCGTCCCAGTAATGCATCATACCTTACTGGAACTGGAATTTCAATTGCTTATGTATTTGTATTTAATATATAACCGCCTCCTTGGTCTAGTGGTTTGCCTACCGGTGTCAAATCCAGAGGTCCCGGGTTCGATCCCCAGAGGGAGTACAATATTGTGCTTGGTTTGGTTGGTGGTAGGCTTTGTTTAAGTCCACCTGGCTAGCTACAACCATCTTACCTAATTATGTCGTCATAGCAACAATTCTAAAATTGTTGTGTTCCGGCATTTAGAGGTAAGATAGCCAGTTCTTCAGTTTGTTGAAGATTCCGGGTTAGGTGCGCCTCCGCCTTTGGCCTTACCTTAGGACCAAGCGCTTCCCCGTCATACAGAAAAAAAACGTGGTATATAATAAGTTTGATACTAGGTATGATTGTTAGGTACTTATTTACCTAATGTTTACCTTGCTTATAACAACTAACATTGGCACAAAAATGGCCAGTATATATATAATATATATGTCTATAATGGTGCCCCTATAATCGTACCGCTCGCCATCTGCAGAGATTTGCGCACCGTAAGGTTCAAAAGAAACTACCTGCCGCAAACTAACAAATCGTGGAATGGTCCGAGGTTTTTCCTACTAGCCACAGTACCTACGGGGATTTACAAAAAAGCGTATTCAAATGTTTAAAGGGTCGACAACGAACTGATCCGCGCGGTAAGACTGATAAAACTGAGTGTTTAGTTACCGGTTCTTATGTATAGGTAACAATTAATGAAGATTATAAAAAAAAAACTATTGGGAACCGGCGAATTTATTACGCTTCAAGTTTTTTTAATCGAGCGGAGTGTGGTAACGCAAACTGGAAATGCTTCCGACTCTCTTGTTCAGCGTTGAGATGATGGCAAACCCCACTAGCTTTCAAAAGATAAGAAAATTTTGAAAGGTTGATCTTAGTCTTAGTAATATTTATTGGCATCCTCTGGATACGGACCCTCAAAAAACACAACGCATAGCACAATGCAACGCAAGGATTGTATTAATTAGGTTTTACTGTTTCAAAATTTTCAGATTGTTTTTTTTTAGGTAATAAAATGTAACATTTTGTTCAAGGTTTCGAGTGTACAAATGACGCTGATTGCACCGCAGTCTGTACCCGCAACTGTTTGGGGGGCGGTGTTACCAGATGCGTCGATAAATTCTGTTTCTGTAGTCCCTACAACGCAATAGCCAAGTCATTTATGAGCTACGTTGCCTGAGCAAAATAATTTAATAAAATTAGGCACCTCTTCATTATTCAGAAAAATCTTCCAATATGTGAAATATGTGTTGAATTTTCTGGTGTTACATTTACAATTTTGTATAAGTAAGTAGAGTTATTGGGCGAACCATTGCTTTATAGCTACGTAGCCTTATACTAATGTCAATAAATGACATTAAACCACTCCAAACGTTTTATTTACCGTTTCGGTGTTTGCGGATAGATTACGACAGAAGCTGGCATGTTTCTCTGATTGGTAATTGACATATATTTTGCTTTCGTATGAACATATTTGCAGAGTGTGGTAAATACACGTCCGGGAAATATCGGATACCTATACTTAAAGTGGATAGAAAATGGCGAATCGGGTACTTGGTGATGCGGACAGGTTACTAGGTCATTTATGAATAACCTGTCATAATTTGACAAGCCTCATAGCTCAGTTGGTAGTAACTCTGCCTTCGGCGCTGTAGGCTGTGGGTTCGATTCCCACCAAGGACAAACATTTGTGTGATGAATATAGATGTTTGTTCTGTGTTTGGGTGTTGTATCATATAGTATGTATGTATTTACAAAAAGTATTTAAGTATTTTATCCGTAATCTAGTTCCCATATTACAAGCTATGCTTAGTTTGGGGCTAGATGGCGCTGTGTAAAATGAATGTCCTGTAATATTTATTTATATTTATTTATTTATTTAAGCCCATAAGCGTCAACTGCTGAAAATAGGCCCGATTCGACTTGTGGTGTCGACAGGGGGAGGCACCAGCGGACCTGAGCCACCTCCATCCATCGACTTCCTGCCACCGCCATAATGTCGTCGGTCCATCGAGTGGGTCTTCCCACACTCCGTTTAGCGTTTAATCGTGGCTGCCATGTGAGAACCTCTACCCCCCAGTCCCCGTGAATCGGTTATCTGTCGGCTATTTATTTATTAAATTTCCATCAAAAATGTTCACATCGATACTTAATTATCAATTTTACAAAACTGAGTCATCCATTGATTTGAACTGGATCGGCGGCCAAGTGGGTTCCAAGGGTCAGACCGTCTAGGCCTGACTATTCTCTAAGGGTTTTAACACCGCACAACACGATCTCATATCTCAAAGATATACCAATTTTAATTAAAATTCAGACAAAATATAAATAATCAACCGTTATTCCGCTCACGATCTCTACTATGTTGGCTACGTGATAAACATCCAAAAACAGCAATATTTCAAGGTTGAAAAACGACAGCAATTTAAAAAAAATATGCTTCGAATCATCAGTTGTAGCACAGAAGAAACCGAACGCCGCTCCCAGCTCGTTAGAGTTTGAGATATACCGCCCATTTGTTCTAGCGGTCTCACGTCCCGATTATTATTAACCTCGAGTTTTACTCAGTGCGTCTATAGCAGTAACGCAACATAATTATTGATTTGTGACCTTTAAACTTATTATTGACCTTGTGATTTTGTGACCATTCTTCAAATCATCAGTTGTAATACAGAAAAACGTTTGTGACCCACCTTATCTAAAAAAATGTAACAAACGCCTTGATTTGCCTTGCCTTGACTTATAAAAAAGCTGTTAATGAATTAAATTATTAGGGATAAAAAAGTATTCCAATAATTATATATTGTAGAGGAATTTCTACAATGCATGCCGTGGTGGTCGCAGAATCGACCCCTCGAACTCAGCCCACGGATTTCGTAAAAGCCGACTAAGGTTTCTCTCCAGAAAAAGGACAAAAGTTCGTTTATGTGTATTTCTTAGATCATGAAGGTGGTGATAATAGCAAAAAGCAGAAAGAGGACTACAATTTCAATTTTGGAGGAGGCTCTACCCAGCAGAGGGAATGGGCAAAATGGAAAATGCTTGAAAGAATTTATTATTTTTCAACAGGTTTGTCCAAATGATGCGTTAGTATTTTTTGAGTGAATTTTATGTTTCCAATATTTATATAAAACCGAAAGTAAATTGTTACTCCTTCACTGTTCAAGATTATCGCCTCTGGAGTGAACAGCCTATTTCTATCAAGACTGCATAAAATAGTTGGCAATTTTTAAAAAGCTACTTACGGAACATTAATAATAATAATAAAATAATAAATATTACAGGACATTAATTTTACACAGCGCCATCTAGCCCCAAACTAAGCATAGCTTGTTATATGGGAACTAGATTACGGATAGAATACTTAAATACTTTTTTTTTTTTTTGTAAATACATACGTACTATATGATACAACACCCAAACACAGAACAAACATCTATATTCATCACACAAATGTTTGTTCTGGGTGGGAATCGAACCCACAGCCTACAGCGCAGAAGGCAGAGTTACTACCAACTGAGCTATGAGGCTTGTTAATTAACAAGTACCTAAAAATACAATTAGATTTTCTATCAATTTCACAAATGTACCTATGTCACTATACATATGTATGTACCTTTTCTGATAAAATAAATAAATTTAATACATTATTATATATCATTTGTCCATATCACTGAATTAAGTATCATATCAACTCAAGTGTCATGTTATCCTCTCCATCTAAATGTTGTCTGGTAGTGATCGCTGCTTGAGTGATAAGACTGCCGATAGTAACATAAAAATATGTTTAGTTTTTTTTTATTACCTAGCGTGTATATAAAGTATTTTATATTTCACTTTATTTAGTTCTAATAATATCTACTATCAAAATAAAAACATACCTACGTTTATTTCGCGCTACTAATCTTCATCTGCACTGTTACTAGGTAACAAGATTACAGTAACTAGTGTTCAGTAGCTCAGTCTTGAATACGGGCTTATTACCAGATGTTTAATGCACGAGTGTTCGCTTCCGAGACGATTTTTTTATTTTGTACGACGAGGTTTAGATAAGGCCGAAGGTGGAGGCGCACTTCACCCGGAATCCTCATCTAAATGAGGAACTGGCTATCTTACTCTAAATGCCGGAACGCAACAATTGTTTAAGAATTATTATGGCGACAGAACTAGGTAAGATGGTGGTAGCTATCCAGGTGGACTTAATCAAAATACTACCACCAACCAAACCAAGCACAATATTGCTCCCCTGGGGATCGAGCCCGGGACCTCTGGATCTGAAATCAGTGGGTTGAACCACTAGACCACAGAGGCGGTTGGATATTTCATTCAACATCCAGCTGCTCGGACATTCGACGAAATGGCGCTTTTTTTTTCAGAACCAGAAAGGCAAGCACAAGTTCAGGAATACGTATACGAATATACACAACAAGGTATGGGCATTATAGATACAGAATGTTTAGTTTTTTGAAAATAAAATGTCCCGTTTATTACCTGTAGCTACTAAAAATACTATTTTCTGTGATGGGGTGTAAACGGAAAATAACATCTTGGAAAAACTATATATTTTGTATAATGTATGTAGGTACTAGTGTCTTGGGCACGCTTCCGTCTGGTACTGGTCTGGAACAGTTGAGTTACCTATAGGCCGTTTGTAACGGTCAGGTAGGTAATCTGACTGATTCCTTTGTACATAGTTAGTTTCATTGTACTTTTTATTGAATAAATGAAAAAAAACATATGTATCTATGTATATATCTGTACTGAGAATATATGTTACTAGTCGTCCAGTTACAAGTCCAATTAAATAGTATATATCCAATATCATAGGTATATAGGATTCTTTACTTTTGAATTATTACAAAATTATTAATTAAGTAATATTTTTCACATAATACTTTTGTAAAATAGAAAATAGTGATTTACGAGCGATAGAGATTTCTAAGCAAGATCCTGTGAGTCTGCTAAACAGGCAATAGAGACTTTTATTTGAAATTGATGTCCCGAAATATTTATTTTAAAATAAATAATTTAAATTCACTTTTATTTATTTACCTAGTGCAGAGAGAATTCAACGGTACAATGTTCATAGCTATGAAGCAACAACCATTATAATACCATATAGTATATAAGCACAGCTGGCATAATATGCCATGACTTAATCCCAAATGAAAAAGAGTTATATTTTTACATAACTCTGTTTCATTTGGGATTAAGTCGGTGTCTACAGGAAACCAGAGACTAATTGTAATTTCACTACAATCTAAAGCCAAAATTAACTTAAAAAATACATCAAATTAATAACAAAACAGTAATAAACATTTTCTCTGTCACGAATGTCAATTAACAAACAAAATTGCCCTCTCATTTTCGTAAACAGCGCTGGGTATGCGAAGTCCCAAAGCTAGTAAAGTAAAGAGTCTATTGAACTAAATGCTGGGACAACGAACAAGAAAGCAGTATAATTATTCGCGTAGTATAAATGTATAAATCTGGAGAAGATAGAGCCACAATCGAGTACAATACAATCGTACAGACATGCATAGCATAATGCATAGACAAAATAGCTAACGAAGCCTGAATCCAGGAATTTACATAATTTGAAAACCAACCTGTCGGTAACTAGGACTGTGGAAGAGATGTAGCTTATCTCGTGCCTTGATACTTTAGGGTTAGGTCCCATGCTGTAAGTCCGTACCGTCGGGCTGTATTATTAATTCTTAAAAGGATCGTCTAAATAATTTTCGAAAATATATAAAAATTCGCGGGGTCCCAATTGAAACGTACTTCGTAATAATTTTTTTTGTAGGAAAAGTATTCATCATCAAATTAATTATATGCGTCAAACTAGGTGTGATCATAGAACTTACTTTTTTCTTCAGTAAACGTGCGTACAAACCCTCAAAGAGTTGATCCATCCCAAGCTTGGGTTTTCGCGCTTGGCAGGTGGATTAGTGTTCGCAGTATTGATGTTACTTACTGCTTGCTGCTGCCCATCCCCTGGTGTATTTTACTCCCTTAGTCGCCTTTTGCGACATCCTCAGGAGGAAACCGAGGGGTCCTAAACGTTAGCCGGAACCACCTCGTTAGAATTTCTTGAAGAAAGTTCCGAAATTTTTTGAAACATCACCAGATGTGGCACAATTACAAAAATGGTTTTGCAGGTTATTGATCATAGAGGCTCGGTACTGCAATGCACTTTACCGCAAACACAGCCTCTGAAAAATTCATTACATGAAGCTACGTGGCGAGTGGTAGACTATAAACGCATATTTTACAGAGCGTTGGGTTTCATGTGCTGGCGGCGTCGTATGTTTTCACTGCAATATGCAGCTACGATTTATTCTAGCGCGAAAACCTAGGCCTGCAAAGTGTACGTACCCTAGCGGAGTTTTTTTTTGTAATGCAACTTCCCTAAAACAACCCCACAACTCAGTAGTTATGCGTTCGGTGCTGTAGGTTATGGGTTCTATTCCCACCCGAGACAAACATTTGCGCGATGAATTTAGGTTTGATCTGAGTTTGGGTGCAGTTTTACACCGGGCATGATTTTTCATCCAATTGACAAAATAAACGAGCTTTTTGCTGAAGTGACCGGCAAACATTGAAAGATATTACTTAACTTCTGAAAGGGACAGATTTTATTCCTCCGAGGACAGAATTTACCGACTGTCTCAGTAATATGCGCAGATCCTTTGATTTATCGTCTTAACCCTTATATTTCATACGGATATCTTACTGTTAAGGATTTACAGGACTACAGTCTGAAGGAATAAGTAAGCGTTTTTTGTAAGTATTTCAAGGGCTCTGCTTACCTGTGAATACGAAATGAAATTGAATGGTAATAAAAAAATATATTTGGCGATACTTCATAATCAAGCCCGTAGCCCGTCTACTGCTGGATATGAGCCACCTCCATTTCTTAGAATATCTAAAATCTCCACGATATAGCGTGGTTAACAAGTCCATAAATATGTGATATCAAAATCTTGACAGTCTTATGAAATGACAATGTTAGCATTAGAACTCTTTGGGCTGTTACGATGACCAATAATAATACTTCAAACAAATAAATAGGTTTTTGACCTCAGTGACCAATCAACCCCCTCCTAACCCCATCTCATGTAGTATACATACACAGTGTCCATTACCGGACACAGGTCTCCAAATTAAAATTTGTATCAAATAAAATATGGTTTTGATTTCGAATCACTATGATTGAGTGCCCAAAGCCTTTTTTTCTGATATACGTGTTTAAGAATACATTCATTTATTAAATAAAAGTTACAATTACACTAACTATGTACAAAGGAATCAGTCAGATTAACTCAACTGTTAACGTGTTTAAGTACCTATTTCAAACCAATTTCTGTTTGGTTCGTAAACCATTATTATCAAGTTTATACAGCTTTTGGTCAGTTAATCCGTATAGGGCCGTGGTAAAGCAGTAAAATTATTGTGTGACCCAGATTCATTAACACTCACAAAATGACAGAACTAATTTCAAGTAATCTCATAATGTCGTAATACTTTAGAGTATAACTAACTCACATATGTAGCTGTTTCAAAATGGGAATCAGGTCTTTGGCTGCAAGCACATCCATCGTACAATACCGGTACACTTATGGATCCTGTAACTTTCCGTATTGCCACTTGTCTTCGGTTTGGTGCAAGATGCTGCGCCTCTCACCAGTGCCGGTGCGGTGCGGCCGTAGATCAATTTGGGTTTCACGGACTTTCGTGCACAAGGCCTGCCGGCAGGATTTCGCGCCACGCAAGTCTTAATGTTCATTATCCGTCGAGCTTTTACCGGTGTCAATGTTCCAGCCGTTCTTGAACCGAATGGTCTGTTACGTGATGATGGTAAACGGCCTGACGGTATGACTCTTGTCCCTTGGGAAATGGGTAGGCCTTTGGTGTGTGTCGACACCCTAGCGCCATCTCATCTGCCTGGGACATCAGTTAGTGCTGGTGCGGCGACTGATTCGGCCGAAGATCACAAAAGGCGCCAATATAGTGGTCTGGACAGAGCTTACCTACTGAGCCTTTTGGAGTGGAGACCTTGTTTCCGTGGGGAGCCGGTGCCCTCCGGGTTTTCAAAAATTAGAATTAGCATAGCTATTCAGCGTGGCAATGCAGTCAGTGTCTTGGGCACGCTTCCGTCTGGTACTGGTCTGGAACAGTTGAGTTACCTTTAGGCCGTTTGTAACGGTCCTTAGGTAATCTGACTGATTCCGTTATACATAGTTAGTTTAATTGTACTTAAAAAGTAGTAGAATAAGTTGAAATATACATCTAACTTTTGCTGCCTGACATAAAATATATGTATGGTTCTAGTCGTTACAATTATTTTCATTATTATTTGCAAGGCTTTTATTTTTAAAACTAAGATGCCAATTTAGAAACAAAGCACCAAAATCTCGCATCCAAGATGGCACATGATCATTTCAAGTGGTATTCTTTCGATACAATACAGTGCTTCTCAGAAGCAAACTTTCTTATCACCGATATTGAGGACTTAAAACTTGTAGTGAAGAATCTATGGTCGGCGCATGGAACATTGTATACAAGAACATTTCAAGATGTTTTATGAAAGGAAGCTGAAACGCTAAAATACAGACGACGCAATTTTCAATCTTATCCCTATCACAATAGGGCTAGAATCCGGCATTGTAGGCATTGTGTTTTTTTTAAATATTAGCGTCCGTCGGTAACAATGAGACAGACAAAGGCACCGCATCAATCTCCCTCCGCTAATATTGTGGAATGACGTTGACTGATGATCTGGATATTAATATCAAGACGTCCTCGTTTAATTACCGGGATGAATCAAATTATTTTTGAAAGCAGTCAGTGGAAAAATGTTTTTATTGAAATTAGATTCTAACATAATTCATGCTTTTTCGGCACCAACTTAATTCATCAAGTAAACTGCCAACACCGCCACCGATGCGATTGGAGCGAAGAGACGTAGGTAAATATTTTTTTTTTGTTGATTAATAGTCAAGCGTTTGACCACCAGCTTACATGTTAAACAAGTAAAGATGTGGCCTAAGGTGGAGCACGCTTGCCTAAAAGGTATACATAAATCTAGGTATCTGTGATATATATCAGATGTGATATATATTAATCTAGGTATGTATCTACCTATGAGAAAACTTGGGATCCGTTTGCGCGCACGGGGCAGTATGAAATTCAGCATAGATCAAGTTTATACGGAGATTAAAGTGCAGAACTCATTTTTTTTTGCATTTTTTTTTTTTTTTTGCTTATAATCCAGACAGTGCTCGAAATTAGACCGTTCATTTAACGTTCTACCAGTTATTATTGTGCTTATTGAATACCAGTGAATACTTTATACCGAATAGACATTTTATAATGTTTCTACATTTCCGGAGTAGGCTTACAATTTCAAATTGCTGCCCAGGCAAGGTTATCCTATAGTAGATTAATTAAACCGGCAAGATGCGGACACGTACACTAGGTTCCGATACACATTCCAAATAAAAAAATCACGTTTCTTGATTACACAAGAAACCTGATTTTTGGAATGGAATTTGGCCCTTTAATTTTAAAGTTTTAGAAATACACACTCTGTGAAAAATTCAACTGTTTACCTATTACGGTTCATAGGATACAGCCCGCTGACAGACAGACAGACTGATGGATGGACACCGGAAGCTTGTTAATAAGGTTCAATAGGCCTTATGTACGGAACCCTAAAAAACATTGGTACATCGATTTCATAGGTACATCGGTAAACGGATAATGTTGGTTTACATTTCGAACCATTTTGTCGAAGGTTGTAATAACGAGCGCTTAGGCACTTCCAAAGTTCTAAGGATCGGAAAACGACTTTAAAATTACTTTAATATTCGTAAACTGTAATTAACAGCCATTAGTATTTGTAATTATATTAGTTTAAACAAGATTTAATGGTGAAGTTGAGTCTGATAACTCAATAATGAGTACATCTACTTATTTTGCTAAGTTTTTGGAGTATTTAAAAAAAAAAAAAAAAATCTTTCGTTTTATCAGCTAGTTCACAGTTTGTATTCGTATAGTCTAAAGTTTTGTGTTCGGATTAGTGTAAAAATATTGAACACTTGTCTCTATTCGCTGGTTTTCCCACGTGGTACCCGGAAACAAAGTAGTTTACCGCCTCTGTGGTCAAGTGGTCCGCCAACCGGGTTCGATCCAAGGATAGTACAATATTGAGCATGGTTTGGTCGGAGGAAGTACTTTGTTTAAGCCCGCCTAGCTTCCACCATCTTACCTAATTCTGTCGCCATAGCAACAATAAATTCTCATATTGTTGTGTTCCGGCATTAAGAGGTAAGATAGCCAGTTCCTGAGTTTGTTGATGATTCCATGTAAAGTGCGCTTTCACCTTCGGCCTTATCATACATAACTTGAAAATCAGGCGAGATGAAGGCTAGAGCACCTCCCCGTCGCACAATAATAAAAAGTGTTGTGTTCTATGGCATACACTATATCTATGCCAAATTTCATTAAAATCCGGTCAGCAGTTTAGTCGTGAAAAAAGTAACAAATAATCAGAGATACTTTTGCAGAAAATATTTATTTTCAGTACCTACATATACTTAGCACTTACTACGTGCAAATAAATAGTTGTAGTTACTTCTGTGTGTTAGTTTTTAAGGTATATATTACTATGGGCCGTAGACTAAGTTAGAATAAAATCTGTAATTTTTCTGTTGTTGCCTGGAATAAAATTGTATTATTGTTATTATTATTAGTGTCAGCACCTAGGCAGGGCAGATTTGTCGGGTATTTGATCAAAGAAGGAAAGGTTTACTGTATATGAAACCATTGTTCTTCCTTTTGTTAGTCCGTACTATGTTACTCGAGGCTCCTTCGTCGGTGATTCCCAAATTATCTTTATTTCTTCAAAGCTAAAGTCTCATGGTTCGGATAAAACGGCTACAAATGTTTATTTAGTAAGTAGATCAATTAAAGTTGCGAAACCAAGCATTGAACTTTATGTAAGCCTAACTTTGGCTTAAGATTCAGGCCTTCATTTCGAACATTTACCTAATTGTAAGTTGCCGGTAGGTATCTCCTAAACAAGCAACGATTATGTAAAATTCAAGTAACGGGGAATGGCTTTGTCTTTATTCAAATCACCAAGAAACCCTATGATATCGTCAGAATAAGGTTACCTCAAGGGTTCTTTTCCAAGGCTCAGATCGATATTCCGACGTTTGAAAGTTTGTTGAACAACATTAGAAGGAAATCGGTCTCAGGGGAATAATCTCAAGGTATATCGGTTTTTAAAATGTATTTTCTAGCTATCCTTTTTATCCCATTATGCTCTCGTTACAAGTTAACTCAGCTTTTAGTAGCATTACCTTCTGAGCTGGTTGTGGGTTGGCTTCTCACCCAGGACAAACTTTTGTGTCATGAATGTAAATGTTTGTTATTATATGTTTGGGTGTTGTATTGTATGATAAGTATGTGCATACATACTTTCATACATACATGCTAATAGCAAACCGTGGGCGTGTGCTGAACATAAGTTTGGACGTGCCTCAGAGTAGCCCCTAGTAGGTGATTCTCATAAGATTCACGCTCTGAGCAGTGCAAAGTGAATCCTCGGAGAAGAAAAGTCATATACGTATAATTCCAGCGATAGGCAAATGTTGACATTCTACATGGTCACCGCAATTATTTTATTAGTTACATCAATAAACCAAAGGATTTCGCATTTTCGTCCAGTGTCTTACCTAATACATCACCAAAATAGGAACAACAATTTTCATTCAGTTACTCTTTGTCTGTCAAGGTAGTAACGAAAAGTAGCTCACTAAGCACTGTTATTTGTCTAAAAAGCAGTAAAACTTTTAATAGTTTCGCAAGACAAAATGAGTCACAAATATGCCACTATTTTCTCTGTGCATAAATTTGGTGTGCGATATCCTTTGTTTATATTACATATATACTAATGAATAGGGCATATCATAAGCAATTAAAATAATATATCCTTACCTAATACTTCAATCTGCTCGAATATGAATCATTTACAGTACTGGTTCATTCAAAGTTCATTGAAAGCGATATCAGAGACATCAATAGCTACCAAAACATTTACTATTATTACAAAGCTAAAGACAGTCGTCCATATGATAGGACTAGAATAGTTTATTTCAGTCTTAAACAATATTTACACGCAAAATAAATAAAAACTTACTACTGACTACAATAAGGAATGCGAACATATGTGGTGGAATGGAATTAGTTATGTTAATTAGTTAGTTTTATTATTAATTGGTATATTAGCACGCCAACCTCTGTTTAGTTACACTCTTGGTTTGGTTGACAGTTAGACAATGCCATCGGCATTATGCCCACATACATACCTACACTAGTTTATTTTGTACAATATAGTGTTAAATAAATATGTTGCACAATAGTATCAGATTAAACCTAGTGTACGCACAACAGTATCAGATTAAACCTAGATGTACGACCGTACATCACATGGGCGTACATTACATGAGCTGTGATATATGCTATAGAGCTGACCAATACCGTTAAATGTAAATTTACTGTGACACGGAGGTTTACAGTTTTTCTACTACTACGCTGCTTTTTATCAGTAAAAAAATGGAACACATGGGCGAGCTTACCACTTTCTAAGAGGGGGTTATTTGGGTAGCGGCCTGCTGGCAAATTTCTCCTTATGTTTACTTAACATTCCTTACAACTCAGAGATGGTATTAGCTTTATCTTCTGTACTTCTGTGAACCCACTACGTTTCAATTCGCACCCGGGACAAACATTTGTTAGATCAATATCAATATTTGTGCTGTTATTGGGTGTTGTATTGCATGTTTTAAAAAACTTTTCTTTGTCGTCTAATTCCTATTACAAGCTTTGAATAGTTTGGAGCTAGATGACTTTTTGATGAGATTAAGTATCTGTAATATTTATTTATATTATTTATTTATACTTATATTTTATATAAAAAGTTGCTATCACAGTCGAGAACCAAGAATACAACAGTTTGCATACACAGCTGAAAAAGTATGTTCATCCTGTGCTAGTTCGCTAAAAATCTCCGCTTTGCTTACCTTCAGAGGATAACCGCTCTTAAACCTTGATAATTTGAGTGGCATTGTATGAGAAATACCAGTTTGATTTCCGCAACAATAGGCGTTGCGCTGTAATTATTGACAATAAAGGTCGGCTCTGAACGCCGCGTCAAGCCAATCAAGGTAGTCAATAGCAATACAGTATGGTTAGTGTACTAATTACATTTGATGCATGTGACTCTGTCAATTATGGTTGGCTAATGTGAGCTCCGCCATTTTGTATTTTTTAATTGTCAACATATTTACAAAGCCTTCTTGACTACTTGCTGGTGAAGATTCACCAGCAATCAGGAGACCTGGTGAAACGCATGGTATCATAAAAAACCGAGCATCCCAGAATTAGCGGGACACTCATAGCAGGATATTGGTTTCATTTAGCAATACCAATCATAAGCATATTTTTGACACAAAGGAGTCAAATGGTAGTGGCATAGAGGAACGACAGTACACGGCATGCTTCGGTGACACCGTTGCATTTTTAAAAATATTCTATTTGATTGTACCTCCTTATACCTATTATAATGAAAAGGTTTGTAAGTTTGCATGTAATTTTAAATGTAAATTCTTTCAAATTTTTTAACTTTTGGCAATGCGGCCAGTGTCACGCTTCCATCTGGTACTAGTCAGGAACAATTAAGTTACCAATAGGCCGCTTGTAGGTAACGGTCCTTAGGTTACCCGACTGCTTCCTTTGTACATATAGTTAGTTTAATTGTACATATCATTTATTAGATTTGTGATATATGTGATATAATATTTATTATTATATATAGGAACGACATTCAGGGTGCACAGTTGCTATCATAGTATAATAAACTCTTTTTGGAAAAAAAATTAACCGACTTCACCACTAAGAACTTACAAGTAATTCTTAGGGTAAGTTCATATAATTTGAAGTTGGTGCCGAATTGCCAAGCACAATATGTTTATTGTATGGCACCGCCTTCAAATTATATGAACTTACCCTAAGAGTTATATGTAAGTTTTTAGTGGTGAAGTCGGTTCCATTTTTTCCAAGAAGAGTTTATTATTAGCTTTTTTTCGCTGTACAACCTACGACACCACGACGTCTCCGACACACTATTTAAGAGTCGTGTGAGGGTGCAATAACACTTTATTTTGTGTATGAAAATATATTTTCCAAATCGGTTGAGTAATAACGGAGTTCTGAGGTAATGCAGTAGTAGTCGTTAAAGAGTCATCGATCACCAACACGCCTGCCAAGCGTGAGTATTATGGCATAACCCTCCATTGCTTTCTTTAGCATTGGGGGAGGCCCAAGTCCTATACAATTGACTTTTATGGGCTGTAATGATTATGATGATACATGTATACAGCATTTATAGCCAGAATGCGTCAAAGTCAATTCCACTTACTACTACGTATCATCATTACTGCGATCAACAACAAGCCAAGCGTGGTGATTATGGCAAAACCCTGATGATGATGATGATGATGATGATGATGATGATGATGATACTGGAAGGTAAGCGGTTCACAAGGTCTACTCTAGTGACCGTAAACACCACAGGAAAGCAGAATACGCAATATCGTTTACTTGGATGACATATATTTTCCAGTTATTTAGATATAAAAACCAAACTACTGAACCGATTTTGATAAAATTTCTATGGGACCACTTCGCAAGTATGGCCTACCAAACGTATCAAAAATCATCAAAATCTATTTCGAATTGGCGGAGAAATCAGGTAACAAACAAACAAAAAAAACATACACCCGAATTTAGAACCTCCTCCTTTTTTTGAAGTCGGCCATATAAATTTGGTTATTTTTAAATAAACAAATTTATACGGCTTTTCATAGATGCCCATTTGGAACTAAATTCCACGGAAAACGGTCGATTTTTCTTATTTTATTTGTTCACTTATTATCACAAATAAACAAAAAAAATCGCCCATTTTCATATGTTGTAGATAATTATTTTTGACAGTGATTTTTGAATTTAAATACTTAGCTGAGGAGAGTGAAATTACTTAGATATCTTTAACTAAAGATTTTGCCTAAATCTTGTCTATTGTTTTTTTCACCTATACAACTACTATACTACCAATATACCACGGGCATAGCTAAGATATTATATCGATAGCTGTTATATCACAAAAAACCCACTTAAGTTCTTATTCGTAGCTTAGGTTGAATAGCAACAAGAAACTCAAGAACATGTGCCACCACAACGGTTATTGCTATCATATTTGTGGCCCCATAAATTGTTGGATATTCACCAAAAACAACTTTCAGGCATTGTTTTAGCATTCAGAAGTCAAAGTTGAGTATTAATAACACCGTAATCACTAAGATGGGTTCCGAACTATTTTTATTGTTAAAGCTATATGTAAATACTGGTAAGGAAAGGCGCTTGTATCCATCTTATATGGGCTCCATCTTCACTACATAGTATAAAACAAAGTTGCTTCCCGCTGTCTGTCTGTCCCTATGTATGCTTATACTATTAAAACTGCGCAACGGATTTTTATGCGGTTTTTTAATAGATAGACGCCACGGAAGAAATGTTTAATAAATTGGAGCCTCTTCAAAATATATGAATTTTATATTCGGATGATAAATACGAGACTCTTTAAAACATATGGATTTCATTTACGGATAAGGACGATGATTACGGATCCCAATTAAAATGGTTTCTCATTCTTCGTCGCCGTGATTTACACGTGCTCTGTCTTCTCTAATATATTCTCAACAATCCTCTTTCTCGTCATTATCTTCGTGAGCGGTTTGATTATCTTTTCCCCAGTGGTAAACCCGGCAGAACAGCTAAATCTCTTCTTAGAACTTCCCATCACTCTTCTAGCAACATCTAGAAGAGTTATGGGAAGGAGGCTCATTTACTGTGAACTCAGTCAGGTCGTTGAACCCTCTACCCCACAATATTCTATATCCGATATCCTCGCTTGCTACTCGTATCTTCAAGAACAGGGTCAAAGATCACTTCCTCTTCATATAGATTTGGTAAATATGTATTGTATATATAAGGTATTTGCCACAAAAAAAACGTATTTAAGTATTCTATCCGTAAGCTAGTTCCCAAATTACAAGCTATGCTTAGTTTGGGGCTAAATTCCGCTTTTAGCCCCAAACTACATATTCACACAAACTGTGTGAATTTAATGTCGCGTACCTACTATTTATTTATTTATTCATTTGTAACAAGTGTGTACTATGTTATATACCTACATACTATACAAGTATGTAGATTAAATGAACAGTATAATTATATTTCTTATAATATGTTGTTTATCGTAGTATTTCTCTGTTAAGTATTATTAATCATTAGAGTTCTTGACTTTTCTCATCTATTTAATCTTGATGCTCTCTACCTAGTTTTCCTGGGAAGAAATCTAATTTTAGGGTTAAGCTCGCCTGTGCTATTTTTTTAATTATATGTGTGTGTGTGTGTGTGTGTGCAATAAAGTATAATTACAATTTTAATTTGTTTTGTGCGTATGTAAATTCGAGCTTACAACACACGTCAAAGTGTTACGGATTACCGTAACATGACAGGATGAGTTACACAATAGGACTCTAATGAAATTAAGATACATGTCACAGATCTAAGAGAATGATTGGTATTAATTACAGGCATGTATATGCCTGGAGACATTAGTAGCAGCGGGTGAAACAAAATGATACAGCCATCTACATCAAATAAACTGAATAAATTACCGAGTGACGTGCTAAATTTGTCAAAATAAATTGAAAAATGTTGTAAAACAAAGGCTAGTCTAGAAAAGTTTATTATACAATTTCAGGCTACTTACGAAGGTACGAAAGCCTGTCATCAAAAAAATATATTCTCCAGTGAATAAATTGTAATTAGTATTACATCATTTGAAGCTATTGTAATGGATCATAAAAAAAACTAGCCTAAGTATTGCCTTTTTCCTTCTGTGCAGGTAGCGATTCCGAAAATTGGGTGATTTGACGTTTCAAAGTAATATCTTAACACTCTTACTGAATACACGATAATTGATTGATTGATTGATCTTACAGAGGACATGAGAGATATTCTCTAGTAGTCTTGTACGGCATCCATGGGTTAATTGGAAATGTCATATTCGTTGGTTAAGATGTCACTATACTTTTGATATATCTCTCGATGGACCGACGACACTGTGGTGGTCACGATGGGTCGGTGGATAGAGGCAGCTTAAGACCGCTGTCAGTGTCGTCGATTGGGGGAGGCGGTATTTACAGACATTTATCTATCATTGATAAATGATATATAAATGTCTGTATGTCCGCCTGGCTAGCTACCACCATCTTACCTAATTCTGTCGCCATGATAACAATTCTTAAAAAATGTTGTGTTCCGGCATTTAGATGTAAGATAGCCAGCTCCTCAGTTAGTTGAGGATTCCGGGTGTAGTGCGCTTCCACCTTCAGCCTTATCTCAACTTGTTACCAGGTGAGATGAAGGCCAAGTGCTTACCCGTCGTACAATAAAAAAAATAAAAAGAGTTTTCTATAAATAAATGAGTGATTGAATTATATTAATGGTAATAATAGTGATAACACACGGCATTACTTCCAAAGCCCCGGAGTAGGCTGTGATTTCACTGTACCTTTGATTTTGATATTCAATTATTTTCATTCTAGAATCATGTTAACTAGCTATGTGCCAAAGAGCCAATCAGATTTGTGAATCTACGCAGATGGTCCAATTAACATACTTAGTCGGTCGCAGTCAGCCCACGTATAGCGTGCGTCACTTTGACAGCTACCTTTGTGATTTAGCGGCGAATTATTGGTCGCGCGTGTGTTCAAGTCGCAGCGTTGTATAATGAGATCCCTACCCTACATACTCGGACTTCGATGTTGAGTGAAACTATCGATATTTATATGTAGGTAGACTCTCGAAACGATGTGTGGAAAGGTTTAGATGTATGGTGTAGATTGGGGAGGTCGAGGGTCGGATGTGGAATTAATAATAAACAATACTAATACATGTTACTGGACATTAATTTCACACAGCGTCTTGCCTCAATCTAAGCATAGCTTGCTATACGGGAACTAGAAAACGGATATAATATTTAAATGCTTTCTCTTTCAAACACAAAAGAAACATTCTATATTCACCAAATGTTTGCCCTGGGTGAGAATCGAACCCACAACCTACAGCATCATCTGCATACGGAAATAATTAGTAAGTAAGCCTAAAATGGCCACATTAGAGGAATAATATCAATTAAGCGATATTCCAAATGCGTCTGTTTTTCCTGAATTTACAACATGGAACTCTTCAAGGCAAAAGAGAATGAAAGTCACAAAAGACTTCACAAAAGTGAAGTCTTAGACCGGCGTGCTACATTGAAACACACAACATTACTTCCTATTAGGCAAAATTGTGGTAAAAAGTTCCTACTTTTGACCACAGTTTCTCCTAATCTACCTATCTATCTAAAACTAGACAATCCTAAGAACAAAATTCGATCACAAAATCAATAGATAGGTATTTTGCGCACTTGCGCATCTAAAATTATTATGGGGGAGTGCGGATGTGCTGATAGTATAGTGTAGAATTATATTGTAATAAAATATGTTAAAAATAACTTGAGTTTAAATATCTCCACAATATTGAAAGCACTTTAAAGACAGCGTGTAAGCATATTCAGACACCAAGTAGACGTTATACCTCCTTTTTGTTGAATTGATAAGGGTTTGATAAAGGCTCCGATTGATTTCTAAATTCAAGGCACGTATCTGGTCCAACTGAGATCCGAATGTTAATAACACTGATCTGACCCCGGTTTTGCTTATAGATCTTTAGAGGACCATTGATATCGAGATCGACATTCGCCTAAGAATTTATTGATATTACGAGTCGGGTAGAACTTTCTTTTTAGGTGCGGAAACCGTTAAAAAACTGAGCAGTTTTATTGTGATTTGAATTATAAAACTAGTTTTTTAATATTAATGGTGGGTTCATCTTAACTTCTACGTTAGTCTAGCTAGGCCAGAACAAGGATGGCGTCTATGATGGAGAGAGCTTTCTCAAAAGGCACTGACACTCCCGTGCACCGAAGAGATATGGCTAACTAGGTAAGATAGCCAGTTCCTCAGTTTGTTGAGGATTCCGGGGAAGTGCGCCTCCACCTTCGGCCTTATCTCAACGTGTAACCAGGTGAGATGAAGGCCAAGCGCTTCCCCGTCGTACAAAAAAAAACTGCTTAGCGCGGGCCTTCGCAGGTCAACAAAAGCCAGCGATTTCAATGTCTAGCCTGGGGTAAACCGCTAGGAAGTAGATCACTTACCCCAAATGTATTGCATACTTAAAAAAATAAAGTTCATTCGAATTGTGTGACGAATTACATACACATACTTAGATAGGCTACAAAATAAATCAAGATTATTTTGTGACAATTAAAAACGGATTAAGCTTGTACTCGTATATGATAAAGTCTAGTTCAGAATGCTGGACTCCATTTTGTTCATCGGCGAGGGAGTATTGCCAGCTAACGTGGTAATGTCGGTGTTCAGGCCAAGTTACCATGCTTGTTAAAAAAATATATATATTTAAGAATTCTGTTACCTGGTTGTACGAATAAATACTATCACAATATTGGATTGCGTCGCTCCTAAATAGAGTATGAATATTTTAGCAGGAAATGTGGACGATCAAGGGGAATGAAGGCTGTTTATGATTGTGACGTGCCTTCAATGGGTTTGGATGGAAAAGACAGGTTATAAATCGACCTTTGTATAATAACTTGATTACATGAAATAAATTGCAAAGTTAACGTGTCTTCCTTGATTTTCGAATGATGAATGCTAGCGTCGTCGGGCAAGTGTGTGCCGCTGTTGATTGCTCGGCGCTAGCTACTCGCTGTAGGTAATTCGTACATAGCGTAGTTATTAGGTAGGTAGTCTGTGGCGTTAACAAGGTCCCGGCGTTGGAACATCCTGTTCCAACATTGGCAGTGGTACTAGGCGATTGAAGCCTCTTCGTATGGTCCCAGTTGACGTCCTCAAGTCTGCAATGCGAGCGACTCCGTCGTTGCCCTTGTGGAGGTTGGTGATGCGTCCGATCAGCCATCGGTTCGGTGGCAGCCGGTCGTCCTTCACGATCATCATCTCCCCCTCGCGTAGTTCCGCATTGCTCCTGTGCCACTTTACTCTCTTTTGCAGTTCTGAAATATATTCATGATAAAATCTGTTCCAGAAGTGAGCTTTCAGCTGCTGTACTCTCTGGTATCGTGGCAGTAAATGCAGTGAGTGATCCTGATTCTGTGGAGAGGGAAGCAGAGTTAATGTTCGTCCAATTAGGAAATGTGAAGGGGTGAGCGGGACTAAGTCAGACGGATCAGAGGATAATGGGGTGATAGGTCTTGAATTTAAAATAGCCTCAATTTGCACCAACAAGGTATTCATTTCCTCGTAAGTTAAATACGCCATTGAAATAACTCTTTTTAAATGATGTTTAATGGATTTCACTGCACTTTCAGCCATTGAATTAAAATGAGGGCTGTAAGCCGGTGAGAATTTGAAAACTATAGAATTCTGAGCGGCGTACGAACTAACTTCTTGATTATTTTGTTTTAAAAATCTAGCTAGATCATTACATGCACCTACGAAGTTTGTTCCGTTATCCGAAAAGAGATAAGCAGGGCGCCCCCTGCGTGCGATAAATCGGTTCAGTGCTGCAAGAAAGCATTCCTTTGTTAAATCAGTGACCAGTTCTATGTGTACAGCTTTCACAGTTAGACACACAAATACACATATGTATGCCTTGATATGGTTGCATCCTCTACCTTTTCTATTCGCTATCATAATGGGTCCCGCGTAATCAACTGCTGTGTTGACGAAGGGAAACTCGCCTTGAACACGTTCCTTGGGAAGATTTCCCATTATAGGCTGAATGGATCTGCCTGAGAATCGAACGCAAGTAATACAGTTATGAACTGATTTTCTCGCAAGGTTACGTCCACCTATAGCCCAATACTTGTGCCGAATGGACGCTAGTAATAACTGCGGTCCAGCATGCAGCAAGCTGGTATGATAGTGCTTGAATATTAGCTGAGTAATGTGATGGGACGCATGTAGAAGTATTGGATGTTTAGTGTCATAATCGTAATTAGAGTTAGATAATCGACCGCCAACTCTAATGAGGTCGTTATCTTCGTGAAAAAATGGATTGAGCTTTACAAGTTGATTTTTAATTTTTAATTGACCCTTTTTTGATAAAATGCTGTATTCTTCGGGAAATGAATCAATTTGTGATAATTTACATAATACATGCATAGCTGAATTTAGTTCTGTGATTTTTAAATAGCCTATAGATTTACTTTGTGGATTACGACAGTTGCCTATAAACCTAAGTAGATACGCCGTTATGCGTTGTAATTTCTTGATATCTGAATAATTTTGTATGAATGATGTATTTGATTGTGTTTCATTATGTGTGTGAGTTTGGTTTGAAGTTAAATGACATTGATTCTTAAATTCGGGTAATTCGGTTTCATTAATTTGTGACGAATGTTGTGGCCAATGACATTGTGATTGCACTAGGAAAGAAGGACCGTGCCACCAAAGCGAATTACCTTGTAGTTTGAAAGGCTCAAGCCCTCTTGAGCCGATGTCAGCAGGGTTCATACCAGTAGGCACATATCGCCATGATTGTGGTTTGGTGGATTCAGTGATCTCATTTATTCTATTATGAACAAACATCTTTAATAAATGTGTATTAGGGCTTTTTATCCACCCGAGAACAATAGTAGAATCACACCAGTAAGTACTAGATGTTATAGTGAGTCGGATGGAGTCGCTGACCTTCTTTGCTAGACGAGTAGCTAGCAGTGCACCACACAATTCTAAACGAGGTATAGTCATCGGTTTAATCGGTGCAACTCTGCTCTTGGCCGTCACCAAGTGTACTGTTACTTTACTATCAGCTGATATGGAACGAAAATATACACAAGCACTGTAAGCATGAGTAGAAGAGTCTGAAAAGGCATGTAGCTCTATGCTGATAGGTTTGTCACAGACTACTTGTCTGGGTATTTTAATGTCATTTATATGAGGTAATGAGGTTAAGAAGTCTAACCATTGTTTTGTTATATCATCAGGGAGTGGATCATCCCATGATAATTTTGAAGCCCAAAGCTTCTGAAGTATAAGCTTTGCCAGCAATACTGATGGATTTATAAGCCCTAGTGGGTCGAATATTTGAGAAATCACAGATAATACTGTTCTTTTATTATTTACCTTTGGGAAGTCGATATTTTTTACTGAATAAATGAAACAATCGGCCTTACATGTCCATAATAAACCTAATGTTCTAGATTGTTCGTCTTTGCTGAGGTTAAGTAATGAATTTGTGTTGTTACCGTGTAGTTGTTCTAGAATGTGAATATCATTTGAATGCCACTTACGGAGGTGAAACTGTGCTCCCCTTAATTGATTGGATACACCTTCGCATATTCGTACGAGATCTGTAACATTGTCATGACCCGAAATGAAATCGTCGACATAGAAATCGTTGATGAGAGCTGTACTTACTGCAGGGTCATTGCTCTGTTTACCTAATTCATTTATACATCTTGTTGTTAACCAAGGCGCAGAAGCAGTTCCGTAAGTAGCAGTGTGGAGCTTGTAAGATTTTATTTTTTGTGCTGGATCAAATCTCCACAATATTTGTTGTAAATTATGTTGAGATTTATTTATGTATACCATTCTAAACATTTTTTCAATATCAGCCGTTACGACGTATTTATGCTGACGGAATCGAGTTAGAATGCTGATAAGATCATTTTGTACTATAGGACCCACAAGTTGAATATCGTTGAATGAGAGCCCGGACGTCGTAACAGCTGACGCGTCAAAAACAACACGTAATTTTGTTGTAAGACTTGTTTCACGCATCACCCCATGATGTGGTAAGTAATTTTGTGTTGTGTTATGATTATATGATTTTTTATGATTATATACATCTTTGTTTTCAGACATGTGTCCAAGATCAATGTATTCCTGAATAAAATTATCGTATGATTGCTTGAACCTAGGTTCCCTTTTGAATCTACGTTCAAGTGATAAGAACCGGCTAGTAGCTTGTTCTAAAGAATCACCCAAGTCACTAGGGGATTGTTTTAGTGGTATGTTTACCACAAATCGACCATCTGATTGACGAGTCGTTGTTTGTTTGAATAATTGTTCGCATTTAAGATGCTCCTTCGACATATTGTTACTGATTGGTGTAACTGATTCGAGCTCAAAAAATCTAGTGAGTTGATCATCAAGACTGGCGTCTCGAATGTGATGGCAGTGGACTGTAGAATTATTGCTTGATAAATATTGTGAATGAATAACACCTGAAACTAACCAACCTAATCGTGTTTCACTTAAAGTTGGCTTGGACTTCCCAAGTGAGATGCGGTTGCTGCCTAGTATGTCCCAAAAAATGTCAGCTCCCAATAACATGTCTACCTGTGATGGTTTGTTGAACGTGGGATCAGCTAACTGAATGTTACTCGGTATGTTGAGCGTAATGCAATCGATCTGTGCGATCGGCAATGATTGTGTGATGTGTGGGACAACAAAACAGCTGATGTTTGTTTTATATGCGTCGTCATAGCACGACGAAATTTTGACTTCACAACGTTTGGTTATTTGTGATGTTTGATGATTTAAGCCCTCGACAGAAGTGCGAGTTGATGTGGGTTTCAAGTTAAGTTGCTTAGCTAGTGATTCCGTTATGAAACTAGACGTACTACCGTTATCCAGTAGGACTCGCACTGATTGTGTGCTATTAGTTTCAAGATTAGAAGCATTGATGACGGCTGTTGATAACAGCACAAGATTATTGTTTGTTGATGAGAGTGATATATTTTTTGTTATGATATCTGATTGAAATTGAATTGATTCATCATTAGACTCCTTAAGAGAAGAAGATAATACAACGCTGCTAGGTTGAGTATTGATTGTGTCATGTGTTCCTGTTCGATGTAGTAAGGAATTGTGTGTTCCTGAACAAATAGTGCATGGACCTGATATGCATTCCCTACCACTGTGACTACGCAAGCAATTTAGACATAGTCTCAATGACTTTACTTGTTCAAGTCGTTTTTGAACAGGCATAGCCTTAAACTTGTAACATCTATAGATCATATGATTGTGTTTACATATCGGACATACAGGTTTTATTGTTTCCTTTTGTGTGCCTGGTGATGATGATGAACTTGTAACGAACGCCTTATTGCGTACGAGTGAGCTATCACTGTGTCTACGTTTATTTTTTGACTGCTCATCGACCGTCTCCAACAAATCAGCACGACCCTTTAAGTATTCGTTAAATTCCTTTAGAGTAGGAATAGTACCCTCTGATTTACTACGATGAACCTCCCATTCACGACAAGTTACAGAGTCTAATTTGTTGGACACAATGTGAATGATAAGTACATCCCAATGCTCAGTAGGCAGTTTCAATGTTTTTAAAGATCTGAGATTTCTATTTACTGTATCAATGACGTCACGTAAAGCTTTTGCAGACTCTTTACTAATGAATTCTATGTTAAAAATTGATTGAATGTGATTATTGATCAAAAGCCTACTATTATGATAACGGTCACAAAGTAGTTGCCATGCGACCACATAGTTATCAGCCGAGAAATCAAGAGCCTGAATTACACACGCTGCGCTATCCTTCAATGCTGCGCGTAAGTAATGAAACTTGTTAATATTAGGTATCGAACTATTATTGTGTATGAGTGAGGTGTACGTGTCATGAAACCCTAACCATTCCTGATAGCGACCAGAAAAGCTCGGCAAGTGTATTACTGGTAATTTAAGTGTGGTTCTACCTGCTACGGCTGTACCTGAACCTGTCACCGATGCGCTGCAATTGGCGCTTGCTTCCGCGGTGCACGCAGTGGCGGCATGCCTATCTAGTGCATCTCGGGCAACGGCAATGGCACCATAGTACTGAGTTTCAAATATTTCTCGCTCTTCATACTGTTTATCTGGAAATTCAGAAACGTTTTCTATGTCAGTTTGCACGGCATCATATTCTGCATAAAGGGAATCTAGCTTGGACAAACGAATATTCAATTCATTTATTTGAATGCTACTTAGCGAAGTGCAACAGCTTAGTGACGCGTCTAAGTATGACTTGAACTGAGTAAGCTTCGTTTTATAGCTCGCTCTTCGTTTTATTAATGATTTTAAATCCATTTTGTGAAAGGAAAAAACAATTGAAGTAAATACATACGCTGTAAGAAAGCGATAGGTAGGTAGTAAAATGCACAAAGCTGAGAAAATAAATAAATTACTTAGTAAGATATAGATATGAAAAGACGAAGTTAAATTTAAATAGATTCAATAAATCTGCAAACTAAGTTGAAAAAATGAAAAAGGTGTGAAAGAACGATACTTAAATGAATAAAGCGGTGAATAATGTACACTAATGCATAGCTAGGAGCTTTGAATGACCTTTAGCGCATGGCCGGCACAAGGTCATGCGCGCCCGCGCACGAATCCTTTGTCGCTAGAATAGGCGAGAAACACAATAATTAGTAACAAATAATGTCGATTTTTACCTACTGGGGATGAATAGAACACCAGTAAGTATGCAATTTTGGCTGAAATTAAATTTGGATAGGAAATATTTTTGTCGAAATATTTTCGTTTATATATTCGATTATTACGAATGATGAAAAAGGATATTTTTACACTGGAGGATAGGTACACAGGAAATTGGAACGAACTCACGACATGCTTTTACCCTTCCAAGGATATCACTTTCACTTCTCTTTTTCTTGATTTGATGTCCATTAGTCAACGTGCAATTATTATTTGTCGCTGCTTGCTGTGTTCGTAACAATGGCTGACTTGCTTCCACGCGGCTTGCTTGGGTTGTAAATCCTCGCAGATTCACGTATTTGGCTCGATTGGACCAAATTGTTTATGATTGTGACGTGCCTTCAATGGGTTTGGATGGAAAAGACAGGTTATAAATCGACCTTTGTATAATAACTTGATTACATGAAATAAATTGCAAAGTTAACGTGTCTTCCTTGATTTTCGAATGATGAATGCTAGCGTCGTCGGGCAAGTGTGTGCCGCTGTTGATTGCTCGGCGCTAGCTACTCGCTGTAGGTAATTCGTACATAGCGTAGTTATTAGGTAGGTAGTCTGTGGCGTTAACAAAGGCACTTCTTGGAATGGTAATGGAAACACGAGGTTTACTTTAAATTTGAGTACTTAAATCTACATGAGTAGGTACTTTTTTTAAACAGCCCATTATTGCCCACTGCTTGTCAGAGCCCAAATATTAGAGAGTTTTGTAATAAACACAGCTCGCAGACGGATAAGTGATTTTACATCACCGTACATAATTTTACTTTACTTATGTGAAATACTTACATATTTAACATATGTGTATGCTACCCTACTCCTGGTGATATCCGGTGATATCCCTTAGTAGGCTTTTACATCCGCGGTCTGAGTTGAAGCGTCCAATTGCACCTCGACCGTCACGAAAAATGTCACTACTGAAATATCAACTATAGAAGTGCGTCAGACTTTTATAACTACACTGTCCAGTGTAGTTATAGTGTCCAGTGTAGTTACAGTGTAGTCAGAGTTTTTCTCAGACTAGTAGAGTCTGGGTGAAAGCCGTAATAGCATATCGACCGTCGGTAATCTAGCATGCGCGTGTCGATATATCACTATCAGTTGAAATTGTCTTCCTACTCGACCGCGCGAGACATACGGCCGCTATGTATCATGAATCAGGTTGAAGTATGGCGCATTATGGACCATTTAGTACGTTATATTGATTGCGTGATGCTCCAAGAAGTAAAGAGCATGTAAAAAGAGACCACTGACGTATGCCTGTTTCAGAAACCAGGTATACGTCATTGTGTCGAACAGTCTTAGCACGCATATTTATAAAGCTTTGCTAATTGCCGATTGTCCATACATATTTTTATTAAACAGATTCACACTTATACGATAACTTTTTTATTGACCCATTTATGACGTCTAATATACCTTTAATTAAATAAATTATTTACTATAGGTACCTAAACATAGTATAACTATATCTATACATCTGTAATTTATTTGTCGTGTCGTCGTCGTGACGCCACTTGCAAATAAGGGACTGGCTGAAAACCAGCGCATCGTTGCAATATGCTCGATGTTGCAATAAAGCTGAGTCAGAGGACCTTTTTACCCAAATTTAAATTATTCTAGATATAAATCTGTGTTCGTCATAGTGTCGCCTAGATTATGTTAGTTTAAGCTATGTATAGTTTTGTTATTTTTTGATAGGGTAAATAAATCTCTTTTCTTTCTTTCTTTCTTTCTAAATACAACTAAACCAGGTGAGATGAATGCTTCCTCGTCGTCGTATAAAAAACAGATGTTTCCGCTATCGTATTTAGTAAAGCCTGTGTTTATAGTTGTCATGGGGACAAAAAAATAAAGTCAGGTAAAATTATTACCAACTCATATTAAAACAACTATATGTTCTATAAATTAATATCGATGTAGCATCAATTTAAGCTCAAGTTTTGTTCGTAAATGCGGACCTTACTCTATTATCGTGAATCCTAACGGCACCAAACGGGAGAGAAGTGGGATAGGCATTTCGAGACGTTTTCTCTTATGTTCGATACTTCAAGTAAAATACCGCGGGTTAACGCGCCATTGATATCTTCACTGCAATAAGATTCTAGGCAAAACCAACCGAGAGGCGTAAAGCCAATTGTATAGCTTGGCTTATCGTTCCAGCGTTTTTAACACGAGCTTTATTTGCTATCGTGTGCTCTAAAAAATATGGAATGTAAAAAGTTTTACAGCGCCTCTAACGTTTAAGGAACTAAAATAATTTAATAAAAGATTCAAAAAAAGAATAAAGAATACACGTATACTCGGATCACCGGAAACGGCCCGAAAATCTTACACTTGAGTCAATTTCGTAACTTCAACGTAATTTATCATCGTACCCATTATTACTAGCTATGCTTGGTTTTGCGCGTTATAAATGTTGCATAATACATTTTATTTATCCTTCGGCAAACCAATGCAGCTAAATTTTATTATATTTTATATATTTTTAATGTCACAAAAAAAAAATGTTACATGATTATCGTCAAATGGAAACTTCTTAGGGGTTCGTACCCAAAGGGTGCCAGTAGGACACTATTACGGTATATTATATATATTATGTACTAGTACTAAGCCTCCGCTGTCCATCCATCCATCCATCCGTCTATTTGTCAGCGAGCTGTGTTTCATGAATCTTTGGAATGTTCACAGTGTGTATTTATATTAGCGCTATAACGACTGATAATAAATATTAAACGAGATTCCCCCCCATAAAATAAACGTGATTTTTAGCCTTGAAATAGGCGTGTGTTTTCAGTACTTGGCTGGTTTTTATGTTCTTACTCGTATATAAAAAACTGAAACAAACCCTGATTTTAAAATTTCCGCTTTTATACATACAGTTTGGCTTTACGCAACTGATTCGAGAAAACTCGTATAAAAGGAAACCGGGTAAAGTTAGCGAGGGCACACGCAGCTCACTGTTCAGTTGGCATTGGCTTTGTCAGCCCACGTATAGCGTGCGTCACTTTGACAGCTACCTTTGTGATTTAGCGGCGAATTATTGGTCGCGCGTGTGTTCAAGTCGCAGCGTTGTATAATGAGATCCCTACCCTACATACTCGGACTTCGATGTTGAGTGAAACTATCGATATTTATATGTAGGTAGACTCTCGAAACGATGTGTGGAAAGGTTTAGATGTATGGTGTAGATTGGGGAGGTCGAGGGTCGGATGTGGAATTAATAATAAACAATACTAATACATGTTACTGGACATTAATTTCACACAGCGTCTTGCCTCAATCTAAGCATAGCTTGCTATACGGGAACTAGAAAACGGATATAATATTTAAATGCTTTCTCTTTCAAACACAAAAGAAACATTCTATATTCACCAAATGTTTGCCCTGGGTGAGAATCGAACCCACAACCTACAGCATCATCTGCATACGGAAATAATTAGTAAGTAAGCCTAAAATGGCCACATTAGAGGAATAATATCAATTAAGCGATATTCCAAATGCGTCTGTTTTTCCTGAATTTACAACATGGAACTCTTCAAGGCAAAAGAGAATGAAAGTCACAAAAGACTTCACAAAAGTGAAGTCTTAGACCGGCGTGCTACATTGAAACACACAACATTACTTCCTATTAGGCAAAATTGTGGTAAAAAGTTCCTACTTTTGACCACAGTTTCTCCTAATCTACCTATCTATCTAAAACTAGACAATCCTAAGAACAAAATTCGATCACAAAATCAATAGATAGGTATTTTGCGCACTTGCGCATCTAAAATTATTATGGGGGAGTGCGGATGTGCTGATAGTATAGTGTAGAATTATATTGTAATAAAATATGTTAAAAATAACTTGAGTTTAAATATCTCCACAATATTGAAAGCACTTTAAAGACAGCGTGTAAGCATATTCAGACACCAAGTAGACGTTATACCTCCTTTTTGTTGAATTGATAAGGGTTTGATAAAGGCTCCGATTGATTTCTAAATTCAAGGCACGTATCTGGTCCAACTGAGATCCGAATGTTAATAACACTGATCTGACCCCGGTTTTGCTTATAGATCTTTAGAGGACCATTGATATCGAGATCGACATTCGCCTAAGAATTTATTGATATTACGAGTCGGGTAGAACTTTCTTTTTAGGTGCGGAAACCGTTAAAAAACTGAGCAGTTTTATTGTGATTTGAATTATAAAACTAGTTTTTTAATATTAATGGTGGGTTCATCTTAACTTCTACGTTAGTCTAGCTAGGCCAGAACAAGGATGGCGTCTATGATGGAGAGAGCTTTCTCAAAAGGCACTGACACTCCCGTGCACCGAAGAGATATGGCTAACTAGGTAAGATAGCCAGTTCCTCAGTTTGTTGAGGATTCCGGGGAAGTGCGCCTCCACCTTCGGCCTTATCTCAACGTGTAACCAGGTGAGATGAAGGCCAAGCGCTTCCCCGTCGTACAAAAAAAAACTGCTTAGCGCGGGCCTTCGCAGGTCAACAAAAGCCAGCGATTTCAATGTCTAGCCTGGGGTAAACCGCTAGGAAGTAGATCACTTACCCCAAATGTATTGCATACTTAAAAAAATAAAGTTCATTCGAATTGTGTGACGAATTACATACACATACTTAGATAGGCTACAAAATAAATCAAGATTATTTTGTGACAATTAAAAACGGATTAAGCTTGTACTCGTATATGATAAAGTCTAGTTCAGAATGCTGGACTCCATTTTGTTCATCGGCGAGGGAGTATTGCCAGCTAACGTGGTAATGTCGGTGTTCAGGCCAAGTTACCATGCTTGTTAAAAAAATATATATATTTAAGAATTCTGTTACCTGGTTGTACGAATAAATACTATCACAATATTGGATTGCGTCGCTCCTAAATAGAGTATGAATATTTTAGCAGGAAATGTGGACGATCAAGGGGAATGAAGGCACTTCTTGGAATGGTAATGGAAACACGAGGTTTACTTTAAATTTGAGTACTTAAATCTACATGAGTAGGTACTTTTTTTAAACAGCCCATTATTGCCCACTGCTTGTCAGAGCCCAAATATTAGAGAGTTTTGTAATAAACACAGCTCGCAGACGGATAAGTGATTTTACATCACCGTACATAATTTTACTTTACTTATGTGAAATACTTACATATTTAACATATGTGTATGCTACCCTACTCCTGGTGATATCCGGTGATATCCCTTAGTAGGCTTTTACATCCGCGGTCTGAGTTGAAGCGTCCAATTGCACCTCGACCGTCACGAAAAATGTCACTACTGAAATATCAACTATAGAAGTGCGTCAGACTTTTATAACTACACTGTCCAGTGTAGTTATAGTGTCCAGTGTAGTTACAGTGTAGTCAGAGTTTTTCTCAGACTAGTAGAGTCTGGGTGAAAGCCGTAATAGCATATCGACCGTCGGTAATCTAGCATGCGCGTGTCGATATATCACTATCAGTTGAAATTGTCTTCCTACTCGACCGCGCGAGACATACGGCCGCTATGTATCATGAATCAGGTTGAAGTATGGCGCATTATGGACCATTTAGTACGTTATATTGATTGCGTGATGCTCCAAGAAGTAAAGAGCATGTAAAAAGAGACCACTGACGTATGCCTGTTTCAGAAACCAGGTATACGTCATTGTGTCGAACAGTCTTAGCACGCATATTTATAAAGCTTTGCTAATTGCCGATTGTCCATACATATTTTTATTAAACAGATTCACACTTATACGATAACTTTTTTATTGACCCATTTATGACGTCTAATATACCTTTAATTAAATAAATTATTTACTATAGGTACCTAAACATAGTATAACTATATCTATACATCTGTAATTTATTTGTCGTGTCGTCGTCGTGACGCCACTTGCAAATAAGGGACTGGCTGAAAACCAGCGCATCGTTGCAATATGCTCGATGTTGCAATAAAGCTGAGTCAGAGGACCTTTTTACCCAAATTTAAATTATTCTAGATATAAATCTGTGTTCGTCATAGTGTCGCCTAGATTATGTTAGTTTAAGCTATGTATAGTTTTGTTATTTTTTGATAGGGTAAATAAATCTCTTTTCTTTCTTTCTTTCTTTCTAAATACAACTAAACCAGGTGAGATGAATGCTTCCTCGTCGTCGTATAAAAAACAGATGTTTCCGCTATCGTATTTAGTAAAGCCTGTGTTTATAGTTGTCATGGGGACAAAAAAATAAAGTCAGGTAAAATTATTACCAACTCATATTAAAACAACTATATGTTCTATAAATTAATATCGATGTAGCATCAATTTAAGCTCAAGTTTTGTTCGTAAATGCGGACCTTACTCTATTATCGTGAATCCTAACGGCACCAAACGGGAGAGAAGTGGGATAGGCATTTCGAGACGTTTTCTCTTATGTTCGATACTTCAAGTAAAATACCGCGGGTTAACGCGCCATTGATATCTTCACTGCAATAAGATTCTAGGCAAAACCAACCGAGAGGCGTAAAGCCAATTGTATAGCTTGGCTTATCGTTCCAGCGTTTTTAACACGAGCTTTATTTGCTATCGTGTGCTCTAAAAAATATGGAATGTAAAAAGTTTTACAGCGCCTCTAACGTTTAAGGAACTAAAATAATTTAATAAAAGATTCAAAAAAAGAATAAAGAATACACGTATACTCGGATCACCGGAAACGGCCCGAAAATCTTACACTTGAGTCAATTTCGTAACTTCAACGTAATTTATCATCGTACCCATTATTACTAGCTATGCTTGGTTTTGCGCGTTATAAATGTTGCATAATACATTTTATTTATCCTTCGGCAAACCAATGCAGCTAAATTTTATTATATTTTATATATTTTTAATGTCACAAAAAAAAAATGTTACATGATTATCGTCAAATGGAAACTTCTTAGGGGTTCGTACCCAAAGGGTGCCAGTAGGACACTATTACGGTATATTATATATATTATGTACTAGTACTAAGCCTCCGCTGTCCATCCATCCATCCATCCGTCTATTTGTCAGCGAGCTGTGTTTCATGAATCTTTGGAATGTTCACAGTGTGTATTTATATTAGCGCTATAACGACTGATAATAAATATTAAACGAGATTCCCCCCCATAAAATAAACGTGATTTTTAGCCTTGAAATAGGCGTGTGTTTTCAGTACTTGGCTGGTTTTTATGTTCTTACTCGTATATAAAAAACTGAAACAAACCCTGATTTTAAAATTTCCGCTTTTATACATACAGTTTGGCTTTACGCAACTGATTCGAGAAAACTCGTATAAAAGGAAACCGGGTAAAGTTAGCGAGGGCACACGCAGCTCACTGTTCAGTTGGCATTGGCTTTCTAAAGTTTGTGGAACTTGACCGTTGTACTGCTTCTGGTAGAAAATACTGCTGAAGTAAGTAATAGGTTGGGACTTAAATGCAGTAGCAACTTTTTTAACTTCGTGGAGACGTACCTCAATGGCAAGCAGCCCACAAATTGGCTAATGTAGTACTAGTACAGTGCCTTCTTCTCCCCCTAGTGTCTACCCCTAAATGATTACCACATTTTCTCGTCGTACAACAAATAATGCGTCAAGTGCAATTCGGACTCGCGTGGAGAGGCTTCCGTACTACGTGTGCGGTGTTTGGTTGGTAGTAGGACTACTGTAGGCATAACCGGAACATAACAATTCATAAATTGTTGTGTTCCGGCATTTAGAGATAAGATAGCCAGTTTCTCTGTTTGTTGAGGATTCCGGGTGAAGTGCACTTCCACCTTCGGTCATAACATAACTTTAAAATCAGGCGTGATGAAGGCCAAGCACCTCTCCGTCGTACAATAAAAGAGTGATGGCAGGTATATCTTACACCATAAAAAAACTTTTTTAACTAATGTTTTATAAAAAATAATCAAAAAGAAAACAGCGGTTTGAAATTGCCTTCCCTTGAACGTCAGTCCGGTACGAAATAAATAGTTCGAAATTAGAAAACAATATATTTGTTATTCCTCCAGAATTTTAAGAACTACGAAGATTCCTCAGTTTTCCTGTAAAATGTAAGTGACGGCCAGTATTCCATATATTTTCAAAATTTTAGGCTCCGTATCTTTTGGTGTAATTTCGTCTATTTTCTTTAATAACTTTCAAAACATGCAAAATAGGAGGGTCTGGCATATTTTGATCGTTGTCAATTACGAGAGGAGGATCAGCATCCACTTTATCAGACTGGGCATTCTCACCTTCATCACTATTTTCAAGGTCCCGAAGAACATCTCGAGCTGTTTGATAATAGTGACCTTCATCCTCTACTTCGGAGTCCGAGCCGTCTAAGCCATCTTCTGAATCTTCAAGAGTTTCTAAATACTTTGTAATTTCGCTTTCTAGTAATCGCGGCATGCTGAAAAGCAAAATAAAAACCCTTCACCAAACATGCATTTATTTAGCAGGCAATGCGCATTGTAGTTTTCCTACAACATACCAGATTTCGCGTAATTCGACAGTAGCATCAAGTAATTTTCAATGTTTTACAACATGAACATGTAATTGAAGATATAATCAAGCAAATAAAAATATGTTATATACTTACATTATATTTTATCAAAGTCCGAACACAGCTTCAAAACTTAGTTTCGCGCCACTAGAAAAGTTTTCTTCAAAGTGACATTTGACATTCATTTATTTTTAATGCATAAAAATATTGGATAGTGCCAACATTAAAAAAAGTACAAAATTCGTTCAGAAATAAGAACTAGTTGTCAAAATTAACAAAAAAATAAAATAAAGATAATTTTATCTGTGATGTTTAGTATGTTGTTTAAAAACAACATTGTCCATTTAAGGGTTAAAATGGAATGCTGGGCAATCCTATCATGTCGTAGGCTCGGCAAAAACTGGATAGGAGATCTGATTACTTTAAAAGATAATTCAAACTCCCTTTTTTCTTACAGTTGGCTTCTCGAATAGTTTCAAACAGGAAAGACAAAGAATTTTCTTGGATGGCCACCAACCAAAGCCTGCTAATTTTTATGTTACCCCATTATCTTATCTAAGCTTTTCCAGTGTGAAGGCGGCCTTTAGAACGTTTTAGCAAATTAATCAGACTTATCCTCGGCCAAGGGAGGAAGATGGATGGTCTGAGTTTCGCATATCTTCGTAATTGTCTACTTTTGTTGAGGTTTTGGGCTTTCGCGAAAAACCTAGATTGAAGCAGTTAATTGTTTTCTCTGGCACTTTTGTGACTGACTGATGAATAAAGATTTCTCGTTACTCTAAGTGTTAGGTTTTTTTATAAATAATGTGTTAGCTCTTGACGTCCATGCTTATAGTTAGAGCGTCTATAGCCTAATTTTTCGGGTGGTATTAGATCCAGAGGTTCCAGAGGATCCAGAGGTTGGATCCCCAAAGGGGTACAAATTTGTGCTCGATTCGGTCGGTCGTAGGGCTTGTTTTTTGTTAGCTATCACCACCTTTACCCAAGTATGACGTCATAACAACATTCTAATTATTGTTATCTGACATTTAGAGGTATGATGTTCCTCAGTCTGTTGAGGCCTTATAACTTGACACCAGATGAGATTAAGGCCAAGCGCATTCCCATAGTAAAAAAAGCTTTTATGCATACAAAATCCTAAATGTATTGATGCCTCAAAGTAGGAAATTAGAATAAAGCGACGCATAAATGAATTATCAAACAGGAGTCTTCAAAAGTATAATGTCATTACCATAATAAATTATTCGCGTGACTTTCCTTTCAATTTCATTATTGTCCAGCTATGGGATGGTAGCAGCAAAATACGAATTAATGTCGTAATTTGAATAAAGTGTCTTCAAAATAGGATGTGATTTTTTTATTTTTTTTCGAACGTCAAAATGTTTTGTTATTGTATTACATCGCGCACGCATAATGTAAATATATAAAATCGTAGTTAACTGACTGGCTAACAATCAAAACGCAATATCCAAGTCAAAGGTCCTACAGACTTGAGGTTTTCAGGGTAGCTTCTTTTTGCAATGTAGAGGTGCACTAAAAAAGGATTATTAGAAATTCCTACGAGATGACGAGAACCAAGTCCCAAGCATTTCACTAGTTCTTCTTGGTCTTGAAATTTTCAGAAATCCTATCTCATTACACCTTTACATCGTATTTAATGTTTCATCGGTTCATTACCCACTTTCTATAATTCGTGTCGCAATGAATAAAGGCTCAGCCTGTGCGTTGTAGCAAACATACACACATTGATTAATATATTTAGTGCATAATATAGCTTTTGTCCACCCTGAAAGATCATTCTATGTATCGGAGAAACAATTTTTTAAATCGGACGAGATCCCTTAGAGATTACCTCCGACATACAAACATAGACTCTGTATCATATCGTTTTAAGGGATATAAAATCTTAAGGAGTTTTACAAATGCAAATTTTATCGCCAAAAATAATGATATCAGTTTTTCACATTTTGAGCGGAGAAAAAAATACTGAGCTCAAATGGGATGCGAATATGAAGCCGTAGTTTTCTCGTTGAATTTCCATTTAATGGGATTCAAAATATGCAAAGCTGAATCGATGCCGTTGATGAGGTCACGTACAGGTGAAAATCAAGCCGTTATGATACGTAGATCGTTCTGCTCATATCATCAGTGACATTTGTTATTATTGCCTTGGATTTTTACTGTGTTTTTTGCTCGCATGAAAGAAATAATACGCTGAAAATAAACCTCTTCCAATCACCACTCATGGCCAGATCCATAAGCGATGTTTGATTGATTCGTGATTTATTCTTATCATCGACTATTATCGCGAAATGTCTTTGAAAATAAGACATTTTAGACAATGCCATCAAATCCCAAGCTAAGCAAAGCCGTAACATGGGAACTAGATTACAGAAAATATGAATACATAGAAATACTACATATTTTGTAAAACAAATATATCTATATCATTATGATAGTAAAGTACTTACTGCCCCAAACGGGCTAGGTATTATATATAATAATTAATATAAGCATTTCGGGAAAATATAAAAATAAAACCACTGAATAAATCATAAAATCACAAAAATATGTCTACGAAATGGAACAAAGCCATTGCTCGTTCCACTATTTCCAAAGGTAAAAAGCTGTGCTATTTTCTAAATCCCAGTTGGTAGGTAAGCTGCCGCGTCATGGAGTTCCCCGCAGGCGATATGTTGTAGTTATTGTCACGATTTGTTTTATTTCGAGCCAGTGTTGCTACGGTGGTGGTGTGGCCGCGCGAAGGTCGTTCCTGACTGGGTAAAGCTATGCCCCTCTGTGGTCTAGTGGTTCGCCTACAGGTGTCAGATCCATGAGGTCCCGGGTTCGATCCACAGGGGATATTGTGCTTGATTTGGTTGGTGGTAGGACTTTGTTTAAGTCCACCTGGCTAGCTACCACCAACGTACCCAAGTCTATCACCATAACTACAATTCCAAATTCTTGTGGTCCGGCATTTAGAGTTCCTCAAACAATTGAGGATTCCTGGTGAAACCAGGTGAGATGAAGGCCAAGCAAGTGTTAAAAAAACAGAACTTTAAAGTTAAAAATAAACAGAACAATATTTATTTATGACTTGAAAATCGGCAGGAGTTACCACCGATTTACAACTTACATGAGGATATGTTTATTTAATTTAACTATCTTCTGGAAAACGATATCTGTTATAAGGCAACTAAAAAAATAATTAAAGCTTTACAGATTACTCTAGAACTTGACGCAAGATAATGGGATAAAAAGTTCAAAAAAACGTTCAGTATGTATTTTGTCAAATACCTACTGAATGTGACAAAACATCAAAGTTAACTTTTTCAATTGAAGAGGAACAGAAAGCTGCAGAAGATGACTTTTACTGTCGACGGAAAGTCGTAAAACACAGACCTCCAGTCGATATGCTTGGATCAGGCTGTGTACCAAGTCTTAAGAGCAGCGATGTCGACTCAAACAACATTCTCGAATCACCTTGGCTTATTTGACTTCAAGTTAAAATCACAAGAGCACGCAGCAGATCGCCACTACACTGGACGCGCCAGATAAAAACTGCACCTGACGGTCCCCTAAAGCAGGACTCTAGATAAGCAGTGAAAGAAAAATGGCGGCGGATTCTAAAGCGTGCCTGAGTGATACTGACTAAGATAATGATTTGACTTAGTCTAACCTGCCTGTTTGAAACAATATACCTACTTTTATTGAGGTATGTTAAATTAATATAGACACTATGACCAACAACGCCAGCGAAACTTGAAACTTGTTGCCCTTGTCTGATTTTCCTCACCAGTACGATCGAATTGAAGTAGAAGTCTTCAAATCCAAAGTGAATCCTTCCAGACGAGCACCTTCTTTGGCTACTACAAGAGCTAATGATTGAGCTGGTGGTCAAACGCTTGGCCAATAAAAGGCGTGGCCGTTTTCTATTTTTACAATTTACACCCTATAAACAATCACTATATCTAATTTAAATCTATATATTAATAACCAAAGAATATTCTTCAGAACACTTTTTAAGCATATTGCACACGGAGGTGTATGTTTGGCATAGTTTAAGCTATTTTTTTATTTTTATTTTTTTACGGACGAATTTCTACATCTGCTTGGACTGCAGTTAATTAAAAACAAGTTAGTCAGTCCGTACTTACTTAATTTTTTCTTAGCCCTGTATGCAGTAGCCTATAACTTATGCCTATTAGGTAAACACAGTTACCCCTTTTTGGCACTCTGGTTTACGGCGTTCTGCTTTCTTTTCGTGAGTTAACCTACTTTGAGGGCCGTGAAATATTCACGTGTGTGTTGTATTTTATTGATAGGCTCAATTGAGGAAGGGTTACGCGTTTTTACGGCCTCCTTTGTACTATCGAAGATTGTCGTTATTTTGCGGTAAGGTGAGTTTAGTGATATTTTTATGTGGATACAAGTTTTTTGTTGCTAGATTTGGTAGAGCGACTTGAAACTTCGTTTGGATTTAGGCAAATTTAACTGTACAATAAAATTTTACTTATACAGAGGCGATGAAAAAAAATCTTAGTAAGTGTGGAATAGGGATCATAATCATGATAAAGGGGATTATACTCTTGACCGACACTTGCCTGGTTAATCGTATTGAGTAAATCTTAGATTAATAAATTACCAATGTATCGAGCTTTTTACTGGAAAATTCATCATAACAATGTTAAGGAAATTAATTTCAAGCAGCGCTACCTAGCCTCGAACTAAGCAAAGCTCGCAATCTGGGAACTAGATTAGGAATCCAAAACATTTTTTTTAATATACTTAATATTCAACCAAACCCAAACGAGAACGAACATCATACAAATGTATTCATCACACATATGTATGTCCTGGGTAGGAATCGAACCCACCAGCTTACAACGCAGAAAGCAGAGCTACTACCATAGTAGCTGTGAGACTTGAAACCGTACGCCTATCTTCGTACAAGTAAAAGGCTCAGGTATTTATGACAACAAGTTCAAGTTTACATTTTCATTTCAATGCATGTTTTTGTATGTTTTGTTCGCTATACAGTACGGACAAGCTGTACTAGTAGGAGATATATATGCCAATTCTAGTGTAGTTGGTAGGTAAATGTTGAGCATTATGTAAAGTAGTATGTACCTACAAGAGTAACATAGTTACACGGCTAAAGTACGAAAATGCTGTACAATGTTGGCGCTAGACTTCTTGTCGAGCTCAAGCCACAGGAAATAGGGTCTGAAGCTTATTTCCGGCTGGCTTTTTGTGGTAATGTAGCGAAATTGGTTCGTTGGGCGCGAATGAAAATGGAGTATTCGTTTGTATAGACGAGAAATGAATGCTTCTTTCAGTTTGATGTCAATCTTGGCAAAAACGATGATGTATATCCATACATATCTATTTGTACTATTATGAAGCAGTAACATATTTAATAACAAATCTCATAAGTTCCTATGAAACAATTTGAAAGTTTAAAAAGACTAAGACCCGACTGCAAAATATTTTAATAAGGTATGAGTAAAGCGACGATCTATACTTGCTTATTCTTTAACACCTTTCGAGCTTCATTTAGTTCTCGCATACGTATCTCGCATATGAAGCTCTTTCAACGAATTTGTAAGGCATTTCTAACAGCTTTCTGGGATCCAGGGTACTAATAGCTAACTCAGCCAAGGTCTTTACTCGGATAAGAGCTACGTTCGTGACCCTAAGAAAATAAACCTGAGCTGAGGTCCACAACGGCTCGATCGAGTGTGGTACCTTGTAGCTTATGTAGTGTTAGAGCCCAACATAGTAGTCAGCATCCTCCATTCAACTTTGCCTTTCCCCAGAAGTGCATCAAAGTCGATCGTGCAAGGTTCTATCCGTGCCCACTCCAGCGCGTGAAAAAATTATGTAGCCTTCACTCCCATCATTCAGACGAATAAAATGATACATCACAAGCCAAATTTCATAAAACCGGTAAGGCTGCAGAGTGAAAGCTAAAAATCCCATATATATACATACATAAGTACTCTCGACAAACAAAACCCTCCTTCTGAGGCAGTTGGGTAAAAACACAAAAATCTAATCGACACGTATTTTGCCTTGAGTTGACAAGCCCTTAACTAAAAAAACGTCTGAATATTATTAGCTTTGTTTGTTTGTAGTTTTTTTTAAAGACATTTGGTATTACGCCCTTAAACTATATCTAGCCTACGATGTAATGAAGATTTTTTGACTCTGTATTGCAATACAAATTATTACAAATAATGTGTGCAATGCATGACATTTCTTACAGTTTCTATTTAGGGGGAGATACTTTGTGGATGTGTTATTCGAATTGTCACTCACACTACATTTTTTTTTTTTATTGTACGACGGGAAGCCCTTCATTACACCTGGTTACAAGTTGAGATAAGGCAGAAGGTGGAGGCGCACTTCACCCGGAATCCTCAACAAACTGAGGAACATTACATTTTAGTCCACACTACCTCTAAAGGTTTAGTTATTTTAAGTATTCTCTGCGTTTGTGTTGTCAAGGAGTGGATCGCTTTAACGTTTCCATGTTATGATGTCTTTAACCATGAGCTTCTGCATGTTTTTTAAGAATTTATTGACGACGTACGTTCAAACCCGGTTACTCACTATATCTTCAATTCCCCCAGGGAACGATCATCAAGGTGAGTGCGATTCCCGGTTGAGATAGTTCTTACTCACACAAGTTTTGTGTACCGTATATCAAACCTACTTCGATATACGGTACGGTACAAAAGCTTGTTATAAATACATAATGATAATATAAGTACCTTTTTTATTTTCACTGTACGACGTGGAAGCGATTGGCGTTCATCTCACCTAGTAAAAAGTTAAGATAAGGCCGAAGGTGGAAGCGCACTTCACCCGGAATCCTCAACCAACAGAGGAACTCGCTATCTTACTCTATAAATGCCGGAATATAACAATTTTAGAATTGTTGTTATGGCGACAGAATGAGTTAAGATGGTCGTAGGCGGACTTAAACAAAGTCCTACCACCAACCAAACCAAGCACAGTATTGTACTCCCCATTGGGATCGAACCCGGGACTTCTGGATCTGAAATCGGTGGGTTCTACCCACCGATTTCAGATCCACTAGACCACAGAGGCGGTTACCTAATTGCTCGAGGCTTTGTTTTCGTAATAGATACCTACATAAAACATCCCTCTTAATTTACATTTACATAACTATATAAACATGAACAACCTCAGGTCAGGTATACTATACAAATACATGAATATTTGTCATATTAGGATGTTGTTTTATTCTTGTGCAATTAGCTCACATACCTAAAAGGACCAAAGACCTATGATAAATCAATAATAAACAAATGAAACATGTATTACTCACAAAAGTTAGGTGGGTAGTTTAAAGGTATAAAAGTTAAAGGAGACTGACTGATCGTGGTGATACCAACTCATACGTTTAGTTGACGACATACTTACCTACTGTATATTGCTATCCTAAGATCATATTGTTCATAAGTGACATGTATTTGTCTTTTTATGAATAAATGTATTAAACCTACTGACCTACTTTGTGAGAAACTGCTGCTTGAAGTACTTATGGACCTGTAATACAAGTCACAAGGTCACAAGTCTCTCCTAATAACGGTAACACAGTTATATGACGTGTGTACTTATCTTGTATTTATGCATAAGTAGATTGAATAACCTACTCCAGTAACCTAATCAATTTTGCACACTGATTATTGCGTTTAGAATGAGTCCACTATAATAATTCTTAGATTTACTCCGCTCTGTAAATAATATTGTAGTCATGATTGATAAATCCTCACATAATATGCAATGACTTCGTAGATAAAAATTTGTGAAAAAGCTTGCCCTAGAAAAACTACAAAGAAACTATATCAAAATTCTTCTCAGAACCGTGATTTATTATGACAAAGGCGTCCAGAATTTTATGAATTTAATTTATCGTCTGATCCGTATAAATAATTCACAAGTACAATTCATTAATTATTTAATTAATTACAGGCCCAGACTTTAAAGTAGAATGAAACAGCGCAAAATTAAAAACAACTTATCTGTAGAGTCGTCTAATTAAAGAATTACAAGACCTTGTTTTGCGTTACTAAGCAATAAAATATGGTTATTTAAGTTAGGATAATGATGCTAAAGTAGAAAGAAAGAGCAGCGTTCAAATCAAAAACACGTCGGTTGCGCCGTCTACTTTGCACCTAGATAAATTTCCTGAAAATGCCTCGCGTAGAAGCAAAACACATGAATATATGATATTACAAAGGAACCTAGGTTTTTGTGTGAGAAAATAAATAAATATTTGATTGATTTGATTTAATTGATTTGTTACTTAAATAAACTGTTTTTACATTGAAATGGATCTCAGCAAACTGACGCCTGAATCAATTAAATAAATAGAAAATTACAACAAAAACTTCATTCTCCAATGTAATTGGTTTGTAACAAGTTATATCTGGCCTGCTGTTAGTTGGAACGCGGATTTGGGAATGTTAAACAAGTTTGTTGACTTCCACAACGGTTAAGCCGTAGGTACTGAAAAGGCTTTATTTTTATCCTTATGGGCTTGAAAGGAGGCCTGACCCTAAGAAAAGGTGGATAAAATAATATCACGTATATTTTTCTAGATATGGAATTCAATCGGATAATGGGACGAGATAGGTTTTTGGACAATGGTAATATATCAAACATGGCCATGTTCCAAGGAAAATGTACGATAATATTTACTTATTTGTTTATTGAATTTACCATGTACCAAGTGAATGCAGAGGGCACAAGATCTAGAAGGATGGCGTGTATTAAAAGAGACCTTCACAGTAGAAGAAGAGAAGAGAGATTTAATTAGGAGCTCTAATACATTTAATACCGCTGGTATTAACCCACCACTGGTACCACAAACTTTAATAAAAAGACGACAAGATGGACCACTGCTCCACCGGTAGATGTCCGTAGAAGGTTTTCCTGTTACATACGACCACAAAACCTTTAAAAAAAGAGTCGTGAGGCATTTTCAGGGAAGTCTCGCTTCATCGTAGACCCCAGCCTCGAAATCAACAGCTGACCTATCGTAAATAATAATAAAAAATATGTATACCAAAGGAAAGTCCACAAATTCCGTGCGTTTCAACACCCACAGTCGTTTATTACGTGCCAAAGATTAATTTGCATTAAACAGTACGCGTTGATGGGTTTCGGGCCGATTTATTTTGTTTGAAGTGAACTCAATTTCACGGAGGCAGCGTGTCAGCCATGATGGCTTTTGTCACTAGACAAGTCCCAATTGTCAGGATATGATGTATCTTTGGTTTCAATCATTATTTCAATTTGAATAATTACGTTTTAAAAGCTAAAAAGAAAACCGACTACAATGAAGAATTTGTTACAATTTCGTTTACCTGGATGTAGTATATTTTCCTATTATTTTGATCACAGATGGACGGACAGACAGACAGGTGCGTCCTATAAGGGGTCCATTTTTCCTTACTTTTGAGGTAATACAAACTAAAAAAAAGAAAAATATGCTCCCAAACCAGAAATATGTTTGTTCGACTTGAAATAATGACGGTCCACACTTGGCCGGTTTATTTATTTTGAAGAATAAAATTTATGTTTGCAGTCAGTACAAATTAAATTAAAAAAATGAATTCATACTATTTATAATTAGGAAAATGTGGCTTTCGGAAAATTCAGAATTGGTAAAATTAAGTGTTTTCACAAAGAACACGTGGAAAAATAAGAATAAGAAACTAATCGCCGGCATCTTTTATTTGTGTATTTGAAATAATAAAAATGGGAAAAAAGACACGCGGGTGTGATTTCCACTTCTGTTGTATGTACCATTTTTTTTAATTGTGTATTGTATTCGTATAGTAAGTATGTATTTTTTTAATTATCGCGATGATTATACATAATTAATGACAAAAACGCCGTGGTCACTGGTAGACTGATATAAAAAGGTACGCGATGTAGACCCGTTTTGTTATTAATTTAGTAAGTATGTTTATATAGTGTATTTTTTTTTTCATATAACTAGGAGACGGGACAAGTAGCCCACCTGATGCTAAGTGCACCTCTTACCTATAACAATGCCTTACTGCGTAGGTCATATCCATAAATAACATAGTCTACACGGCACTGCATTGCGCCCTTCAACATGAGGCATAAAGGTGTTAAGCCTCGTGTGCCCGTAATTTCACCGGCAACCCGCCACGGCCCTTCAAACCGGAACACAGCAATGCTGTTTGGCGTCTGAAATAGGTATGTTGGATTGTTGGTAGTACTTCTCTGGACAAGCCCTTTCACAAGAGGCTCTACTACTATTTTATAGGTATGGTGGTAATCATATGAAGATAGACATATGTAGTTATATTATCTAAGTAGTGTGTATATTTGTAGCATAGATTTACATAATGTATTATATGTAGTTATTTATTCAGACCCCTATTACCATGTGCACCACCAATCTCCTCTTCAGGCATAAAATCCTCTCCATACAAAGGTTGTCTGGAATAAATTCTAAGTGATAAGACCGCTAATTTCTTATAATAATAATAAAAAAGTAATCCCGTTAAGGTGTGCAATAAAGTATTTTCATTCATTCATTCATTCATTCATTCACCATGTAAACCGCCACAAAGCCTTTGATATTCTACACCGGGACGGAACAAGACACTCTTCTTAACTGCTAACTCGATGTAGAGAACTTGAAGGGAACTGCGCTCTCGACATACAAGACATTTTATTTCTGTTGAAATAACAAGAGTTGGCCGATGAAAGTTTCCTGGGTAAAGATATCGTAAGAAAACTCAACGGGTTCGTTCATTTAAACAAAATGTCAGTTAACTAGTGAACTTCATTTTAACTGATTGGAAGGAATTGCATAATTTATAACTTATTTTTTTTATGTTTGCTCTACTTTCATACGGATATGCTTGTTTAGTTACTAAAATCATCTTTAGCCAATTTTTTCCGACATCCACTGCTGACCTCCAACTTATCCTTCAAACACTCTCTGTAAAATAATTCCCGCCACCGTTTCAGTAATAATATACCTAAATTTAAACTTGTAAGGGTGAAGAAGTATAGTAATCGAAGGCTGCATCATCGCTTAACATGGAGAGGTAGCAGTCTCATGCAAGCATATCCCATTAAAGGTCGAAAAAAACGAATTCATTTACAAGGGAAGTATTTGGGTTACCCAAGGACCGTTACAAACAGCCTATAGGTAATTCAGCGTGGCCACGTTAAATAACAACTACAGAGATCTATCATATTACTTTGGATAAAAATAAAATATATGCAGTGAAATTGTGGAGACCTTGGGTCCGTGGGGAGCCGGTGCCCTCCGGGTTTTCAAAAATATTGCGGGGCTTTTGATTGAGGCGACACGTGACCCAAGGGCTGGCTCTTATTTAGGCCAGCGAATTATCATAGCTATTCAGCGTGGCAATGCAGCCAGGGTCTTGGGCACGCTTCCGTCTGGTACTGGTCTGGAACAGTTGAGTTACCTATAGGCCGTTTGTAACGGTCCTTAGGTAATCTGACTGATTCCTTTGTACATAGTTAGTTTAATTGTACTTTTTATTGAATAAATAAAATCCTTATCGGTTAAAAAAAAATGAAATTATTGCATGGGAAACTTCGTTTTCGTTTGCATATTTTTATTTCATATTACGTGATTATTTTCTAAGAAAGCGCTGAAGGCCTAAATTATAATGATAGAGAGCGGTACTACTACGCCTTTGACGTCAATTCAATAGTAATATGTAGGTACTACTGAAAATATAATATTCATGTTAGAAAAACTTTATGCCTACCAAAACTAACGAGGTGCTCAACCCACTCCGCCAAATTTGAAGGCTTCTTTTACACGATGAGATGAGAGGGTGAAGAAACGCCTTTTAGAGACATTTTTACGTGAATACCGCTTGCGAAAACCGCTATATATTTCACCGCTATTTTACAGTGATAAATATAGAGACTAAATTATTAATATCCGCAAAGATTGAGAAAGATTGATTACCACATATTATTTTAGAATTTTAAATTTTTCGAATATTATGGAACCATTTTGAAATGGCAAAATGTGTCTAAAAACGGTTTGATGGCAGAAATTAATCTGAAGTCACATATTGCTCCATATTTGATAATTATGGTAATTGACCGCCAACTAACTTACAAACAAGTAAATATGTGTTCTTTTTGTATTTCAAGTAATTGCACTTGCTCACAACAGTTACAAATGTCATAATATTGTTAGCAGCGCTTAATCTGAGTTGAGTATCTCACAATCATTCAGAAACTGCGTCGGAACCTTTGTTGCTCAATTGGTTAGAGCGTTTCCGGCTTTTGCAAAATATTCGGAAAATATACTCGAGTCTAGTCGCGGGTTGCTAATCTTTGTGACATTATAATATTTGCAAGTAAAAATGTGGCCTACGATGAAGCACGCTAATCTTAAAGGAACCTCTTCACTCTGGACTCCTTTCTCCTTGCTTCTTACGTTCCTTTTTCAAGTGCTTATCATATTTGTCAGTGACGTCACAGTGTGTTTGCCAGCAGTACTTGGGAAATACGTAAATTGATAAATAGTAACTACTTTTTGTAGATTTGTTGACTTTTTACAAACTCTTTAATCTCTTAAGAAACTTATTAATCTCTAAAATATTCTTATACTTTTTATTCATAAATTAATTTGATTTAAAAATAGGTACCTACCAACAATGGTCTCAGGGTATTCATAAACAGTAATCCTGGATTTCCTTACTAATCTACTAAATTACGATATAAATTAATATCACTAAAATACGAAAGTAATTTGACTATTTGAGTTTCCTTGAGAGGTATAAGAAAATAATCTGTAGTAAGTATCAAACAAGTACATTTTCCTTACAAAGTTTTACGCCGAGTCCATATGATAGTCCTTACTTTTTCGGCTAAGCTTACCACAGGTGGCTAAGAGCTTTGCGCCATACAGCCTACAGCCATATAGCCTACACATGGTTACTTCAATTAGTTGAAGGAAAAAAGCGTATTTTTAGCAAGGAAAGTTAACAAAATGCTAAGCGTTCCGAAAAGAAATACGTATACCGAATGTTTCTTGGAATTTTCCCAAAGGCTTCTATAGAATTGAGAGTTACAAAATGTTGCGTAGATGTTTGTTCGAACTTTTTGAATAATGCCGATAAAGTCACTCACGCTTATCATTTTGTTCAATACTTGAATTTGGACTTATTGGAAATAAGAAAGAAACCATAAACTTCGCCAAACTTGACATTTAAAGCTCTTAGAACACAACAATATACTCAGTGTCTAGAGGTACACATTTTAACACATGGTATAAAATGGTTGTATTGTGGGTTTTTTCGAGGTGTTTTCTGATTTTCTTCATTTGAAATGCATAAATAAGACTAACGGTCTTATGTTGGGCTTACATGTTGTGCCTAGAGAGGGATAAGGACGATGATGAAATGGAAAAGTCCTTGACCTTGAGATCCATCTGGGCGGGATGAGTCTCCCACGGAACGAGCTTCCCCAGCTGCTATTACAGGCACTAGCTTTCCTCAGCATTCCATTTATTACCATTCGCACCAACGGAACAGAGCAAACGGCATCCTTTATAGATTCTTCCACTAGCAAGGATTCCAACATAGCCTTTGATAGCTAATTGATACAGGTGCTATTTTGCGGAAATACATTGTTCAAAAAAAAGGTTGCGAAATAGCGAATTTGTTATTAAAAACATTTCTGTTTTCAGCTTATTTACATTGGACATAGACTTTGACTAAAGGAATAAGCTCAATGATTCCGTTGCTCGGTGTAAACTACGAGGAAGCTTTCACCGACCCCATATACATTATACACGGAGATTTTGTCCTGGGGCCTAACCACAACCACTTTAAGCATTCTCGTTTTGTTATTACATTACTTTTGTCTTGTTTTTCAACACTGACTATTCAGACAGAAAGCGAGAAAAGTATAGTAATATCAGAACAAAAATGTTTTAAGAGAACGACCTTTTAAAGCTATCTATCCTTAATCACTATCTGTCCAGTGTAGAGGAAGAAAAACAAGACAAACGTAATAGAACGACCTCATAAAGCATTCTTGATTTAAAATTAGGTTACCTTTATGACCTTTGACTCGTTTTTCTTTACAGTACAAATAGCGACATAAAGACCAAGCCTATTTTATAACTCCAGGGAGCTACGACTAGGTCACTCCCCTGTTCTTGTTTTTAAATTTGTATTAATACTGTGGCAGGAAAAACGTTATTTGACGGTAGTAGCAAACTCGACCTTGGCTTTAGTATATATTTTTTTCTGCCAGTCTTGTTTCAGCCCTGCTTAGCACTGTCGTTGAATACAAATTGTCTCCCCATTACTTAGCTCTGCGATCACATAAACCTGAATTTCTACTGCTTTTTCAGTTGCTTATCTTGTTGTGAATTTTACCTTTTTATTATTGTGCTTCGGCGAAGCCTTCATCTCACCTGGTTTCAGGTTATGTGAGGCATATGGAAGTGCACTTCACCCGGAATCCGCAACTGTTTGGGGAACTGGCAATCTTACCTCTGAATGCCGGAACATTATAATTTAAGAACTGTTGTATTATGGCGACAGACTGTCACCATAATAACAATTTTAAAATTGTTTGTCATCAGGTGAGATGAAGGCCAAGCGCTTCCCCGTCGCACATTTTAAAAAAAAAACATCATCATCAACCTATAGCAGTCCACTGCTAGACGTCCCATTATGCCCCACTGAGCCCAATCTTCTACCGTCTCTAAAGCTTTAGCGTATTTACTTTTAAAATATTCGTACATTTGACAGTAGAAATCAGATAACATGTCGACTGTGCAAACATTACAACGAACAGAATAAACACCAAATGTAATATTCGACGGCACAAAGCTAATAAGCGTTATATTGTCACCACTACATAATTGAGTCGTATTATTGTTCGTGTGCTCATCCACATACCTAAATATAAAATTTGCGCTGACAAGCATTTCTGAACATTTCTGAACAACAGCCGCAGTTCTGAAGCATATCGTGCCGAGTTATTCCGATCCCACACCATATTACCAATATTTGCATCAAATAATAAAATAAAATATTACTTGACATTTACAGCTAGCATATATTGGAAACGCCATCCCCATATTAAAGTGAAAATAAAAACATTACTTGTTTTTTTTTTTTTTCTTGTTACAATACACCCTATCAAAAAACAAACATTGTTTGTAAGCCGCATAAGGTTAGACTAGAGATACTTTTAAAATTAATTATAAGACATTATTATGTACCTAGGTGCCCTATCACTTTTGGTCAGAAAAAAAGGCTGTGAATCAGAATTTCAAAACCCTTCAGCATTGTACGAGCACATCACTTTTAGCATATCCAATCAATCGTGGATAGCTTTTAAACGCGGCGAAACTAATAAACGATATCGGAGGCTGTAGGTATAGCAAGACAAAGTCAATTTCGTAAACTACGATGCAAGTTACCAGTAGTGGTCCATTACCTGCTCTGCGGTTATAACTGAACTAATGGAGCTAACGGGCAATATGATGCTTGAAGACACGTTAGCACTATATCTCTAGAATGTGGCCGAGGTAAATGCCTATTATTAGGGATGGAATCGATCTTGAGGCTTGAGATCATTTCTATCATTCTGGCCTAGAGCTAGCCTAACCAGCCTAGAGGTCAAGAGTTATAGCGATATAGCTACCAATCATTTGTATTAAAAATAGGATGTTATTAAGGAAGACTTTTAATTAATTGTCAACACATTGACTTTTTCTTTACTGTATTTGCCAGATTATCTACTTATTTAATTACCAAGCGCTTCCTCGTCGTATTATAAAAAATAAGGTTTTATTTAAAATAATAATTAGGAAATATTTTTCCTGAGATGTTGTCTTTTTATCTTGTTTCTATTTCTATAACACTTATATTTTTTGATTCCACTGTTACATGCTGGAAAATTGTAGAAAAAGTTCTCAGACGCTCAGGCCGATATCGGAAAAATCTTTGCTGTTGAAAAAAACTTTACCGACAGATTGAAATTCTGTAAGCGAAACAACAGCAAGTTCGAAATCGAATTTGGCGCTTCCTTAATTGACTTTTGACGTTGTTTGGTTTGTAAATACGTTTTATTTGGTTGGCTCCTGTCTCGTAACTTGGAATTTATTTGGCTAGTGACGAGTGATATATACTCACATCATCACTCAATTAGGTACGGTTGGTATGAAGTGGGTTGTTGTCAGAGACAGAAATCAAGTTTGACAAAAAATTGAGCTTCTCAGCTTTATACATAAATAAATAAATAATATAAATATATAGTTTTTTTTTATTGAATATGAAGTATTACATTTATTCAATAAATTAAACTAACTAAGTACAAAGGAATCAGTCAGATTACCTAAGGACCGTTACAAACGGCCTATAGGTAACTCAACTGTTCCAGACCAGTACCAGACGGAAGCGTGCCCAAGACACTGGCTGCATTGCCACGCTGAATAGCTATGCTAATTCGCTGGCCTAAATAAGAGCCAGCCCTTGGGTCACGTGTCGCCTCAATCAAAAGCCCCGCAATATTTTTGAAAACCCGGAGGGCACCGGCTCCCCACGGACCCAAGGTCTCCACCCCAAAAGGCTCAAATAGGTAAGCTCTGTCGAGACCACTATATTTGCGCCTTTTGTGATCCTCGGCCGAATCAGCCGCCGCACCAGCCCTAACTGATGTCCCAGGCAGATGAGATGGCGCTAGGGTGTCGACGCAGGTAGCGTCCCACACCAAAGGCCTACCCATTTCCCAAGGGACAAGAGTCATCCCGTCGGGCCGCTTACCATCATCACGTAACAGACCATTCGGTTCAAGAACGGCTGGCACATTGACACTGGTAAACGCTCGACGGATAATGTCATTAAGACTAGCGTGGCGCGAAATCCTGCCCGCAGACCTTGCGCACGAAAGTCCGTGAAAACCAAATTGATCTACGGCCGCACCGCACCGGCACTGGTGAGAGGCGCAGCATCTTGCACCCAACCGAAGACAAGTGGCAATACGGAAAGTTACAGGATCCATAAGTGTACCGGTATTGTAGGATGGATGTGCTTGCAGCCAAAGACCTGATTCCCATTTTGAAACAGCTAAGAGACGAGCACGATCTGTGGAGGTTGAGCACGTATGTAATAGATAATTCCGTGTCAACTCGCACAGAGGCCCGTCCCACTGCCGTTGTGCCGAAAGGTGTTTTGGGGGATCGGTATTAGGGCAAGCACTATGCCAAGCATTTCGAGCCTCGTCAAGATAAGAAATTTGGAGTATATTGCCTGGAACAGCCGAAATTGATGGTGTTAGAATTTTCTCAACCAAAGAATGTGTACTATAGACGGAAGACAAGAACGCTGGCAAAGCAACACTAGAAATTTTGCGTATACCTAAGCCGCCCAATCGAATAGGCAATGAGGCCTGCGACCATGCTCTGTCATCCAACTCAATATTCAAAACCGTGGAAAGGGTGTTCTTTATTATGTTGTCTAAGCCTTCCACCAGCTCACTGTGTTTCCACAGTTGACAACATCGTAAAGCATAAGTAAATTTTGGGACAAAAAGGCAAAATTTTATAATGGTGAAAGCCATATGTGAGTTAATTTTTGAAAGTCTGTCCGAAACCTTCATAAAATTTTGAATTTTGTCGTCGACGAAACCCGGAAAAGATTCATCAAGAATTGGTGATAAATATATAGTACATGTAAAAATACATTGGACAAGTGCGAGTAAGGCCGAGGGTTCAACCCACATTTCAAGACATAAAAATGCTGCTGTTTTCTGTTTACCGACAGATTTTTCGTGAGTGCTACTTGCACTTGGCCAGTATTCATTTGTTATATATAACGTTAGCACTTATTACTACTACCACACAAAGTTTGAAAAATACATTCCTTGCATAAAGAAATCTTTATATGCTATTTATATAATTTTATTTGTTATGTTATATAATTTGAAAAATAATAACAAACTAATGGTTAAAGCAGTATTGTCAAAAAATACACAATAACATGATGAACGGACAACGAAGAATACTGAGGAACAAAGACGACAAACCATTACAAACAAACCAACGTAAAAATCTATTAGGCCTATTTAATATGAGTTGGTAACAAAATTGAGGTAGGTCGAACTTTATCACGAATAGTTTTTGCAGAATCAAAGTTAAACTTCGATTGTTCAGCTAATGCCTGGAGCATTATATTTCTTCTTTATTTGAAACTAGTTTTTGTCGGTGGTTTTGCCTCCGTGGTACTTGAATAAATCAGCCTTCCCAATGCTCTTCCCATAACCAGTTATTATAATATGAAATTGAATTAAAAATTGCAGAATAGTAAGGAAGTTTCTCCAAACCTACTACGGTTAAAAATGTTATAATGACACAAAAACTCACAGTCCGTGACGGGACTCGGAACCGCATATTTTTCTCAAGCCGGAAACTGTCTAACCGATTGAACAACGAGGGTCCAGACGCATATTTCAAATTTTTATGTCATATCCAAACTCTGTTTGAGCGCTGATCAACTCTGCGTTTATACTACGGTTATAATACGTTTATACTACGGTTATACTCCGGTTATACTACGGTTATACTATGTACGGTTACCATATTTGCAGGGTTACAAAATCCATTATATTATAAGAGGTGTAAAGGATTATATCAGGAGACGGGTAACAATTACTTCTTTAGTAGGTAGGTTGGTAAGATTTTATGCCAGATGTGATGATTATGGGAAACACCCGCCTCTGTGGTCTAGTGGTTCAACCCACCGATTTCAGATCCAGAGGTCCCGGGTTCGATCCTCAGGGGGAGCAATATTGTGCATGGTTTGGTTGGTGGTAGGATTTTGTTAAGGTCCGCCTGGCTAGCAACCACCATCTTACCTAATTCTGTCGCCATAATAACAATTCTTAAAAAAAATGTTGTGTTCCGGCATATAGAGGTAAGATAGCGAGTTCCTCAGTTTGTTGAGGATTCCGGGTGAAGTGTGCCTCCACCTTCGGCCTTATCTCAACTTGTAGCCAGGTGAGATGAAGGATAAGTGCTTCCCTGTCGTCCATAAAAAAAACACCCAAATTACATTTTCATCCTCTTTAACAGTGAACATGTACGATCGGGTTTGATAACGCCAATAGACCAGAGTGTAATATTAATTTAGCAACATCATTTAACATTTTTTATAATAGATTACCAAGTGATGTGCTAAGCTTGACAAATAATAAATAAAAAAAAAATGTAACACAAAAACTATCCAGGAAAGCTTATTATAAACATTCTGACTACATAGAAGATAAGAAAGCCTGGCATTCATTAACATGAATTTGCTCCAGTGAATAGATTGTAGTTATTATTCAATAGCCCATTATTAGTACTCGGTTTCTTTATCCTTCATCCAGTCCATTATGACAACCTAAACGTTAGTGCCTAGAAGGTTGTTTCTATGAGCCGCAACTTTGAAAGACCTCCTTACAAAATCGCCAACATGAACTTAATAGACCTTTTAAAACATGATACACAATAACAAAATTCAACTGTTATACCAACAGGAAACATTTCCACAAAATGGGTACACCATTCGTGTTCACATGTCCACAACCTCAAGAGATTCAGCCATGTGGAACGCGGTGATAACCGACCTGGCTTTGCTTACTTCACATTTACTCTGGGAAAGGATTTTAGTTCAATCGGCCTTCATTTATCTATTCAGGGAGGTGTGTGATGAACAATACCTTTTGGATGTTTTGAAAATGAAGAAGAATTAATCCGCTCCAAACGAAATCAGATATTATTGTTTTATTTTCATATTGTTTGTTGCTTACTTTACCAAATTATTCAATTATATTTTATACTTTAATAAATCGTGGTAGGTTTATTTTCATATTGTTTGTTGCTTACTTTACCAAATTATTCAATTATATTTTATACTTTAATAAATCGTGGTAGGTAACTATCTATTATTTTTGACAACTAAGAAGTTATCTAACTTGTGGTGTCTGGTGCTGATTGGTCTGTTTTGGACCAAATAGTACTTTCTCACCTTTGATAGGAATTGCTCTTAAAATAGTACTGAATCTTAAAATAATCTGAAAGTTAAACTGTTGTACCTACTGTGTACAAAATACACATTGTTTTTTTATGGAATACATACACTATGTAACAGAATACATACTGTGAATAGTGATATGACTGACCTTAGCCTAGCTTAGTCGTTGGTGATTTGACCTATTCTATGTATCTCCTAGTTAGGATATCCCTACCAGGGAGCGAGACGGAACTTTGTCTACTATCCCCCCTGTGATTTCACAATACAGCGTACAATTTTCTGTTTTTAATATTCTGCTTTGAATCGAGAAAATAAATATACTATTTTACCTTCAAAAGAGAAGCGCCATGCTCCGGGAAAAACTGTCATTTCATCGTTGGCAAAAATGTGCCAAGTTGGAGTCACACTGTAAGGGCAGTAAGAGTTCCGTATTCCTCAGTGAACATTTCGTTATGCAAAGTATTTTTAACCTACTTCTATATAAGTATTTATGATTGTTTGTATACTTGTCTATTGTATGTATACTTGACTAGAATAAGTTTCGCAGAATATTTATTTTACTATGTATATACCCAACGTATATACATCATTCTATGTACAGCAAACAACAAAAAGCAAAAATATCGGAACGCCCGTTAGCTTCGAAACCCTAAAAAATTAGGACATCCCGCTCTACCGTATCTGCGTGATTTATATATGAAATAAATTCTACAGATAAAACTTTCAACCGTTTTAGAACGAATAATCTCTATTCAAATACGCCATAAATTCGAAAGTTGAACGGGATTCAGTGAAATTTAAATGAATAAATGCACAAAATTCCAATTAGCGTAGTTATTTTTGACGTAAATATTTACCGGGAATAAATAAACAGTCAATGTATATTGTATTGTAAAATAAAATTGTGGAAGCCTATATTGTGCAATTTTTATGGAAACCATTTCGATATACAGGTGAGTTTTTTTCCAGGGCCACTGAGGCCAAGTCTGAAACCGTGAGAGTGATCGAAAAGACATGTTAGGAGTTACGTGCTCGATTTAAAAAAAATAAGTTCAGCATTAAAGAAAATCGACTTTTTCTAATATTTGTTCTAAAAAAGTGAGTTTTTGAAAAACAAAATTTTTGCATTTACGAGTTCTTTGTTTGATAATAAAAAAAATAATGTAAGCTGACTATGTGCCCAATGTTGTTGGAACACTTTCAAAATTGGAATTTCATCTTTATGCATTTAGTACAGGTTGTATCTATAGTCTGAAATGCGCAAGCGAAGCTATTAAATACTCTTTTGCTGTTCGTGTAGAACTTTTGAAAGTCGGTTTGAAAAAAAATACTCATAGATTTCAAAATTAGAATAAAGTTGGTTTTATGTCATTTAGCAAATTTCTGGATTCTCCAATTTTGCACAATGACGGCTCTACTGTGCAAAACTGAAGAATAAGCATTATTTTTTTCTATCTCCAACTATTAGGTGGGTACGACACTATTCAAAATTTTCAGCCATTAGGGTGTCCGTGCTTTGTCATCAGTTACGTTATCATGAAAAGCGAACATTTTTTTTTAATCCGATGACGATTAAATGTAAGCTCATCACGAACTGAAAATTCAGCAAAGGAGGATTTAATAGCTTAGCTTACGCATAGTCTGAACGTACAACCTTTACAAAATGCATAAAGATGAATTTATACATTCTCTATTTTGAAAGTGTTCCAACAACTTTGGGCACATAGTCATCATACATTATTTTGTTTATTATCAAACGAATAACTCAAAAATGCTTTTTTTTTCCACAAACTCACTTTTTTTCTTTTACACTTTTTCAAAACACCAGAAGAACTATAATACTATAATAGATTTTTTAAATGCAGAACTTATTTTTTTTAAATCGAGCACATAACTTCTAACTTAACTTTTCGATAACCCTCACGGTTTCAGACTTGGCCTCAGTGGCCCTGTAAAAAAACACAACCTGGATATATTTAATTTTCAGGAAGCTTCAAGAGGAAGGTGAGAATTTGCAGTGCCAGATACAATAAAACCTTTTTATCCAGTCATGTACGAATGTTTTTAAAAACAAAAAGGGTAGAGCCAAAGGAAACAATAGAAACATATACGATAAACATATAGGCCTATTACATAATTCCGATATATTTTTTTTACCGACGGAAACCAATTGGAAGTTTTTATCTTTGCATTTGGTTAGCCCTGGATTATATTCTTGACTCAACTTTCATAGACTCAACTTTCTTAGATAGTCTCTTTAGAGACTTGAATTTCAGGACCTTTTATAGGCAGCTATATACTGGGACAGTTCGCTTCATCGAAGACGCAATGTTCAAAAATAGTTAAATAAAATTTGCAAAGCAAATTTTGCTGGAAACTAAATATTTTCGTGAATCGCACTAACGTGCTAGGTACGAAGTAGCTGCATCGCGTATATATAGTACACACACAGATAAACATAAAACTTAATCCTTATCAACATCGGCTTGTTTATTTGTGTCCCTCGTGGGAAATACTCAGAGCTTGGGAAATTACCGTAACAAGGCGAAACACCGGCAAAATATTGTCCTATTCAGCCAGTATTCAGCACAATTTCGGCTTCGCTTTATCATAATGCATTACCTCATGCAAATCATACCGGATCCGATGTTTTATTTAATTTTTAGCCGCTTGGGAAATAGCCGTTTTCGTTTTGTCTGCAAAATATATTCCATTATTTTGAACAATATGAATTTGTCAACCTTAATTGTTGAGTTTTCGACATTATGTGTGTGTATTGTTAATAGTCGTTTTTGGTTTTCACGGACTTTCGTGCACAAGGTCTGCCGGCAGGATTTCGCGCCACGCCAGTCTTAATGACATTATCCGTCGAGCTTTTACGCTATGCTTATTCGCTGGCCTAAATAAGAGCTAGCCCTTGGGTCACGTGTCGCCTCAATCAGTTTGTCCCGGGTGCGAGAACAGACCGCCGAACTCTGACATATTTCTATCAAGAAGATTTGCAATGTCAGACCTCAACAGTTGAGCCTTGAGCCGCCTCCATCCATCAGCCACAATGTCCATCGAGTGGGGGGTCTTCCCACACTCCATTTCGCGTTTAATCGACGCTTAAGGGAGCAAAGGTTATCGGTTCTATGCGAGCTGTGTGGCCGGTCCACTGCCACTTCAGCTTGCGGAAGAGAAGAGAAAGGAAGAGACGGACCCACTCTATGTTACCCGGACTTAGATGCCTGGTTTGTGAAGACTGGAGCCTAAAGTAGGTTTAGAAAAAACAGGTCACCAGACCTCTCGCTCCACGGGATCGAACAGTAAAGCGTAATAAATAGATAATATAACAAATATAAAATAGATATTAGTAAGGATCTGAAGATCATAATCTAAAGAAGAAATAAATTGGATCTGATGCCAGAAGTGAGGGTATGTATAAGTGGGGTGTGTGAGGGGAAAGTGTATAAGCTGGGTCTCCTGATGACACCAGTCTAAAGAGTCTGTGCAAGGGGGTGACACTAACCTTGGTGAGTGCATGTGTATTAAGTGTATGTAGTGTGGAGGGGTATGTGTGTGGAGGAGTGAGTGTGACAACTGTGCAATAGAGACATCGAACATAAGACGGGAACAAGGTACAGGGTAGGCACTATACAACAGGTTTTCATTCGTAAAAAAATACTTTACATATTTTCAACATTTACACTACTAACTTTAGTCATGTGAATCACCTAATTTCAAAAGATTAATCAAGAAAGCTTCTCAGAATACTAATCAATGTAATAAGTAGAAAACAAGTTCCAATCAAGCAGAGTCGGATACCCAATTCAAAGTATACGCTTCAGGTAAAACGAACCTATTTATTTTACCCGCTTTATTTATAGACGGGGAACAGCGGAAGGTCTATGATCTTTGCGCATATTGGAATTACTCTTTGGACAAGCCGTCCGGCAAAAATCAGAAACAAAATGGAAGCGTTTTCATAAAAAAATGCTGCGAAGTGTGAGTTGAACTCGCATTTCGAAACAAAAATCTTGTTTTTTGAATTTCGTTTTAGGGCCTTTGTACGGGTCTGACCGGCACATAGTTTTGAAAAATGAAATGTTTTTCCATTAAATTATATTTACTGTGTCTCGATACTAAATCGTTACTATATCTACTTTTGATTGAGGTGACACGTGACCCAAGGGCTGGCTCTATATAGGCCAGCGAATTAGCATAGATATACAGCGTGGCAATGCAGCCAGTGTCTTGGGCAAGCTTCCGTCTGGTACTGCTCTGGAACAGTTGAGTTACCTATATGCCTTTTGGTACGGTCCTTACGTAATCTGACTGATTCCTTTGTACATAGTTAGTTTAATTGTACTTTTTACTGAATAAATTAATGTTAAATATAAGGTAGTTGAAGTTCATCTAAGATGTTAGTTAGATAAAGTACTTACTACATCCAGGGTTATTTAAAGAGTATCTCTTTTAAACGATTTGAGCTATTGATATCCTTTGTTGCCGTTATCTATATAATCGTTGTATAATCTTGTTAAAAGGATCGTTGACCTTTTGTCAACGGTTCAACTTGTAACCAGGTGAGATGAATTAATAGTCGCACAATTAATAATAAAAGCTATTTTTGTCGATTTGACGTATAAAAATAAATCTAACAAATCCTGCTGATACGTTTATTGGATTTATCTTACTATTTTAAATGCTGTTCAGTGATAATAATAATACGTTCTTATTTTAAAACATTTTTCACCACTTTGCGCAGATGCTCAAAGTGGTATTTACAGTTTGAACAACCCTGTTTATACATTCCGCTGTGTGTCAAACAAGCTTCATTTTATAATTCCTGCGCTTTATTGCAAAGTTTTCAACGAAAAGTACTCGATGAATTTTATTTTTTACGCCCATTTTACCTTTATTTTTCACACCTTCACCTCGATTTGATATTTGAAATGAAAACGGCAATGACTTTAGGCGCAATTCCGAAAAAAGCTGAATCCATCACTGTCGCCTCGAATCAGGCTGACGGGGTGATTGGACGTCTGATGGATGACATCAGGTGATTATGAGGATGTCCCACTGATCAAAAAGTGTTCCTCGACCTAGAACTCCATTTCAACATTATTTTCTCGTACTTTTTAATCAACTGAAAAAGGAGGTTATTCTTTACAAATCCTAAGCGATATTCCATTTCTTTTTATGCCCGTTCAATTAATTAAAAACTTGTTTTCATTGATGATCAGATTACTAAAATACAAAAATTACAACATACAATGATTTATTAGGCACACGTTCAGGTATATATATTTACAACGGGGACGTTGAGCAACTGCAAAGGTAAGAAACAGTGTAGCTGTGTCAGCGCCCTCCCCCAAACTAAATAGTGCAGGTTCCATCTGAATGGGTAAAACAAGTAGTGAGCCTGATAGCCAAGATGATAGTGGTCAAACCACCAGCTCACTTAAAGGACATTATGTGCATGCGGCCTAAGACATAGCACGCTTGTCTAAAAGGATCCTAATATGTCTGGACTTTAAAACTCCAAGATTGGACTGGAACAGAAAAACCGACTCGTACAACGATTCTATTCTTTACCAGAACAACTTTTACCCTGGAATTTGCTAGAGATCGTTGGCGGCGTAATACGTTACGAAGCTTCTGTACATACACGGCAAAGATTACGCGTACTTCGCGTTTTCTCCTTAAAATTTGAGACAGTTTTAGTAAGACACTCAACGAAACGTATTTATAAGTTTAGAGAAAGTCATAAGCATGTATCTACGCTCTCACCGCAGATTTCGGAGGCCGTTCCATTTTCAAAACAATGCTCTAAAACGAAGTTGCTGAATTTCGAGAGCTTATGCTAAGCGCTCTGCGTTTCTCTTTCAGCAGAGTCGGATGTAGGAACTTCATGCTAGTTATCTTTTTTGAAAAGAGAACCACAGCTTAAAAAATTGGTCAGGCATTCATTTATTCATCATTTCATGCATCTTATAGTCACCTCGTATGCTATCCATTTGAGATAGAAAAATCCATCCCATCTGGTTAATATTCAACGAATAAGAACGAAGCGCTATCAAGAATATTTTATTATACTTACGCAAGTTAAGAACTTGGAATAAGCTGCCAGCGTCTGTTTTTCCGCTGTATTACGACCCTTATGTCTTCAAGAAGAGAGTTAATAGGCACCTTCTGAGTAGGCTCGCTCCATCGTAGATCTCATTCTCGCCTGTGTAAGTTTCGAGGTCAAGAGAAGAAGTTCTATATAAAACATAGTTTAATTGTACCTACATGTTACTGTTTGTGAATAAATATATGATAAATTTGAAAATAGATAACTTTTCCAGATTACATCTAAGATCTTTGTCTCAAAGTATCTATTAGTCGCGGGGATAAGATACAATCTGTGATTTGGTCAAATCCCCATGGGAAATTACCAAGTTAATTGGTTGCATTCAATTAACATTAATTAGATAAGATAATGTAGGTATAATCATTGTCTCTCGCTGCTGACATGGACTTGTTCAATGATTGATAGTGAGGGAGCTTGAAGCGCTGTGACACTTTTCTGTCTCCTCATAGAACAAGGATGACGTTCTCGTTAGGGCTAGGGACCTCCTTCCACGCCCTGGTTATCTGTTCCGGATCAGGTGATCTTTCGTGTGCTCTCGCTCTCACTCAGCTATTTCTTGTAACACCGTCAAATCCCTGAATTGATGTATTGAAATTGAGACCATCGATTTTTATCTTATAAAATAAATATAACTTTTTTCCTCAGAAAACGAGCAGAATCGATGCTAAGCCGTGTCCGCGGCAGTAACAATGGCATCCTGCGTGTAATAGCGGATCGCGTGGACTGTCCTTTTCTAATGCATATGTGTCGGCTACACATGAGAGTAGTGAGAACAATGCTAAAATTTTAGGCTTTTTCTATTTATTATTATTATCTTGTTAAATTATAATTAGATATACTTATTTTTAAATTTTAATGACTTTCTGTATAAACTAGGTTTGCTCGTATTTCTAATATTATTGTATTATTTATATTTATGTTGGTTATTGTAATTTTTGTTTTTAAGTCTATTGTAATTTGTAACTTGTAACTATGGACTCTGTCTGAAATAAATGATTTTTATTATTTATAAAAATAATAAAGCAACAAAAACCTACCGAAAACCTGCTCTAGTACACCAAATAGACGAAATAATTTAACATTATCACCTATGCCTGTTTCATTTTTGTTTCAATCAAAATGGTTGTTTTTTTCTGAACAATTTTCGATTTCATTGTGTTAAAACAAAGGCCGCCATTTTGATTGATACCAAAATGAAACAAGATACAAGACGTGTGACCGCTAGACGTGTAGACTACCTATATTTCCTTAGGATGCCTCATGTAGAGGCGAAACACGTGTCGATTTGTTTTTTGTCAAACTAATAACAAATGCCCTATATTTTTTAATTTTATGTCTGTATGCTTGTATAATTGTGTGTGCAATAAAGTAAAAAAGAAAGGCCATTCAACCCAAACCATCAGAGTAGAATATTAAATTAACTTAAATTGATATTTATACTAGTTTTAAAGGTATGTATAGCCATGGACCGTAGATTATGCGAAATATATACCTGCGACAAAATTCTGCAAAATAAATAACATTTCGTTTTAGAATTAGTTTTTTTTTTTTTTATATTTGATATAAAATAAAACTTATGCTAAATCGATTATATCTTGGTATCGAAATACGTCCCTGTACCGTTGGCTGGCGCCCTCGTATTTGCATAAAAATTGTGTTTACGAAAATCTCGCTTTATATTTCCGCTGCTTTTTGCTAAAACCAGTGCATCGCTGCATTTAGTGTGGTCTGTGCACACTGTATGCTTACAGTGTCTATGGTAATGGTGCTAAGGTGCAAAATGCTAAGTTAGAACCCCATGTTCTAGTCTTATCTTAGTCTAGGTCTTTCAGATTTAAAAATGCCGAGAGATCAAGAGCGTACCTACCTATGTATTACATCTATCAATATCATTCATATACCTCAGATAAAATTACTTTCACAGTTTTTTTATGGATTTGCGCAGAATATTGGTGAAATCGCAATCAGCAATTGTTAGGAAAGTTGTGTCTCTACCTCAGGAACTTGTTTCATTAAAAACGATTTAAAAAAACGATTTAAAGGTAAAACAGAAGCACAAACATAAACCTAGTTAAATGAATACAAGACCTAAATCTAATAATAGTTACACTTATGTCTGACTTAATTTATATTTCATTTTATTAGATTATTTTTCATTAAAAGTAAGGGACAAGATTATTTGATCCTCAAGAATCTAATTGGTCTGTTGTAAATGTCGCCTTTTTTAAATAAACTCTATCTCAATCACTATTTGATCCTTTTTTATTTATTGGTCTTTAAATTACGCACGGCCTGATGATAGGATCTTATGGCGGAATATCTACGTCAGTAGGTGGCTAGTTTTTAGTTTTTTTTTTTTACACAAAACCGACACCGTCAAGCCCGACTACACGGAAAGCCCGGCCGCCGAAGCCCGGACGCAAGCCCGTCACGGGGATAGAAGATAAAAGTATAACCACATTATTTTGACCCAGAAATACTTTGCTACCACTTATTAGAGTAGCTCAAAACAGATCAAGAAAACGATTGATTTGATTTATTTTCAATCTAAAAGAAAGAGGATAATTATAAGACCGTTAAGATCTTTTTGCTTGCTGTTTTAGCAAAAGTAAAACGATAATTAAATCCTTAAGCCAAAGGGTAGGCAGTTTGCCGACCTCCTTGAAAAAACAAATTAACCTAGCATTGTTTACGCTTAGTGGAATTAAATTAAGATGCATTCTGCCTATAAGTGCCGTATACTTGTATCATCATCATCATTATCATCATCATTACAACCCATAAAAGTCCACTGCAGGACATAGGCCTCCTCCATTGCTAAAGAAAGCAATGGAGGCTTATGCCATAATCACCACGCTTGGCAGGGATCGCAGTAATGATTTTTTTTTTTTAATACACATTTTCTTTCTTTCCTCATGTGGACTGTTTTTTTTTTATTGTAAGACTGTGTAACAGTTCTGGTATCAGTTTTATGAGCCGCCGCCATAGGCGTCTAACACGGCTCATTAGCGACTACTTATATCTTACTTATCGGGCAATCAGGTTATTCGAGTCTGCAATGTCCTAACCAAACTAGAAACACACATCACAAAGATGTGCCCCACCCGGGTTTGACCCGGGTGGAAATCAAACCCATGACCTTTAACTGATAAAACATATGCTGAAAGAAAACTATCTCGTTGTTGGAAAAATTACGCAACCGTGTCATTTCTGTAAAAGCTTTCTCGTCGTGGGGTCGTTTTAAAAGCTTAAAATTCCCGTAAAAAATAAAAAATAGTTAACGTCCATATTCTGCTTAGTCCTTAAGTCGTCTCTTATGACATCCATGGGCAGAGGGGCCAGGATTCGTATATTGGCAAATTTCAATTAAAAAAAAACATTAATCGACATTGTCTCGCCGTTGTTTCGCGAACTAGGTCAGATCTACCGTTCTTCTCTCGACAATTTTATGTTTGAAATTATGTGGACTTAACCCTAACGACAAGACTTAACCCCTGTCCAAGATGTCAAGCTCCAGTGACATGATATGATATGTATACTGGTAGGTACAACCAGTAAGTTTTATCATAATACATATCTTATTTTATGTATCATAATTACAAGTCTTCTAGAATATATAGCATAAAGAAAGGAAACTATGGACACACCATTTTCCATGTCGGCCGCGGTAAATCGACCCTTCCAACTGAGCCCATGGATGTCGTAAAAGCCGACTAAGGGATCTCACTAGAAGACGGGTTGCAGCTTTCATTCTGTGTATCATCAACACGTTTTCTGCAATTACCAATCCGCCTGCCAAGTGTGGTGATTATGGCAAAAACCCTCTAGCTTTGGAGGAGGGTCTGTGCAGCAGTGGCTGCTAACGGGCTGTTGATGTGATGTGATGGGCACGCCAAACAAAACATCCTTATGCTCACGAAATTATGAAACTACATACACATCTAACTAATGACAACAATGTTTTCAAAATTGGATGTTTCGATTTTCTACATTGGTTCCATAGTTGAATGACTATACGAGCAAAGTTCGCGTAGCTAGGAACAAATAATAATATGGATAATATAAGCATTGAATTTAAATGTATTGTTCTAATCGGTTAGATAATAAATATTATAGGACATTAATTTTTACACAGCGCCATCTAGGCCCAAACTAAGCATGGCTTGTAATATGGGACCTAGATTACGGATAGAATACTTAAATACTTTTTTAAATACATACTTACTATATGATACAACACCCAAACACAGAACAAACATCTATATTCATCACACAAATGTTTGTCCTGGGTGGGAATCGAACCCACAGCCTACAGCGCAGAAGGCAGAGTTACTACCAACTGAGCTATGAGGCTTGTTAATTGTAAATAAGATATGCTACGAATTTCACATTTTTGAATTCTGAAGTAAAAAGCGAGACTAAAGCCAATGCTTTCGACCTTAAATCGTTTTTTTTTTTTTTATTATGTTTTTTTTTATATTTTTATGTGAGCTAAGCAATACACACGATGTCAAGTACAAATACAGTACACCCCATGTTGTGTAAATTATTCAACAGTGTGTACGCTTACACAACTTTCAGCAAAAGATAAATCCCATCCTGTTAATCTAAGGACTTACGTGGGTATAACTCAGAACAGAAAAACAGCCTTCATTTTGTCTTAGTTTATTCTTAGCTCGGCTGTCTCGCTTAGTATCGGGTCTAACTCAGAAGCGATTTAACCCATCAACCCTGATTTCACGACTGAACGCGTCCAAACGAACATTCTTCCTGACATTAAAACGATATTTCATATCACATTATAATACCAGCACTATCCCAACAAGAGTTTTTTTATAATAACTGACATTTCAAGGCAAGAAATCACGTTTCTTATATTTTTATAGCGGCAACAGTACAAATCGCGGTGTAAGAACCAGAATGAACGTATTCATTTTTTTGTCAATTTTACAGGAGAGCTAAAAAACTGTGCATATTTTACTTCTTCCAACTTTGAAATGGTAAATAGAGGATAATATGTAATTGACTAGTGAAAAAGTATACAGAAATTCACACATACTATAAGAGAATTCATTAGTATAAAACTAAAAATATGTGTGCACTTATTAAAGAAAATATTTATATTTTTTCAAAAATTGGTTGATATACGTTATTTTGGCTTACTTATTCTAAACTGGTTTACCTTTATGTATTTAGATACGTTATTTGTGAAGTAAATTAGAATAACTAAATCAATAAGGTAGCATGATATAAATCTTAAATCTTTTTTAACTTTTTTAATAGCTAAGGAATACTTAATGCTTACACAAAAATATAACATACTCGTAATTAATCCTTAAAAGTTGTGATATCGAATAGGAAAGATGCCCTGTCTGCACAAATCTTGCAAATCCTCACACTTTTAAACTGAAAAGGGTCCGTTATATAAATATATGCATTTTTCAAAACAATTTTGTCGGCAGCTATTATTTTGCCTCTTCATATAACTTTAATCATTTTTTAATCCATGTTACCAAAATTTTAAGTATTACTAAAGGTAGGTATATTATGCTTATTATCTTCTTTGCGATAATGCATTATTTAAGCTAGTTCACGCGACTAAGCCTAAACCAAAGCCATTGAGAGTAACTAGGTAGTAAGTAAGTACCTACCTACCTAAATAGTTTCCAAATAAATACGAGAAAACACTGAAGCCGGTTTCCTCGTGATGTTTCCCTTTGCCGCTTAAGAGAACTCGAATGAAATAAAGTACCTACCTAACCATTGGTAAATAGGATCCGAAACCACGACCCGACGATAGAATATTGCTGCCGCTACTCCATCGGAGACACCTGTCAGGAGACAGGTAGGTGTTGACAGGTGTGTGCTGAATGAACCGATTGGATAATGGAGTAGGCCATCCTAGACCTATCTGTCATTCTTTCGTCATTAATTTGTTTGTCGGGTCACATTTGTTCATTTTCAGTCACCCTGCGTTGGTTTTATCGTGAGCTACGATAGACAAGAAAATAACAAGTTAAACAAAAGTTTATTGTATATTGCATTGAAATTTTCGGGTCTAAAACATTCAAAACATCTCTGTAATCCAGAGATGATTGTATTTGTTTTGCTGACTCCAAAATCCTCTAGTTTCGACTGTTTTTTTTTTCTTCATTTTGTTGGTTTTAAAAAGAATATTCACCTATAAGCACTGTTAACTTGAAAAAATAATATCAAAAAGGTACCTACCAAAATGTATATTAGGGGTATCGCACTGCGCGTTTCAACTTGTACCGAGTATAATATATCAACTTTTAGGAGTAATTTAAACGTAAGTTTGACAAAATCACAATTAGGATTGTAAATCACTACGAAAATATTACAGTCACAGCAACGTATGCGGTATTATGTCGTTTTGGTCTTTCAATGTGCTTATTCTAAATTATGAAAAATAGGTGCCAAAAAAACGTAAACGGCCATACATTCTTATGGTCCTCAAAGTAAACATCAAAAATGAATATTATTTGAAGCCAGAACGACATTTATGCCTATACGTTATTACGGCACGCTAAAATTTTGACAAACAAGCAATAGTTTACGATTAAAATAAAGACTTTTGATATTACGTTATTTTGGCACTACCTATTAGCAACTTATTTAAAACTTTTTAAGTGATATTCAAGTTACGTTCTTCTAGTTCAAAAAAGGTTTTTTAATACTATTACGTTATTATTGAATTAGTTAAGTATTGACTTTACAGCTACGTCGTTTTGGCACATCGTGCAGGACCACGCTTAAAATCCATTTATGAAAAAAAAACGATTTTCGAGTTTTTGGTAGATACGCTCATCTGGTTCTTACACCGCGAAATACAAATGCAAAATGTTTATTTCTTTAACTTAATCTATACAATATATTATGTGTGATCGAGACCTCCTTTTAAGCAAAAAGATACCTGTGTTAGGAGGTCTCGCTTTTCCATTACAGTAGTTTCAAAAGTTAAGATAGAATAAAACTAGGATGTGTTAGGCTGTGTGTGTGTGTGTGTGTGTGTGTGTGTTTGTGTGTGTGTGTGTGTGTGTTTGAGTGAGTGCGCTATGCTGGTGAGTAGTGTGTAACTCCCGAGAACACCAGTTTCGTCAGAATCTGGGCAACGGGGCAATTATACACACTGTGTAAACATCAACTGTCTAGCACTGATACAGAACCCTAAAAAATGTGCGATTATCTATGGAAGGCTAGTCTGGAGCAAACACGTTTTAGTTAGCCCTTATTTTACGCAGTAGGTTAAACTTAGCCAATGAGTACAACAACCTCTGTTGTACAGAGACAATAATGGGCTAGGGAGATGTAGCCCTTTGATTCAGTCCTATACATATGAAAATCATCAATATTTTGCATTTTTGTGGTCTGAGTAGTTTATGACGCATCGGAAAGGCTAATAAACCACGAGAAAAAATAATATACTTAGCCGCCAGCCGACGTAAATTTCACACAGAGCCATCTAGCCCCAACTAAGCATGTATGGGATCGATGTAATACGGGAACCTAATGATACTTGTTAAAACTTATCATACAATACAACACCCAAACACAAAACAAACATTTATCATCACACCAGTGTTTGTACCCGGTGGGAATCTAACCTACTACCTACAGTGCAGAGCTACTACTAACTGAGCATGTTATAATAGAAGTATTGTTGTGATGCACATTATTATCAAAACTATAGGGACAGAGCATACTTTTTGCGGCTAGGAGATCTCAATAAAGGTTGTACTTAGGATTGTACTCAGGAGGCTTCTGCTACCCATCCCCTTATTGTAAGAAATATGTTTTTGTACAGGTACTGAACTACCTTTCATTATAAATGCATTTGTACTCTAGGTTTACGTAGAGTACGCTATGTTTATATGTAAACCGCGTAGCTATTATTTTATTTTATTTTGTATATATTCAGCCCGAGTGCATTATAACAATAGAATTGAATATCGTATTCAATTATCTGGGGGCTTTCTTCGTATTTGGAGTATATTTGCTTTGTAGCTAGAAAGAACAGCTATAATTGTTTTAATGGTTAAGCCCCTTAACTTGAGGTTTGCCTTGGAATCACCTGGGCGAGGATGGAGTACTCTAAAGGGAGACCACTATAGGGACACTAAGTTGATCCTAGGTAGATAACTAGTCCAAGTTTCTTGACTTTCTCTTTGTATGCTGGTGGTAGATTTGACGATTCAATATAATCCTAAAAAACTTACTAAATAAACGATATTTGATTTGATTTGATCACACCAACCCTAAAACAAAAATTATGAACTGTACTTCGGTTCAGTAAGGCGTCTATACTTATAAATCTAATTTAGGATTATCCCTAAATTATATATTATATATTATAATTTATATCATATATAAATTATCGGAATTAGGCTCATCAAAATGTTCACAGAAACGCTATGCTGCAGATTAGATTAAATTTAGTTCTAAAGTATGAGCTTAGACTTATGAAGACATTCCAAAAACGTTACTTTGATGAAACACACATTCAAACAGTTTAAGTCAAACGTTCCAAAGTTTTAGCAAAGTTCTGGAGCACGGACCTAGGACTCCCCTAACAAGCGCACTTGCTGATTATAACGATGATGTAGCCTCATAAGCCTCCGGAAGTCACCCTTTGCAGCTTAATGACTTCGCCCAGACAATGGGGCAGTTGGTTCCAATTATCGCCGGTAAAGTTACTCGGTCACAAGTCGCGCTATTCACACTGACACGTTTCTGTTTCATTGTCCGTTAATAATACGAATAAACTTTGTCTACAGTCACACGTAAGCACAAAGTAACATTTTTTTCAACTAATGCTCATATTATTTATCACATGACAGTTCTATAACTTCTTCAATAGTGAGTTTCACAATATCTTTACGTTCCTTACATTTCAGAGAATTCTTTACACTTTACACAGAATCAATTTTGACAACCCTTAGTCTACTTTTTGTAACAATATTTCCACTATTAAAGTTATATCAGACCCCATAACTATTACCTAACTGTACTTTTGATGTGGTTTGTTTGTCAATAGATGTCTCAGTTAAAGTCTTTATCAACATGGATAGACGCGTTTGGAAAGCAGTAGTTGGTAACCGCTTGGTCTCCTATTCTATCATTGAGCAACTGACCCATACCTAATCCTAGACGGTCTGAGAACACCACAGTTTTCTTGGTCTGTCGACAGGTTTCAGTCTGCCTAACCAGAGACTGTGTTTTGTGTACTAGACTCGCAGGTCCAAACTGCACACTCGGTGTAGGAAGTACTACAGGTGGAACAGGTTGTGCAGTCACTGGTATTGGTGGTTCCCCATGTCCTGATGAAGCACTCTGGAATATATAGTCTCCTACTTATAATACTTACTTACTACCTCGCTTTTATACCAATTATTACCTTATATTGTATCAAATAAATGTTTTTATTTATTTCTTTCTTTCTTGCATTTGATACGTTTCATAGTACTTGAATAACCAGAAAAACATTCCATTCGGATTTTTGCACCAAGAAACCTTCTAGTCTTTTGGCTCGATGATCTCCATGCCTTCGACAGACCTATTTGGGGGAGCCCTGTGCCCTTTAAAACATAACTTCTGACGAAATAGGGTCAAATCCCACCCAGAAAGTCAAAGTGATGAAGATGAACAGGCCAGGGACATAGTATTAGTATACTAGCATTAGTAATGCCAAAACCATACAGTCAGTTCCACTAAAGTTATTTCGTAATTATAAATTTATCCATTAACCTCCGAACCGAAAATAGTCCAGAGTAATAGTTAGAGCCCATAGTCAAGTGGGTATAAAATGCACGTCTAATTTATGTAGGTGTACGACGGGGAAACGCAAGCCTTCATCTCACCTGGTATCAAGAAATGATATGGCCGAAAGTGGAAGCTCACTTCACCTGAAATCCTCAACTGTCTGGAGAACTGGCTATCTTACCTCTATATGCTGGAACACAACAATATTAAATAGTTGTTATGGCGACAGACTTGGTAAGATGGTGGTAGCTAGCCAGGCGGACTTCAACAAAGTCTTCCCACCAACCAAACCAAGCACAATATTGTAATTATCTGGAGATCGAACCCGAGACCTCTGGAGCTGACACCGGTAGGCGAACCATAAGACCACAGAGGCGGTTAAACGCGGTACACTGCTAATCGGTAACTCGTAGGCATTTTTATGCCTACGAGTTGTGTACTTTTTATGCCTCTCTTCAGAATAAACGCTTCTCCAACTCCGGTCCACACATGATCGAACATGTCTACCCCAAAACACAATCGACACAACAAATTACACCCAAACTACTCTAACCAGCTGCGTGTTAAATTAGTTTCCCATCAATACAATGTGGATACTTCCCAAAGGGTCCCCTATCTGATGATAATCATGATTTGCGGCTCTTATACGTTCGCTAGCTTTAGAACTCGAATCTAGCCCAAACAAGTATAAGATAAGTATTGGAGTTTTTCCAGGAGATTTCATTCCATTCTTTGATAATATTTTAATGAAATAGTTTTTAATGCCTCCTCTCAGTAACATGAGTTGAGACCAGTCAACAATCCCACAAGTTGGCAGTTTTTCCTATTTTTTTATAAGTGAAAAAAGACTGCCTCCCAAACTATCGACGTCATTCGGCATTCACAATGCCAACGTTAAAGGCATTGTGAATGCCGTTGTAAAATCTGTTAAATGGGTTATACCCATGTTTCAGAGAGAAGACAGGCGTTTAAGAGCGGTGACACATTGCTGTGCCATTGCGTAGTAAGGTAATCACTAGATTTATCACACAAATCAAAATGAAAAGCTCCGTCGATGTTCATTGGAAAACCAAAATACGATGATAGGTATCTCATTTACTTAGGTTACGTGTGTACCGTGATACGTCGCACGGGTACCAACGAGAAGTTACCCCGTGCTCATTTCACGGCTCGTTACGGCACGGTGTAACAGGCATCCGTGTTTTGTGAACTGAATTATAATGCCTTCATTGTTGTTCATCGCTTATTGTATTGTGTTTTTACTAATAAACTATTACTGATTTCATTACTTGTAATGAAGAGTATGTGTGGTGTTACATAATCGTCATGCAGCTTTGAGTCTTGTAGATATAGCCCAGTATAAATAATTATAATAAAATTTAAATGTATTATTTAAATAATAGAGTATTATATAAATAAGAGATCTCCGAGCTATATTAGGAAATCCGTTACTGTATCTACATAGATACGCTAGATACGATGTAGGTATGTATGTCTTTTTTTTATTGTTCGACGGGTAAGCACTTGTCCTTCATCTCACCTGGTAATAAGTTAAGATAAGGGGTAAGATTCATCCGGAATCCTCAACGAACTGAGGAACTGGCTATCTTACCTCTAAATACCGGAACACAACAATTTTTTTAATGGTTATTATGGTGACAGAATTAGGTAAGATGGTGGTAGCTAGCCAAGCGGACTTAAATAAAAACCTACGACCAACCAAACCAAGCCCAATATATTGCATGGGGGGCCATGGGGATCGAACCCGGGTCCTCTGGATCTGAAATCGGTGGGTAGAACCACTACACCACAGAGGCAGTTAAATGGCAATGTGGCAATGTTTGTGACGTCATAACTCACAAACAAGTTATCAGATTTCAATGAAATTTAAACTGTAAAAAGATAACATTAAAAAAAATTGCACACGCCAGGGATTTTTATAAGTATATAAGTGGATTTTTGAGATATTGATAAATATTAAAAAATAATATTTCCACCATATCTTTTCAATGGTTTGACTAACCACGTGGGTAACCTCTACCTCAACCAACCAAGCCCTATCACTACCCTATCATCAGTTTCATAGAAATCAACACAAGTAAATGTAGAATAAAAATAATAAGTACGTAGATGTTGAAATCCTATCAAAAGGTTGTTTCGTTGTCAGAGTTTATCATCCAAAATCTTACAGAACTTAAAGAGTAAAAGTAGTAAATACTAATAAGATCTGACGAACAAACACCTAATAAGCTAATGCCTACAAATTAGGCGATTAGATGCCCCGACGTAGGTACTTTAGGTACACAACTACACTTTATGTTGGCTACATCTTCTTCTAAAATAGCGATTTCTCAAAGTAAGGGTACCAAGGTACCAAGGTACTTTGTCAGAGCTTTGTTTGCCAAAGTTGATATACCGATTTTAATACAATACTCCGAACAATATATAATAATACTAATATATCATTTTTATTACGTTAATCAATCGATAAAATCAATTTATAAAGAAAAGTTTAGGTACATACTTTTTGTATAAATACAAATTCGAAGCTTACCGAACGCTGCCCATCCGAGTTGGGTTCGTCGGCTGACCTCTTTATCGAAGTTGAATTTATCTAGTTGGACCATCTGGCCTAGGTGGACGTAGTGATCTTCAACTTCGATAACATCGCTTCCAACATTAACAGGTATGGGTGCAACATGAGCGTTTGACATGGTGTTCATCTTACTCATATTCATTTTAAGACCCACCTGTCGGGATGAGGTGTTGAGGTCTCTGAGCATTTTGCTAAGATCTTCCAGCGATTCAGCCATTAGGACTATATCGTCAGCAAACCAAAGGTGAGTGATATTACATCACCATTAATGTTGATGCCATATCCTTCAAAGTCCAAGAGCTTAAATATATCCTCCAGAGGTGAACAGTTTCAGAGAGATAACGTCTCCCTGTCTCATCCCTTTTTGCAACGGGATAGGGATTTTGCTCTGGTCCTGGAGAAGGATAGTGGTCATGGTGGCCTTGCTATACAAACACTTCAACACTTCGATATACCAGTAGTCGATCTGGCACCGCTGAAGAGACTGTAGCACTGCCCAGTTTCGACTGAATCGAAGGCCTTCTCGTAGTCCACAAATGCTAGACTTAATGGCCGATTATACTCTTCTATATTATCTGCCGGAGCGTATGTATGTGGTCTACGGTACTAAAGCCTTTTCGAAACCCGGCTTGATCGGGAGGCTGGAAGTCGTCAAACCTTCGAGCGAGACGGTTGGTGATTACTCTCAAAAACGTGGCTCAGCAGTGTGATGGGTTTATAGTTCTTCAGAAGGGCTTTGTCACCATTCTTATGGAACAGTACTATCACGCTCCTGTTCCACGCCTCTGGCGTTGTAACCTCAAGGATGACAGAGTCAAACAATCTCTGAAAGACTTTTGAGTACCGGTGTTACACCCGCTTTCAGAAGTTCTGTTGTTATTACATCATCCCCCGGCGCCTTGTTGTTTTGAGAGCCATCCTTATCTCGTAAAGGCTGACGTTCGGGATGTCTTCGGTATAGTGTCGGGTTAAACAGGCTCTTTTATCGCTAGTGAAGTTGTTGACGATGAGATGCGATGAGGTTTAAAGCTGTCAATAAAACTTTTCAAGCTCTCAAGATCTCTGGCTTGGAGAAAATGATATTGCCGCAATCGGTCTTCAGCTTCGTCAGCTGGAAAACGATAAGAAATGTATGCAATATAAGTTCATCTAAAAGTGAGCCTTTCGAACTCCTTTCCATTCCAGGTAGCAACGGGGCTCAGGAATCTCTTGACCTCTGCAACTTACATTTTTCAACAGTCGGTCAGAGATTAGCTGATAAAACTTTGCTTAAGCTATCAACCACTGAGCATAACTTAGTTCAATCGGTTAAAATTAAACACACGCCCGCCGAATCGATTTTCATGAATTCAACTGACCACAGTGAAGTCCGTAACCTTATTCTAAGTTTATCTAACAATAAAGCCCCAGGAATATATGTAATACCATCTATTACTGTAACTCCTTGCTTAAAAACCTTATATCAGCATTAGTTGAACCACTCACAATCATCTTTAACAAAAGTTGTTTACTGGGAACTTTTCCTGATACCTGGAAAACTGCATTGGTATGTCTTATCCACAAAGGAGGACCCAAAGACTCATTCGACAACTACAGGTTAATTTCACTATTATGTGCTTTTTCGAAACTATTGTAAAAAATAATTCATGGTAGAATGGTAAAGTTTCTAGAGTCGAAAAACCTAATCTCGGACAATCAATACGGTTTCCGAAAAGGAAAGTCAACAGAGGATGCCGTATCTGCTCTAACATCCTTAGTTGCTACGAAACTAGATAATAAACAGCGCTGTGAGGGTGTGTTCCTGTTCCATACCAATCCTTTTAAAAAAGCAAGAGAGCATGGGTTTTCGAGGAAATGCACTAAATCGGTTTAAAAGTTACCTCGGTCTGAAAGGAGACAGTGTGTTAAGGTTAGTTCAACTGTAAGTGGTTTACAAACTGTGGGATTTGGAGTGCCATAGGGTAGTATTTTGGGTCCGACACTGTTCAATTTATACATCAACGATGTTTATGAACTACCTTTACCAAACGCTCACGCCCTGTGTTATGCAGATGATACCGTTTTGTTATTTAATGGGTCTTTATGGAAAGAAACTTTATCGGCTGCAGAAATTTTAATGCAAATAGTTCAGACTTGGTTACAGGATAATCTTCTAACTTTTAATTCACAAAAAACTAAATATTTATGCTTTCACATTACTAAAGCCACTTCGCTTAAACTACATGCCCAACACTTAGTTCACCATGTAACTGTATAGAACTCATGAAAGAAGCTTCTGTCAAATATCTTGGTGTTGTGTTGGATGAAAATCTGTCTTTTAAAAAGCACATTGATGCTCTCTCTAGTCGCGCGAGGAAAGTAATATTCGTTATGAAGCAATTGCGTGATGTAGCGAAGTTTGACACTCTGAAATCCGTGTACTATGCTCTGGGTCAATCTTTAATCACGTACTGTATCACATACTGGGGATCAGTGGCCAAAACCTTCCTTTTACAGACTGAAAGAGCCCAACGCTCTCTTCTTAAAATAATGTCAAAGAAGCCCCGTAGATACGAATGCTGTTTACTATGAATGTGGCGTATTAACTGTGAGACAGTTATACATTCTCCGAACTTTCCTTGTAGTGCATAAATCTACTCTCACATCTGCCAGTTACCAAAATTTATTACAGTGCCGGGTTTTTAAAATGACAAGCCCTTCGGTTTCGACCACTTTGCTCAACGTCTCGGTAGTAATAATAAAGTTTTCGTTTATAACTATTTTATCAAACACTGTAACACTGAGCTGAAATGTTTATCTGTATCGCAAGCGAAGATTATTGTGCATAAATGGTTATTGACACTGACCTATGATGAATTGCTTCTTCACTCTCTGTTATTTTGTTACTATTGTTCCCTTTATGTTCTATAATATTCCTGTATTTTTTGTATCCCTACTGATATTTTATTTTATGATACACTTTTAATCTGAGGTCCGTCTGGAAATCTACAGCCTCATTTCACTCCTCTCTGCCATTAGATTTAAAGTATGTATTGAGAGTATCTGGGTTTTATTCTGGCGTTGTGTCTTAAATAACTCTGACCCGACCGCATGGACAGTTTCCACCAACCCGTTGTTCAGCTCGTCCACTGTTGCGCATTCCGCGAGGCACTCGAAGCGGTTTTGTAACTCCAACTGAAAGCTCTCGGAATTTTGAATTTGAACGGAATTTGGGCGTAGGGTAGACTTTACCAGACGAAATCGTTAATAATTACTTAAGATAAGTAATATACTTAAGATACAATAAAACAACCAAACACAAATCTTTATTTACCACACAAAAGTTAGTCCTGGGTGGGAATTGAACCCAAAACCTATAGCGCAGGTAAAGCTACTACCAACTTAGCTGTGAAGCCTAGATATCGCAAACACAAAAAAAAATCCTTTTAATTATATTTGATAATTTTACCTACCAAAAAAATACATTCTCAAAGAAACTAAGCATTGAATCGTATAAAGGAGCTCGTATTTCTAAAGGTTCAATTAAAATCAATCATCGATATAAATCACAATGGTTCTCGAACGTCAAAAGTAAATTGATGAGTCTAGGATCTTTGTAAATACTGAGAGACGATCTAAAATACGAAGAACAGTATACACAGAAAACCTGCTTTGATATATCAAATAATATATATGCTATTAAATTTTAATGTGCTATTGTTCTTGGCTCTGCAAATTGGCCCCAACAAGCGAATCATCGCCTATGAGTCTAGCAGCACGACGCTTAGAGTCCAGGGCTTAGAGCTGACACTTGGCTGAGCCATCCCAGAGGTCCAGGCGTTATTAGAAGGCTGCGCTGCTAATAAATTTAGGTTTCTTGCAGCATTAGTAGTAGTTAGTTGTTGGTTTTTGGTAAATTATATGATAGTTCAACCTAAAATTTAGAAAATAAACATGTGAATCGAACGCGCGCCATTAACCGTATTTAATTTTGTTATTACGGTACGACGGGGAAGCGCTTGGCCTTCATCTCACCTGGTTTCAAGTTATGCTAAAAAAAGGTCAAAGGTGGAACCGCACTTCACCCGGAATCTTCCACAAACTGAGGAACTGGCTTTCTTACCTCTAAATGCCTGATGAAATGGCGACAGACTTAGGTAAGAAATAGCTAACCAGGTGGACTGAAACAAAGTCCTACCACCAACAAAATCTAACAAAATGACTCCCGTGGAGATCGAACCCGAGACCTCTGAATCTGACACCGGTGAGCAAACGAATAGACCACAAGAGGCAGTTAAGGCAGTACACGTTCCGCTTTCATCGTAATTTATTTAGTTATTACTTAAATATGATGATAAAGGATCTTAATTGACTAAAACAAACCAAACCTCTCTGGAAAAACAGCCTCAACAAGAATATGTGTCGGCATTTTCGATCCAATCTCAAATTAAGGTCGCTGAATTTTAGAAATTTGGGTTCGAATTCTGGGTTGAGAATTAAATTCGGACTCCACGTTGCTACAGGACACTTGCTGGTGCCTTACATGCTTCACGAGGGTTTACAAGTACATCACGTCACATTAAGCTTTACATTATAGGACCCAAAACATTAAATCTTGTAATTAAGCTGTCCTTATCTAGAAGGGCGATCCTGTATACAACCCCCTACATAAAATAAACGAACTTACTGTGGCACATACAGTTGGACCTGGCACTGCAATTCAATTCGATACTATTTACATACTTTTAACTACAAAGTCTCTTTATTTTCAATCTAATGCCAAATTTACCATTTCTAAAGAATATCCACATCCGTTTTATTGTTTGGTTTCTGTCTATGACAAGGCTGCCCACGTCTCATCATCACATAAACAGATCATTAGTGTCCACTGCTGGACAGAGCCACGTCCAAAGCTTGAGGGTTTCGCCGTAATCACCACACTTGACGGACGGATTGGTGATCGCAGTAATGGTGTAGATAGAACAGAAGAAGCTGCTGCCCTTCTTGTGGTGTGATCCCTTAATCGGCTTTTACGACATCCATGGGCTGAGTTGGAGGGGCCAATTCTTTAGCCGCAATCGCCACGGCAAAAAGAAAAAAAAAGACAAAGACTGCCCATTGTGCTTATTGCTGCTAATACTGAAAATTTTAAATTATTGTTAATAAATTCTTAACTTCAAGTGCTCAATTAAGAATATTGTATAGTATTGTATTCTTTTGTGATCTGAAAGCCTAAGTTCTGGCTAACAGACAACGCACAACCTAAACCAGTGAATAAGGAAGCATGAACTTTGGCACGGGTATTTCTATATATACATGAATTTTTCAAGTGTGCGTACATGGTCAAATCCAAAACTATGAGGAATATCGATAAATACTCAAAGGAGTCTCGGGCCCGATTTCGATGAAAACGGAAACGGCATCTTTAGATTTTTTTTAAAAACAATATTCATCCAGGGAATAGCACCAGTTGATTTTGAAAAAAAAACACACTGTTTTTTATACACTTTTCGATGGTGTCGCTAATAAGAAACAAATTCTAGGAAGTAGTGATATACGGCAAACCTAAGGAAAATGTTGAATTTTAATAATCTGCTTCATTTTTTAAAGTAGGTACGTATCTTTATCAATCATACCTACATTACATACCTTCATTGTTTGAAATGATGCTGTTTATTTTTTTTAACTCGCACCAACAGCGCTAAACAGTTCACAACACTTAGTTCTAATTTCTTTTTTTTATACTTAAGTATCTCTTCTCTCGTTCGGCCAAAGTAAAAGAAAAAAATAATACAATTGAAATTCGAACGGAAAGGGAATTGGTGCCAATTATTTAGATTTTGTTTGACGTTTTGTTGATTACTACTAACTGTTTGCGTACTGTTTCGTATTTTGTTATTATAATAATTTTTAAAAGCAATACCTACTTGAAACTTGAATTTTGTGATTTAAAGTTGGATTTAACTAATGATGATCGATTTGATCTTCTGGAAGCATATTTTATCAATAGGTGCCACTCGCTCTTTGGTCTGGTACCAAAACAAATATCCTCAACGTGATTTCCCCACTGTTAAGCGTCTCCAAAAAATAGTTAACAACCTTAAACAAGGAGGTAGCTTTGTCAAAAGTAAACTAGTAAAGCCACGCATTTGTTATGAATATTTAGAAATAGCTATTTTGACCTATTTTGAGTAATTCCCCGCATATTCCACCCGCAATGCAGCTGAAAACATTCAAGTGTCTCAAGCGCCAATACGATATGTAAAGTAAAAAGGTACAATTATAAATGTTACCGTTCCGGACGTATTATGCAAAAGTTACATCGAGGCGATAGCTTAAGACGTCTTGATTTTTGCAACTGGTTAAATCAATGAATAGACAACGATAGACATTTTCTATGCAATATTTTGTTTTCTGACAATATTTTTTTTCCAATAATGGTATGTACAACCGAAAAACGAAAACGAAACATAAACATTATTGGTCAAACACCAATTCTTTACGGATAACCGAAGGCCATCACCAAGTACGTTTTTCATTTCAAGCCTCATAGCTCAGTTAGTACTAACTCTGCCCTCTGCGCTGTAGGCTGTGGGTTCGATTCCCACACAGGACAAACATTTGTGTGATGAATATAGATGTTTGTTCTGTGTTTGGGTGTTGTATCATATAGTACGTATGTGTTTACAAAAAGTATTTAAGTATTCTATCCGTAATCTAGTTCCCATATTACAAGCTATGCTTAGTTTGGGGCTAGATGGCCCTGTAAAAAAAATGTCCTGTAATATTAAATTGTTGGTGCGGTACTTTGAAGAACCGATTTTTTTTTTCAAAATATATGATGGAACGTTGACCACTTTTAAATATGTAGAAATTTCAAATGAGAGTTGGATAACTTGCCTTTGGCCCAGGCCGCCCAATTATTCTTTGAGCAAGATTGGGCCCTAATGCATAATAGCCGTACCTACCTATAGTGAAAGAGGTGTTGATTCAGCATTTTGGCGACAATTTTAAAGCAACGCATGATCCTGTTCCGTGGCCAGCGAGTACACCGGATCTTACCCCCCTTTATACAAATATGCTACATCGTTCTAACTTCGGTCAATACGAAAAGTAAATTTGTATTAAAATACCAACTCTAGCTTATTTCTGGTGCCCTAAAATGATGTATAGTATTTTAATATATATTTTCAGTCAGTACAAAACTTGATGCCCCCGCACCAAGTGGGTATCCATCTAAAGGATTTCCCCTTATAAAAAAGGGCGTGTTGGTGTCACTATGGATAAATAAATATAGTAAGTGTGCCTGCGTGTCCGACTTTAATAACTTTCAAGCTGCTATTCTTATTTTTATGACATTGTTCATGTGTGTACTTCAGTTTTTTAAAAGGAGCGTAAGCCGAATACCCATTACCGTTCACCTTGCCTATGGCCTTGCCTCTTGCATCGCCTTTCGATTTGCCTCTCGCCCTGTGCTATAGCCTGAAGCGTACCCTGATGGATTTTCTGTGTCACCATGTCCGACATGTTTCGTTGGCCAATAAAGGTCGTCAGTCGTAAGTAAAATGAATAGTCTTTCGTGGCTACCGATCCGAAACAGATACAGCTACAGCTACCTACAACCTACCTTTTATTAATACCATCTGTTGTTCGTGTATTTATATTGATCAGTTTTCGAAGCTCATTTTTTTTTCTCCCTATGAAACTTTTTTTATTCAGTCACAAATCAAAATAAGCACAATATTATTTTAACTTAATTACTATGACGAGGAAAGCAAGGCGAAGGTGCCAACTATATTTTGTTTTATTTTATCATGTATGGCACACAAAACAGAATACGACCAAATAATCAGATATAAAAATTAAACATTAAAGTGGTATTCCAAAGTATATGTACACATCAAGATTTAACAAGTTTAGTTAAGAAGAATGGAGTAGAATAGAATATAATATTTTATTTCAGTCATAAGCAATTAATACATGCAAAATAAATCTTACTACTGAATAAAGAAAGAATGCAAGCATAGGTGCTGGAAAGGTTGCACAATAGCAGAAACTTAGTCCTTAAACCTAGTCATGCATGTCTAAGTAAGACCGTACGGGAGAGAGCCCAGTACAAAAAGAAAATTAATTATAAAATACAAATGATTCGTCACACATCAGGGTCATTTGCACCATTGATGATGCAAGTCTCTGGTGCATACAGTACGACGGGCTCTATACACGCAGGGTTAAAAAGTCTCGTGTAAGACCTTCTTGATGAAAACATAACATGCCTAAAAACACTCTTACTACTAACATCGTTATAAATAGGATTATTTATAGAGATAAATAATCCCATTTATAACGATGACATCATAATGACATAACGGAATACGGAATATACGGAAACCCGTAATAGGAGGAACAAAATGAACGACTGAGCTATGTCGGTGCTCAACAGCTTTATTGTAGGTTCATCGAATAGCTTCCGTTCTGGTATTATATCGTAGTCGCCATCTGAGAAAGCGGCTATCGGTTTTGATCATTAGATAAATAGACAAACAGGTTAAATAATTTGATGAAATGTAGATGGTTGAACGCAGCTGAAAGGACGTTTCAAAGAAGGTAGTTATTGGTTTTAAATAAGAATCAGGAGTTATTAGCACTTTTAAAGTTTAAAAAATCACTTTACCTTGATGCTCTGGCACTAGAGAAATTAAATTTACAGGGTACTTTAGAAATTCGTGAAATGGTTACAGAGTTCCTTTGTACATAGTTAGTTTGATTGTACTTTTTATTGAATAAAATTTACAGATTATCTTCTATTTGAAATTCAATGAAATAACTAATCAAAGCCCAGAGCTCAGAACGTACCGGCTCTCCACGAACTCATAGTCTCCATCCCAAAAGGCTCTTAATAGGTAGCTATATTAAAGCTCTGTCGACACCATCAAATTAGCGCCTTTAGTGACCCTCGGCCGACTCAGCCACCGCACCAGCCCTAACTGATGTCTCAGGCAGATGAAACTTATTAGTATCACTTTGACAGACTCGACAGGCAGACATTGATGTCTCCCATCACCCGGCCACTGTTGGTCTCTCTACCAGATTTTTTTTAAATATGGAGACGAAAGAAGCAAGCAGACCCCCTGATCTTAACTCTTGCCAATAACAAAGCCTAACATGATAAGAACATGACCTACGCTGCACTTCAATGCGCCCGTCATCAACATGAGGCGTAAAGGTGCTAACCGCCAAGTACGGATACTTGGCGGTTAGCACCTTTACGTTAATTTCACCGGCATACCCTGCAAACCGACCATAGCAATGCTGCTTGGCGGCCGAAATTGGTATGGTACTTACCCCGGACCAGCCCTTGCACAAGGAGCTCTACTATTGTAGGTACACCACAGTTTTGACTGAAAACGTGTAGGTTTAGAGACGTTTGAGGCTCGTTTCAGATTGGGAGGCTCCGTAAATCGCTCGCATGAACGTTTACGTACGGACAGACTAACCTGATTTATTGGGCAGGCATTGATTTATTCTAGGCCTTGCTCATGTTTCTGGATAATGAAAAATAAATTGCCCGTGAGAATAGGTCGTGGACATCGATATAAACATGGATGGACGGACATGCTTCATCAATTGTTAGCCAACAAAAACATATCTACAAAATGTTGTGGTTAAATTATGGACATGCTTCATCAGCCTGATGGTAATACGAAATTAAATTAAATAAAAATACTTTATTGCTCACCTTATAAATTATTTTAGTAACTTTCACAGTGTCTTATGGCAAATTTTTATGGGGAAGTGCAGCAGATATAGAAAGCATTTTTACTCTGGAAAAGAGAGCTGTACGGGCAATTTATAAAATGAAAACTCGTGACTCTCTCAGGGAACGTTTAAAGAGATTGGTATTCTAACAGTCAGCGCCCAATAAATTTATGAAAATCTAATTCTGAACATTAATTAAGAACATTGATGAGTTTAGTAAAATAAATGATGTACACAGTGTTAATACTAGAAATAAAAATAAACTTGACTTATCTAGATATCGCTTAAGAAAAGTAAATCATTCATTCCTCAAAGCGCCACCAAACTTTCTGCTTGTATATTGAAATGGTATATAAAGAATAATATAATTAAAAGTGCCTACTACAAAATAAGTGACTTTATCGACACAAAAACGCGTAGCCCGATGTTGCCAACTGAATTGTGATTTTTCAATGTTAACAAACTGCCCATTATATTAGGTAGGTATATTATTAGGTAGTTAGGTAATAATAAATGTTTTAAGATACTATTAAGTATTTAGGTTTATGATGTAAGTACCTACTTGTAATGTTATTTAAATTATTATGAACTCTGTATACCTAAATGTTGAATTGATCATCAAAAAATTAACCAGCCCGAGATTCTTGCCCAAGATTCCGAACAGGCGGTAGATTTGACGTTTCAAAATGATCCTAAAAAATCTTTATGACTAAAAATCTTTGACTTTGACTTTGATTAAAACTGGATAACTTTCTTTAACACAATGGGCGCTAGTATAACTTAGACGCGCGATTTCTTCCTGACCACCTTTGGATTGAGAGGATTTTATGGCTAAAGGAGGCCACAGTACAGAAAAGTACAGTAAAATAACTCTTTTTTTTAGTACGACGGGAAAGCGCTTGGATTTATCTCATCGGGTTTCAAGTTATGATAAGGCTGAAGGTTGAAGTGCACTTCACCAGGCATCCTCAAAAAACTGAGGCACTGGCTTTCTTACCTCTAAATGCCAGAACTCAACAATTTAAGAATTGTTGTTGGCGACAGAAGTAGGTAAGATGGTGATAGCTAGCCAGGCGGACTAAATCAAAGTCCTACTAAACCAAGTACAATATTGTACTCCCCTGGTGATCGAACCCGGGACCTCTGGATCAGACATCTGTAGGTTAACCACTAGAACACAGAGACGGTTAACTACTAAAGAGACATAAAGGTCAATACAGACAAGCAGTCAACCGAGCGATAGAATATAATGTTTTAATAATAGAATACCCGCACTAAATAATTGGCTTCTGATTTCGAATTCAAAATTATACGATGAAATGATCGTCAATGATTTATCAAACATCCCTACATCCAATTATGATTTTATTGGAACAAATTTAATCACAGCCAGCTTCCAATATCACACTGAAATAACGTAACGTTTTTCATCTGTTAAAATGTCAACTTAATATTACAGACAAGAGCAAACTATTATGCAAATTTTAATACAAATATGATATTAATATACATGTTTGTTGGGTTGTGCGATGTGCTGTTATTTTATCACGTTTATTTAATGAAAAATGCTACTCATTTTCAATTGGAACATAATCAATGCAGGCAAGTAATTAGAAGTTTTTTTATGGAAAAGAAAAGTCTGCTAAGAAGTTGTTTTGATAACATGTATCTCGAACTTAGGTTGTTTGGTTTTTCTTTTGCATCCAGAAACCTTTTGATTTTTATTTTGAATACATTTGAAGCTGACCAAAATCTATGTCCTTCATTGAGCCGATCGTTTATATATTTATAGCTATTAATATATAAGTATACTTGTTTATTGATTTTTTCGAAGCGTTTTTTCATTCATCATGATTTTTTATGAAAAATAAAGCTCCAAAAGAAACCAAAAAGGTAGTGACATTTTCATAGAAAAACTAGTGATGCGCCCGTTACTTTGTTCGCGATATCGAATGGAATTTCGTCGAATCCATTTTAGTGCACCCCTAAACTACAACGGCAACCTAACCTTGCGTTGATCATCAGTGATATAATCATGCAACGAAATGATTTAATATATCAAGATAATAACGCAGCACACAAGAATCACTCATCTTTGTAATTTTTAATATAGATTAAACTGCAACTAGCCTAGTACGATCTTCTTAATCCTTCATAATCTAAAAATATTAAGAGATAGTCCACAGTAAGGTCTTTGTCGATTTTCTGCTTCAAAATTCAATTCCATTTTGAAGCAGAAAATCTAATTCAATTTTGTAATTTTATGGAGCGCTACTCAATTTGTCTGTAAAGAATCACTGTGACATTTTTTTATTTGGCGAGGTTATGTTTCGTACAACGAACGAACTTGTGAATCCTTCATAATTTAAGAGTACCTAATAATTATGAGACTGTATGAGACAGTATTGTATAACTTTAAAGAAAGGTCTGTGCTTATTTACTGCTTAAAATGTGTTTATTTTTCAATTTTCTTATTTTATGGAGCGCTATTCGATTTGTCTATATCAACTTACTTAAAAACAAAGGATTTGATGCGAGTCAATTTTATTTAACATGGTGCGAAATAGATGTTTGTTTTCTTTCTATCGGTATTGGCACACCTGCGACGCTTACTCTGCCAATGTCGATTATTTTTTTATCAAGTGAGAAAATCCGCGCTACGACCCTAATGTCTTAGAAGAAAAATAATTTCTTAAAAGAAGAGAGTTAATAGGCACCTTCTGGGTAGGTCTTTCCCTCCATCGTAGTTTTCATTCTTTTATGTTATTTTTTTATTTTATTTTATTTTATTAGGAAAAACAAACAATAATGCTTAAACATATTAAATAGGTACAACATATTAGTTTATAACTAGGGTTATCGTAGACTTATTATAAGCATAACCCACAAGGTTTTTCTCAGGTTAATAAAGTTCTTGGCAAGGGGTTGGGCAAATTTCGAGATCAAGAGCCAATCCATTCTTTACTAGTGGTTCTGTACGAACAGTAGACCTCGCGAGTCCTTATAACAGTGCAATAACCGATGCTTTCCTCTTTAACTTTTCCTTTTAGACTCTTGAGCAAACAGAGAGAGAAAGCTTATAAGCTTTAGTGATTACTCGTGTTCCCCTGGTCCTAAGAGGTCAAATCTGATGTCTTCGATTTCGTCTCGCAAAGGTGGAGAGGACTAATAAATGAATATATTATTCTTTATTGTACACAACTTAATAAGAAAAATAAAATACCTACCTAATGGTTACAAGTTGAGATGAGGCCGAAGATAGAGGCGCACTTCACCCGGAATCCTTAAATAACTGAGGAACTGGCTATTTTACCTCTAAATGCCGGAACACAACAATCTTAGAATTGTTGTTATGGAGACAGAATTAGACAAGATAATGGTAGCTAGCCAGGCGGACTCAAACAAATTCCTACCACCAACCAAACCAAGCACAATATTATACTACCCTGGATCTGGAATCGGTGGGCGAATCTCTAGACCACAGAGGCGGTATATTAGAATACACAACAAAATACATCCCAATTGCATTACGATCTAGCCAAGTGGTAGGCTAATGAGTAATTCAAAACTGACCTAGATTTACATCGAGTTATAACTAAGAATGAGTCCGATAGCACTTTTCTTACTGTCTCTATCTAAGGTTATTCACTTTTTTCATGTGTATTTTTATGTAGCACTAGCACAAACACTACATTATTGTATTATTTACATTACAACTCGACAGGTTTAGTTATTTTGAGTCACTATGTCCGTGTCTTGATTGATATGAAGAAATATTTATTATTGTCTTTTTCTCACGTTGCTCATACTAGGACTGGACACTATCCATCAATTTGGAAACCTCAAGATAAAAGTGACTACTCCTAATTCGTGAGGTATGTTAATCGATGATACTCTGATGCACATATATTTGTACAGGTATTGGTATGTTCATTATCATTCTTTCCGAACCCAGTTCTGAAGCAGCAATTTTATGTAAAGCGTATTTATATGATAAGATAAAATATTTGTTTGACAGAAATAAACACACGTAGATAAAGATATACAGAATATATAAAACTAACAACATGAGATAAAATAAAATAAAATTAAAATATAATTTATTAAAACGATACCAAAATATAACAAAACAAATACAGTAGATTAAGAAATACACAGTGAACCTTTTAACTACATAATTGACCGAGCGAGCGAAGCGAGCAAATCGTCTCAGTTTCGATATTGGCCAAAAATGCCTGTCTGTCGGCTGTCGGTTTGTTCTCTTTTCAACCGAAGGTTGCATTTTCAACCGATTTTGATGAAGAAAATTGATACATTATGTTCCTTGATTTATTAAAATTTTTAGTCGATCGCGATCTTCCATCCGGGGGAAATAGGGGGATGTTTGCATTTGCAGGGGGATGAAGCATTTTATTAACGGATTTCAAATAAATTATAAAGACACACTAAGAATTTAATTTTTCACAAGATGTTGCAAAAAAAAAAGAGGAAGTGGATGGGAAAAAGGTGAGAAATTTGAAGCAGAATTTAATTTTTTGACTTATTATGAAAAATGTATACCTACGTATACCAATCAGATTACGATGATTACAGATACGCCGTCCTCTCCGCCATTGCGAGACGAACTCGTAGACACCAAATTTGACCTCCTAGAACCAGGGGAATACGAGTAATCACTAAACCTCTATTTGCTCAGAAGTCTAAAAGGAAAAGTGAAAGAGGAAAGAGGTTTATTACATGATTATAAATTACATGGTTATAAGGGCTCGCGAGGTCTACTGTTCTTACAGAACCACTAGTACCTTTTACGGTTCATGAGATGGCTGACAGACAGGCGGACGGACAACGGAGGAGTAGTAATAGAGTCAAGTTGTCACCCTTTGGGTAGGGCCAAAACAATTACCAGCTCCTTGCCCTGCCGACCCCACCTATAATGGGATACACAAGCTGGGCTCCGGCCTGAACGTGTCTTCTGACATGATGATAGTTTCGGCTAAAATTTGAAAGACTTCCCGCCTGCCTGACGTCAACCGTCCTTGGGAATACTCGGTTGTAGGATTATGGGATAAGAATTATGTAAATTAAGTGGATAAGTAGGGCAGATGATGTTATTATCCCGGGAGATTGACGAGTGTGACTCTAGTTAGAGCAGTCCGGGATTGTTTACCCGGCCAGGGAGAACCATCCTCTGTAATAACAAATTTGCCCACAAAAAGTTTCTAAAGCCATTTCTAAGTACCAATACCTACAAAATATGTTCATTCGCCGCAAATGTTTTACCAGTGTTGTGGTCAGAGGATTGCTTGTTATCTCAATCGCGGTCGAAACAAAAGGGTAATTCCACAACAAAAACATTGCTAGCAAAATATTATCAACAACTTCCTTTGTTGCCCTAAAACCAACTAGTAACACAACTAGTACAACTAGGCAGAAAAAACTAGGTGAACTTATTTGAATAGAGGCAGTGGTCTAGTGGTAGGGCGTCTGACTCTCGATCTGGAGGAGAACATAGGAGAGGTTCAGATACCGGTGGCACATCTTTGAGATTTTTCATTTTAATTTCTTACTGCACTAACTGGTTAGCCAAACCATGCCGCAGACAGTTACATGTAAATCACATTTGTAATAGCATTATTTATACACACACTTAATTAAAATACACATTTACCTTTATTAAATACTACTTATATCTAACTCTTTAGAATTATTCTGCTCAAAAGATACTATACATTTATTTATACCTAAAGAAATTAAAAAAAAGAGATGTTTGTTTCCAGTTAACTCGTGCATTTCCGTTCAGACGGTCGTTTTCGTTCGTTAAACAAAGATGTTTCAACATTTCTTGCTGGCATAATTAATAATAAATAAATATGACAGGACATTAATTTCACACGGCACCATCTAGTCCCAAACTGAGCATGGCTTGTAATATGGGAACTAGATTACGGAAATAATACTTATATACTTTTTGTTTGTAAATACCTACATATAAGTATGCATTCAATACAACACCCAAACGCACAACAAACATCTCTGTGGTGCCTGGTACACACAAGATAAGTCCGAAATTGGTCATTTTCTGATTTTTCATCACACAAAGTCTATTTTTTTCCCTCTTTCGTTTGATCTATATTACGTAAGTCTACCCATGCTAGAAGTATACCTACGCAATAGTTTGATCTATGAAACAAGCTTCAACCAAATGCATTTATCAGAATTTATCCACTTATTGAAGCTTCGAGTTAAGTTTGCGGTACATTATCGCTCCGAGACACTGTTGTGATTGGTCAAGGCGCTTAGCAGACTAGTTCTTTATTGAAACGTTTTAGTTGTCATTTGGAAGCCGGTTGAAACTTAAATCGTGTGCAAAGATTGTTTTGATGCAAAATTTTGAGATAATTAAACGGATTTGAATCAAAATAACTGAAAGAAAGTCACGAATTGAAAACTTAGTGAGACTCGTACGTGGGGAAGTAAAAAGTTCAGCGAATACTCGTCAAAGAGTACAAGAGTAGAGAGTTAAGTTTTACAAAATCAATACGCGGATTTTGATACGAGTTCTACCTATTGCAGTACTGATGTTTTAGATGTAAACTGTTCCGGAGTTTTTGGCCTAAATACATCTTATGTTCCTAGTGTGGTTGCAAACTGCGGAGATCAATCAGTTAAATCCGAGGATTCATTGCCGCTTTCATGAAATCTCGAACTGGCACTTAATGATCATCCCATAACATTGTAGAATCAGTTGAACTTACTCATCATAATTCGTTGCAGCCTTTGTTAAACTTTTAATCAAAACTCAAATGAAGATTTTAGCTCTGGATCTACTGATATTTGACAACCACCGCAGATTGAGACCATTCAAAATCTCCTACTGCTGTAGGAGATGTTTTTTTGCAAGATTCGGCTGATGAAGGTACTCAATGATCAATGATAATGGTGAATCAACACAACCGCTATTAAACACAACTAGCAAAAAAGAGAAAGGGAATGATCCTATGCAACGGAAATTGTGACATATACGTACTGAATGTCGTACTAAAAAGGAATATTTAACTGCGAAAGGAAAATATATCCCAGCCACGATACCCTCAAATGTCGGGCGCAATACCACATTAAAACCGAAAAACTTGATTTGGTAAAAATGTTTTTTTTTACATTTAGTATAGTTAGTTAGATATTTTTTTTAGCGGGACTTTGATATCTGAATATTTATTGATTAGGTAATTAATAATAATAAATCAAAATCATGTTCTTCTTTTTAGGGATGGTAATAAATAGCCTTGGTGTCAGCCTTTACAAGCCGCATAGACTGAGGTAATAATAGGTGTTTTTTTTTGTGACAACAGGTAAATAGTAACTAATATGTTGGAGAAAAAAACCTTGTATTAATAATTTGTGATTAAGTATAGTGTCTCATTAATACTAGATGTACCTACTCAAACGTTTAAATACGCCTAAAACGAAAATCAGGAAAGCATAATGTTAGGTAAAATGTTGATAAGTAGTAATATATAAGTGTAAATCTATGAAAAAAAAAGGTGGACTGTTTGGTAAAAATTGATAAGTACCTTTAATTTTTCAACTAGACCACTTTTTACTATTATATCCGTTAATAATTAAACATTATCCTAAACAATATATGATTACAAAAAAAAATGTTTCCCAAAGTGTCTTAATCGATTTGTACCATTTTTTTCAAACTTCAAATGCTCTTCCTGTAAAAACCAATTTTTGGACTTATCGTACAAATACCAAACACCACAGCTATATTCATCACACAAATATTTGTCCTGGGTGAGAATCGAACCCACAATCTAAGACTAAGCTCAGAAAGCAGACTTACTACCAACTTAGCTGTGAAGCTTGTCTAATCTATTTAATCGACTAGAAAAAACAGTCCACGCGACAAATGTATAGGAAACGTTAGAAAATTGCATTATCTAATCGACTTGAATAGTTGTCCTAAAGTTTTTTAAATTTCATAGAATATTCACTACACTACTCATATATTCAGATCAATCCATCAACAGCTTGAAACTAGATTCATCAATAAAACTCAACATAATCTTATGCTTTGCATAACTATAGTCCTTTATACATATTCCATTGACTTCGATAAAATCAGCCGGGTAGTTGACAAAAGATTTCAAATAACAACAGGATATTCGGACCGAAACTTACCTTACTCCGTACCCACATCCCTAACTTTGGGGTCCTTGATCGTGATTGATGGAATAAGTTTAAGATGTTAGGACGCGCATGCCAAGAAAATTATGTGTTCTATTGTTTTAAGGCCCACTTGAACAAGTTAGAGTTTTCAGCCAACGATTGCGTAAAAAACGTTAATTAAACTGAAAATTAAAAAGAATGTCGTATTATTGTGAGGCTCGCTTCATGAGACCTCAACCTTACCCAGGCAAGCCAAGGCCAAGAGCATACCCATCGCGAACTAAAAAACGATAATAACACCCATTGTACCAACGAGTCTATATGTGAAATGGCTTAGCTTCAGCGATCATATCTTCCACAATACTAGAGCTATTTACTTTGAAATTAATATATGTTATAGTTCAGGATACATGCTAGAACGTTTGTGTTTCGAAAATATGATTATATAAAATTTTCTTCATAGAAAAAAAATCCAAAGTTGACTCTAATTTGCGTCTATTACTAACCGACCAACCAGGCTGTCCACCTAGTTGGTCGGTTGGTAATTTTTTTTTCTTAACCGACAACCTCGTTTGTCTGTTGTTTTTTTTTTTCTTAACTTATATAGTACCTCAGATTAGCAACTCAATGCAACTTTATTCTAGCTTGGAACTAAGATATAGTAATAATAAAGGTGACATTGCTGTGCGCTATACCACTTATGACCACCAGATGACAGAAATATGTGCGTATTTCTACGTTTTTTTTTTTACGGTAAAATAAATATGATTTTGAAAATCGAAAACACAGACCGTCTGGTGTATACTGTGTTTATTTACTGTACAAAGTTTCAAGCCCTAATTGGGCGTATTTATTGAATGGCGAACATTTTTGGTATAAATCTTTAAATATTTTTTTTCTATGGAGATAAATTTATGTAGTCGTGTTTTCGAAACACAAGCGTTCTAGCATCTATCCTGAACTATAGCATATATTAATTTCAAAGTAAATGCTATAGTATTGTAGAAGATATGATCGCTGAAGCTAAGCCATTTCACATATCATAGACTCTTAACCGACACTTTGACACTTTGGTTAGTAATTCGTAGCTTAGTTGCGGATTACACAGTTACAATTGATTTCCTGGTCACGTTAAGTCCTTATGAGCAAAAGGTTTGACTGACAACTTATTTAAGGGACCCATAATAAAATACTGTATGGCTGGGACTATATAAAAAAACAACACTTAAATAAGAAGACGAAAACCGCTTGGCAATGTTTTTCCCCTCAGGTATTTTTAATGCTCTATTCCACTGAGTTCAACTGAAAGTTCAACTCGTTGAACTAATAAATTGTTTTATTATTCCAATTAGGTATTTCAACTTTGTAAATACTTTGCAAAAGTTGAAAAAAATGAATATTTTATCCAGTAAGTTCTATTGAAATAAAACATTGTTAAATTGGGTACCACGTTTGTTTATTCAGCCACTAAATTTGGAATGAAGACATATGCTGGACATAGCATACTTTTTATCCCGATATTCCTACGAGAATGGGATTATCCGCTAGTGAAACGATTACATATCATAATATTAGGTCCTTACATATGAAATTGGCGTTTTGTATGGGAGGAACATAAAGGCAATTTTTTCATATTAAAATATATTTTATTAATCAAAGTATGTACCATTGCTATCTATACACTTTTGCCATCTTATAGGTAGTTCATTGATCCATTTACTAAAAAAACCATTCGGACGGGAATCAATGAAATCTTTGAAAGCGGTTTGGACTGCCTCATCGGAATTGAATTTTTTTCCTTGCAAGAAGTTATCCAAATTTCGAAAAAAATGGTAATCTGTTGGAGCAAGGTCCGGAGAGTACGGTGGATGTCTTAGACATTCCAATTGAAGCTCCTCTAATTTGGTAGTCGTCTGTTGGGCCGTGTGTGGTCTAGCGTTGTCTTGAAGCAGCAGTGGCGTAGAGCGATTGAAAAGTCTCGGTTGTTTAACAGCGAGCTTTTCCATCATGGTTTGCAGTTGCTGACAATAGACATCAGCCGTAATCGTCTGACCAGATTTAAGAAAGCTATAGTGTACGACACCGGCACTAGTCCACCAAACGCTTACAAGTAACTTTTTTTGAGTCAATTTTCGCTTGGGGCAAGATTTTGCTGGTTCACCAGGGTTCAGCCATTGCGATGAGCGTTTACGATTATCGTACAGGATCCACTTTTCATCACATGTAATGATCCGATTTAAAATTCCTTCATTATTGTGCCGGTTGAGTAATGTAACGCAGCAGTCGACGCGCGTTTGTCGGTTTGCTTCACTCAATTAATGAGGTACCCACCTTTCAAGCTTTTTCACCTTCCCAATTTGCTTCAAGTGGATTAAAACGGTTTTGTCACTAACACCGCAGCCTGCAGCTAACTGTGATGTGGTTTGCGATGGATCTGCTTCCACAATAGCCTTCAATTCATCACCTTGGTCTCCGGCCGTCCACGGGGCTTGTTCTGCAGGTCGAAATTTCCAAAATGAAATGTAATGAAATAGATCTTTTTCATAGCTTTCCTTTTAACTAAAAACGGATAGTCTAGGACGAGTAGTTTCAGAGATATTGCCGTTTGAAGTTTGACAGCTGTCATTAAAAATGTAGATCTTGGTCATAGCTTTCATTTTAACTAAAAACGGATAGTCTAGGACGAGTAGTTTCAGAGATATTGCCGTTCGAAACTAGAATAAAGTTGCGTTGAGTTGCTAATCTGAGGTACTATAAGTATAAGTATACCCGTAAGGTTACAACAAAGAATGAATGTTACAACTAAACAAGATCACAGCCATGTTTTGCTGTGCAAACTTGCGTTTCCCTAATGAAACCTCTCTCGTTACTTGACGTAGTAATAAAAACCACAGAAACCCTAGCATAAGTCTGAATGTATTACTATCGTCCGCTATACATTGAAGTGGCTGCGTTGAGTATGCTTTGTCTTTCGTTCCCAGAGTGACTGGTAGGACCAATAAAGGTACCAATAAGATGACCAATAACCACCTCTGTGTGTCTAGTGGTTCAAACCACCGATTTCAGATCCAAAAGTCCCGGGTTCGATCCCCAGGGGAAGACAATATATTGCTTGGTTTGGTTGGTGGTAGGACTTTGTTAATAAATATTTTTTTCAATATCAAGATAATATAAGATAGTTCCTCAGACAGATAAATAGGTCGATCATTATTTTGTAGAAATCGCCTTTGGACTGCACCATGACTAAGTAAGCTGGCGTATGTAATATGTAAGCAATTACATCGAAATGGTTTAGTGTTCTTACACTAAACAAAACAAATTCAAATTCAAGTGATCTTTCACTTGAAACAAACCATTCCATTTTAACATTGTTGGGGGATTAAACATGGCCTTGTTATTCAGATGCAAACGTTCAAAAATATACCACCGAGCTAAGGCCATGAAAGGAATAAGTATCAGATCAAAATCAAATTGTTACACAAAACTCCGTTCATATCGATCGTTAGGTTCAGCTTAGACATTTAACTGATGTATTTACAAAGCATACTTGCATAATCTGTTTGTCTTTTTTAGTTCTAAGTTCTGCCAAATGTACTTTGCCAATTCTAACTATGCGTTGAATTCATTACTTTTAACAGCCCTGTTTTTGCAAAACAATGAAGACTTAAAATTTACAACTTTCAGCATGTTTAGACTTTGACTTCCGAGAAGTCACGGTGATTTTCAAAATCAAATATCGTTTGTTCAGTAAGATTTTTTAGGATCTTCTTAAATCGTCTAATCTAGAGCTTAATATTTTGATGATCCTGAAAATTAAAGTCAAAATGTCTTTTTTTTTCAGTCTTTTTATCAGTCGGATACTATTCGGAAGTTTCTATCGTTGTATTTGGCTACCAGCCCAGAGTCTTGTTAGAAAGTTCTCAGCTTATACGCTCAAAGAAACTTAAAGGTGCAATAAAATAAATAAGGTTAATTTTCTTTCTGTAAGGCAAATTTTTGTCACCACAAAGCAAACAACACCATTGTCGTGGGTGTGCACACTCTACCTGTGTTACAGTGTTAATAGCTTGCTTCTGTAGGTATTGTAGTTGTAGTTTTATTTGAATACTTATATTAAATCTTTTTATTATTGTTCGCCATGAATTTTCTTATATTTCAGTATGTTATATCATGTTTTTTATTAATCAAATGTATGACTTTAGCATTTAATTATTTAATATGCTTATGTATGTAATTTTACAAATAATCAAAATAAAACTAAGATCATTTTATTTCAATAGCACAATTTTAAGTTCTCACAGGGTCTTAGGACCGTTTTGAGTCCAGGTTGAAAAACAGCGCCCTCTGGGTACATTAATGCTGAGCCGAGACTTTTTTGCTACTGTAGCACACACACGCCTGTTACCGTTATGTGTTTCATTTATTTTTAAGTACCTACCTACCTTCTTAATTTCCTGTTGCTTAAAATACTAAGACGTACTTACAACACTAAGACGCATAGAGTACCCAAGACAAATAGGAAGAAAACTTCTTCTCACATCCTTGTATTTGTACTTCACAGCTAGAGCAGCTTAAACCCGTAAGTTCACCAAAGTAACCTTACTACCTACCTTTTTTTTCTACCTCTGACGAGTCATGTAACCATGGCTTTATTTTATTGTTAAAATGCAGTGCAAGCCTTTCTTTTATTATTTCATTTGATTTCCTTTTTTACTTTACTGCTCTGGAGGATAGCTAGATGTTGGGATTATTTCTGTGTGACCTCTTGCTCTGCCCCTATAAGGAAAAAAAGAAGAAACATAAACGACTATCTGTGTCATCGCCGCTAACAATAGACCGATATTTTTATAGGCTATTATTTAAACGGTCAGACAATTAAAAGAGGTTATGGTCAACTCCAAAATGCATTTTGTCAGCAACCCAAATAAAGACACCAGATCAGGAATAATGGTGTGTGGTCTACACACCATTATTCCGGATCTGGTGTCTTCACTCAGCATTGGCTGCATTTGGCAACAGGTTGAAGGAGCAGAAGAAGACATTATAACTTCGTCAAAAGCTCCAGATAAATGAACTAAATCGCGAAATTTATTCAATGCCCTCTAGTGCATAAATTGAATACTGTATTGGGTGCAATATTGTAGCTTAAGTAGGTATATAACAATCACGAATTTTTCACCTTCGAGCATTCACCAATCTTCAAGATCCACGCTCTGAGTTGCTTCTTATGAGGATCACCTTCTAGGAGTCAAAAATACGAGTCAGAGGCATCTCCAAACTTATGTTCAGAAAATGCCTACGGTTTGTTACATAAGTATTTAAAAAAATGTATCGAAGTATTATATCCGTAATCTAGTTACGATATGAAACTTTACTTAGTTTGGGGATATATGGCGATGTGTTAAATGTCCTGTAGCACGTGTTTAGTTTTAGTAAGCCTTCCTTCGTTATTCCGGAAGAGGATGTTAGCATTCTCCAGTGTATTCCAAGCTTTACCCAGTGTACCTGCGACTGCAAACAGCGCCAACGGAATCGCACGGTTCAATTGCAACTCAAATACAGACGCTCACTTATTGCACGGTGCTACATTGCAGCTACAAAATGTTCGGCTATTTTTGGACAGTATTTTTTTTAATTTCCCACGGTGAACCCAATCCTTCAAAGTTGTGTGATAACAAGCTTTATTTACTTTTATTGTTTGTGCTTCTTAGCTGTATAAGGCTGGAGTTTTTGGTGTATCCGATATTGGAATGGATTCTTTATCATTAACTAAAATAGCGACTATTTTTTTATTGTACGTCGAGGAAGCGCATGGCCTTCATGTCACCTGGTTACAAGTTAAGATAAGGCCGAAGGTAGGGGGGGAATTCACCCGACAATCCTTAACATACTCAGAAACTGGCTATCTTACCTCTAAATGGCTGAACACAACCATTTTAGAATTGTTATTATGACGACGGAATCAGGTAAGATGGTGGTAGCTAGCCAGGCGGACTTTAATAATGTCCTACCACCAACCAAACCAAGCACAATATATTGTACTTCTCATGGGGATCGAATCCGGGACCTCTGGATCTGAAATCGCTGGGTTGAACAGAGGCGGTTAAAAATAGTAATTATTTGTTAGTGTTCCTACCCCTACACTGCAAAAGGATGCTACATTGAAAGAAATTAAACGTTTCTAGTGCCTCTGGCTTGGGCTGTGCGTCAATATATTTACATAAAATATTCCAAATTACATACATTTAGTTACCACATTTAACAATGTAATTTATTTTTGTACACTACTAAGTTGGCCCATTGAACAATTTGGACGTAGTTCTGTCTTCATCTTCAGTTTGTGGGTTCGATTCCTACCCAGGACAAACATTTGTGGGTTAATGTAGATTTTCCTTCTGTGTTTTCTTGCATTGCATAAGTATACATTTATTAAAAAAATACAGAAGTATTCTAGCCGTAACCTAGTTCCTATATTGTAAGCTTTTCTTAGTTTGGGGCTAGATGGCGCTGTGTGACATTATTGTCCTGTAATATTGATTTATTATTTTCTATGTTCTTTTTTTTATACAACTAGGAGACGGGACAAGCAAAGAAAATCCACCTGATGTTAAGTGCATCTCTTGCCTATAACAATGCCTTACTGCGTAGGTCACATCTACAAAGAAAAAAGCCTACACGGCACTGCATTGCGTTCGTCAACATGAGGCATAAAGGTGCCTTGCGTTCCTGTAATTTCAACGGCAACCATACCCTTTCAACCGGAACACAGCAATGCCGCTTGGCGGCTGAAATAGGTTTAGTGGTAGAACTTCCCGGACGAGCCCTTTCACAAGGGGCTTTACTACTCTTAGAATATTTATATGTACTTATTAAAATGAAAATCGTCAGCGTAACTGCTGAGAATCCAATGAGTTATTGTGTACGAAAATCAGCTGTGCTCAGATGGTAGGCTGTGTGTAATACACCGCACATAACAACACCATAGCTAAATAATGTGAGGAAATGACGCGATTTATCTCAGCCAATCGTGTACTCTCCCTATAACATATACAGGGTGTAAAACCACAAATTGGACTCGCTTTGCTTTTTATTTCTTCACATTTTTTGCCCTCTTTCTTTACTGTACGACGGAAGCTCTTGGTCTCAAGTTATGATGCCGAAGGTGGAAGCGCACTTCACCCGGTACCCAATGCACCACATAGTTTTAAAATTGTTTTCTACCTACATATATTTAGTCTTAATTCTAATTTAATATTTATCTTAGATTTAATCACATTTTATTTTAAATGTAGATAGTTATTATGCGAAATAAATTGTTATTACTATTTTGTTCTTTGATTTTTATCAACTCAACTTATTTAAGTCGGAATTATCTGGCGTACACGGGCCTAAGCCAAGTGCACGTCAGAATTATTATCCTCAACAGTCTGAGGAACTTGCTATCTTCCTAAAAAAGCCGGAACACAACAATTTAGAATTGTTACGGCGACGGGCTTAAGCAAGATGGTAGAAGGATAATATAGGATAAAATACCCTCGCCCGAAAACAAAACTAACTTATCATAAGTTATAAAAAAACACCTACAAGCCTTTTTTTTCATTAAGTTTAGGTCAAAACCTAACTTAAAATCTTGCACATACAAGGATGAGGTCTATGATGGAGTGATACGACCCATAAGGTTCCTGTTAATTCTTCTTGAAGTAATTAGTATAGTGGTTCGCCCACCGGGTTCAGATCCAGAGGTCCCGGGTTCGATCCCCAGGGCGAGCAATATTGTGCTTTGGTTGGTGGTAGGATATTGTTTAAGTCCGCCTGGCTAGCTACCACCATCTTACCTAATTCTATAGCAATAATAACAATTCTTAAATTGTTGTGTTCCGGCATTTAAAGGTAGATAGCCAGGTCCTCAGTTTGATGAGGATTCCGGGTAAAGTGCATTCCAAGTGTGTATAATTCAATGTTTTTGAAAGCGCAATATTGAATGTTACATCAAAGGTGGAAACAACCTTCCTCTTCTGGATTTGATCTAGTTGCCCGGAAAAAATAAAAGCGCGATGACTACGATAAGATGCGATTGCGGAAAACATGGCACTCTTACAAAGCACTTCATGATTTATAACATTAGACCGGTATGTAGCATATTTAAAAACCTGACACGGAAGACTAGAGAGGCGAATAGTATTAAGACCAACATAATGTTACAACCTAGATCTACAAACAACACATTCTTTTCATTTCAACAAGCCTCACAGCTCAGTTGGTAGTAGCTCTGCCTTCTGCGCTGTAGGTTGTGGGTTCGATTCCCACCCAGGACAAACATGTGATGAATGTAGATGTTTGTTTTGTGTTAGGGTGTTGTATTGTATGATAAGTATGTATTTACAAAAAAAAAAGTATTTATGTATTCTATCCGTAATGTAGTTCCCATATTACAAGCTATGCTTAGTTTGGGAATAGATGGCGCTGTGTGAAAGTAATATCCTGTAATATTTATTATTATTATTTATTTATTTCATTTTATTTCATTTGTCATGGAATCTTTGGTACGCCTTGTACATACCTACAGCTTCTTGAACATCTGTATTCGCGTTCTAGCACAGCCGTAATTCATCATAATGTAACCGCGACAAGGCGGGAATATTGCCAATTTCCGGAATGTGCGCGGTAACGTTAATCTGTGCGACTTTGTACCGAACGAGTTGCGGCTTATTGACAAGTATTCATGTCATCGCGAAGTAGTAGGCAAAACCTCATTCAACTTTGCAATAAAATAATATACGTAAGTGGATGGTGAGTGGAAACTAACCTTTTGGATCAGAAAGTTGAATTCCTAAAATGTTAGTATGAAAAAAGTTGAATTCGCAGCATGTTGGATCCCCCGAGGTTCCTCTTGTGCCAATCGCGATTCCAAACAGGCAGTAGACAGAAGAGGGTTTACAAAATGGGTCCCAGAGATTCATTAAGAGGCAAGTTTCAAGAAATAAATAAATTGACTATGCCCTGCCAATATATTTACGAAAATGTAATGTACGCGCGTAAAAACATAAGTTTATTTGATAATAAGAATAAACTTGCTGTTCCCACAACTAGGCTCCAAAAGGTTAATAAATCGTTCATAGGGCAAACTGTTCGCTTTTATAATAAATTACCAAGTGATATGTTAAGCTTGACAAATAATAAATTCAAAAATTTTGTAAAATAAATAATCCAGGAAAACTAATTATAAAATTTCAGATTACCTAGAAGATAAGAAAGCCTGGCATTCAAAAAATGAATTTGCTCCAGTAAATAAATTGTAATTAGAATTAGATAATTTTAAGCTATTGTAATGGATCAAAAAAACTAGCCCGAGGTTCTTGCCTTTCTCCTTGTGTGCTGGTCGTGATTACGAACAGGCGGTAGATTTGACGTTTCAAAGTGATCCTAAAAAATCTTACTGAATAAATATATTTGACTTTGACTTTGACTTAGGTATCAAATGAGAGGTACTACCTTCCATCAAATCTAAGAAATAGTTGTAATAATATAATAATAAAATAGTTGTGTAAATAATCATATTTATTAAACATTCCTGTACATTCATCTATATTTGAATCTCGTAAAACTAGTTTAAAGCATAAACAATCAGTAAAATTGTGAATGAGGTTGACGTTTATACAATTTTATGTCATTAAGTTGTTTACAGTAGTGCTGAGACAGTTTAAAATTCTTGAGTTTCCAAATAATCGGTAAAAATATTGAAATAATTTAATTCATCGAACCGACTTTTTGGAGGAAATTCAGTGATATGGTTTCGTGTAGTGCGCGAGTGACCAAAATTTAGTTCAGTAGTTCTTCGAATTACTTGTCATGAATAAATATACGTACCTAAATAAATAAAAAATATAATCATATTACTAGTACGAGTAGTTCGCCCCGAACTGAGATCTCGTGATGTCTGGTTTGTAACGGAGATTAATTCTCAATAGAAAGTAATTAACAAACGATAAAAGTGTGTTTTCAATATAACTTTCTCACTTTACTTAAGCATTTTTTCTATGAGGTGGTTCGAGGTTCTCTTGTTGCTAACGTAATGTAATATCCTTTCTAACATAAAACAAAGGTTGATGTCGTTTTGAAAAGGTAAAAATTGTATTTCTTTTATTTAAAACCTCAAAAACTACCCCACTTTTCAAAAATCCCCCGCCACAATCAAAATCTATTTACGTTATTTCTATTCAGTTTAAACTTCATGAAAATCGGTTCTAATAGGATAATCTGTTTGAAAGTTATGCCGTCACAAACATTGCCACATACATACAGTGCCGAATTTCCCAATTATCTGTTATGGCATGGCATTTGTCTTTCGAAATCAATCGCTTTTACCGAATATTTCTCGAAATTTTACTCGATATTTCTTTGTCTCATAAGCTTGACACTTTCAATACGTCACTTGAAGTTCACTCCGTAGGCACAAGTGGGTACAATACAACCTCCAATAAATAAGGAGAAATAATTATTTTATTTGGTATTAATTAAGCGCTACACATTTATTTATCTTCTATCTGAGTTTATAGTTTTATACAAAAAGTAAGCGATTGTTTCCTACCTATAAAGTATCAATATCGATTTTTCAATTTCTCATTAATATCGGGTATTTTCGATGGCAATTATATGGTTCATATCCCTAGACAAGTTGATCTGACAGCTGTCAAAGTGTATTTCTTAGATTTGATGGACATGCCAATTCTTGAAATATATAGATTAAAACTTTTTGAGGCCGCTTATTTTTTAGTAAAACCATGAAGCTTAGAATCTTACGTGCGGAATTTAGTTCTTTATCTTCAACTAGTTTCCTCAAGCCAGTCTAGAATGGACGGAATGTCCATAAAAAATACCTCATCGTCCCCAAACAAATCAAATTAACTTCGTTTCAACGTTACAAAGAGTTCTATAAATAGAGATCTTCGCTTCGTTGTATTGTGTTTGTTTACTTAGGACTTACTAGAAACACAATTTATACTTGTAAGTAACAGTATCTCCAGATCATGTTGATAACTTTGGCTAATGGACCGTTCACGTCGTACATCATGCTCAGTAATAAAACAACAAACAACATAATAGCAATAATCCATTTCCCAACGGAAGCATCTACCAATACACTGAATAAATCACTGACCTTTTATAGGGTTCCGTATCCAAATGGTGCCAACGGGGCCCTATCCACGGTTCGTCCATCTATCCGTCAAGAATAGGCAGACAGTTAAAAATTTTACAGTGTTTTTTTTTATCGTGCGACGGTGAAGCTTGGCCTTCATCTCAACAAGTTAAGATAAGGCCGAAGGTGGAGACGCACTTTACCCGGAATCCTCAACCACCTGAGGAACTGGCTATCTTATCCCTAAATGCCGGAACAACAATTTTTGAATTTTTGAAATACAGAAATTTCAAATCACTTGATCACAACATTTACAATTTGTTGTTATTATGACACAAAAAACAACCCGCGGCGGGACTCGAACCCGTATCTTTTCCTAAAGTCCGAAACGCTCTAACCAACTGAGCTACGAGAGTCCAAATTTTTGTGTCAAATTGCAGCTCTCAAATGTAGAAGTTGCAGTGTTTTATCGACTAAATGTGTGAGGCTGCTATACACAATATTGTATAATGGATTGAAATCGGATTAGGATGGCTAATTTTGTAAGCCACTACGGCACTGGCATATTCGTCCGACGAAAGATGTAAATAAAGGGCGTATAACATTATTTTTATTGTATGACGGGGATGTGCTTGGCCTTCATCTCATCTCATTTTTCAAGCTATGATAAGGCCGAGGTGACACTTTAATGGAATAAAAAAAAAACCACCACCTCATCGATCAATCCGCTAGGTGACGCGTACTATCAACCCAATTACTCATAATTGTGAATGGCTTGAATTCTGTTCGTCTTGATAACTACTCATATCGCTCTGGTGAGGATTGAAGTAGAAGAACATTCCAAACTTATTTACTTTTACAGCCCATTAATATCCATTTCACCATGCTTGGTCTGCTGCTGCGGCTGGGCTTCTTCTGGTGTGATCCTTTCAGCTTTATGACATCCGTGGGCTGAGATAGAGGGGTTGATACTTTTATTCTTGTGCAACTACTAGTGTCTTTGTTTGACCTGATAAAAATAAGTACGAATGAATTACATTCGTTTATGTCCCGATGCCAGAATATGAGGAAAAACTGATTATATCATCATCATAATTTCAGCCCACATTCGTCTACTGCTGAACATAGGCCTCCTCTAATCGACAACACAAATAGCATTCGATCGACCGCCAACATGTCGTCGGTCCATCGAATGAGAAGTCTTCCCACACTCCGTTTCGCGTTTAACCGTGGTCGCCATGCGAGAACCTTTGCTCCAGTGGTTATCGGTTCCGCGAGCCCACTGCCACTTCAGCTTGCTAATTCTGAGGGCTATGTTACTAACTTTGGTTCTCTTACGGATATCTGTATTCCGGATTGTATCACGTAGTGTACACAGATTATAACGCAGTGCAATTATTTTGTTTCCTAAATAATTCCACCGACTTCATATCCCTAGGTCCCAGGTATAAATATTGTGATGGTTTGGTTGGTGGTAGGACTTTATTTAAGTCCGCCTGGCTAGCCACCACTATCTTACTAATTTGACGCCTTATCAATAATTCTAAAGTTGTTGTGTTCCGGCAATTAGAGGTAAGATAGCCTGCTCCTCAGTTTGTTGAGGATTCCGGGTGAAGTGCGCCTGCACCTTCGACCGAGATGAAGGCCAATCGCTTCCCCTTCGTACAATAAAAAAATCCAGCCAGTCAGAACCATACACGCGATTCATGAGATACACGAAAAAGGAAAGCATCGGATACGAGGTAATTACAGTGACAAACGTGTGTGTAATGTAACTCGCTGTATTTTTAGATGATTCCGAAACAGCTCAGACGTGATACACTTCAATAAACTTTTTACGAAAAAACTAAACTAAACCTCAAAGCCTGACGATATGGCATCGAAATTGAAATGTTGGTTTTTCCATCAGTGGGATTATAGACTCCGAAACTGATATCAGTGCCTTGTGGCTTTTCCACCCTGCTGAAAAATGGGTACACAACAAAGGCAGTTACTGTGGGCAGTTATCACATTTTTTTTATTCGTCTATCGTTTGACCACCACTTGAAAAACAAGTTAAGTCGTGGCCTGAAATTAAGCATGATTATTAAAAAATATAAAATGAACCTATTTGCTCTGGACTTAGAAGACTCGAAGATTGTACTGGAAAGGGGAAGGAGGGATTAGAACATTAATATACTTAGTGCGCAAATTCGCCAAAGTGGAATTTATAGAACGCGGACAGTATTGCAACCTGCCATTGTATGCAAGGCTCTGCAAATTAGCCCCATCAAGCGAATCGGTGAGCTTTGCAGCAGAACGTCGAATCTGGTCCAGGGTTTCGAGCTACGCCTCTTAGTTTATTCATGCACATTTACATCTAAGCTGTAGTACATATGGCTTGCTCCATCTTAGGCTGCGGTTCTAGTAACGGCTCGGTGACTTATCCGGCAACCGGGGTGGCTAAAATATAATTTTGTGCGCGTTTTCACTGAACGGTGGCGGCAAAGCACGGCAATTAGTACTGCCAGCTTATTGCGGTGGGGGTGATAGAGCCCTGCGCTGATTACGTCTCGCTGTGAGGGAATTGTCTTCCATGATAGTATTTCAGTATTTTAGACAGTATTGCATATGGTGGCAGAGCGCCGTCGTCTTCGCATGATTACAAAAGCGAGTGTATTGTCGTAGTTTATTTAAAACAAAACAAATGTTATAAACATATTATACTTATTAATGACACAGATGTTATTGCTGATTCAAACATTTATTTGTGTTGAACCTACACTAAGATAGAAGTATTGTGCTGTAGGTCCGCATTTCCTTCGTGTCTTTATGTCTTCGTGTATGTTGTCATCTTTGTGACTGCCTCTATGTGTGCGTGCGCTTATCTTAGTTTATTACTCTTCTGAATTGTTAAATAACTACCTACCTAAATACATGTTTATGAGATGATTTTTGTTGCAACTGTCGAGAACCTAGTGTTTAGCCAAACTTAAGTTTAAAAACACCAATAGCCAAAACCTTTGTATATTCTCTGATTTTGTTATTAAATAAATTGATAAATAAATTTACTCTATCCCGCCCATGTTGGTCGCAAATTCAACTTGAGCTACAACTTAGAACTAAAACTAACCTCATACCAGACTTAATTGGGAATATGTACGAGTTAATGGTGACACTTATTGAGCACCTACTTCGACATGCTAGACAGAGCTTTCTTTGAAATAGGATATGTTTTTCAAAAACAATAAAATGATGATCTATTATGAATTTATTATTATTAACTATATTTGATCCCTGTCTTATTATTCCTGCAATATTTCATTCCAACGATAGATATCTTACGTAGTATTGTATTCTCTTTGGGGAGAAGCTATTTCGAATTGTAACTATTAAATAAAAAAAATAAAAAAAAGGACTCAATGTCAGCTGTCAATGTTTAGTGTCAGCGTTATAAGACTGACACGGAACATTGATAGCAAATTGAACGATAGATCGCATCGTTACAACAGTTTTAAGTAACCATTCAACATAATAGTACAGGTATATCAAGAGTTTTAGTTTCCTATCGAAAGATTATGATAAAGGTTATTCAACTGTAGGTAAGTACTTACCAAAAGTAATCCCGAAGTTTTGCTAAATGGGCATTTTACTTTAAAGAAGACTTACATATTTTACGATCTGCTATTTGATACTAGGATGTTTTACGATCTTGGCGTTCTGTTGATATCGTCGTTTAGCTAAATTGATATTCTGATTGGTACCCGCGTGTTTGTGATCGCAGTAAAAGTGTTAGATGAAAACAAAAGTAAGCTGTTGCTCTTTTTCTAGTGATCGCGTACTTCAGCGCAAGGAAGGTTTCTCGAAAGCTGGCAAATCATTGATGAAGGATCGAATAAGATGAACAACCGTTGTTTCTGTTGTCATACGGAAAAGTATGAACGCTTTGAATTAAATCACTGTCTTATCTCCGTGTACGGTACCTATTTTTTTTTTACGACCTATGATTATGGTAGTTTCAATTTCATTTATTTCCGGTATTTAAAGATAAGATCGCCAGTTGAGGATATCGAGTATTCCAGGTGATGTGCTTCCACCTTCGGCCTCATCATAACTTCAAAGTCAAAGTAAAAGTCAAATATTTTTATTCATTAAGATTTTTAGGATCATTTGAAATTGAGTGAGATGAAGGTCGTTTAATAAAAAGGATTTCTGATATGTATATCTCACAGATATACTTACGTTATGATACTTTTTTTACATCAAAACTTTTTCTTCATGCCGTTATTAGTTTCTCTGGTAACGAAATTGTGGCTTTAAATCACCGTGGATTCAAAAAATGTACAAGAAGCAAAACCTCCGAGTTAAGTTGGGACTGTAGCCGGCACTGTATGTATGTATGTATGTATGTGACGGCATAACTCTCAAACAGATAAGATACTAAGATACTGCTATATGTTTTTTTAAATGTAATGTTCAGATTTTCCATACTGGTAACATAACTTTACTAATAAAGATTCAGTCAGTTGGGGAACCAATATGAAAAATCTGAACATACAATTTTGCGTATAGCGCGTATCAAAAACGAACCCAAAACCGCCTTACCTCATGACACAAGACAAGATGTATCTCGTCTGCATCGTGGAGAAGTGCTCAGTTTATCACAAACCTTGTACATTTGTTACGGAGTCATCATCATCAGGAAAAGAGAGGTTTTTAACGCAAATTGTGAGGAAAATGTTTATTGTTGCCATTTTTATCTTGTTTTAAAAGCACTGGGTATAGATAGCAGCCATCATAAGAAAGTATCATTATCATTACGTTTTTTGATAGCGTAACAGACAGTAAAATTATCGTAAAAATAATACATGATAAATGTCTATATATATTTTAATGGTTATCATCTTAATGTAGTACATCCATATTAATCATGGCTGGGACTTTGTCTCCATCATCGCGTAGAAATGTATTTAACACTACAAAATCTTCACGTGAGGCAGTCGGGTACTTAAGGAAGTACCCGACTGCCTCAGAAAAATTATTTTCGAGAGTACCTATGTATGTATGTCTATTTAATTGTTACGTTCTGTAGCTTGTAGACGGCTTTTTTGATTTTGACATATCCTCATATGTCAAAATCAATGTCGTTTGGTTCCTCTAAGTTGTGGGAGTGGTTTTGTTATTTCAATATGAGGGTCGCGAATAAAATATTTAGAGGGGAAAAAAACAATTAAATACTTGGTTATAACAATATGAACAAATGAAAGGATAGTACAAATGTGTAAATTTGCCAATTACAAATATAAATCGATTGTAATCCTTTTTAAGGCCGTGTTCTCGTAAAACCAAGAAGTTTTCAATTTTGCAATCGGGTGCTAATTTTCAACTTTTAACTTGTTAAACACTCATGGCCTATTATTTTAGTTCTATTTAAACTGTCAGTTAATATATTTTCAGATACTTTGTGACGGAAATAACAAATGTTACTTATGAACTTGGTTTACATATACAGAAGCATTAGCATTGAAATCAATGCTTAGCACCTTTGTATTGAACTTAAATTAACTTTACAGCCTGAGGGGCGAAACCATATCAGTTAATGTTTTTTTTTTAATACAAAAGATAAAAACTACAACAGTGGGCCTTTGCGAATGCGAATTGTCACACAAGATACTGTCCTACTCTTTGTAGAATCGCACCGCTCTAGTACGAAAAACTATTAATTATCATAAAATAACCCTTGGTCTATTAAAAATATAAGAAATTTATTTAAAAAAAAAAGAAAATATAACATAAAAGTAATAAAATAAGACATGTTATTCTTCATCACTCATTCCAAAGGGGTTAACTTGATGACGAGCATTGGGTCGTCGTGCGGGTCGTCTCTTGCAGATTGAGATCTTCGAAATCCATCAGGTCAATGGTGTTTATGTCCATTTTAATTCAATTCGTACTTAACTTAAGACATTTCACTTAAAAAATATTCGCAACGCAAAACGAAACTCGATAACTTGATTGACGTTTGTTTGTTGATATTCATTTTGAGGTTAGTACCAAAGATAAACTAGGGTCTAGTAAGTTTATCTGTAGACCATAGACGAACCATGGCTTAGAACTAAAACTTGGTTTTGTAATAACGTTTATCTTAGACCTTGGTTTAGTACCAGGTTGAAGCCTAGACAAACTTTAAACTTCGTTTTGTAATAAGGCCGGAAGAGTTCGCCTGGCTTACAACTCTCCTACTAAAGTCCGGCGCCAAGCAGCTATTCCGTCGGCGCGCGGGAGTGCCTGTGCCTTTAATAACCAAATAGCTAATAGTCTTGTGGTAAAGCCCGCTCCATCGTAGACCTCTCATCCAGTTAAGGCTTAGGTGAGCCTCGAGGTTGCCCATTTAAATAAAACAAGTTAACGATTTTAATTAACTTCCATTGGTAAATATGAAGTTCAGTTATGACTGTTACCCACTTATCCATACTACGTTTTCATGATGAAATTCGCTACCCTAGCACATCTATCTATCTTTCTTTATGTCAGCGTGTATACTCGTGTTATACTTATTGTTATCTCTTTACCAAATTAAAAATCTCAAAAGTGGGTAAGTGGAAAAATGTTATAAACCTTTAGGTACATTAATGTGTTGAGTTCCAATTCGGGGATATATTTAACATCCATTCAGATAAGTTCTAATTCTAGTAGTGCTTTTATTGATCTCACTTAGCTACCTGTTTACTAATATGAAGTAGACTTGCAGTTTTTCTGACTTCATTATAATTTTCACAAATCATTAAATATTTGGGTAATATTCATATAATAAAACATAACACTTAATGCAAGGAACCTAAATCGTAATTACCACGCGAACGTTTTAAATATCAACCTTTTCCTAAATTAGAATTGATGACACTGTAATCTAGAGGTCAGATGACACCGTTTTTATTTTGAAATATGTAAATTGTGTCATTCGGCCTTGAACTGGTAACTTTGTGTGGGTTTTAGGTACCTTAAAAATATTATTTTAACCATTTCTTACATACTTTTTATTAAAAACGTGTAACTCTGGTAAACATCGGACGGAATCATTATTCATTAACGTATATACAATACAATACAATTTTCTTGATTGAACACCAAATAAATTTTGAACTTATTACTATGATCATACATAATGCATCATGGGCGGTTTGATCGCTAAAATCGATGTCTTCCAGACAACCTTTTTATTGACAGGAACAGGAGAATGTAAATAAGAATAAATATGCCCACAACCAATATTTGGAAAACTACGTCAGATAATTAATAGCTTCATAACTTTAAAATCAGGTGAGAGGCCAAGCAACTCCCAGTCGTACAATAAAAAAAAACAAGCATATTGATTTTCGCAATCCGAAAATGAATCCGATGAAAAATTTTGGAGCTGCTCAAGTTTATTAAGCTGGTCTTGAGTAAGATCCGGATAGCTGGCATCTGCATAATCAAGAAAATTAAGCAAACATCTGAGAGAAGCAGCCGCAGAAAAAATATTTCGGCTAACTTTTGCATCCATGCTAACATCGTGCTCATGACAAATCCCTAGGACTTAGTTCTTTAAATTATTGACGGGTAGATGCTTGGCCTTCGTCACACCTGATTTTCAAGTTATGATAAGGCTGAAGGTGTCCTTCACCAGGAATCCTCAACAAACTGAGGAGCTGTCTATCTCACCTCTAAATGTCGGAACACAACAATTTTTGAATTGTTGTTATGTCTACAAAATTAGGTAAGATGGTGGTAGCTAGCTAGGCGGACTTAAACAAAGTCTAACCACCAACCAAACCAAGCTCAATATTACTCTCCCTTGGGGTTCGATTAGTATCGAACCATTGGAAACCTCTGGATCAACATGTATGCCTAGGATGCAATCTGTCTGGTAGTACCACGGGTGATACATAAAACTTCACTGGTACTACTAGTCTGGTCAGTAGTACTACGTGAAAACAACAATACCATTAGTTACAGCCATACGTGATTTTATATCTAGTTTATACCCGTGGTTCTACCGGTGGTGCTACTGGTAGTTAGCACCACCGGTAGAACCACGGTTCGTATGGCTGTATAAGTATGGCTGTATAAGTATGCATGTATAACGTAACCTATATGAGACTTTCAAACTCAACTCTGTTAAATAAATTTCATCTTATGGAAATAACTCACTTTAAATATCCATTTACAGAGAGCATAATAATAATAAAATAATGAATAAATACATAATTTTAATTCGAGAAACGGGTATTTATCGCGTATTTTACCTCTATATTTATCCCGACGTTAGTAGACGTTAGTTGACGTAGTCTGCCCGCGACCACGGCTGGTGCAACCCTGCCGAAACGTCGGGATAAATATAGAGGTAAAATACGCGATAAATACCCGTTTCTCGAATTAAAATTATGAATAAATACAATAATAAAGATATATGCTACCTTTTGTTTCAGGTACAAAGGAAATTGTAGAAGTTAATCTAGAATCCAGCGATAAAATTATTATTATTATTACCTACCCAATAAATTTTACCGTCCCATTGTCTCCCCCACCCTGGTATCTTGTACAAAGTTTTCAGACGTCTTAGCTTTAACAAGACAATCTATATTTAAATAGTATCCGTTCGAGACATCGTCCCTACTAAACCGCGCCCTATTCATATTTTACAGTTCTATTTCCATGTAAAAATTCAATCAATTGATTAATGAATTTATTAATGAAAATTACTGTTTCTAAGAAAATCATGTAATATTTTTCCAATTCTTACTGACTAATAAGTATGATGTTATAAACTTTGTATTGTCAAGATAATAACAATTGTCAAAACAGCTTTCAACTTTTCCATTCTCTACGGTCTTATTGGTACCAGGTCTAAACGGTGATCTTATGATCTTACAAAACATGGTTTAACGAAGGTTTACTTAGTACCAGAGATAGACCATGGTTTAAATAAAATCCATAGATTATATGAAAATATTGGTACAAATAATTTATTCATTCGTTCATTTCGATCGTCGCTGGAAACATCTAGCACAATTTATGTCAATGTCAGTTAGTTTCATATCGCGCGAAATTAGAAAAAAGTTTCATCAAAATTATCAATCTTCTACTTTTTCAAAAAAAATGATAAACCTATGAATATGTAAACGAGCTGAATGTTTTTTCTAGCTTCAATGAGCTAACTGGAAAACTCTGAAATGAAACTGGTGTGGAAAAGAATGAAATTGACTGCAAAGTCAAATATATCCAGCCATCGCAGAGAGCAATTACAGACAGGTGGTAGTGAAAAGCCACCTTCACCCTCACCCCGAGGATTTCGCGGTAGTAGATATTGCTCCTCGTGACTTCATAGTCGAAGTCAATGACTGTGATAGTGATACACTGGTCATACTTGACTAAATAAGGACATACTTGTAATATCTCATTCTAAATACTTAGATACTTTATTCCAACAACAACAACACCAAACTCCACAGCTACGGCAGCAACTCATCCACTTTCTGGCCCTTGGGTTTTGGTACTGATCTTACTATCAAGGAACCTATTGTTATATTGTTATATATATTGTTGTAGAGCCAGGTATTTTTTTAAATAAAATCCATACTATTTACCATTACCATTTAATTGATTCGTTTGTTAACCTAAATATAGGATATAGGCTTCTTTTTATTCGGGTACCACATGGGTGAAGCCGTGGGCATTAGCTAGTATAAAATGAAAAGAAAACACAAACATTCTTCATTTTGTTTTTTGGAATCCAGCAATCAACCTGTTGATAGAAGCCGACCAGTGCAGTTTTGCTGACTACCGGCTGAGACACACCATGCAAATCAGCAGTATTATCTTGAATCTACCAATGAAATAACAAGACGTATAAGTAAATTAAATATTTTACATTACAAGTACCTAGGTAGTATGATCAGCATAGTAGGTAGGTAGCACTTACTTCGATGCGAGCCCTGTTGCGTAACGCGCAAACTAACTTCTGGACTAAGGGGGCTTCCTCGAGGATCATTACTTTGACAATAATCATGATCCTCGATGGTCCACGATTTTTGCACAAAGCGATTGGTAAACCTATACTTGTATCGGAATTCTTCATCACTCATTTCAAAAGGGTTAACTGGATGACGAGTATTGGGTCGTCGCGCGGGTCGTCTCTTGCAGATTGAGATCTTCAAAATCCATCAGGTCAATGGTGTTTATGTTCATTTTAATTTGTAAGATATTTAATTTAAAATATATTCGCAACGCAAAACGAAACTCGATAACTTGATTGACGTTTGTTTGTTGATATTCATTTTGAAATTAGTACCAAAGATAAACGATTGTCTAGTAGGTTTATCTTTAGACCGTAGACGAACCATGGTTTCGTGCTAAAACTTCGTTTTGTAATAACGTTTATGTTATACCATGTTTTAGTACCAGGTTTAAACCTAGACTAACTTTAAACTTCGTTTTGTAATAAGGCCGCTATATGGCATTATTACATTTATTATATTAATTATTTATAGGTGTTTGTACCAAAATGAGCATTTTTACTTTTGGAACAAATAATGTTGTGCAAATATAGCAATCGTTTTTGTCACATTTATCTGTCTAAGAATGCAATGTAATGGACAAGTTTTAATTTAGTTATCCCCTTCTACTTCTACAACAGCCCATTAAAATCCACTGCTGGAAAGAAACTCCTCGCAAATAGGAGGATTTTGCCATTAATGCCACGCTGAGTAGTCGTATCGGTAATCGCAGTAATGGTTTTTTACGACATCCGTGGGCTGAGTTGGAGGGGTTCAGCTTTAGTCATGCAAATTGACAGACAACATTTTTGATTCACCGTTTAAATTTCCCATTATACGATTCAACGCAAACTTCAACGTTTACAAATAAAATAAGTGATAATTTAATAAATCCCTGTTTTAATTTATACAAAGTCTCCTGTTTCCATGGCGCAAAGCACTTTAAAAAGGCAGAAAAGTTAAAAGCGTTGACGCCGGCTGGCGGCGACGTGCGGCGCTCTTTAAAATGGTCACGTTTTTTGATGAAACCGTTCTCCTGTAGGTTTTGAGGTGATAGTAAAAGGTTTCTAATCCCTCCGTAGAAGTGCTACGAGGTACGTGCTACGGCGTAGAGGACTACGGGTATGGTACTTATAGTCACACGGAGAAATAATAATACCGCGCGCTTGCAGTCTTTTAATAAGTATTCTGTCATAGTTAAGAGCATACCTTATTACTTAGGTTTTAAAAAATATTTAAGCTTTGTATTTTCTTACTGACCGACTAAAGGATCAGAACAGAAAAAGGGCGGTAGCTTATTACTTCTTTGTGCAACACCTTTAAGTGTTGAAGTGCGATTGCCAATTTGCATGCCAAGCGTGTCGATTATCCCAATACCCAATTTCGGAGGAGATTCTGTCCAGCAATGGACACTAACGGGCTGTTATAGAAGAAGCCGGTTTCCATTTTTTTTTGTAATACCTCAATTACTCACTTGTTGATATCTTTTCTTGAATATCATTGAGTCCTAGAGAAATAACGGTATATTTGTAACGCAACGGACCTTCATCATCAGAGCAAGAGCAGAGAAAAATGCGGGAGTTTGAAAATGTCATTCTTGTTTAAATAAGTGACATCATTATCTATTTTTTTATTTTAGTACATAATTTTTTTACGATATGTTTACTTTAATTGTTCTTTCTGTAGCTATAACTTTCGAACCTGACTATTATGATGACTTTAACCGATATCCGTCGAAGCACCTAGAATTATTTAACCTTCAGTTTTTTTCTTATGGAAGTGAAATGTAAATTTGAGAATAAAATACTCTCTAACCTCAATACGGCTCATATGAAGATCGGACATAAGTACAAAGAAAAACAAACATAATTCGTTAATAAGGCTTGCTTTTATAACTCCGTGGCTTGGAACGTGATAACCGCTGCTCTTGTATGTGTGTAATTACAACATTATCAGAACATAATGTTGATAGTGTGAAGTAGTGCACATCTCATCTCGGTGTAATCTTAGTGGATTGCGTATGGGGTGGACTAGCTATTGATTGCAAGTATGCTATTCAAATACTAAAAGCCATGCAGTGATCGAAATCCGACTGTAAAATGAAATTGTATATGTGTAATTGTAATATGGGAGCTTGATTATGGATAGAATACTTACATTCCTTTTTTTTGTAAATACACACACGTGATACAATATTACAACCAAACACTCACAACATGCAACATTACAGCGCAGAAGGCAGTTCTATTACCAACTGAGCTGTGAGGCCTGTCAGTAAAACACATTTGACGAACTTATTACCATCAATATAAAACTATCGAAAGTCCCGGTACATTCCAACTGCAAGGTAGGCTTAGCGTCAATTACTCATTCGTTTTTGCGAGTACAACCTTTTGTGGAACGTGCAGTCACATAGTAAAGTGCAGGGGGCGCCTCTATCGCCGTCGAACAGTGGGGGGTTTAACGCAATTTACCGGTTTGAGCCGGAGTAATCCGGATCACGTAGCTTGCCCGGCCAGTGCATTGTTCCGCGCGCCAATGGAATGCAGATACTTCATTCTTCGAGTTGTATTACAGCACCTGTGAAGGAGGTCGATTACGATATATCGTGTGCCGTCGTTGAACACAGCTAATCCCTGCGTATTTGCAACTGAGGCATCATTACAGCGGCGGTTAACCTTGCGGCCAGACTGAATGTGAGAATATCAGCATCAAAGTTTCAACAAATCATCTGAAAAAGGCTTATTTTCATATAAATTTTAATGTCTTACCAACCAACATCGACCAGTTGAATTTCTAGGTTATGTATATTATGTTTTTGATTGTAGTCATATATAATTAAAGGAGTTACTACTTCACACATACTTGAAAGGTACCTTTCAAGTTTGTGTGAGCACAAAAATAATGTAAAACGTGAAAAAACGAAAGTTTGTTATGAACTAAGCCACGGCTTTGTCGCGTTTGCGAAAGGCTTATTCGAAAGCAAACTAACAGATAGGTAATTTGCATATTTCGCCATTCATTTGGTGATTTACGAGTAGTAGCTGGTAGGAACTTTGGATCGCTTAAAATTCAGTCAGGTGATTTGAAAGTTCTTGGAAGTAGGGGTAGAACCTAGCTTAAGCTCCTTTCATACAATCCAAATAATAAAAGATATCAGCAACTTACGTTAAATAATTAAAAGATCGGAATATCAAAAGGTACGTGCGAATAATACCCGTTTTCATGATTACTATGAATAGATTTAAGTTATTAAAAGGCCGTGTTAACAGCTTATCGAAAGAAGTAGGCATGCAATATACTTACCTAGTCTTGTCTTGTATTTTATACCATAGGTGGTAAGTCAAGTGACTACTAGCTTATTTGAAAAGACAAGTAAAAATTTGTCGTGTAGACGGAGCACGCTTATTTAAAAATATACCTATTCACTCTGCAATTCAAGATTGTATTGGTGTTGAAAAAACTGAGTTCTACACCAGGACTAATAATATAAGTTATTTTTGAAAAAAAACTTAACCGCCTAAGTGGGCTAGTGGTTTGACCCACCGATTTCAAATCCAGAGGTCCCAGGTTCGATCCCCATGGGGAGTATAATATATTGTGCTTGGTTTGGTTGGTGGTAGGACTTTGTTTGGGTCCGCCTGGCTAGCTACCACCATCTTATCCAATTCTGTCGCCATAATAACAATTCTAAAATTGTTGTGTTCCGACTTTTAGAGGTAAGATAGCCAGTTCCTCAGTTTGTTGAGAATTCCGGGTGAAATACTCTACCACCATCGGCCTTATCTCAACTTGTAACCAGGTGAGATGAAGGTGTCCCCGTCGTAAAATGTGAGCTGGTGGTCAAACGCTTGGCTGTCATCAAAAAAACATGTTTATTGTATGGCACCGCCTTCACTCACATAACTTACCCTCAGAGCTGTTAAGTGATTTTTTTATAAGTTTTTTGTGGTGAAGTCGGTTCCATTTTTTTTCGTTCCCATTATACTGTTTTTTGGTTTAAAAGCCCAGCTACTGGAACGATTTTGATAAAATTTCTATGTAACCGATCTGGATTCATATCCTTTCAAACAAAAAAAAAATATTCAAATCGGTTGAAAAAAGACGGAGTTCTGAGGTAATAAACATATAAAATCCTCCTTTTTTTGAAGTTGGTTTAAATGTAGAAGGGAAACTATCTGTTCGGCATCTATAGGGGGTACCTATCGTAAGTCTAGCAGCCTCGTGTTGGAAAGGGGAGTGAAGGATTAGGTCAAAGATACGGTGTGCACATTTTGACATCATTTTTATCATTACTGTACGCAGCCTGACTACCCACGGTTAGTCAGTCAGTCATAATCCAGTTACAGTTCGCGATATCATCGAAGGAGTAAAAAATTTAATTAATGTTTTGGACAGCAGGTCATTAGGTAAATTACGCTCTTCTAAATGAACTCGCCCTGTAAGAACGAGCCTTTATACCTCCGTATTCTGCCAGCGTGTAATCGGTTTAAGACGAAGAGGTAAGTCAGCAAGACAAAGCCTGCTCAAAAACCGCCTGACAATTGTATGATAAAGCTTTTTGGAGGTCTGAGTAAGAGTAAACAATATCTATACCTGCAATTTTTACTATTGTATAAGTTTATTTTCTCTATATTGGCCAAGTGTTTCTGGAGCTCGCTTATCTAAAGGAAACCTATTCACTCTGGACTTGAAGACTCCACTAAGATTATACTGGTGTTCCATTCCTGACATTTACAAATGTACGATACATTCAAACATTATCATTATAACTAGTACAATGATTAATTAAACTTAACACTTTACTAGTAGATTGTCAAATAAGGCTGTACTAAAACATATTTTGTAGCAACCTTAGAACTATACTTTTTTTTCTTGGAAAGAAAGAAAGAAAGAAAAATCATTTATTTGACACTTATTCACACTTGGCACTATTATGTTGTTTATTGATGGTAGGTATCATCAACTTACAAGGATCGCTTAGAATAAATATGATGGTCATTTTCAAAATTTATCAAAAGTATTTGCAAAGCGGAATTCCACAAACTAACTGATCATTCTCGAAAGCGATTGTTGTTACATTGTTTTCTTAACCCTAAAGTTGGGATTCCAAATAGTCCAACTCCCAAACAATTTTATCAAAAGCGATATCCTAAAGCAATTATTGAGGAGCTGACGAAAGCTCCTGGTTTGGTTTGATCTCTGATAATAATCACTTTGAGTGTTCGCTCTGATATTTGAAACGATCATTAAATTCATTTGTTTTGGTTGTAATGTTGTTTCTATCGGTCTTGTTATATTTTAGAATCGATGCATACGGTTTCTAACAAGGTTTCGCTGTTACGAGGCCTTTGTAATCTAGATACCTCTATTATGGATGTGCTTTTGTGTTACATTATTGATATCTAGACTATCATAGGCTGCTGAAATTTACATACTTACACACATAGCCCTATATTACTAACGTATGAATTCAACACGGCTATATCTTTGCACCTGGGCTCGTGCAAACCATCACATCGTGATTCGAAAATGTGTAGTATAGATTACCACTGCATTCAGGCTACAAGAAACTGAATACCACAATATTTTTTTCAATTCAATGCTTAGGTTTCCAAGTTGGTCATCTTAGCTCAGAATGCCGGAACACAACAATTTAGAATTATTGATATGACGACAGACTTAAGTAAGATGGTGGTAGCCAGGCGGACTTAAATAAAGTCCTACCAGTAACCAAACAACGCACAAACTTGTACTCTGGGAAACCTGGGTTGATAACGGTCGAAATACTAGACCACAGAGGCGGTTAAAGATACGTAAATGTATGTGTTCAGCAATTATTTAAATACAGTTTTGAATGTTTAATATGTTGTTACTTCCGCACCCTTTTGGTGCATGATGAATTGCTGTAAAACTTCAGCAGATCGCAAAATATGTTTTGAAGAGATGAGAGATGACAGTCTCTGTACACCTTAATATTTACCCTTCGTCTAGATTACCTCCTTTTTTAGTAAGTGAACAAAAAAAGTGCTTCTAACAGATTTATCAATAGGCACAGTTTATGTATTAAGCAATGTTGGTCTTCCGTCCGTAATAATAGGTAGGAAAGTGGAAGACTGTAGGAGTAGAGAAAGACCGACCTGCGAGTGAAAGGAGTGGATGATGAGCTGACGTCTGATAGAAGTGAATGGAGGAGAAGAACATGTTGGGAGCCCTGCCAAGAGCGTAATAAGGGCAGGAATATGATGAGTGACCAGTAGGGATAAGGTCAAACCCCTGGAACAAAACAGTTAATCTTCCGATTTGCATTTGAAGCATTTGTCTTGACTTTTTTCCTTGTGTCAGGGCATACAATTTTACCCACGAATAATGTTGTTAGACGTAGCTAGGTAGTACCCATATGCTGAGCCTGATGACGTAGAAGGTATAAGCAAAGTTAGACGTCCGTAATAACTCGGCAGTTGACAAGTACAGTGACAAGTTGGGAGCAACCCTTCGTACCCAAACAGTTGATCTTCGCATTTGCACTTGAGGCACGGGTCCCAATGAACCATCTTAATCACCAGCGGCGATGGGGGTTCGAATTCAATTAAGTGACACACTGCCCCTGTATCGGGTTGCGTAATGGTGCCTGGCGTAGATTAAGGATTAGTTGCATGGTATTTGTGTTTCACTGGCTCGAGTATATAGGGGTTTTCATCGAGTGAATGAGCCTTGAATTTTACTATATAATAGAGAAAAGCCAGCTGTTGAAAATACGAGGAATGCTAGGTTATCATGGTATGGGCAAAGGCATTCTATGAAGAGAGAGAAATAGCTTTTTGACTAAAAGGGTAATAATATTAAACGTGGTTTGACATGTGAGCAGAGGGTTGCAGCATCTGTCATTATTGTTAGGTAGCAATAATAGCATATAGCAACAACATCATAATTTTCCTAGCGTGGAATTAGGACAGGAAAATGATGATGTTTGTGTTTCACTAGCCACGTCCACCTTGTCTATGTAATTCCATGTAATTACCTATATGCATGCTACGCGGCCCATATTGTGCAACTTGACACTTCTGTCTAGAAATATTGTCTATTTCAAGTGGTTGCACCGCCGCTATCAGTACCAACATACCAACAAAAACAATGACATCTAAGAAGATTTTATCAAAATTAACCTGACATGTTTTGCAACAATGGCCTATTATCTAACTCTGATTCATTTTGGTTTCGATAAAAATGGCGGCTAGTTATAGGACTGAAAAAGTCAAGATACAGATTTTTGATCTGTCATATATTGCGTATTGAACGACGATTCAGTGGCGTTGCAACAGCCATTATCGCGGGCAAATTGGAACTATATAAAAACAATATATATAAATCCCTATAGCAAGTACCAACTACCTTGATTTACAATTTCAATACATTCCGACGCAATTGAAGCCGACTTCGGTGGATAGAATCGGTGAAAGATCACTTCAATATAAATTTGGGGGGGAGAATGTCCTGCACTGACGTCCTGCACTGGGGTGTACTGTGCATTGCTATCCTGAACCCAGCCAGCCCAACTCCTTGAAGTAACGGAGAAGGGTCCTGCGATGCTCCAGTATTTGGTGCTTCAGTGCTTGTTCCCCAGCAGGTGGTCAAGTAGCTTTTGTAGACCAGATTTCACTCTGGTTTCCTTTGTGGTAGCACTGTGAATGACCAAGTGCTCCACCGTTTCTTCTTCTTGAAAACATCCGCGACGTAAGCCTCTGTCTGTGGCACCGGTCTTGACAAGATGGTGGTTAAGTTCACAATGTCCTGTGACAATGCTGACCATCAAGCGTAGATCTTCACTTCTCATTTTTAACAAGGTATAAGGTCTAAGATCACTTTTTATCACCTACTAATAGTAAGGCCTTAAATGTAAGAACAGACTTGACGATTCGTCGTTTATCGGACATACCGTGCCGCCAAACGACCTGGTCGTGTTCCGGTACGCAGGTCGGTGTAGCCATGAACCAACCGAGAGTTTACGGGTCAGGGTAGTTCTTGCATTACAGTGTCGGAGTAGAAAGGGAGTAACGACGTTGAAGCTGTACCGAGAGACAAGGTGCAGAGGGTAGCGAAATCCGAAGCACGGTTCTCTGCTGGCCGACCGCAGGTTGTAGGGGGGCCAAGTAACGTGCCAGCCAAACGTGAAAGGCTGCCCCGCCGTCTTGCGGTATTCTTGCAAAGGTTTGGCGGTACTTCACACCGGGACAGCTTTTAAGTTTGTACAAAGCGCAGGTCCGATCTTGTATGGAGTATTGCTGTCATCTCTGGGATGGCTCAGCCAAGTATCAGCTCGAAGCCCTGGATTCGATTAGGCGTCGTGCTGCTAGGCTCATAGGTGATGATTCGCTTGTTAAGGATAATTTGCAGAGCCTAGAACATAGACGACGGGTTGCCAGGTTGTCCGTGTTCTATAAATTCTACTTCGGCGAGTGTGCGCACGATATCTTTGACCTAATCCCTCCATCCCCTTTCCACCACCGGACTAGCAGACGTACGGCTGGCTACAGCCCGTACCTTGTAAATGTTCCATTGTGCCGAACACGTCGTTTCGCCTCTACCTTTATCATTAATACTGGTAAAGAATGGAATTCTTTACCAGTATTAATGATAATCTTGCCTTCGTCTCTATTTCCGCACGAGTACAATCTTGGAGTCTTCAAGTCCAGAGTAAATAGGTTCCTTTTAGGCAAGCGTGCTCCATCTTAGGCCACATCTATACTTGTTTTACATGTAAGCTGGTGGTCAAATGCTTGACTATTATCAATAAAAAAAAACATGGTTAAGATCAGTGCGTAAGCGTTTCAGAGATGCAAACTTAAAGTCTAATGTCAAAGCAAGAAACCACCGTCCGACGACATAACCTTTAATCTTATGGACCACGATGAGCAAAGTAAGGTCCCAGAGGTTATGCCCACAGTCAGGCCTACCCTGGGCCTAAAACGTCCACTGGGAATTAATCATGACACGGTCCCCTGAACGCGAATGGCAAAATTTATAAAGAGAACAGTGTTTTAGCGAATTAATCAGGGCAATAAAGAAAATGGTGGGAACCTTGAACGTGACTATGATGAAAATTGATGTTCATGAATAGCAATTTTACTGTGGAATTGTAAATAATTTTCATACCTGCCTGTATTAGTAAGTACCTTTTTATATTTAATTGGGTAAGCTCTTGAACTTGAATTATTTTGGCGAGAAGAGGTCTACAAATAATTGAAAAGGATTAAAGCAAACTAGCTTACTTTTCCCGCGTCTGTGGTTTAGTGGTTGGCCTTCCGGTGTCAGATCCAGAGGTCCCGGGTTCGATCCTCAGGGGGTGTACAATATTGTGCTTGGTTTGGTTGGTGGTAGGACTTTGTTTAAGTCCACCTGGCCAGCTACCACCATCTTACCAAATTCTGTCGTCATAACAACAATTCTTATTCGTGTTCCGGATTTTAGTGGTAAGATAGCCAGATCCTCAGTTTAAGGATTCCGGGTGAAGTGCGCTTCCACCTTCGGCCTTATCATTCACTTGAATCTCACTTGAAAATCATGTGAGATGAGGGACAAGCACCACGTCGTACAATAAAAAAAAGCAATACATCATCAAGATCTATCATCGATCATCGAGAGGTAGCAGTTCGATTAAAAGCTAATATAATTGCAGGACATCTTTTAATAACTTAAACTTAACTTAAACCATACCATCCACAACTACCACCGATAGACACGGCCCAAATAATATGAACACTTCGGAAGTAGTTTAATTCAATAGGTTATATAGTTTTTATTGGTGATGGCTAAGGGTTTGACCAGTTATGTCAAGTTGGACCACTTGAAAGTGACTTAAGATGGAGCACCCCTGTCTGAAGGAATCTATTCACTCTGGACTCGAAGATTGTACTAGATATTCCGCAATAACTTTAACTTTGTCCCTATATATATATGGATGTTACTGATCAAACTGCGGAGTTTTGTTCTGTAAAACTCAGCAGTTTGATTAGTAACAGGCCTCACAGCTTAGTTAGAGAAGCCCTGCCTTCTACGCTGTAGGTTGTGGGTTCAATTCCCACCCAGAACAAGCATTTGTGTGATAAATATTGATGATTCTGTGTTTGGGTGTTGTTTTTTTTTATACTACTAAGAGACGGGACAAGCAAGTAGTACTCTTGCCTATGACAAAGCTTTACTGCATAGGTCACATCCACAAAGAACATAGCCTACACGGCATTGCATTGCGCCCGTCAACTTGAGGCATAAAGATTTTAAGCCTCACGTACCCGTAATTTCACCGGCAACCGTACCCTTCAAACCGAAACACAGCAATGCTGCTTGGCGGCTGAAATGATGGTGGTAGTAATTCTCCGGACGATCCCTTTCACAAGGGGCTTCTACTACTCTTAAATTGCTGTTGTATGGAATTATAAGTATGTATTTACAAAACAAATATTATTTCCGTAATCTAGTTCCTATTATAAACTTTTCTTAGTTTAAGAATCATTATATTGACACATCGCCATCTAGGCTGATGGCGAAGTGTTAATTTAATGTCCTGTACTATTGATGTAGTATTTGTAAAAAACCCGTCACCATTCTTTAATTACTGAAACCTGAAAAGATATATAGATAGATAAACCCTTTATTGTACACCAAAAAATAAAAATAAACAAGCAAGCAAGAAATACACTTAAATTAGGTACAATGGGCGGCCTTATCGATCTAATCGATCTCTTCCACCAAGCATTTCAACCTTTGGATGGAAATGACAGCTAAGAGCAGACAAAGCGACAAGTGCAATTTAAAAAGGTGCTTTTTAAAGTATTTTCTTATGATCTTGTAAGTAGGTACCTACTTTTCACTTTGCACCGCGTGAGGGAAACGTATCTACCCTCAACCTCGCAGCTGACGCAACTCTAAATTTAAAATGGAAACTACGAAAGTTACGCATCAAGCTCAGTAAATAAAAGAACAAAAGGGAAAAACAAACGTGGATTTAACATTCGCTGAGTATCAGTTGGAAATCAAAGCGATATCGCATAAATCAGAGTTGTGTTGTGTTCGATGTTTTTTGTGTGTATCTACTAGCTGCAGATCGCGACTTCTATTGCTTATACATGTTGTGACTGTTATATTTTATCTTAATTTTAAACGACTTTCAAAAAATGGAGGAGGTTCTCAATTCGTCGGGATCTTTTTTTTTATTTACGAGTATGTTCCCAGATTACTCGAAGACGCCTGAACCGATTTCAAAAAATATTTTTTTGTTTGAAAGGGTATACTTCACAGGAGGTCCCATTGACATCAGGTTAGGATCTGATTATGGGATCCTGGAGAAATCGAGGGAACTCTTCAAATATTATATGGACACTTGAAGTAATTTGGGTATTTTTAGGGTTGCTATACTTCCCAGGTAAGCCCATCGTCATCAGGTCAGGATCTGATGATAAGATCCTGGAAAATTCGAGGGAACTCTTCAAATATTATATGGACACTTGAAGCGATTTGGGTGTATTACCTCAAAAGCAAGTAAAAAGCGGAGCCCATATAGGATCACGCGCTCGTCTGTCTGTCTATCCATTTGTCATCAAAATAATTGGAAAAAATACATCATCCATTTAAACGAAATTGTATCATATTCTTCATTGAAGTCGGTTTTCTTTTAAGTTCTTAAAACGTAGTTATCAATAAATTCTAAAAAAGCAGAAAGAACTTACAATAAAGATTTTGATTAAAAAATGCATTTTATAGTGCTTATTAGAAGCGCTGGGACTTCATCTCACCTGGTTTCAAGTTACGACGAGGCCGAAGATGAAAATATCACCTCGGACGACGAGAATTTAACCTGCACCTAAAAAAAGTTATGGTTGTGATTTTATTTATTTTATTCACCAATTTGATTTTGAATTAGCCAATATGATGGTTAAGATATCATCTTACTAACAGCTGCCTTCTCCTTTTCTTTTCCCAAAGGAATTGAGCATTTCAGATTCGGCACTTACTGTAAGTTGAAGATAGTTTATCATATCTTTTTCATGAATGTCGACTAATGCTATCCTCTCCATTCAGTGTGTCTGTTAGAGATCGCTGTAACACTAAGTTTGTTTAGTTTATTCTTTTATAACCTAATGTGTATACCATGAAGTATTTTATATCTATGTATTCGTCTTGAAATAACTACAACTATACAAACGGATGAATGCAACCATTACTACGATCACCAATCCAGGTGATCCTGCCAATATTTATGATTAGATAAATGATTAATAATAGTAATTTATAATAAATAAATAAAATAAATAAATATTACAGGACATTAATTTCACACAGTAATTAATATAATATGATTTGATATAATTATAATGATTTACGAAAAGATTATAACGATACATTAGATATTAATTTTTTGGATCTTTTCAGCAGTGATGGCTGTTGATGTGTGTATACAAACGGACATTCACAGTGATATTATTTGATATACATATGTGTAGTTCATGTGTATATTAACGTGGTGACATGGCGCGTTAATGATCCCCGGAGGCGGCTCCCGGATTCTGGAATCTACACGATGTCGATGTAAAATCATTCAACACTTCTTTACTTTTAATATTGTTATTTGAACACCTAAAAAATAGATGGGGATATTTTATAAGAAATTATACTATCCACTGTGCTAGTTTGGAGAGAGCTGTGTATGGAGTTTTACTACGTGATAAAATCCGGATTATGGATATCATTATATATATATTAATATGGATATCAGTATAAGAGAGCCAAAGATACTGACATAGCTCTCATAATTAGCTAGCTGAAGTGGCAGTGGGCATAGCTTGCTGAACCAATGACCACTTTGGAGCAAAGGTTCTCGCATGGCGACTACGATCCACTCGATGGACCGATGACACTGTGGCAGTCTCGGGGAGTCGATGAATGGAGGCGGCAGATCGCTGGGCTGAACAATGATGATGTATATGCCACTATGCTAACAATCTCGGGTTTTGGGGTTTTTTTTGATTGTACGATGGGTAAGCACTTAGCCTTTATCTCACCTGGTTACAAGTTGAGATAAGGCCAAAGGTGGAGGCGCACTTCACCCGGAATCCTCAACAAACTGAGGAACTGGCTATTTTACCTCTAAATGCGGGAACACAACAATTTTAGAATTGTTTTTATGCCGACAGAATCAGGCGGACTTAAACAAAGTCCTACCACCAACCAAACCAAGCATATTGTACTCCCCACGGGGATCGAACCCGGGACTTCTGGATCTGAAATCGGTGGGTTGAACAACTATACCACAGCGGCGGTTTTATTATTATATAGAGTATAAATATAGCTTAGTATAGCTTATTCGACTATTAGAGCCTCCGTAGCATATACGGCAGCATTTAGTTGTGTATCCGCGTATACACCGCGATATCAACAGCGACTACAGACAATCTTGGAGAAAGGTTATATCAACACTTTCCGGTGCTGTGTGAATTTCAGCCTTAAATAAAGAGTTTTCATTCCAGACGCGCAGGTAGTCCATGGTTATACTTATATTTTTTCGTTTCCAAAGTTAAACTACAAATAAAGCTAAAAGAGTTAGCTAATTGATTCAGGCGTTATTTTGCGGATCCATATTTCAAAATGAAATCTGAAAATATAAAAAATATTTAGTAATAAATCCGCCAAATCTCTCTGAAAAAATCAACAAGCAAAGCAAAGTTCTTGCAGCGCAGAGCTCGGAGCGACACCACGTCCACAGAGGGCTAGTCAGTTAGCAGCAAGACTATATTTCCTGAGGGTGCCTCGTGTAGAGGCGAAACACGTGTCGATTTGATTTTTTCAGAGAGATTTGGCGGATTTATTACTAATTTTTTTTCTGTTTTGAGATTTTGTTCTAAAAGAGTTAAAAAGCTTTACAGCTCTTTCGATTTTAGTTCACGAATTAGTTTTCTGGAAGCCACTGCGCCAACTTTGCCGACCACAATTAACCAGTCCGATCTTCGCTCCTACGATTTATCTACGATATTGAAGTACCTATAACTTTTTTTAAATTACCACTGGTGGTGGCTACGGGGACTTGGCTCCCCCGGTGGCTCCCTTTGTGGAGACAAGGTGATTTTTCAGCGCCTTCTAGCCCCAATCTAAGCATAGTTTGTAATATGGAAACTAGATAACGGATAGAATACTCAAATACTTTTGATTTTCATAGTGCCGTGGCTCCCCCAGGCGGGGAGACAAAATACCATACATATTTCGTAATTTTCAAAGTGTTCTTGACCCTGCCGTGGAACTGGCCACACTTAATTGTGAAGCGTTTGTAATCTATCAATGACATCCCTCACGGAGTAAGTAAACGCTTGTAAATATAATCCTCTATACAAATTGTATTGAACATTGTTATTAATAAGAAAAAGGCTGTGCAAAGAGGCTGTTTATTTATCTTATTTATTAATGTTGTACACTTTTCCTATAACATTTAAATTATTATATCGATTTCTACCTAGGACACTCTAACAACATAAGCATCAAACGCGCGTAGCCCTTTAAAACAATTCAAAACGCCCTTTTTAAAATACCCCGTACCTACTAGTAAGGAAAATCTTGGCGGGAGATCATTACACAATTTATGGTGTGCGGTACCCATCAGGTACATTGTATTGGACTACAGAAGTGTTGCAGAATTTAACGGCCCAGTTTTGCAGTAGATACGAATAAACTTTGAAAATTCGCAACAGATGTTTCATAAGCAATTTTCTCGCATTTCTCGCTTGTTGAAAATTTTTGCATGTTCACTGCATAGTGCGCGGCACCTGTTATTTTATATTATAAAAGCAAGCGACACTACATTCATATCCGTAATCCCGTAAGTATTTCCCGAGGCTATCGTTTACGGTCAACTAAGGCAATTTCGGTCAGCTCCAAAATGTATTATGCCAACAAACAATATTAAAAAAGCAAGGTGCTTCTGGATGCAAAAAGAACCATCAAGCTACTGACATACTCCGCCCGAAATTCGAGTTATATGCTGTCAAGCTGTTTTGTAGTTGGAAAGCTACAAAGTTGATTTCAAGTGAGTCAGTCAGCTAAACGATTTTATACAATTTATTTATTAAATTTCAAAGAAAAAGTGAGTAACTGGGACTTTAAAAAAAAAAGTAATTAATTATTTTTGCACCATTAAACACCTAACAAAAGAACTTGAATAATGAAAATTCGCTCATTTATTGATAGCTAAAATATAATGTACATTCCTGAGGTACATACATTAGGAACACTATATGTTTGGCAGATTGATAATAAACAAGCGGGTGATATTTCAAAATGTTGTAATAGCAATTCTGTATGCTATAGATAGCTCAACGTATTTCCTATGACTGATAACGTGTTTTAATGTTACAAAATACATGCCACGAAGCTACAGGACGATAAAGTATTCTGTAAAATTTGTCAAACACCAATATCAATTATGTAGAGCCTTCTTCGGGCCTAGATGAGTTTGTTTTCTAGAAATCTAGTAGTAGGTACCAGCTGGCGAGCGTCCAACGAAGGGAAGGTGGACCGGCGGCTAATGAAACCGTGTACGATGTGACTGGCGTGTGGCGTGGGAATACCACATCGATTCCTCAACTCTCCTACCACCATTCTGTAACAATATTACTGAAAACATTATCGTATAACTAAGGTGAATACTTTCAAAACTTGCGTGAGTGTATAATACATTTTAAAACACGGGTTTTACTCACTTATACAATTATGTTGATGTAGGCATCAAAGGTTTCGATTCAACAGGTGAATCATCATCAGATTTGTTCTGTGTTTGGGTGTTGTATTGTATGATAAGTATGTATCTCCAATAAAAAAAAGTATTTAAGTATTCTATCCGTTATCTAGTTTCAATATTACAAGATATGCACGTTTTTTTGGACGACTTTTGAGGAGCTATAAAAGTTAAAATTTAAGATCTAACGCATCGGTATGTGTGAACCCATCTTAGTATCCGGACCCCGTGTGTTTGGGGCCTGATGGCGTTACGTGAAATTTATGTCCATGATATTTATATATTTATTTATTGATCGAGTGAGCGAAGCGAACGAGATCTCTCAGTTAACTTAGGAAATCCGGCACTAATTTCCATAAATAAATAAAGACATGTACACTCTTAGGTGGTTGGCAAGTTTTCTATAACGAGTTTATGAAACAAGAAGGTAGGTGGGTAATAATATGTATGAATATATTAAGGTAGGAAGTACGTTTGTATGATTGACGTGTTGTTTTAATCGATTTAATACAATTAATATACTTACATAAATATAAATATTACAAGCATAAAACTATATTACTAAGTATTTAACTTTTAAAATTATAATGTATGGATAATATCTTGTTTATCGAAATCATCAGAAGTCTTGTATTGCAGATCAGTTTTGCCTTATAGAAATATTTGTAAATGGTGGCCCGATGATCGCGTGGCCCGATGTTACTATACCAGTTGACAGCTTAATGGTGATTTCTCAATGTCAACTCAGTGTTGTAGCCACTTTTTAATATTTAAAATAAAACAAATGAATAAATTATGAGAATTAGAGTAGAGAGAGCGAGATAATATTCCGGAAAACGTTCGTTTCGCGTTCATAAATAACAAACTCGCAAAGCCAAGTTTATAACAGCAATCACTACAGTTATCTATCTATATCAATAAACTACCTATTTATTCACAAACGATTACAATAACAGCTACCGATTCGCGCTGTTAATTTAATGTGGTTGCTGTTTCCTTGGAATAATAAGTCCAGCTGTAGATTATATTACAGTTAATGTTATATAGTTTTTCATTAGTACGACGGGGAAGCGCTTGGCCTTCATCTCACATGGATTCAAGCTTTGTTAAGGCCGAAGGTGGAAACGCACTTCATCCGGAATCCTCAACAGTTAGAAACTAGCTATCTACCTCAAGTGAATGGTTGTTATGGCGACAGTCTTGGGTAAAATGCTGCCACTAAGTTCTACCACCAGCCAAGCCAGGTACCCTCCTGGGAATTGAGCCTGGGACCTCTGAATCTGATACCCGTGGGAGAACCACTAGACAACGTCACAGTACAGTAACTGTTACTGTCCGCTTTTTCTACGGTTATTAGCACATCACAGATCAGCAGTCCATTCATGTCCCCTGTTGAAAAGAGCCTCCTCAAAAACATAAGGGGATCACAGAAAAGTTCAGTCATGTTTTTTATAAGCCACTAAGTTGGTGAAAAGGTGATAATGGTCTTATAAGGACCACCTAGGGGGTAGTCAGAGGCACCTTCAAACTTACGTTTGGCATAGGCCCACGTTTGCAAGTAGCTAGTCACACTAACGTTATAAAGGTGAAAGATTGTGTGTATGTTTGGCGCTCCTACACGCTGAAACGGCTGAACGGATTTGGATCAAATTTGTGCATGTGTGCATCATTATAGCGCACCCATCACCTTTCAAAATAAGTAGGTATCACGTTACATATGTATTTAAGTATTTACCTACTACTCTACTCATATAATATTGATTTGAGTAGAAACATATCCACTGGAACAGAGCAGTTTTGCTTATAACGTTTATATATACATACTGGTAATTATATGTATCACTCAGGACATAAAATACAAGACATAGAATCAACAACATTTTTGGGAATTAATATTGATAGCAATCTAACTTGGGATACGCATACGGTTAACCTGTTTTTACGCCTGAGTCAGCAATCATTATGCACTGTATATGCTCGCAAAAGTCGGAAATACCACTACAGTTCTCACCGCGTACCATGGTAACGTCGGATCCATCTTGAGATATGGAGTTATGTTCTGGGGTAATTCAACTGGCAAGGAATCGATATTTGTAGCAAAGAAGAAATGCATTCGGGCTATATTTAAACTTAAACAAACTGATAGTTGAAAACCCTATTTTCCCCAATTTAATATTTTGACATTATCTTCATTGTATATTTTTGAAATAGCTATGTTTGTAAAAAGCCATATATATCTATTTGGCAAATTTAAAAGCAAGCGACAGAATCTTAGGATATGCTGTAATTACAGTAGGACAGCATTATTGAGTAGAAGCATATTTTGCAAGGCGCCCCGGATCTATAACCCTCCTCTATCATCCTCCATTATGTTATTTAAAATTAGATTAAAAAGGTTTCTTACGCAAAAAGCCTACTATAGTATAAATGACTATTTGAACAACAAATTATAAACCAGTAATATAATACAGTAGTTTTAGTATTTATTAACATGACTGTGCATTTTAATTTATATTCTATACTATTTCTTAATTTATATATAATGTATATAATCCAATTTCAATTTTAATTTAACAATTATTACACTTTGACATTTTAATAATTTTAATATTTGCATGCTGTTAAGTTGATCATGGCTGTACAACCTAATTACAATTTGTCATCTGTATATGTTAAACCTATATTCGCAAATAAATGATTATTATTGTATATGTCACCGTGAAATTGTAAACACCGTCCGTTTGTAATATGCCTCGTCATATTTACAAATTTAAGCATTATTTCTAGCTTCTCTAGTTCTGCCGCTTACTTTAGCATAGACACAGACCTGCCTCACTCTCTCTTCAAGAGGGTGAGGTGACCAAATGGCCTTACAGGAGTGTAAAATCGAATCCTGCAAGCCTAGTGGTTATCCTTCACGCGGTGCCCCCCGTTCTCGATCAAGTTCCATCAGAAATAGAGTTAAATGAAACCATAGGACGACTCCTGTCGGGATGGAGAGGTCATGTCCCGACGGGTTCACCAACGATCACCATTTTTGCAGTTTACAACATGCCGAGGCAAATTACAAACGGACGGTGCTTATAATCTAACGCTGACATATACGATGTATTATAATTCCTTCGGTCCTATCATAACTTGACTCTTCCCCGTCGCCTTATAAAAAAATAAACATGTTACATATTGTTTTTGTATACTTATTTCTATTTATTTTTCTTGATTTGCCTATATTTTAGAAATTTGTAGCAGTTCCAACAACAAAAACAATTCCAAATTCCATTTATTTTAGTAGCAATCACTGAATATTAATATTAAATTGGGTATCGCTTTACGAGGTCGAGTGACTGGATCAAATCAGAACAGAATATCAGCGCTGATCTGTGTAGCAATGAGGCATAATGCTGGGTTGTGTTTGCTGCACACACACCACAAATTACTGTACCCTATAACATTGTATTCGTATTTTTCTCTTTGTCAATTTGTTTCTCAGTGCTTAAAATTTTATTCCCTTTAATCCATATCCGTTGTAAATTCGAATATGCCTCTGTTTATTTGTCTATTTGGATCTTGCTAAAATTTGGTATAAAGATGTATTGTATTTGGGAAAAGAGCATAAGCTATTTTTGCCTCATAAAACCACCCGCGGATCGAAGGCCCGGACCTTTTTTACCCACTTTCTTTTTTGTTCTAGTACATAAATTTCACACAGCGCTATCTAGTCCCAAACTAAGCATAGCTTGCAATATGGGAACTAGATTACGGATAGAATAGGTACTTCAATTTTTTTTTTTGTAAATACATATTTATCATACAATACAACACCCAAACACAGAACAAACATCACATTCATCAAACAAATGTTTGTCCCGGGTGGGAATCGAGCTCACAACCTACAGCGCAGAAGGCAGAGTTACTACCAACTGAGCTATGTGGCTTGTTACATACCTATGTAGTCCTATTCATTACTCTGCTCGTGTAGCTCGCCCTTAATTGTCGTTTACGGCCGGCAATGCAGATAAAACAAAAACAGTGGCCATATTAAATTTCCGAAATCCAAAGTAATATGAATATTTATTGCTTGAAAAACGGCGCTATTCATCTTTATTTGCATTTATGAAAAATACTTTAGGACTGAAACGGGCGCGGTGATAACACAATTTCGACTTTTTTTTATCGTACGACGCGACGGTGAGGCTTGGCCTTCATCTCATCTGATTTTTAAGCTATGAAAAGGGATAAATAAATATTACAGGACATTAAACAAATAAATATTACAGGACATTAATTTCACACAGCGCTATCTAGTCCCAAACTAAGCATAGCTTGTAATATGGGAACGAGATTACGGATAGAATACTCAAATACTTTTTTTTTGTAAATACATACTTATCATACAATACAACACCCAAATACAGAACAAACATCTATATTCATCACACAAATGTTTGTCCTGGGTGGGAATCGAACCCACAACCTACAGCGCAGAAGGCAGAGCTACTACCAACCGAGCTATGAGGCATGCATGGGAGGAACTGGCTTTCTTACTTCTAAATGCCGGAACACAACAAATTAATAAAATGATAACTTTATTCTTATCCATAATGGCACTTCTTTATCTTAACATACACCATGCTTTCGCAACATACACATTTAAAACTTAGTTTCATTGATTTAATTTATTGAGTATTAATTATTATATTGAGTATTAATTATTATAACCTATAAAAATATAATGATCATGTAAATTTCTTGAATTTAAATTTCATGAAAATAGTAATAATAGTCATGCCACATACATAAAAACATACATACACACATCAAAAAAGTCTAAGCAACACAAGTCTTCGCTGGTATATTTTTTTTTTTATTAGTTTTAAACTTTCATGTAATATCAAAACTTCTTTGAATAGCCAACCTCCTTACAAAGCACATTAATACTGTCAGTTTTTTTCAGTAATTTATGTTTTTAAACAATAAAAACATTCTTTTGTCCAATTCAACGTTATTTCATAGATGTTGTTTTACTTCATAATCAACAAAAACAAAATTTAACCGCAGTAACCGTTCGTTATGTGGCGCGAATAATATCGCGAAGTCTTACTGTAGCAATGGAGCGTCGTCATCTAACCACGGAAGAGATGCAGAGAGCTGTAGGGATGCTAGAAATTGAAAACAGTCAAGCCTATGTTGCCCGGCAATTTGGCGTCCACAGAAGCGTAATTTGCCGACTCTGGAGGCGTTATTGTGACACAGGTGATCCGTCTGAACAGCACCCAGGCCTAGGGCGTAGTACCACTCGTCGTCAAGACCGATACATCCAGGTAACATGTAGACGTGAACCAAAGCTGACTGCCCAAGAGATCGCATCAAGGCTACAGAATGCTGATGGTCCCGCTGTTTGTCCCCAAACTGTGCGAAACAGACTGCGAGAGTATGGGCTACGTGCACGTCGTCCAATCAGATGCCCACAGATCCGTCACGGAAATCGAGCACGTCGTATTCAATGGTGCAGACCACGCGTGCTATGGCCGCAAGAACGATGGGACCAAATTTTGTTCTGCGATGAGTCTCGATTCGGTTTCAAGCCTGATACGAGAAGAATGAGGGTATATCGTCGCTCAGGAAATGCTGAATGTCTAAGATGTGTCCAGGAAGTCCACCCATACAGCGGCTCGACAGTAATGGTTTGGGCTGGTATAGCCAAAAACCGAAAAACCGACCTCGTTTTTATAAATGGCAACCTGAATGCTGAAAATTATGTGGAACATGTGCTGGCTCCCTATGTGCGTCCATTTTCACAAACATTGGGACCTGAGTTTACATTGATGCATGACAATGCCCGTCCGCACACAGCAAGGCGGACTCAAGAATGGCTACAGGGGGAAAATATACGCGTTTTACCGTGGCCAGCGCAGTCGCCTGACTTAAATCCCATTGAGCATGTGTGGGATATGCTCCAAAGAAGAGTCCTGAAAGATCTTGATGGGGTTTCTACGGAAAAACAGCTAAAAACCCTACTAAAGTTTCACTGGGACCAATTGCCTCAGGAGGAAATCAATAACCTTATTGACTCCATGCAAAATCGATGCAGACAAGTTTTAAACAGTCGAGGAGGAAACACACTGTATTAGATTTGATTTTAATGTCCAGAAGAATCTTATAATTTAATATTAAAGTCATGTTTTTGTTTATTTCATTCCATTATTTTATAATAAAAATTTGTACCAAAATGCACAACATTCTTTTTATATGTACTTTATTATTTTTTTTGAAAAAATTATCGAGTTTGATATACTAAAATAAATAAATAATAAACATTAATTAAAAAAGGAAAGAAATAATTAAAAATAAATCTATAAAATTAAAAATATTCAAAATTTGTATGTGTTGCTTAGACTTTTTTGATGTGTGTACCTATAGTGCTGGATTCCCCAACTTTACTCGGAGATGAAAAGTCTAAAAGCGAAAGATAGCTCCTGTGGCAATGAGATGTCAAACATCGTCTACAAAACTGATTCGTTCTTTGTTACTCCTTTGCGCCAAAACTACTGAACGGATTGAGCTGAAACTTTACACAGATAGTGTTCTAGCCCAGGAAAAACATACAGGGTACTTTAGATCCAGGTGGACGAAGCTGCGAGTAAAACAGAGGCTAGTAAAACACAATTAATACTAGCTTAATCAGAATTAAGTTAGGATACATGAAATAATAAGCATGTGGATTTAAAAAACATTAATTGCTATTTCTCTATTTATATTATCATTCCATTGCAACTACATCTACCGTGCTGCGTTGTTCTTACCAAAAAACTTCTCAAATATAACTGATTACATTGGGCTTGGTGAAGCACCTAGCCGGCGCCTTAGCTAGCTCATAACTCTACCCAGTGTATAAAACCATAAACTGAAGTCCCGGCAGTAGCTGCAATAACCGACCTGTCTTTACCATGAGTTACTCTAGTCATCACATTCTGCATTTTATTTAATTTCGCGATTCGAAAACAAAAAACCACGCGGGCAAAGTCGCGAACAGAAGCTTGTTTTTTTATTGGTAGCGCATGGATTTTTTTATTTAAAAAGAAGGTGTTTTGATAAAAAGTAGTTGGTCAGACTTCAAACTATGTATGTATGTAATGTATGTAAGTTAAATCGGATTTTTGCATTTTAAGGCCAGCGAGGAGCGAACATAAGCTCTGAGATCTATCTGTGTACACTTTGTTAGTTTGATTAAATTACAATCTGTGGGTAGCTATTTGTTTGTTTGTTTGATAAAACACGTACAACAACAAGAACATGAATAGCTCATCAGTGTCGCTGGATAGAGCCTCCAAAGTTGGAGGGTTTTGCCATAATCATCACGCTTGGCAGGCGATTTGGTGATCGCAGTAAATAGGTGTCGATAATACACAGAAGGAAGCTGCTGCCCCTCTTCTGGTGACATCCCTTAGGCGGCTTTTACGACATCAATTCGATTCCGAAGCGCGACCGCCATGGCATATAACACGTATACACGTTTTTAATTATTCAGCATGGTATTCCTGCAAAATAATTAAAAACAATGAATAAAATCTTCCATGCAATACAATATTATTATTTATAGCACCGATTTTATAATCTTTCGATCTTCTTATATATATTATATACTTACAATAAAACTAAGTTGTCAAAATTTGTACATTAAATATATTTCAATTAGAGAAGCCAAAACAATAGCTGTGTTCTATTTGTGTCTCTCAGACTGCATTTGTCTTTTTGTTTGACTTTCTGTTTGCCTTTCTGTCTGTTCGGAATTATTAAATTAGTAGGAGGTGCACTGCAAACATTTTTGGAAACAGCTGCTAGCTACAGTTATTTCGCTTGCGTATGACTTGTTTAAGGAGCCTCGTAGCTCAGTTCGATAGGGGAGTGGGTTCGATTCCCACCCAGGACAAACATTTGTGTGATAAATATAGATGTTTGTTCTATGTTTGGGTGTTGTATCATATACTCGTAGTACGTATATATTTAGAATAAGTATTAAAGTATTCTATCCGTAATCTAGTTCCCATATTACAAGCTATGCTTGGTTTGGAGCTAGATGATTTAGACCGCCTCTGTGCCTAGTGGTTCAAGTCACCGATTTTAGATCCAGAGGTCCCGGGTTCGATCACCAAGGGGAGTACAATATATTGTGCTATCTCAGCTCGGATCAACAATAAACATATTTTTACATATTTTTCACCAAAGTCGCTGGCGAGTACAGTTTTCATAAACTCGTGGTAAATATACTGCATACACGAAACTTTCTAATATAAACCGCAACCCTCACTAAAATCAACTGAAACTACAATCGTAAAACAAAGCCCCAGTCCAGGGTTTCATCAGGGCTTACATCGTGCCCCTTGTTTATAAACGATGGGCGGAGTACATACGTGAATATTTTGCATATTTTGGACGCAGCATTAATACATTCCATCCAGCGAAAAAGATAGGTAGCACTTCCCCGGGTGAGCCCATCTACAAAAAGCTCTTGTATCGATGTTTTATTAATCATATGTCCACCGATATCTTTGCAAGTTATAGAGAAAAAGTTATAGGGTATTCACTCTATAACTTTCAAAGATATCGGTGGACATATGTAAAATAAAACATCGATACAAGAGCTTCTTGTTGTTGAGCTCGCCCGGGGAATAATAAACGGGGAATGTATAATTGTTATGAGTCCTATTTAAATCTGGTGAAAAACAGGTAGAGTTGTAGCCGTAGATGGAGCACGTTTCTTTTAAAGAAACCTTGTCACTCTTGACTCGAAGATTCCAAGAATAAGCGATAAGCTGTTTAAAGATATCGGAGCCCTGTCACACAGACAGATGCTGGAAGCTGATGTTTCTAGTAATTTGCCACATAATTTTTCAATTGCCTGAAAATTTAGAGTTTAAATTAGTGTAATCGTTTTATGAGCTTATTTGTAACAATTTTTATGAATATCAATGTCATTTGTATCGCTGTTGGATTATCTTATTAATAAAATAAAATAAAACCATAACTTCGCTCTCATATTGCCTCCTATTGGAGCCCTGACCTGAAACCCAGATCTCTTGAAGGTCGGCCATTATCAAATCAGTGTAGGATAAACCCGAGAATAATAATCATCCGAACCTTGCCTTGTTACATAAATTACCATAACTTTAATCATAACGGAAAGTATTTTTACTTTACTTTCGCTTTAATAACAATTTACTTCTGTGGTCGACCTTTTTCTTTACAAGTGTTTTCACCCGACTGCCTCAGGAAGAAGATTATGTATTTAGTACATATAATATATAATACAATATAACACCCAAACTCAGAATAAACCTCTACATGTATATGCATCACACTAATATTGGGTGAAAAACGAACCCACAACCTACAGCGCAGAAGCCAGAGCTATTTACTAACTGAAGTGTGAGGCCAGTCCAACCGAAATAGTAACATAGACTACAGAGCCTATTTTAAAATGGGGCTGCGAATCAAAAACTAACATACGAGGGTACAACAAATAACAGGAAGGATAGAAAAAATATTTTACAGTTATATGTTACCGCTATATTTGTATATCTATGTTTATAAAATGAAAGGATAACGTGCCGATTCCAAATATTACATTTGAATACTATTAAGAATCGTGTTTCCGTAAAACCGTAAAAGATTATAATAATAATAATAATAAGCCCCTCAAAGTCCAACCCCACGTCCGTGCTGACCACCTTATGCCACGTGAGGGGCGGACACCCGCAACGAAGTAACTAAACGGGTGACCAAAAGGGATAGGGCAAACCCATCAAGATGGAGCAAGTTAGAAAGGTATTACGTATATGGTCGCTTCCCGGGGGAGATCGCCGGGGCACGTCTGGAGCCGATGCTGGACGTCACAGCATGCAAGCCATCGGTGGCGAGGGTAATGGGCGGCCCTCTGCCGGGGAACCCGAACAAAGTGAGCCCAACAGGAGGTACGACCTACGACCGCGAATAAGAAGTCGGAGCACACCTTCCGGCACAGGACGCCGTGCAACGAGCGTCGACGAAGGAGCAGCACGTCTGGCCTCGATCGAGGAACGAGGCCCGAACCGAACTGATTGGCCTGAAGAAGACCAGAAGGCCCAATCACCTGATTCCTCGCCAAAATCACTCTTTTCTTCTATCCCTTCATCTTCTCCTTCCTACCATGATCAATCCCTTGGTAGCCCTATGTCCTCTACCTCCGCTCGGGCAACTTGCTCACCAGCCGAGGACGTTGTGCAGGAGGCATGCGCCGAAATTTCTGCACCCGCCAAAGCTTCTTCCCGTGCACGCAAGAAATGGACCGAAGATATGAATTCATTTATCTTGCGCACATACTTTATTCTTACATCGCTAGAAACCGACACGAAGGCATATTTACAACCCTTACACAAACGATTTACTGAAAAATTCCCGGAAATGCAAGTTAGTCGTCAACGTATAGGTGACCAGAGACGAGCTATTGTTCATAAAAATCTTCTCTCCCCTGAAAAAATTCAAACACTACGGGAACAAGCTCGTGTCTCTTTAAATAACACCACTACCAACCAACAGAACAAAGAAACGCCTATTTCTAACACACAAAGAATGAGATGGTCAAATGACATCAATGAAACCATAATTCGTCACTACTTCAAAATCACACACATGGAAACTAACCGAACAGGGTATAGACAGCCTTTACATCAATCATTGATCACTGACTACCCAAATCTCGCGCACTTATCGGAACAACGAGTGTCTGACCAACGACGCGCAATCATTAACAACAAATTCATCACCGATGACAGGTTGCAGCAAATCCGTGATGAAGTTTCCACGGAACTAGACCAACACGGCAGTAGGCACAACGATGATGCGGCTGAAAACAGTCAAACATCAAACGTCAATCCACTTACACCTATTCATGAACTTCAGAATAATGATCACCATGGCATGGATGATTCACTTTATGAAGACTGCACTGAAACACTAAATACTATAACGGAACACTTTACAGATGAAGAGGATGCACACCCGGTAATAACACCAGTATTAGGCGTGAAGGAACAAATAGAAACTACTTTTCAAAGTGCTATGATGAATTTCACAGGTGAAGACCCAGTTTCTAGACCGTTTTTGCCAAAACAAAAACCATCTAAAAAGTTTGCAGCGGTTGTTTACTGCATCAATACAGATATCCTTCCCAAATATGTGCAGCTGCACGCGGATTTCGAAACAACTCAGACCGCAATGTACTGCGCTGCGTACACAGCTATCACACACATGGGTGGTAGAATACGTGAAAATACAGTTAACAATATATCTAGGAATCGAACTCCGCAATGGCAAAAAAGACTAGAGAAGAAGATCGAGGATCTTAGGGTTAAAATAGGGAAGCAAACTGAATTCATAGGAGGTAACACAAGCACTAGGGTACAAAAGTATGTAAATAAGATAAAAGCTCAATATAACATCCACTCACAACACGAACCCGAAAACACTGAGCTATCCCAGTTCTTAGACACACTGAAACAAAAACTTAATGCGTCGGCTAGTCGACTACGTAGATACAAACTTACGACCAAAAGAAAGTCTCAAAACAACACATTCAACACCAATGAAAAATTGTTCTACCGTTCATTAAATACTGAGAATTCTAACGTTTTAACTAGTTCTGAAGCCCCCGACCCGGAACAACTTCAGCAGTTCTGGTCTGGAATTTGGTCCAATCCTGTTGAACACAACACTGACGCTGCATGGATCCAACAAGACGCACACAAACTTAGAGACACTCTAAACATGGAATATAACGAAATTAGCTTTGACACCTTTAAACTAGTAATAGGTAAACTACATAACTGGAAAGCTGCTGGATCGGATAAAATTCATAACTACTGGTACAAAAAGCTAACTTATTTACACCCAATACTACTCATGCACATTAACGAATTTATTAATGCCCCTGAATCCATGCCCCAATACATAACACTAGGAACTACCTTCATGTTACCTAAGGACAAAAATGATCTTAAAAACCCATCCAAATATAGACCTATCACCTGTTTGCAAAATATTTATAAAATCATTACATCATGTATCACCGAAATTATCTACATTCACACTGAAACAAATAGTTTACTCGCCGAGCAACAGAAAGGATGCCGTAGGCATAGCCAAGGCTGTAAGGAGCAACTAACCATCGACGCGGTAGTATCAAAACAGGCGTATAAAAATAAGCGTAACATATTTACGATGTATGTTGACTACAAAAAAGCATTCGACTCTGTACCTCACAGTTGGCTTCTGTACGTTCTGCGGCATTACAAAGTTCACCCCGCAATCATACAATTCTTGAGTCATTCCATGGACAACTGGAAAACTGTATTAAGGCTGAATACCACTGATTTATCTCTAGAAACAGAACCTATACACATACGAAGAGGCATATTTCAAGGTGACTCTCTTAGCCCTCTTTGGTTCTGCCTTGCTATCAACCCTCTTTCTATTCTCTTAAACGATAGTAACAATGGAATCGAGGTTGAATATGGCAACACCAGTCATATTATATCACACTTAATGTATATGGATGACATAAAACTGTACAGCAGCTCGTTAACCCAACTACACCACCTCGCAGACATAACACAATCATTCTCGTCAGACATACACATGCATTTTGGTTTAGATAAATGTAAAGTACTTTCCGTGCGCAGAGGTAAAGTAGAGCAAAACCCATTCCAATTAGACAACGGTGAACGAATAGACCCTCTGGACGTAGAATTCGGGTACAAGTACCTTGGTTACCAACAAACCCAACAAATTCATCAGCAACAAACAAAATCAGATCTAGAGCACAAATTTAAAGCACGATTACACAAAATTTTTAACAGCCATCTTAACGCCAGAAACACCATCAAAGCCATTAACACATTCGCTATTCCCATCTTAACATACTCATTCGGCATTATACATTGGTCTCAGACAAGTCTGAAAAAACTCCAACGAATCGTCAACACTCACTTAACTAAGTATAGGAAACATCATCCCCGATCTTGTTCTGAACGTCTTACCCTGCCAAAAATAGAAGGAGGTCGTAGCATTATAGATATCCATAATTTACATAACTCACAGATAACATCACTGCGCATATTCTTTTATCGCCATGCAGACAGGTCACCACTTCACCAAGCAATAGTACAAGCAGATGTTAAATATACGCCACTCAATCTAAGCGATCGCAGCACACAACAAAATGAGAGCATCAATCCAACATCCCAAAAACTTCACACGTGGCTGCAAAAGTCATTGCACGGGAGACATCGCCGTGATCTGCTTGACCCGAATGTCGACAAAGTTGCGTCGAGCACATGGCTCAAACAGGGCGAGCTGTTCCCCGAAACAGAAGGTTTTATGCTTGCTATACAAGACCAGGTAATCGATACACGTAATTATAGGAAGTACATTATCCGCGATAGGAATCTAGATACTGACCTCTGCCGTCATTGTCGTAGCAGTTCTGAAACCATCCAACACATTACTGGCGCTTGCAGGTCCATCACGCAAACAGACTATAAACACAGACATGACCAAGTAGCAGCCGTTATACACCAATACTTAGCATATAAGTACAAACTTGTTAAAGATAAAGTAGCTTACTATAAATATGTACCTCAAACTATTTTAGACTCTGCAGACTACAAACTTTATTGGGACAGGACAATAATTACAGATAAAACTATTCATTACAACCGACCTGATATCACTCTTCATGACAAAAGAAACAAATATGTGTACCTGATAGACATTGCCGTACCCAATACTCATAATCTCGCGAAGACACACACCGAGAAACTTGCGAAGTATACGGACTTGGCAATAGAACTTAAGACCCAATGGAGAGTCAACATAGTCAGAACCATACCCATAATAATTTCATCTACCGGCGTCATCCCATACACACTGCACACTAGTTTACAAGCTCTTGAAATTCACAAACTTACCTACATACAACTCCAAAAGGCTATCATCTTAAACACTTGCCGCATTGTCCGAAAGTTCTTGTCCCTGAACCAATAAATTATCTACTTATCAACGATTTTTCGTTTGGTCAAAAGCCCGCGATATATCGTAAATTCCTCCTCGTGAGAGACTGTTAAACAAACAACATAAAAATAATAATAATAATAAATTTATTTATTTCATTTTCAAGCACTTAAACTACACACAGTTAACAATTTAAAATTAGTACAAGCTGTAAATTTATAGCGATGGCTTGATACACAGGGGGTTAGGACTACAGCATCTACACTAAGTTGTTAGACTTGTGTCGTAGATACTGCGTTCCTTCCAGATATAGCATTTGATTATGCCACAGTATTAATAAAAGTTCACAATAAATCAATTAATTATTTTTTATCATGTAGTAAGTCTAGGTATATAATAAGAAAATCATAAACTGCTATAATTACATTTACATTGTTATAATTGAATAAATTACAAAAGTGGCACTACCAGTTCGAGCTAAATTTAAAATAATAATATTAAGATAAATCATAATTAATGTTTTTACACTAGAATTTTAAACATTTCTTCAGTAGCATTATAGTCTAGAGTCATCAGCCACTTTTTGATGGCTATTGTACCCTCTATTCTATTCAGCAATACAAATCCATTTATTTGTTTGTTGACTTTGTTATACAAGTTTGGACCTAGGTATAGATGTTGTCGCTGGGCAAAAGCTGTTTTACATTTTGGTACAGTAAGAATTTTGTCTTTTCTTCTTTTACCAGTTGCGAGATTATCATTGACGTCTACCTTTTTGTGGTGAGAAATTATAATGTCCAGAATAAATAACTGTCGTACAGTTAGGGCTTCGCATTCACTATATAAGCTAGATGTTGGGTACCTATAGGGCTTGAAGGTTGCTACTTTAAGCACCGAACGTTGGGCACGTTCAAGTTGCAATAGGTAGATTTTGCAGGCACCTCCCCAAGCAGTATTGCAATAAGTAAGCAAGGATTTACAGAGGGCATTGTAAATATTCAATATCAATTTTCTGTCAGCTACCTCTCTCAGATACTTGAACACGTAAATAAGCTTTCGAACTCGTTTAGAGAGTGATTCTACATGCGCTTTCCAGTTGACTTTCTCGTCAATAATGAGACCTAAGTATTTGATGCTAGTAACCCGATCTAAAGTTTGACAGTTACAACGGTTGGATAAACAGTCTACATGAGCCTTAATCGTAAATTCTGGCCTTTTACTGCGAGCATTAGTAAATGTCATGTATTTGGTTTTATCTATGTTAAGGGATAACAAATTTGCTTGCAACCATTCAATAACAGTACTAAGTCCCTTTTCAGCATGAGCCCTAGCCTCCTCCCAGGTATTGCCTTCAAAGATAATCGCTGTGTCATCTGCATATGAAAAGATTTTTCCATACATTAATTTTAGATTACACAGATCATTGACATATACTAGGAAAAGGGTAGGACCCAGAACACTGCCCTGAGGTACACCATGAGTCATTGACTCATCACAACTAATTATGCCACCAATTTTAGTTTTCTGGGTCCTGTTGGTTAAATAGTCAGACATCAGACACAATGCTTTATCACGAATTCCAATAAGTTCAAGCTTTTTTATAAGGATTGGGAGGGAAACAGTGTCAAAAGCCTTCTTAAGGTCTAAAAATATTCCTATTACTTTTTTCTTCCTATCAATACCAGAAACTATCAAATCTATTAGTCCCGTTACTGCAGTTTCAGTTGATCGAGATTTTCTAAAACCAAACTGATTAGGTGACAATATATCATATTTTTCTAAATATGAAAGTAGTCTTTTATTGATAATTTTTTCCAAAATTTTTGAAAGAGAAGTTAGTACTTGATTTGATAGTGAAAAAACCGCTTCTTCATGGCTGCTCTAACTTTATAGAACTGTCTATGCACTATTTTGTCATTTTATGTGATTAAATATTCTACGTTATGTACAATGTTTAAGACGATTTGTATGAAAAGTAATACTTATTCACCATTCACGGTGAGCAAACTCAAATCGATTGCAACTCGCACTAGGCACGTTTACTGAGTATGTTACGAGTACTTCGGTGCCCAGCACGAAATTATATGACGGTCGTTTGTAACAAAATTGTAGTCATTTTTCTCAGATAAAGGGATTTCCGTTATAAATGCTAGTTACTTTCGGTAGGACGGTCCGTTTGTCAAAACTATTATGAATTGGTAGCATTGTGTCTTTTTAGTTATTGTTGGAAACAAAAAATGTAACTTGCTCTGAGAGTATTAGATATTTATCACTAAAATGGTGACAGATAGATAGAATTTTAACTATTCGAAGAATTTTCCTTCAACCTTAGTGAGGTCTAGCGACAAGGTAATGAGATAGGATATTTTCTATGCTAACAATGAAAAGCCTGTTGCAGCCTGAACAAAAAATAATATAAAAATGTCATCGTTGCGATGGGCCGGCCTTTCAATATTACAATATCATTAGAAAATCAATAAGCAATAAGGGATTCAAAAAGGAAAACGGTACAAGAAATGTCGGAACAATCGGTGGTAAACTAATTTAAACATAAATCCACATCTGCCAGATCTTTGTTTTTATTGTACTGGGAAGCACTTATCCTTCATCTCATCTGGTTTCAAATTATAGTAAGTCCGAAGATGGAAGCGCACTTCATCCGAAATCCTCAACAGTCTGAGGTACTGGATATCTTACCTCTAAATTCAGGAATACAATTTTGAATTGTTGTTATGGCGACAGATAAGGTTGGAGTAAGACAGGCGGACTTAAACAAAGTCCTACCAACAAGCAAACCAGACACAATATTGTACGCTCCTGGGGATCGAACAGGGACCTCTGGATCTGACACTGGTAAGCAAACCATTAGACCTCAGAGGCGGTTAAAGTTACGTTCGTGAACTACGTAGTTGATCACGAATGAAAAATGGTTTTTCTAAGTAGAATTTCTATTAAGAAAAATCTTGAAATCTTGAAACCTAGAATTTCTAGTTTGTCTGTTTACCATTAAGGTAGATTGAAAAAACTGAATCGAAACCTGTAAAAAGCTAAGCGAGCTAGATTTAGATATGTAAATTGGCAGTTATCTCGATATTACACCTGTACGAGGGGACGCAAAAGAAGCAATTACGGTACTTTTTGAATTCGCGTTCGTTTTTACGCTCGTCACGTCTTCTTCGCTCGTTCTCTCTGGAAGCTCCAGAAGATAATGAGAGCATTGCTATGTAGATGTGAAACTCCGGTATAGGCAATTTGCACTAGATTTTCGGTGGTTATCAGAACGGTACCTCGAACTGACATTTCTTGCGGTTCAGTCCATAAGAATAAATAAATATTACAGGACATTAATTTCACACAGCGCCATCTAGTTCCAAACGAAGCAAATCTTGTAATATGGAAACTAGATTACGGATATAAAACTTTTTTTTGTCTGATTTTTTATCATACAATATTACACCAAAACACAGAACAAACATCAATATTTTAAATAAAAGACTATTAAATATGCAATTTTCAACAAAATACAAACAGCAAACTAATAATTATAACTTTATAATTGGATCATTTGAATGCAGAGGAACCAAATCACAGAAATATTTTTTCCTGGGTGGGAATCGAACCAACAACCCACAGTGCAAAAGGCAGAGCTACTGCAAACTGAGCTGAGGCTTGTAATCTATGGACTTACTAAGCCGCAAAAAGTGTAATATAATAATTATTTATATAACCCACAACAAATTCTTTTTTTTCATGTTTCGTTTAAGAAAGAAAAGTAAAAAGTCTATATATACTTTCCCATACAAACGTATGAGAAAATGAGACTACTTTCTGCAAACGTTCTATAAAACGAATACAAACCAAAATAAGTAGAAAAGAGTTTTTCCATACAAACACTCTTTGCCATATATTTTCATTGTTATTGCGTTTTTATAAAAAATAGCGCACCACAGACACATATTATTTCTTTTCGATTATACCTGCAAAATGTAATGTAATCGGACTTACCACTTCGAAATTAAAAAGGAACGTTTGTACTGGAGAGCGAAAATCAGCGGTACTCCGGAGCCCTCTTAAGTCAGCTCTCGATCTCGAGACTTGCACATGTAAGGATAAGGTACGAATTAAGCGATCTACCCAGAAGATTACATTTAAAGTAAGTCAAATAATATAAATATATATATCTATTAATCTATATGATTTATAATTACGTTTTAAAAATTAAAAAAAAAACCGACTTCAATGAAGAATATGATACAATTTAGTTTTAGACCATCTTTATCCAATGAATGTTTAAAATTCTTTATCATTTTTTTATTCGTTAACCTGGATGTCGTATTTTTTCCAATTATTTTGATGACAGATGGACGTACAGATAGATCCTATATTGGCTCCGTTTTTTCTTTACTTTTGAGGTACTACACCCAATTAGCTTCAAGTGTTCCTATTGTATTTGAAGAGTTCCCTAGATTTTTCTAGGATCCCATCATCAGATCCTGACCTGATGACGATGAGATCATCTGAAAAGTATACCGACCCTATAAATACCCAAATCACTTCAAGTGTGCATATAATATTTGAAGAATTCCCTCGATTTCTTCAGGATTCCATCATCAGATCATGACCTGATCTGACCTGTCACTGGGACCACCTGTGAAGTTTATTCTTGCAGACAAAAAAATATTTTTGAAATCGGTCCTGGCGTCTTCGAGTAATCGGGGAACATACAAAAAAAAAAGATTCCGACGAATTTTCTCAATTCGTCGGAATCTTTTTTTTTATTGTACTCCTCTTTTTTTGACAGTCGGTTAAAAAACACTGTCATAAATCACAGAAATACAGCCGTAGCACCAGCGTGTAAATTCATGGAATTTGAAATTTCAATTCTATACTATGAGACGTCGACTCAGCTCTACCTCGTTACAGGTTATTCTATCATATACGGAATTGCCGAGCAGTAAATACTCTTTTAATATTCGGGATGTCAGTACCAACCAGAAAAGTTTTAAAAAACATATCTAGTCGTACAACTTTTTCAGGAAATAAAATATCGAGACGTGATAACTAAGTGTTTTAACAAAATTGTGCAATGTATGGATCATTTATAAAACCAATACATAATGAAATCGTTATACAGCTTACCTATTTGACAGCCTCTTCCACGCACAGTCCTAGACCGCCTCTGTGGTCTAGTGGTTTACCTACCGGAGGTACCGGGTTCGGTCCCATGGGGGAGTACAGAATTGTGCTTCGTTTGGTTGGTGATAGGACTTTGTTTCAGTCCGCCCGGCTAGCTGCCACCGTCTTACCTATTTCTGTCGTCATTACAACAATTCTTAAATTGTTGTGTCCCAGCATTAAGATGGATTCCGGGTGAAGTGCGCTTTTACACATTCGGCCTTATCATAACTTGAATAATCAGGCAAAATGAATTCCAAGCAAATCCCCATCGTACAATAAAAAAAACCTATGCCTCTATATGTCCTAGAGACTTTCCAAGGTAGTTTTCTTTTTTTGGTATAGGGATGCACTAATAAAAGATTATGGGAAACCTAGCGGAAACAAAGCTCTGACCGTTCACTGGTTCCAAATGAAACTTTTCCTGTTATGATGAGTGAGATGATGATTTATTAGAAAGTAGATACATTTTCAAAAGTTTGTCTGATAATATGTTATAAAGTGCCTAAAAGTAGTAATTTTCGCAAATCTCTTCTTCCCTTCTTCTGCCTAAGAATAAATGGTTCTCATTAAGTGTTCTCACGGGATTGTCTGCAACATCTTGCCGAAGAATCGTTTCCTTCGCCGCAAACGACAAAATCCTCTTATCTTGAATGAGGATCATGACCAACAATGTATCGTCATGAGCTGACATTGATGCGGATGAGTATCATACATACTAGCATATATTTAACCGACTCCAACCAAAAAGCTGCATCGCTGCTCAGCAGACTGCGAGGCAGCACCAACTCTATCCTCAGGTCATAGTGAACAAATATGACTCGCCTGTAAGTAAGTCTGCATTTCTTTGGGGTTCTATTGAATAGTCTTCCAGTGTAGCGATTCTCAAACACACGCAAACTTTTCGTATCGGAAACATCACTTCGGATTCTACGTAGCTGTCGTTCGACTTAGAATCCGTCATCTACGTAGAATCCGATAGATATATATATGATAGATATAGATTTCAAAGCTATTCTCATACTATGTTTTAAAAATCTACTGTGTGAAGTTTCGAATACTAATGTAAAAAAAATTGATTTCGGAGTTAAGAATATCATTCCCGGAATTTTTAATAATTTATTTTTAAAAATATTTTTCTTAATTTCAATCACACTTCAAACTGTATTTAATTCCCGGAAACTTCATTGGAAGCTACCGGAAACCCTATCCTATCCCTAAATTTTAATTGACTAATTTATATTGGATTAAACCATTGTCAATGTGTGCTACTAACATATATAATATAACAACTACTAACATGTTATGGATTTAAATAATCTGAATAAATTATTTAGGTATGAAAAGGAGGTTCTCAACACGCAAACTATTTTTTTCTAAGTGATGAAGTTAATTTAGAAATAAACAGGGTCCGTAACAACACTTCTTTGCTTTTAACCGTGACGAAAACTGAGAAAATAAATCACCATATACTAGAAACTTCATCCTAGTAGTTTTATGAGGATCTGAAGAATTATTAGTCACATTTCATGCGACTTTTATCTATATTTACAAGTTAGAACCATGAATTTTACCTGAGAATATCCTTTTCACAAGTTGAAAGTTGCAACCACTCTTCAGCTCGGTATGAACTAAAAGTTTCGGAAATCACATCCGTAAATATTTTATGATATTGAAAAGTAGAAGGTAGACGTAGTTCTGGGGCAACGAAAACTTAGTAGTCACAGATATGCGAAATATACATATAAGCGAAAACAAAAAGCTTAAAATGTTACAGGACAACAAAAAGCTTTTTAACTCGTTGGGTGCTGGTCGTCTCGTTCAGGAGGAGTTCATTCAGAAATGTATATAATAATAATAACTTTATTTATTTCAGGCAACAAAGAAAGTTTACAAAAAAGTAACTTAACTTAGGGCCCATATAATATATACCTTACAGATTAACATACATATAAATTATAAATCATGTGTCATCGACGCTCCGATGACGTAAGCGCGGTGTCGTTTGACAGACGTCCAATGAACTTTCTGTAAACGACACCCTTCGGCCAAAACCCGCTGTCCATAAACGTGGAGAGACGATTCGTCGGCACTGTCACCATAAATGAACCGAAGTTCACGTTACGGCGAGATTGGTTGAGATTGAGAGGTTCAACCCGCCGATTTTAGATCCAGAGGTCCTCGGTTCAATCCCCAGGGGGGGTACAATATTGTGCTCGGTTTGGTTGGTGGTAGGACTGTGTTTAAGTCTGCCTGGCTAGCTACCACCATCTTACCTAATTCTGTCGCCATAATAACAAATCAAAAAAAATGTTGTGTTCCGGCATTTAGAGGTAATGTGTGTTCCTTCACCTTCGGCCCTATCTTAACTTGTTACCAGGTGAGATGAAGGCCCAAGCGCTTCCCCGTCGAGCAATAAGAAAAATTCAATCATCAATCTACTTGTCTCCAACATTCACAATGGAATCCAGTGAAATTGAGCAATGCTCCGCAAGTTTGCCAAATAATGTACCTAGTGTGCCAAGTGACAAATACGAGCATTACAGTTCCAAAATAATATGTTGCTTTCAGTATTACCAATAAGTAAACACTAATAATTGGTATATTATTCAATCTGTATTTTCCTGCAGCTAGCATTTTCCTAGCTGAAGTGAGGTTGGAAAAGAAAGAAAAACTTGTATGTTTCACTCGGGAGCATAGTTATTCTGCATCTAGTTCCTTTGAAACCCTCGCTACGTTCATGATTCAATATAAATACTCGCGCCAAAAAGCAACTTTGCAGCCATGCATAACAAATAACTACTCCAAGAAGAAAAAGAATTCATACATTAGTTATTGTGTATGAATCCACACCGTTTAGTTTTCTATTTTCTTATTTTTTTATTATATGTGAAAATGTGAAATGTTATATCGTTTACATATTACGGTCCAGGAGATACAGCCCATTGACAGACAGATGGACGAACGACATAAGCAACGGACAGCGGAGCCATAGAATAGTGTCCCGTTTACACCCTATGGGTACACCAACTCTAACCCAAAAAAGTTATTATTCATTTTTTATTTTTTTATTGTTGAGGGGTAAGTTATGATAATGCGGTTGAAATGAAGGTTGAAGCGCACTTCACCCGGAATCCTCAAAGGTCTGAGGAACTGGCTATCTTACCTCTCCTAAATTTTCAAAAAAAATGTGTTATGGCGATATAATTAGGTAAGATGGTGGTAGCTAGCTAGACGGACTTAAACAAACTCCTACCACCAACCAAACCAACCACAATATTATACTCCCCCTGGACATTGAAGACCTTTAGATCTGACACCAGTGGGTTGAACCACTGACCATTTTATAGTATTAATTTTGTAAAAACCCTTTTTCACTCGTTGTATAAACTTTACAGATGTGTGACCAAGCGTCTTCCGATCCACAGGTAGTAGGTTTAAATCCATTCGTGCACCAATGGTCTTTTCGGTTTATCGGAAATTCATGAGCGCATTTGAAGAAATGTGAAGGTCACATCGTGAGGAAAACGTCATGTCCGACCGAAATTCCAAATGTCATGTGTCTCTGTCTAGTATTACAATAAGCGGCTTGCAGCCTGTCACATATTGACTGCAAGCTACTTGCAAACCGTGGGCATATGCCGAACGTTTGCACGTGCTAACGTGAAAGTTTGGACGTGCCTCTGACTACTCCCTAGTAAGTACCTACAAACATCAAAATCTATTTTGGCTTGGATTAAATAGGTACTATATTGTAGTGGATGTTAGTGACTAGTGATCAGAATATCCACGCTCTGAGTACCTATCAGAAGGGGGATTTGTATTGTGAAAGCAAACAAGCAGGCTTCAATAGGAATAGGACCTAGAAATGCTATCAGTATTTTTTTCAGGACACCTGACATGATAAAAGCTTCGAACTATTTTTGTTATTCTGTAAATTGTGCACGGAGACTGCTCGCGATAACTGCTTTGAAAATTATTATAAATTTCATGTTAGTTATGCTCATACCATTTATTGAAGTGAAAACATCTTTGGGCTCGTTGAGCACTTTTTGGATGAACAAAAATCATGAAATTCGCGTCATCGTCACCGAACGCTTTCCATGAGCTATATATACTGTGTATATACATTATATAAAAGCGTGAAACTCGCGTCATCGTCACCGAGTTCTTGTGAATTATATCGTCGACCTATTATGAGCAAGGTTGAAAGATTAAATTGGTCATTAACACTTCAAAATCAAAAATAATCTAATAGCTCAATGATACAATTCACAAGTTACTTAATTTTCACTGCTATCAGCAGTCCCCAAAGACTGCCCCACTTGTTTTTTTTTTCATGATCATGTCATTTTGATTCCGCCATCAGTATTTCCTGCTACTTGTAACTAGGTATTTTAAGGTACTGTATCCTATACTGTTGTGCTTCATCTTCGGTCAAATCTTCACTCAGCATCAGGGCCCTTATTCGCTATGACCAATCGTGTCTTAACGCGCCCGCGTTACGATATCTGCTACGATGATTCCACGCATAAATAAAGATAATAAACTTAAATCAGAACCAGAACTTGTATCAGGCACACAATATACAAAATATAATAAAAAAAAGTATATGAAATATGCACAATCGAAAAAGCTTAAGTATTAAATGTAAATAATCAAAAAAAGACTTACCACGGGTGCTTGTATTCTGCCGAAGCCTTGAGAATCACTGGACCTTGTGATGTGGAGTGAAAAGTAATATAAATTTAATGTGTTTTGTATTGGATATACCAACTCTGCGCAAATAATTGATATAAGTACTTATTACTAATCTCGTAAAAGTGCCTGATTTTTCAACTTATGATGTCGATTATTCGTTTACTGTCGGTAATCGATTCGATATTCGAATATGAGAAGAATTACTCAAACCGGGATACAATGCTTTGAGTTGTGATAGCAAAATACTGGTTTGGCGCCAATATCTCATCTTTTAACAAATTAACGCATTTAAAAATTCGATTGTATGTATAAAGTTACAACTAGAATAACAGGCTATAAGCTATGCGCTGTGACAAGGGCATTTGAACCGACAATCGGAATGTTCTTTCTTTTATTTATTTTATTTCGAGTACGCATAGAACTATAGACAACATAGAGATATTTTTACTCGCAACAGCGGAAATAGGATCCCATTCATGACTGTTTGGAAAACGAAGTGTATTCATGCTAAGTTATTTGATCTAAGTTAGGGAAAAATATAGGTATATGATGTTTGTTGTATTGATGTAGCAGGCACCACATTAGTACTATTTATCTATCAACTCTTTGCGCTGGACTAGATATTTGACTTGACTAGATTTAATAAGATATATCATTACAAATTTATTAAAAACATTGACAAACTCACTTAAAAAACAAGTAAAGATGAGACCCCTTCGGCTAGATAGATTGACAGCCGCGGTACAGTGAGCAAAATCAAATAATACCATCAACTATTTTTTTTTTCCAGCCACTGGATTCCCTTCAGGTCTCTACCCCTTACAATCTCGACTGCTAGAGATCAACAGTGGCGGGCAGGAGTGCGGCGGGGAGGACAGGGAGTGGATAAGTGAAGCTGAAGATCAGGCTCAGTAGCGCAATATTACGAAGTGGGTTCAGGGCGAGTTAAAAAAATAATTTAGGTACATAATATAGAACTGACCGAAACAGAGCCTAAAACTTCCCACGGAATATGCAAGTCATAAGCAACCGACACAAAGTGCTTGCGAAGCATTCATATTATTAGACAATTGGAATTACCAACTTGGGTGGGACCTACGTCCAGCATGTAGACTGCAATAGGTTAATTGATGAGGATGATGTAGGCGCATCCAGAGGACCAGAATATAGCCATAACGGCGGTTGGCCCTATAAGGATAGTGCGGCACGGAAATGGCAGTAACACGTTCCTGTAATAGTGGCGTGCCCTGCTATTTACGGGATTATTGCGGCGGTAAATCGGGAAATGTAATAATGTTGCGTGCTCCCGTAATTATAATCACACCAAATGCCACGAAGTGTAGGGCAGTGCGGTTTTATTTACGTGCTTGTTTTTGTGTGACTAATTCTGTTCCCACAAAAAGGGTCAGTCTATTTTGGTAATGTTTTATATTGTACGACGGGGAAGCGGTGTCAAGTTATTATAAGACTGAAGGTGGAAGCACACTGAGGTGTGCTTCCACCTTCAGTCTTAAAATATGAGGAACTCCTCAGGTGAGCCTGAGGAGTTCCTCATATTTTATGCTATATATTATTTATTTTATTTGTATTATCTTACTTCTAAATGAGGGAACACAACAATTCGAATTGTTATTATGGCGTCATGCTAAGGTAAGATGGTGCCAGGCCAGGCGGACTTAAATCAGGCTCTTTCACCAACCAAAATATCGCCGTTCTAGTATGCCACATGGGTATGTGGCATATCAATTGTGTAATTGTTGTATGTGTAATTTCTCTATTAGAATATAGGTATTCTCCAAACACTTAAATGCACCCATCTACATATAATCTCGGTAATTACTATACACCTACATATAATTTACATAAATCAACTTACCACTACTCACCACACACATACATCTTCACTCACTCACTCACCCACACAACACACATTATCAAATGGGCCTTATTATTTATTATATATTATTTTTTATTATTATTAATATTAATATCAATAATTATATAGCTATTAGTCATTTTACATTTTAAATAATTAATTCATTTACATAAATTTATGATTAAGTATTATGTACATTTAATATTTCATTTTCATTCAACTTTATAATTAATCTTACTCAATAATTGATATTTGTAAACTTTTAAGCACAATGTACCAATTTTTATTTGTATATTATTATTATGGGAAGCACTCTTTGCCAAAGAACAAGCTTTCTTAGCTTATTTTGGTGACGAGGGCTCAGAATTTTTATGTATTTTGTACAATAGTAATAAATGATTTATTTTTTTTAAATTTTATTGTTTTGTTAGGGTTAACAAAACAATACCTATATTCTAATAGAGAAATTTTCTTGTTTCATAGTTTTTAGAGCGTTATTTTTCAGTTGTCAGGTTTTAGTTTTACTGTTTTACATTTAATTTTTATTTTAACTTGCACTAGTACCTGTAGCATTTAAATATGTTTATCTCCACGACGAACTCGTATTACGTTCCGTTGATATCGAAACGTCAAGATAAATGTCAGTAAAATACGCGAAAATCGCGAGTATTAAAGTAACATAATTGTCCCTTAGAATCCGCTAAGTCCAGAGAATGATAAACAGTTCCAAACTCCGTGACTATCACTCTTCAAATGTTTTACAAGTTAATAAATAAAGTTTAGTTTCTATTTATATGTACATATATTTTAGTAATGATTGGATAATTTGTAATGTATTGTATGTTTTATTATTATTAATAAGTAGCTATATAAATTAATGTTTATTTTAGTACACCGCTTTGTCTGCTCTTTGCTATCCTTTCCATCCAAAGGTTGCCTGGAAGAGATCGCTTTTAGTGATAAGGCCGCCCATTGTACCTAGTTTAAGTGTATTTCTTGCTTGTCTGTTTATTTTTGTTTTTTGGTGTACAATAAAGAGTTTATCTAAATAAATGTACCAGGCGTCGCATCGTGTGTTGATAGTACCGCTCTGATTTCTGTTTTTCGTAACAAAATAATCGTTCTAATCGTGAAAGTTTAAACAAGAAAAGTTTTATGATAATCTGTTGTAAGTGTATTTGTTTACGAAATAAATACCTACCTACCGAACACACTGCGCTCCGTTCCCCGGAACGCCGCCTCTCTTGGAGCTGGACCGAACATCATTCTGGTGGTAATCCCTTCAACATCAACCAAGACACAAAACGAGGACACAACTACCCAAGTAGAATATATATCAATCTATTAACGATTCCACCATTGTAATCAGATAATGCAATATAAAAGGATAATCAATGTAACTTTGGAATTTTCCTTAGCATTATTAAATTGAGCTATCGCGATGGGACCTCGTAATATATACTACTGAACGTTTAAATAGCCTTAGTTCCCGGCTTTATTAACAAAATTGAAACAATATCATAATACTTTGCGTTTACATCCGAACTTTTTTCATTTTCCGCTGTACCGAATATTAAGAGCAAAAACTTTTTGTGTTCATTGTTTTCATAATACATTTTATCAGACTTATGAACCACAGCCACGTTATTAGGTGCATAGTCATTTATTTGAAGATATTTATGCTGAAAAACACTCCATTTGTACGTGTAACATTACTTACTGACCATCATGGTAGAAACCAACATCTCCTGAAGCAAACCTCTTTAAATGCTGAGAAAATTTTAAATGGGAGCTGTTTTCTCTATATTGCGATTGTGTATGTCTATGGAATTAAATCTGACTTTTGCAATGTAAATTTGAATGACAGTTTGGATCCCCACATGCCGCACAATCCCAGAACGCTTCTCAAAGCCTTTCGATATTAAAATTCCCATTTTCATATTCCGGCAACGAATGACATGAAGCCTCTTCAGTAACGGGCCTTATAAGGTTTCTGGCTAAAAGTTACTCATCTGATATGCATGTGCACGAAGTATTTGCACTTAATGGAATACCATTTAATTCAATTTTAGTTCTACCTATATCATTACTATATTTAGTTGTACGCATCGATGTGGAGAAGAATTAGAGTAGAATTAAAATTAAAATGATATTATACTTCTTCTCACCAGGATACCATGCGGGCAAAGCAGAAGTAAGTAAACAAATGAAAACATAAGTCCTGGAATTGTTGCAGATGTCAGTGATGCGTATATTTATATTTCATACTTATTATTCTCCAAATTATTATTATAACGTCCGTATTATTATGTTTTTTATTGTACGGCGGGGAGTTGCGTGGCTTTCATCTCACCTGATTCTAAATGCCGGAGCACAACAATTTTAAGAATTGTTGTTATGACAGAATTGGATAAGATGGTGGTAGCTAATCTGGCGGACTTAAGTTACTGACATAGCCATCAGAATTATTCAAGCTGATGTAAGAGTTGCCGAGCACATAGCTTGAAGAAGAGATAACAGCTGAAGAGAAAGTCCCCCGCTCTATGGATCAAAGATATTGTGGCAATCGCGGGGAGTCCATGACTGGAGGCGGCTCGGAAACGCTATTTGTGATGTCCATTGAGAAAGGCCATGTTCAGCAGGACGTATGGCCTTAACTATGATAATGATACGATTTAAGTCTGCTAGCATCAATCGTAAACCTTAAAATTTCATAAATTTGAACGCAACATTCTCAACTTTACGGTCGGTTCAACGGTCGTTCATCAGCATTAGATACGCGTTTTAACGTTTTTTGGTAAATTGAACTTGAAAACACATCGTGGATTAAAAAAAACGCCTATTCCTACAAGATACATGTCGTAGCTAATCATATATATAATAATAATAATCATTCGTTTACTCACCAAATAAAAAGGACATAAAATACGTGCTAGCAGTGGCTCCACACTAGGCTTAAGCCCGTGTCGTGAATAAAAAAATAATTTAAATTTATTGTTTAGTTTTTCTACATTATTTCCCTAACTGACTGAATCTATACGCGCAAGTTCGCTTAGTTACGGAACCAATATGGAAAATCTATTAAAATATATCAAAAATATAGATCTGCCTTCTGCGCTGCAGGCTGTGGGTTCGATTCCCACCCAGGACAAACATTTATGTGATGAATATAGATGTTTGTTCTGTGTTTGGGTGTTGTATCATAATAGTACGTATGTATTTAAGTATTCTATCCGTAATCTAACATACGTAGCTTGTAATATGAGATATTACAAGCTATGCTTAGTTTAGGGCTAGATGGCGCTGCTGTGTGTAATGAATGTCCTATTCTGTAATATTTATTATTTGATCACTACACACCACTGGCACGTAATAACATACAACTACACCTACACAAACTCACACAATGTTATACTCAAACACTCATGTCGAGTCATTTGTAAAAAGAGTCAAAGTAACCAAGATACCATTTTTATTTATTTTACGTCAGTTATTTAAGGAAACTGGACCATTTAAACACCGTTTGTAAACAAACAAATATTGATCTTATCTCATTAGTGAGTAGTAGCTAATCATTATTTATTTATTGAACTTAGTATTTTGAAACTATAATTTACCAATGCGCAATATAGCGTTTAAAATAATAAGCCCATGTAATCAAAATAGCGCGTACATAACATAGAATAGAGAAAACACGGTTAGGATAACCGTTCGCTTGTGTTCATAACGTCATGTCACGTACCGCGTTAGTTTTAAGATAGGTGTAGGTAACCGTAATAACATTTCACTGTTGTCAGAGCATGTCACAGAAAGTACGGTCAGGTGGAAGTTCGGAGGATACCTAGAAGCACCTGGGGGCACCCTATGTTTGTTTCATGATTTATTATAGCAGCTTCGCCCGTACGTACGATCGCTTGTAGAATAATTTTAATCCGCCTCTGTGGTCTAATGGTTCTTTCACCGGCGTCAGTTCCAGATGTCCTGGGTTTGATCCCCAGATGAGAGCAATATTGTGCTCGATTTGGTTGGTGGTAGGACTTTGTTTAAGTTCGCCTGGTCTGTCTCCATAACAACAATTATAAATTGTTGTGTTCAGGCATTAAGAGGTAAAAAGTTCCTCAGACTGTTGAAGAATCCGGGTGAAGTGCGCTTCCACCTTCGGCCTTATCATAACTCGAAACGAAGTGAGATTAAAAAAAAATCTAGTATTTACACTCTCCGTAATCTAGTTTCCATATTACAAGCCTTGCTTACTTTGTGGCTAGGTGGCTTTGTGTATAATGACAAGTAATATTTATTTTGCCAATAGAGTACTCTTTAAAACACTCTGAACATTACCTGATGCCCTTAGATCTGGTAGATCTTCCGGGAAAGCTCTCTCCATCGCAGACCTCATCCTTGCTCTGTCCCAGAACTAAATATATAAAAAATAAAAACTCAACTTTCGAATTCAATATACAATGTACTGGTCTGGAACAGTTGAGTTACCTATAGGCCGTTTGTAACGGTCCTTAGGTAATCTGACTGATTCCTTTGTACATAGTTAGTTTAATTGTACTTTTTATTGGATAAAAAATATATACAATAACTCTTTTAGAACTATGTAATATTCCCATCGGACCCAGCGGCGCCTTCCCGGCACTAGGGCAGACGGGAAGAGAAACCATCAACCCCAGTAGCTCAGCGGCTGTGGTACTATCAACTCATGCCTATCTTAACCGGGACAGTTGGGAAAAACCATCCTACTGGCTTGCCAGCTATAGTTCGCAAATGTCATAGGTAGGCACTTATATAATAAACAACGCGATTGAGCAACGTAGCTGTAATCCTTTTACATGATTTAGGTATGTTGCCACATACACAAAACGATCTACATTTCATATTCATAGAACCCAACCTTCCCAAACTGAATTGTTATATTCAATTCTGGTCCCATTGTGCGTTATCAGCGCGCTGGAGCGTAAGAACAAAGGGCGTGGGGTTATTGCAAGGTTATTACAATACATCAATGATGAGGTGGACGGTCTTTGATTAAAGGGTGATGCGAAGAAATAATGGTTTTAACTGCCTCTGTGGTCTAGTGGTTGAACCCACCAATTTCTGATCCAGAGGTTCCAGGTTCGAACCCCAGGGGGAGTACAATATTGTACTCGGTTTGGTTGGCAGTAGAACTTTGTTTATGTCTGCCTGGCTAGCTATTTCACCTGATCTATCTTACCTAATTATGTCTCCAAAATAACAATTCTAAAATTGTTGTGTTCTGATATATTGATATTAATAGCTTTTACTCGCGACTTCGTCCGCGTATTGGTTTTTTTATAGGTGAAAGTATTATATTATAAATATATATATTTGTTGGATATCTGCATAACTTTGACTGATTAGCTCCTACATGGTGTGCAGACATGCACACCGAGGGTTCTGACCCACATTCATAGACAAATGCAGGCTTTTTGAAATCTTAGAGCCGGTCCGACTCACGTTTGGCCAGATTTTATTATTTATTTATTTATTTACCACAAAGTAACCATATTCACACGAACTTTATTATTATACGGGTCGAAAATAACAATTTATAAAAACGTTTAATGTATGAGAACCCCCTATTTTTTTTTGTTTATTATTAGTCAGGTCTGAACATTGGACACCCCATCCTTTATTTCTGGAAATTATTAAAAACCGAAAATATGCCATAACTTATTCCTTATGGGCAATCAACATACTAATTTTCAAGTGCCTATCATTTGTGGTTTCAGGGATATGCAACACTTTAAACCGAACTTTTAACCCCATTTTGAACCCTAAGAGTGGACTTGTCCTTTTATACATTAGAAGATTACTGTGTATCAAGTTACATTAGTCAAGAGTCGTAAATACAGTCACGTCAACAGCCCATTTATGTAGTGGTTAATAGGATATTGGACAGAGCCTCCTCCAAAAACGGGAGGGTTTTGCCATAATCACCGCACTTGGCAGGCGGGTTGGTGATCACAGTAAAGGTGTTATGTAACATACAGCAGGAAGCTGCCGCTTCCTCTGGTGAGAACCCTTAAATCGGCTTTTATGACATCCGCGGGCTGAGTTAGAGGGGGTCGATTCTTAATCCGAGACTGCTACGGCCGGGTAAATAAAAAAAAAACATTTGTCGTTGAATGCCTCGTTATAACGATTTCAAAAAGTATAAGCACGACTATTATACCATGCATTATTAAGGAGTTCCACTGGCATCATCGTAAGACCCTGGTTTACATGGTTCGTAGAAGAGTATCACACATACAATCATTTTAAATGCGCAACGCTCTTTATATGTATCACTGTCTTTTTTATTGAAAAAAATACCCTTTATATTGATTCCACTCCATCGTCAGACCTTGGAAGTTGTGACATAAATACATTGAATAAAGAGCACTCAAAATACACCAGTTTATTATAGAAACCACGTACATCGCGTTTTTTCTGTTAAATAAAAACGTTTTTTGATTGACAATGTTTTTTGATTTGTTTTCTAATAAAAGGACTTTTTGTTTTTTTAATAATTGAAGGGTAATGAATCACGTTCTTATCTATTTCATATGAGGAATCTATAATGATAATTTTGACCTTTTATCATACACGGTTTCAGAGTTAGGGCGTACTTTTAATGAAAACTTTCAACCCCTTTTTGAACCCCTTAGGGTAAGAATTTTCAAAATTCCCTTCTTAGCACTCATTTTCGCATCAAGACAAACGTACCCTCCAAATTTCATGTCTCTACGATTATCCATTAAGGCTGTGCGTTGTTATCAGTAAGTCAGTTAGCATTTTATATTCGTATAAGATAAGATAAGATAAGAACAATCACTTAATTACCATCTCACTATCTTATGTCTTCCTTATTTATCTTGCTTGTCTCGTGATCAAATAAATGTTTCTATATCTATTTCAAAGGTTTCACCGTGATTGTAATTTTTTCTCCCAAACACCTTTGTACATCACTATTCAATCCTAAACAAGACCCAACCGTCCGTTAAATATCTTCTGAAAATCCCACTGGATCCTTATAAAATCTAATGATATTGACAGAAAACCCTGAATTTATGAATATTGGGCCATCGGTGGTCAGACAACATACCCGATGTCCATTCTTGGACATTGGACCGGTCAACCGCGAAATCAAGGATTTTATCTCCATTGCTCCACTTGAAAATAAACTCTCATTTGTTGGAGCTACGTTCCAAACACCAGTGTAGGAATGATTATGTGGTTCGTACAGTAAATGGTCGATTATATTGAAGTTGACCAGAGTCTGAACTTCATTCATGAAGATATTTTTCTAAAACGAGGTTATGAGATACATTTGAATTTCGAATAGGTAGAAATGGACTTTTAACCTCCTTTAACTTTATTTTTGGAATATCATGTGGGTGAATTTGAATTTCGAATTGGATTATAATACATTGCTGTAACTTGGATCTTGTCTGGTCCTACATGTACCCTATGTTTATGTACCTACATAGTTATTATTGACAAATGCGAGAAGATGTGCTAGGATTTAAGCAATTTGTTCTGAGCACGACACACACCTCAATCTTCTCCAAGTTATTTATTCTACCTACAATACTTATAAAGAAACAAGATAAAATATTGTGTGTTGCGAAATTCAGAGCCCGTTTGAAGGTAAATTTCTACGAAAGCTCTAATATTGTGTACGTGGGGTGTTAATACAAAGCCATTGTTCATACAAAAATATCAACTTTTTATTGTGGTGAGGTGAATAAACATGTTTTCTTTTCATTTTCACGCCAAATTTTTGTCATTATATAGTATACGGCCCCAGAAAAAGATATAACTAAAAGCTTTATAAAAAATAACGCGTCACAGATACAGATAATCCTTCTCCAATTATACCCCCAACATTTCATTTGAATCGAATGTGTTATTTCATAATGAACAACAACTAAAGGCAAGAACACTTTTAAAACTAGTGGTTCTGTAATAGTATTAAATATAGTTATAGTATAGAATAGTAAACCTCGTGAGCCCTTATAACCATGCAATAACCGATGCTTTCCTCTTTCACTTTTTTCTTTTAGACTTTTGAGCAAATAGGGGTATTAGTTTTAGCGATTACTCGCGTTCACTTGGTTAGAGGAAATCCTACCTGGTGTCTAGGGATTTGTCTTGCAAAGGTGGTAAGGCCTGTGTAGTGTGATTAGTAAACGTGTGTAAACATTTTCAGAAAAAAAAAAAAACCTACAGCAAACTTCTCCCCTGTTACCCCTCCACTCCCCCTTTTTTTTCACAACGTCTGGTGGAGAATTAAATCCTTTAGTCTTTAAGCAAACTTCCCCCCTTTTTACCCCTACTTTCCCCTCGATCAACTAAAAAATAAATAAATCAGCGAACATGTGTGCATCAAAATCGGTTGAAAAATGCGACCTGTAGGCGAGAACAAACCGACCGACAGCCGACAGTTACGAAAAATGTATGGTACTGTCTCCTCCGCCAAAGAACCATCAGAATTACCTTGACTCCCCCAAGGAAGCCACTGGGGGAGCCAAGTCCCCGTAGCCCAAACTACGTTTGTGCTGAATAGCAAATATCAGTGGCACTTCGGGCCTTTCTAATAAAAATACCATATATAATAACCGATAGTAACCACCTCCGTGGTCTAGTGGTTTGCCCTCCAGTGTCAGATCCAGAGGTCCCGGGTTCGGTACCCAAGGGGTACAATATTGTGCTTGGTTTGGTTGGTGGTAGGACTTAAGTCCGCCTGCCTAACTACCATCTTACCTAATTCTGTCGCCATAACAACAATTCTATTTTTTTTGTGTTCCGGCATTTACAGGTAAGATAGCCAGTTCTTCAGCTTGTTGAGGATTCCGGGCTAAGTTCACCTTCGGCCTTGTCTTTACTTGTTACCAGGTGAAATGAAAGCCAAGCTCTCCCGTCGTACGATAAAAGAATAATGGCAATCGGCTTCGCATTATCCAAGGCTCATTTTTGATGCTATGCAATGATGATATCTACATACGATCAAGTATAACATCAAAATATCGCAATCGCAAGTTACCGCGAAATTGTTTAAGTTCGTCTGGTCACGTGCACCACATTCATTCTTCAAAAGGCCTCGCCTCTGACATCTGGCCACATGGGTGCGCGAGCCACAAGCCAAACTCTACATTATGCTGCTACAAATGCGGCTCATATTTGCGCAGGAGTCACTTCTAGCCACATGGGTGCACGATGTACATTCTAAAACCGTTCTAGTTTCGATAAATGTAAGGTTCAGAGTTGCGTAGAAGTCGGTCTGTGAATGGAAATGTTGGAACAAACAGTTTTGAACGCTGGCCACGTTGCAGGACCGCATTTAAAGTAGGTTTGTGTTGTTCAGTCCGTTTCGGAACATGTTACGATACAGATTGTGGCGTCTGATAGTGTGATAATGTCCGTTTTGCAAAAATCGTTCGAGATGTTTACCTAAATTTATGTTAATATAAGGGACTGTCGATCAAATAACCTACCCAACCTCAACTCAATATCAATACTAGCAAAAAATATCTATTTTTTCCTTTTTCAGTATATAAATTAATTCCACTTTGGCAAATGTATGCAGATTATCTTTGACCTAATCCGTCCTTCCCCTTCCTACCACCGGACTAGCAGACGTACGGCAGATCCATACCTTGTAGATCACATCGATTCGCCAGTACCTTTATCATTAATTGGTAAGGAATGGAACTTCTTGCCCTCGTCAGTTTTTCTGCACTAGTACACATCTTGGAGTCTTCAAGTGCAGAGTGAATAGGTTTATTTGAGGCAAACGTGCTCAACTTGTTTTATTCTTCACTCTTTACTGGTTTTTCTAAAGAGCCTCGCGTTTGACCACGCGAGGCCTATAAAAAAATGCCTATTAACATCCCTCATCTTATGCTGGAGATTATGATAAAACCCTCCAGTCTTGAAGGATTATATCTACAGTTTAGGTAAGTATTATGATAATGATGATAGCATAGCATATTCCCTCCTAATTTTCTGATAAAATTTCTGAATCGTCTACGAAAATAATAAGAGAATTTGAAAGCTTTGCTTGCAAACAAAGCTCCAATAGAAATGATGTCATCTAGTCAAATTACGTTCGAGTCGTAGCAGCGTAGACCCTCTACGGCGCTACGAGTTTCGTAGACCCTCTACGGATGGCTAGTCGTTTGGTGGCCATTGAGATATACGTGCGTGGACTCACCATCAATCATTACGATGAGTTACTAATGTTTATATTAATATAATATAATATAATATAATAATTTCGAGATAAAATGTAGAAATCACTTGAAAAATTAGTTCACGAATTACAAAACACAGTGTCAACATTAGTGAATGAAATCGACTCGTTAGAATCACGCATCAGTGAGCAATCTGTGATAATTTGTCAGCTTACTCTGCAAAGTGATAATGGCGGAACCAGCAAGTAAAGGAGGATCCAGCAGTCAACAATTCCTGCCCTGTGTACCACGACACCGACTGCGGCAGCAACATCCCAGCGACTGATACGCGCTGCACGCGATCACACATCGCTAGCTATCGCAGAATCGTTCAATGCCGGAAAGAAACGCAGCAATGTATGTGCATCTATTACAAAGTTACTCCCGAAAACTAAAGATAGCTCAGTACAAGCCAATAAATTGACGCCTTTTCTAGTTGAAGAAAAAGCACAAAACGTCGAAAGACCTATTTTAGCTATTTCTAGAGACCGGAATAACCAAGACGATCAAGCCACGGGACAATGGACCCTAGTTGAACGTAACAAGTCAGTAAAAAATAAATCACAGAAGGTGAAGGTACCCTCACAATCCTCTCAATCACAACGATCACATCGCCTTGTCACTGTTGGAACAGGCAGCATGAACAATGAGGTACAAGCTGCAGATAGAATTAAATACATACAAGCATGGTCATTCAAACCAGACACTACTACGGAACAAATACAAAGAAATTAAATAACATCACCGCAGCTCAGTACACTGTGGAGAAACGGACCATTCGATCGCAACTACATGCGTCATTCTTCATCGGGATGCCAGAAGCAGTATACGAGGTGACGGCGCCTGCCATACGCCTATGCCGTATGCCTGCATAGACCATGTTTACAGCAACATGCCGCGCGGAATGGTCGCGACTGCACCGTTCGCTACCCGGCTCAGCGATCACTATGCCGGGAGAGCCGCGGTTAGTTGCGATCGTGTGGCTCCTCTACCTAGAACTCGACTATAAAGAACCTATTCTTATCAAAATCGGTTGGCGTTCCAAGAGGCTATGCTTAGTATAGACTGGACTGAAGTTTTTACAAAGCATATGCAGTCAGTGGAGAATTTAGTCAAGTAGGTTATAAATATTCTTACATCCAAATATAAAATATGTTTTGCCCTTAAAAAAATTTAACATTATAAAGAATTCATGGATTTAATAAATTTAAAAAATCTGCTCTTTGATGCCATAAACCTCCAATAAAAATACCCAGATGCGAAATGTAAAAAAATACGCCACTACGAGAAACTAATTAGCAATAGCTCCAACTAACACAAAGCGATATGGCGCGTTGTAAATACTGAGAGGTGTGCAACTGCTGGCCACAGCACTACGTCACTTACCCGAGCCGTAGTCCGTCGAGTGCTTGAAGCTCGTGAACAGAAACGGCAAGTGGCAGTTCTGTGCTGCGACCTGTCGAAAGCCTTCGACGTCGCAGATCACAGCGTTCTCTCGTCCAAGCTTCAGCACTATGGCATAAGTGGCGAGGCTCACTTGGTTCAGATAGTGGTCGGAGACGGAGGTGAAACGAGAACAGATGCTCTGGGGACAATAATGGGCGTGGCTCAAGGCTCATCGGTCTCCAACATTATTTTCTCGCTACTGCTGAACGACCTCCCCGAGCACATCATCGCCGGCGAGGTTTGGCTGCGGTCGTCACCGCCCTCTCCCTGGACGACCTCAAGCGACGGTTGAACGACCAGGTTGTTCACCAGGTGTCGCAGTGGTTTAAATGGAACGGACTCATGTTAAACCACAAAAAGACATACTTTTTACATTTTTCGTTGTCTGGACACAAGATTAGGAATCTGTCAGTGCCAATTAATTCTATAGCTATTGAGCAAGTTCAGGCAACTAGATAGTTCTTGGCCAGACCTGGAGTAAGCACATTGACAAAGTCTGCGCGAAACTTGGCAGTGCATGCTACGCCTTGTACAGGTTGTCCCGCGTGGTTTCATCAGATGTAGTCCGAACGTGTTACTTTGCGACCGTTCATTCGCTCTTACAGTTCGGGGCTGAGTTTTGGGGGCGCGCTGCCAACAGGGAGCGTGCCTTGCACATGCAGAAACGTGCCGTGCCGATCGCAAGAGTGACATGGGACACATCGATGAAACCTTATTTCACTTCGCTGCAAATTTTAACACTGCCCTCGATTGTGATCCTCCAGATTGCAATGTACGTGAGGCAAAATCTTGCAGCAATCCCAATACGTGGAGACAGGCACGTGCGTACGTATAACACGCGTGGTGCTGGCAAGCTCGCTGCAGTGGCACACAGGCTTACCAAGTCAGAGAAGCTAGTGCACGTACTCGTACTAGCAAATCATGGCTCTTGGAGAAAGCATTTTATGACATTAATAAATTAATTAATTGTGAGTAATTAATTTATTAATGTGGATTTTGGAAATTGTGGATTGTTTAACTGTTGTAATGTTTTAATTTGGATTTTGTAATGTTTTATTTTTAATTTTATGCATAATGTTTTAATTTTAATTATTTGTTATATATGCAATATTATTTAATATTGTTTATTTAAAACATGTATGAACTGTAAATCTATTTTTACTAATAAATTAATTATAATTGATTATAACTGTAGTAATGTAGTTTCTAGTAATATTCCAATTTATTTTCATATTCTTGGTTTTTTTCTTTTAGTCTTACCTCGGCAAAGCAGTCAACGTCTAAAATTAAATCTGTATGAACAGAATATGTGAAATTAATGTCCTGTAACATTTATTACCATTTGTATATGTGATGGGAATATAATCGCGGATTTCGTATAAGCCGACTAGAGATGTTACCGTTAATGTTATAGTGTAATGTTATAGTTAATTAGTAATTTTACCAAAGTTCAAACGTCTGTTTTTATATGTGTAATTACCTACGTATCTGTGGAAACTTCGTTGGTTTTTGTGTTATTCGCTTGTATTATATGCAGTATGTTTCATAAATCAAATAAATAAGTTATAGGTTATATACATATATATATATATTACGGTTTTGCCATAATCACCACACTCGGCAGGCGGATTGGTGATCCCAGTATTGGTGTTACGTACTCAGGCGGATGCTGCTGCCCACCCTAGGTATTTAATTCCCTTATCCGCCTTTTACGACATCCTCAGGAGGAAATGCATCGGCCCTATTCTTTAGTAGTTCATTGTATAATTTTATTATAATATACCATAACGACACAAGACTGCGAAGCGGCGTTTTAAATAAATCTGCCATGGAGTATAATTGTTATCGTCCAGAGGTAAGTCCTCCCAATGCTGGCACGACATCTGCTCCTTGACATATGATTCGTTCGAGCGGCCATCACGAAGATTGCCTTCAGACGCTCTGCGAATCGATGTTGATTGAAACGTTACTTTATTTCTATAACACTTACTAAATTGGCCATTTTTACCGCTTCAGCAGATGGACAGTCATTTTTATTTGGCGCTTTCGAAGTTTCTAAAATACTAAGCTTTTTAGTACCCACGTAAAAACGACAGATCATTTTAATAATAAATAAATTTTACAGGACATTATTTTAACAGCGCCATCTAGCCCCAAACTAAGGTGTCCGTTATGGTAGCGTACACATAATCGAATTCACGTTCGTGGTTATGCCTAAAAAATTCTGCGTAAATAGAGCATGATTAGTGCAAAAATTAAATAAATAGTGCCTCTATGGCTTAAGAAATAATGACCATTCTTAGTGGGTACGCCAGCATAACGATCAAGCTAGCGTACACATGACCAAAGTCGAAAACGGCTTATACAAGAATAACGAAGTTTACACACAAGAATAGTGCAAAAATACTGCCCGAGCTATGCAAAATTTCATAATGATTGCTCTTATAGGAACGGAGATATTGAACAAGACTTTTGCATGACATTCCGAGCTGGCGTTATGGCATTGTACCAATTAAGCAACGTAATAGTTCTTATAGAAAACTAGCTTTTCTTATCATAAATGCTATACGTATAAATAGTGTGTGAAATACTGATTCTGCCAGTAGTCATACTTTATGCAATTTCGAAGTTCTTGAATACTTTTTTTTGTAAATTCATACTTACCATCTTACAACACCCAAACACAGGACAAACATGTATATTCATTACACAAATATTTGTCCTGGATGGGAATCAAACCATCAAAACTCTTGAAAGTAATTTATTGATTAATTCATCATCTTACTTCAACAGGCCTCATAGCTCAGTTGATAATGACTCTGGCTTCTACGCTGTAGGTTGTGGATTCGATTCCCACCCCGGGCAAACATTTGTGTGATGAATATAGATGTATGTTCTGTGTTTAGGTATTCTATTGTATATGATAAGTATGACTTTATTGATTTTTGTAACATGTAAGAACTAGTTTAAGTCGCTCAGGGATTTTACCAAAATAAAAAAAACTCTTCAAAGCCCCATTGTTCAAAACCAATCGCTTCGCTATGGCAATGGTATCGTCGCAGAATGGCCACTATAGGTGCCTTCTGGTATTCTAGTGACTGTTTTGCGATAATTTCACTGTCGTAGGGAAACTATTGGTTTAGTAAAATCGGGACCTAGGTAGGAGGTGGGGGGGAAAAGGCGCTTAAGATTAATTTCAGAAGATAGGCAGCATCCTCTGAGTAATGAAAACCAATACTACGATCATCAACTCTCCTGCCAATTGTAGTGATTACGCAACCTTTTCGAAAAGGTCATAGATTTTGTAATTTACTTGGCTAACTGACTAGCAATCGTATTGCGATTGTGGCAGGATTATGGGAAATGGCTTTAGGTGGCATAAGTGGCCAAACGACGTAAAGCTAAACTGTCATTAGAGCTAACTGTTCTATAAATGTACATTATTATGTAGATAGATGTATGGAGATTATGGATGCCACAATTTGTGGTATAATGATTATGGGTCGTAAGAACCCTTACTCAGCAATTATAGGGCAGCTGGTTCATTCGTTTATCAGTACAGTCACCGACGTGGTACCAGAATAAAATAAAGCTATTATGTTTTCTCTGGTCCAGAACAATACCAGTGCAAAGTTTTATCTGTTTGTAGTTTAGGCGTGAAAAAGCAACCAAAAACGATTTATAGAATTAATTAAACCACCTATATGGTCCAGTGGTTCTCCCACCAGTATCGAATCCAGAGGAACCGGGATCGAACCACAGGGGAGTATACATTTGTGCTTAGTTTGGTTAGGACTTTGTTAAAGTCCATGTTTTGTTCCGGCATATAGAGGTAAGATAGCCAGTTCCTCAGTCCGTTGATGATTACCGGTGAAGTGCGCTTCCACCTTCGGCTTTATCATAACTTGAAGGCAGGTGAGATGAAGGTCAAGCGATTCCATGTCGTTCAAAAATAAAAAAAATTGGCACTCTGGTGCAGGAGTGCTGAAAATTTGAAGTTTGTCGATCTTTGCCGAGAAGAGAACAGCTGAGATTGTTGGTACTTGAATCTTAATGTTGTCGCGTTGGTCGCTTTATTTATTAACAAGGGTTGTTTTTGCAACATAATGTGTTTATAGTCAAATCTGACAAAAGTGGTGTCGGTAAGGTGTCGCGAGTTGAATGGTGTTTTCCCATCTCAAAAAATACCCAAGGCGCCTGATGAAGTTATCACTTCAAAAAACAAAAATATGTAAAGCGAAGAAGACGTAACACACTAGCCGCTCTGCCTTAGCTGTGTCGGGCCCTTAGCGCAGATTACTGCGCTGAAAGATATCGTGTGTAATATTCATACATTACCAGACGACATCACACCATCTAAAACCAACCCTATCGTCTAAAACTTTAGGCTCAATTTGGTTAGGTATGCAAACATTACACACATGCCTGTGCAAGACCTAATATAAACCGTATGATGAATGAATGTATGGTTTTTTGTTGATGTTTTGTGAATTATGATGACAGTGCAAGTGATGCAAGCTAGGTCATGTTTATAGATTATTCATGGCTTGTAGAATGCTGTGTAGAATGATAATCATCACCCACAGATGGATAGGTACCAACCTATAGGCCTCCTTGATTTTTTTTTCCAGAGGACCCTTCGGCACCCTCTGGGTACTAAGCCTACGCTGTCTGTTCATATATATATATCTTTCTGCATGTCAGTTTTCCCTTCTATAGGGATGTATCTTTTGATTCGTAAAAGGTAGTTTACTATATCGTAAAACCGGTAACACAAGTACAAGTCCCCCGTCCGAGGCATTTACTTAATTTGTTAGATATAAATAAAGTTTGATGTGATTATAATTAGACTACTGTGATGTAAATAAATAAATAACTCGTTTGGGAACATTTTTTTTTGTTTATGGGACCTCTGGATCTGAAATCGGTGGGTTGAACCACAGACTACAGAGGCGGTTAATTCTGGGAAATTATACATTTTGATTTAAATTTTTCGAATTTTTGTTCCTAAAGGTGTATTTTTATGATGTGTGTTGACTAAATAAGTGACCACATTCTTTGATAGATGTTTCGAATAAGCACTTTCAATTCAAGATTGCGGCTCGCACCCAAACAACCAATTGTCATAGTAAATAGCTGTGTGGAAATATTGTCTTGATATATTGATTGATTTATTTTACTAAGCAACTTAGTACCTACATATTTCTATAGTTATAGGTAGAACGCATTGTCTAAATCCAAATAGCTTCATATAAATAACGAGTCTGATCCTCAAACGAGTGTTGTGGACACAGGACAGCTATAACCGTACGTCAGGGTTTCATTACGCCCTGAAACATCAGCGGGAGATTCCTAGCTCGGTCATTAAGACGAGGGTTGGAAGGAGACGGCCGGACTGAGAACGCAAATTCTTAAATTGAGGAAAACACTATAGATATTTCAATGTTAAATTACCTTCTCATTAGTGTCTACATTGTAATGTGATTCGCAATATCAAAGAAGTTGAAGATGAAGTTGTAATATTGTAAAAATTGGGGTGAATTTATGTTTACATTTTAAAAAAATATCTTAAAGATTTACTTTGACGGTATGTATGTCACGTAAATTAACTGAATACGGAAGAGGTTTCGTTGTGTTCCTCAGATTCAACTACCTCAAGAAATGAAATCTTTGACCTTTGCTATTGGTTTCGCCTAAATCTTCTCACCACTATTAGTCTTGCAACTATTACTACTGAGCCGTTAGGCTTGTACCTAAACAAGAGAATATGCCGTAAAATAAATAGAAATGAAATGCATTTGAACTAGCCTTACCTTAATACGTTCCAAAGAATGTAGTTTAATTAAATTGCCTCGATGCAGCGGATGGACAATGGGTATCGTCACGTCACGCCATCCTTAAAGCGCTTTATTAAACCCCCTTTTGCTGCATCCTTCCACCCCTTCCCGACACACTAGAGAGGAAAATACAGGGATAATGGATCGAGCTCAAGGCATCATAATCCTTGTCTGTGCAAAAATCGAGGTCACTGACCCATTCAAAAATTAATCATTCATACAAAAACATTTGGAAAATTAGGTTAATGAAGATAAGAGAAACTGTGACGCATTTTTTACGCGTAATGTTATATTTTATTTAGAATAAAATATTATTATTTATTTGAATAACGAAACTAAAGAAAATAATAAACATAGTAAGGATAGGCAGCATAGTGTCAAATTTAATAAATAGATAAGTAGGTACAAGACATATATAAGCAAACTAGCTTTTGCTCGCGGCTTCGCTCGCGTTAAGAAGTATAATAATACTTCTATTAAATAATTGATTAGGTATAGTTTTTGCGGCTTTACTTTTGTTGAGCCTGTGTAAAAATTAGGGCCTACAAAACTTGAAAACGACAATCACATTCTTCAACTTCTAAGTTAACGTTCAGATTTTCTTTAGCCATTTTAAAAAAGTCTATCCGACATAACCCATACTTAAACCAAACGAAAACAAAACGAATGCCAAATACAAAGCAGAGTCTATAACCAAAACTACTAAACCGAAACAAAACAAATGCAAATGTCGAAATCCTTTCTTAGGGGATGCCTACGTCATAGTAGTTTTATGCATGCAAAGTCTCAGCCCGATCGGTTTAAAATTGACAAAGTTTCATACAAACTTTCATCCCCTATTTTATCCCCTTGGGGGTAGAATTAATCAAAATCCTTTCTTAGCGGATGCCTACGCCATAACATCTACCTACATACCAAATTTCAGCCCGATCCGTTCAGTGGTTTGGGCCGTGCGTTCATAGATCACTATGTCAGTCAGTCACCTTTGAGTTATATATATTTAGAAGAAGAAGATGAAGATGATTAAACAAAAAACGAATACAGAAATAATTTAACTATCATATTGAACTACCAAATGACACCTCATACATAAGCTCACCTCAAAACTTGCACAGGCAAGGATAAAGGCCACCAGGATCCCGCAGCCTGATCCCCTTAGTAAAAGTAGGTTATAAAGTTGCTTCGACACATAGATTTATACATAGTAGTTATCATTAGTTATCACTGATTTAATTATACACTTTATATATTTATACAGTATAAGACCCTTGTCTTCTTGAAGACATAAGGGTCCATTGGTCAGTTGAGCTAAAAGCACGGAATATGTACTATTTGATTTGTTCTGTTTGATCCTAAACAAAATAAAAACATCATTGGTTAGTTATATAAATAAGTTATGTAATATTAAAGCTAAATAATACTTGCACGGTAATGTTTCCTAGTCGATGATATCCTTCGACCTTCAAAAGTTGTTCTACATATCCGTGAGTAAACATCAAAGGTAGTCCGAAGAATCTAAATTTAGATTTTCATTATGGCTCGATTAAGCATTGTACTGTTGGGTCAAGTGTTATGTTTCGAAATAACATCTAAACTTTAATTACAGCTGACATTAGGAACGGAACATTTTTCATTGACCGTTTCGGGGATATGCCATAATCTTCTCAATTGGCAAGCGGGTTGGAGATTTTTTTTATCTATAGCTTATCTAACTCAAGGCCAGAGTAATGATGAAGACACTGGCTCTCCGCCGCACCGACGGATCACGGCAAACTGTTTGACGAAAGCCTACCACAATTGTGATCATTCCTTAACTTATTGTTCATAAAAATCCTGAAAATTTTCGTAAAAACAGCGATATTCATAAATATAACTTAAGAAATAAAGATGATCTAACTGTGCCCAGTAGTAGGCTCCGGAAAATAAGCAGGTCGTTCTGTAGCACATGTGTGCTCTATTATAATAAGCTTCCCAAAGATATACGTGACATATCAATTAATAAATTCAAAAACATTATAAAACATAAATTGCGTGGTAAGGCTTATTATAATACATCGTCTTATCTAAACGATAAACACCCATGGACATGATTTTAATTGCTCCTTTTCAAATCTACATAATTATTATTATTGTATCCATGACTTTTCCCCATGACTTAGTTTTTTAAGAGACGTGTTGTAAATGGTTGATTGTTTTTTTTTTAATCATACCTTATACAAATAAAGAAATTTGAATTTGAATTTGAATTTGAATTTGAATTTGAATTTGAATTTGAATTTGAATTTGAATTTGAATTTAACCACCGTAACCGCTAATAAAAGCTAGCGATTCCGAGGTCCGGGGTAGGCCAGGTAGAGGTACATCATAAATACCTACCCGTTAAAGTCAAGTAAAGTCCCCAACTCAACTTATGATCAGGCGCCTGGACAGACTGAGACGGCAATCTCAACAAATCACAAGCCTCATAGATCAGTTGGTAGTAGCTCTGCCTTTTTCGCTGTAGGTTGTGGGTTCGATTCTCACCCAGGCTAATATTTGTATCATTATTATTGATGTTTATTCTGTGTTTGTACGTTGTATTGTATGATAAGGATGGATTCAAAAAAAGTATCGAAGTAACGTTTCCGTAATCTAGTTCCCATATTACAAGCTATGCTTAGTTTGGGGCTAGATGGCGCTGTGTGAAATTAATGTCCTGTAATATTTATCTTACCTCTAAAACGCAAGAACATAACAATTAGAATTGCTGTAATGGCGACAGACTTAAGATGGTGGTAGCTAGTCTGTCGGACTTGACACTAAACCAAGACCTACCAACCAAACCAAACACATTTTAACAAATTTGGATTCTCTGGTTATCCAACCCGTCCCCCTGGGTCTCATGCCGGAGAATATACCACAAGACCACATAGTTGTTTGCCCATACCCTGGTTTGACCCTAAGACACCTCTTACAACGACCATGGGTGGATAGGGCAAAAAAAAAAGAAGAAAGAAGATAGTTATCAATTTAATCTGAGCTATTTCTAAGTCAATGATAATATCAAAGGAGCTACTGATGTTTTGTTCGTTTGATGGTTTATAATTCAATATGTAGACAGGCGTAAACATAATTCGAGCACGAAGCTTATGAATAATGTAATACGGTGTGTTTTGTGTATTGTGTTGTGTTATTGTATTGGGAAAACAAGAATATGCTCGTAGTACGTGTGACACAAACCAATAATAATAACTTAACTAGAACGTAATAAGTATTCGAGGATTCTTATGATTATCTTATGAGGATAATCATACGAATCCTCAATCATCATGAATCTTAAGATCTATCTAACCTTAATCTATCGCCATAGCAACAATTCTTAAATTGTTGTGTTCCGATACATTGAGGTCAAATAGCCAGTTCCCAAAAAAAATAAAACCCCTAAGAAAATTATTAAAAACATGTTTACTTCGTTACTTTAATTATACCGACTCTGTGTCTAGTGGTTCAACCCACCAATTTCAGATCCAGAGATCCCAGCTTCGATCCCCAGTGGGAACAACATTGTGCTTGGTTCGGTTGGTGGTAGGACTTTGTTTAAGTCCGCCTGGCTAGCTACTACCATCTTACCTAATAACGTCGCCATAATAACAATTCTTGAAAATAAATGTTGTGTTCCGGCATTTAGAGGTAAGATAGTCAGTTCCTCAGTTTGTTGAGGATTCCGGGTGAAGTACGCCTCCACCTTAGGCCTTTCAACTTGTAACCAGGTGAGCTGAAGGCAAAGTGCTTCCCCGTCGTACAATAAAAAAAAACCTCTACGTCTCTTTCGTGTCTCTTTCCCACTAGGTTCTATTTGTTAAGTAGGTACCTTGTTTTTCCTAGTCACGTAAACAAGGAGTTAGCTTGAGAAATATCTTCCAGGCAACAAATTAAGTCTAGATACAAAATAAAACTAAAACCAGACATTACAGGTAAGTAAGTTGGTACTTTCTATTGCTGAAAATCTACACCCCTATTTAAATTCGCCGAATCGCCGCATTCAAAGCTTAACTGTCTGAAAATACCTCATTAGTGAAACCGCTGAAAGTCCCTTATTATGTTGCCTGCTCAAGCATTGTTGTCGGATTCAACCTTTTTTATTATATCTGTACCTAGATTAAATACCGTAAATAATGTTACGAAAGTATATGTACCTAACAATGCCAAAAGCTTTTGGTAGCCGTGCGAAGATGAGCTCGAGATAACAAGATATCCAATCAATAAACTATGAAAAACCATCAACATAATATACTTACTTAATTTAAAAAAAAAAGTGGTCAAGTGCGAGTAGGACTCGCGTGGAGAGGCTTCAGTCGTAGGTGTAAGTAGGCAAATCATACAATAGAGGAGCTGAATCTTACACTTGGCCGGGTAAAATTAAACTGATAAAACAAAACTAATATAATTTTTTAAAGCAGAATGAAGGGACAGCCTGCAGGAATTGATCCTCGGGTTCTTTAGCTTCACTGTTTAATAAAATAAGTAATTAGCAGCATCTAAGTAACAAAATTTTGTTCCTATGTTAGACTATCTACTTAAACTTAACAAAACTAACCTTTTGCAATTTTAGCATACATTCCAGCAGCTACTATGTGAATTAAAAGCTGCGCGGCAAATTTAACCTTCATTTTTTGTTTTGTATTGGGTTTCAAGTGTTCTTGTGAAATATCATGTGAATTTATTTCCATACATTTTTATGTTATATGAGCTTAAGAGCATCTGACTGCGAACAAGTTGCAGGATCTGGCCAATGATGGTGACAGCTGGCAACACTAGCACCCCGGATTTAAGCGTTATTATGCAAATGTCCTCTCTTCATAGTAACTAAATACTAATAGCGTTTAGATACGACCCAGTTACGTTCACTTATTGAAATAACGCGGAATGAAGAAAAAAAAAGCTTTATGAGAGCATATCGTGCGTTTCGCGGTATAGCAAATGCTGCCATCCGATATTTCCAATAATCTTTTGGTTTTTTATCTATTTATTTTCCTAGTTTTAGGCTAGATGAAGTTACTGTCCTGAAATATTTCGTTATTCATTTAAATTTATAAATACTTGCTTCAATATTAGCTATGTACAATGCTACCTAGGTTCTTTTAACAATGAAACCAGTCTGGTTACCTAAAGACCGTTACAAACAGTATTATAAGTTTGTAACGGTCCTTAGTAACCAGGACAAATGAGTTCCTTTTTTTATGCGACTTGGAGACGGAAAAAGCTAGCGGGACCTGATGTTAAGTATAACTCTTGCCTATAACAAAGCCTTACTGCGTGGTTTATAACCACATAGAACATGACCTACCCGTCAACTTGAGGCATAAAGCTGTTAAGCCCCGTGTGCCCGTTATTTCACCGTCAACAACCGAAACACAGCAATGCTGCTTGGCGGCTGAAATAGGTATGGTGGTAGTACTTCCGCGGATGAGCCCTTTCACAAGGAACTCTACTACTCTTAGTCGTAGATAGTACCTATATTAGTTGGTGCTCATAAGTATAATATTCATAATTCATAAATTTGTTTTAAGCCTCTAATACTGGTAAGGAATGGAACTCCTCGCCCTCGTCTGTCTTTCCGCACGTTTTTTTTTTTTTTATGAAAGGACAATACGCTGGCCTGGTTCTGAACCTGGGCGGCAGCTTTGCGCGGACCTGTAACTCTTTCTTTCCGCACGAGTACAATCTTGGAGTATTTAAGTCCAGAGTATAGGTTCCGTTTAGGCAAGCGTGCTCCATCTTAGGCCACATCTTTACTTGTTTTAAATGAAAGCTGTGGTCAAACGCTTGACTATCACCAATAAAAAAAACTACGTTAGGTTCAGGTGGGCTACTTGCTTGTTCTGTCTCCAAGTTGTATAAAAAAAGTTGGTACGTACTACGTGGATACTTTACTAAATTTTTTTACTGTTATTTTAGTGTGCTATTCAAATAAAACTTGTTCTATAATGTTCTTGTTACTGCGTTATGCTAATCCTCGTTAATTTCTTTAATAAATTTTGACATAAGGTTAAATTATGATTATGAACAAGCTCAAGGGTCTCACCTCACGTCAGACGATGACAAGGGTGATACACTTTGAAACTCATGATCACAGTCTGACGGGCACAGATGCTCGTTTTAATGTCTACAAGTGTACCGATATTCCATTAATCGACCTTTATCACATGTGCTAATATATGCTGTGTGGCCAAATGCGTGTGGGCCCGCCTTCCGATCTGGAGGATGTGGATTCAAATCCAGTTGCACCAATGGATTTTTCGGTTTCTCGGAAGTTTATGTGTGCATTTGAGTTATCAGCCCATCTATGTCAGCCCGGGAACTCGAGGTTTGCCTGGGCAAGAATGAGGAATTTAATTGAGCAAGCCTTTCAAGAAAATCCTTTTTTCAGCAGTGGGCTCATATTGCCCGAAATTACATTTATGAAAACCATAACTTTATGACTGCGCGGGGTCAGCTAGTTATTCAAATATATATATTTTTTATTACATTTATTCAATAAATTAAACTAACTAAGTACAAAGGAATCAGTCAGATTACCTAAGGACCGTTACAAACGGCCTATAGGTAACTCAACTGTTCCAGACCAGTACCAGACGGAAGCGTGCCCAAGACACTGGCTGCATTGCCACGCTGAATAGCTATGCTAATTCGCTGGCCTAAATAAGAGCCAGCCCTTGGGTCACGTCACGTGTCGCCTCAATCAAAAGCCCCGCAATATTTTTGAAAACCCGGAGGGCACCGGCTCCCCACGGACCCAAGGTCTCCACCCCAAAAGGCTCAAATAGGTAAGCTCTGTCGAGACCACTATATTTGCGCCTTTTGTGATCCTCGGCCGAATCAGCATTGTATATATATCAATCAATCAATAATCAATATATTTTTTTTAATTTGGATAACCAAAAACTCAACATTTTCAACTTTTTGCAAATTCAACATTGTAGGATTCAACATGCTGCGAATTCAACTTTTTGCAAACTCATCATTTTAGGAATTCAACTTTCTGATCCTAAAAGCTTTTATTGAAGATCAGTGGAATATCAATCAAAATTTTATCATCCAACGATAGCCATAACATAACATACGCAAGCACAACATAAATAGTTTATTGTACAAATTACCACAAAATACCTACTTACCTATTAAATTCGAAACCCCATACGTCGCACGGCCGAGTCATACGATATTTATTTCGATTCTGCAAACATCAAACACCATCAAACATTCTCAAACACCACTTATAAATTCAGAAACTTAATTCGTGAAGCGCTTTCAAAATTTCAGAATTACGCTTAGAAATACTACCCCTCCTCCCTCGTTTTCTCTCTTCTTTTCTCCTTCTCTTGATTACTTTGTTCATGAAACTTACTCTAGCCAATCTTATTAAAACGATGTAATTATATATTTTTAATTAAGTATCTCTCTAGTTGCTAATTTAATTTCACTAAGTATATATCTTTCTTATATTAATAATATGTTTAAGCGTGACTGTTTGTTTACCCTAATAAATAAAATAGAACTAATTAATTTAGTGATAACTAAAGCAATAATTAGGTATCCTACTCATGTAAGCTTTTTGCCGGCCGAATAAAGTTATTCTGATTCTTATTCCTAATATTATTATACTTAATAACCCCTAGATATAGCCCCCAGATGTGTTGATTGAAATGATCTCCACTCCTCAGAAGGAAGCATAACAGCGCGAAAATTCTTAAATGGCCTCACTGAAAATAAATTGAATGTTTTCCCTAAAGTTTGCTTTGAAGTTTTTCTTTAATATTCCGAAATATGCCCCAACTTCGCGAGACTCTTCAATTAGAAGTGAGTTACGTTTGTCCGGGTGCCATTAGGAGGAAATCCAGTCGCGTGTATATATCTGGACTAGGTAAATGTTGCTAGTTTTTAAAGTTGTTATTTTACTATTTTATTCGGAAGAGAGCGCTGACGCTTTCCAAGATTTTGCAGTCAGTCATATTTAATGCTATAATAATGATATAATAACAAGCCTCATAGCTCAGTTGGTAGTAGCTCTGCCTTCTGCGCTGTAGGACAAACATTTGTGTGATGAATCATGATCAATGTTTGTTCTGTGTTTGGGTGTTGTATAGTATGTATGTATTTAGAAAAGTATTTAAGTATTCAAACTATAATCTAGTTCCCATATTACAAGCTATGCTTAGTTTGGGGCTGTGTAAAATGAATGTCCTGTAATGTCCTGTAATGTCCTGTAATAATATAGTGAGCTGATCCCTGGTTGTAGGTACCTAAGACGTGTTCTTAATAATATTTTTGTTGAAGTATCTCGATTACCAAATCGGCCAACTAGAAATGTGATAAAGGCAAATTAATACCTATATGCCTCATGTTGTCGGGCGCAATGCCGGCTATGTTAGGCTATGTTTTTTGTGTATTTAACCTACGCGGAAAGGCATTGTTATAGGCAAGAGATGCACATAACATCAGGTGGTCTACTTGGGGCCTACATTTTATGGGTGGTCCGTGACTAGCTCTTGAGGGAACTTTTTCAGGCCGCGATGTATCAGGAGGGCATCTATCAGAATGACGGTAAACTGATCAGATAATAAAACTGCAAATAGAATCCACTGCAGATCAGAGGGTGGGTGTGATCTAATTCGTAATAGTTTTCCTCAGGCAACGGAATCGCTAGCAGTCATGATCCGCCTGGCTAGCGACCACCCTCCAGCCGAAGTCCGGCGCCAAAGGGTTTGCAGTGTTTCATCGGTGCGCGGCTGAGTCAGTGCCTTGTGGGAAAGTTCGCTCCTTAGTAGTACGCCTTGTTTGACAACGCTTACCCATCATTTATAAACCTGGGCTTTCGCCGCAGCTTCGTAAGTCGAATAAAAGCCGTCAATATCTAACCAATATTTGACCGCCTCTGTGGTCTAGTGTTTCGCCCACCAGTGTCAGAACCAGAGGTCCCAGGTTATATCTTCTATTTTCGGGTTTGGTTGGTGGTAGGACTTTGTTTAAGTCCGCCTGACTAGCTACCTTCGTCTTCCCCAAGTCTGTCGCCATGACAACAAATCACAACAAACACAAGACAAACGTTGTCTTCCGGCATTCTTCCAACTTCGGCCTTATCATAACTTAAACACAGGTGAAAAGGCTTCCCCGTGGTTCAATATAAAAAATCGTGCATTCAAATCAAACAATCAAGGTAACGCAGCTCAATCAATTCTTTGTCCCAATTCTCCAATTCGGGAACTAATCAAAGTCCCAGAGTAGGATTACTCGGGAATTGGAGCCGAGAACGGACGGCAGTTCTCCGAGCCTTGAGAGCCTATCCGGAATTCACAGCTAGACGCAATGCGACACAAAACCTAACTACCTTTGAACCGCATTTGTAGGTAAACCCGTAGGTCCCGGGTTCAACCTGTTTAGACCACAGAGGCGGATGAGCATCGACAGAGTACATAAAGAACCGTTGGTCAAAGTCAAAGTCAAAATTTCTTTATTCATTAAGATTTTTTAGGATCATTTTGAAACGTCAAATCTACCGCCTGTTCGGAATCGCGACCAGCACACAAGGAGAAAGGCAAGAACCTCGGGCCGGTTAATTTTTTTGATGATCCATTCAACATTTAGATACACAATTTTTTATATTCTAAGTAGATACATCAAAAACCTAAATACTTAATCTTAAAACATTTGTTATTACCTATCTACCTAATGGGCAATTTGTTAACATTGAGAAATCACCATTTTGCTGTCAACTGGTATAGCAACATCGGGCCACACGTTATTATCGTCGATATAATCACTAATTTTGTAGTAGGCACTTTTAATTGGGTCCGTGGGAAGCCGTTGCCTTCCGAATTTTCACTCATGCGGGGTTTTTGTTTGAGGCGACGCGCAACCTTATTTTGCTGGCTCTTATTTATTCCCGCGAATTTGCATTGCTATTCAGCGTGGCAACGCAGCCAGTGTTTTGGGACGCTTCCGTCTTTACCACCCGTTAGAAGACAGACGAACGGACAGCGGAGACTTATTAATAGGCTCCCGGCACCCTTTCGGTTCGGAAATCTAAACATGTAGATAAGTAGGTACTTACATTAATCCGTAGAGTATGAATCAATTCATGTTTCGCATTAATCACAAAAACGCGATATCAATTATGTTTAATGGCAGCGAATTGGCATGCCATCTGTAAATCGGTTCAGGCCTCAGGTTGACACTTTGATTGCACGTGTAAATCATTCCCTCGGCACGAATTAAACGCTGTGAATTGCTTTCTGTTCGGTATTTGGTGTTTTAATTAAAATGATGCCGCAAATATCGTGTTGGAAGATTTACCTACTTGGTAGGTTAAATGTTTCTAAAAATCAGCGACGATATGTCTTGTTCGCAGTCACAGCACATATATTTTTTATACCACTAACAGGCATAGGTACCTACAGGCATACGGCAGCATAATGTCAGCATTATGCTGCCGTAAACAGTATGTATGCTGGCGTAAAAAAACATAAATATTTTATTTATGTTTGTATAGTTTTTGTCTCTACTTACTGTATTAATAAACATCTCTTTTCTTTACTGTATTAATAAACATCTCTATCTATTTATAGGTAGCACATTTAAGTGCTAACACACCAGCTGCATTCCCAAACCAAAACCTCTTTCAAATCAATTGCCCCATGGTCAAAGCTTATCAAAAGCTTAGTGGGTTGCTGAAACGTTGATCATCTTTTTAGTTTTTAATTAATTTAGCATTCCAAATGGAGCATGCCAAATCATTGAACAAAATCTATCATCAAACGCACTGATGCAACTGATCAGTTCACAACTCTGGTTGTCAAATCTTCAGTCTGATCAGTGCTTGAACTGCAGTGGAAATAATTATGAGTATATGTACCTTTTCAATCGATGTATATATTACCTAAATATCCATGGCAGTGGCCGGTCAATCTATTTCCACGCCTCGGACTTCACCTAAATTAGTTCGCCCCTAACTCACACTGAATGGGATATAGGGAGCCAATTTATACTGCAATCTTGCCGCTATTCGGCTATTTGCCGCCACTTTGGCCGGGATAGTGCTTTTAGATAGTCTTAGGTAGGTACTACCGGAAGAGAGGTGTGCTTATCAATATAGGTAGGTACCTAGATGAATAGTTATACCTACTTCGCATCACATCAATAGTCCATTAGTGAATGTTGATTGTACACAGCTTCGGTAAGCCCTGCATGGTCTAATTACCACGATTCCAGGCATATTGATCGCAGTATAAGTATGAGATTATACACAGAAGAAAGCTGCTGTCCTTTCTCTGGACAGATCCCATAGTTGACTTTTACGACACCTGCAAACTGAGTTGGAGGGGGGTAGGGGAGCAGGTAGAGGTGTTAGGTGATGCACCACAAGGAAGCTGCCCTCTCTGGTGAGATCCATTGATTGACTTTTACTTAATCCGCGGGCTGAGTTGGAAGGGTCAATCTTCCGTGGCGCAATAGCAACTATACCCTCTATCTATATGGATAACGAAACGACTGTCTTCCGTCTACGCCGCATCTGTTGTTGCCTATGACGCAAATATGCCTTCATAATGAGCCATTTGCCAACCGGGGCGGCGCGGATTGAATCCTCTTTTTTTTTGAAGATACTTGGTCTTCATCTCAACTGATTTTCAAGTTATGATAGACCGAAGATGGAAGTGCACTTCACCCAAAATCCTCAAACCGGGGAACTGGATATTTTACCTCTAAAATGGCGGACTAAAACCAAACATGACAACCATCTAATAACTGGCAGCAGACGCAATACTAAGGAGAAAGGTAACTGACCACAACATCAGAATCCTCTCAGACAGTGCTGCAGTTCTACAGGCTCTAAACAAAAGTGAGTACAACTCCGGACTAACAATACAATGCCACTATCTACTTGAAGAAGTAAGTAAAACAACAGGCTCACTCTCCATTGGATCAAAGGACATAGTGAATCCAGAGGTAATGACGAGGCTGACGTACTGGCAAGGATGTCTCTGATATGCAACCAGCAGGTCCTGAGCCAATCATCCCTCTACCCTTCAGCCAAGCTCGCTCCTGGATCCACGACCATACTACAAAACTGCATCAAAACTACTGGGCAAGTATGCAGGACTGTAGGCAGTCGAAGGAGGCCTTCCCGGTTTTAAACCCGAGATACTCCCGAAAACTACTCAGCCTGAAACGTGACAAACTCCGACGTATCATCGGTATTGTCACAGGACACTGCTCACTAAATAAGCATTTTTACACAATGGGTATCACCACGGTATCACAGACAGCCCTCTATGCAGAGGGTGCATGGCAGCAGAGGAGACGGCCGCACACGTACTCTTGGAGTGCAGTAGCGTAGCGTCTCAACGCCAGCAACACCTTGGGACACCGAGGACACCCAGGGAAGCCTGCACCAGCATCAGCGAGCTGCTGGCCTTCTTGGAGGACATCGGGTGGCTGGAGTAGCAAAAGCCCACCCGTCACGCAAAAAGGGCCCATAGGAGGCCCAGTTGCGGAAAATAGTCCGCGCACCACCAAGTACCATCTAATAACCCAACAAAACAAATTAAGAATTTATGTTATTTTATTTATTTATTTACTTACTTTAGGAAGACCATCGGCAAAATAAAACATTGTTGGCACTTAATATAGGAAACAAAGAACCATTTAAAGGTCTCCACAAATAAAAACAGTGTTATTTAAGTTAAAAGAAACAAACAAACCAATGATTATGATAAAAAAATATTATGACGACAGAATTAGGAAAGATGGTGGTAGCTAGCCAGGCGGACTTAAACATAGTCCTACCACCAACCAAATCAAGCACAATATTGTACACCCCCTGGGGATCGAACCCGGGACCTACGAATCTGAAACGTGGGCGAACCACTAGACCACAAAGGCTATATTGGGTTCCGTACCCAAAGGGCGCTAAAGGAACTCTATTACAAGTAATAAATCTCATACCCTCCAGTTGCATTTACGTGAAGCGACCTTGTGTTATTTTTCTATGGTAGTATATTCTTGTTATGTACATAAGTCGGGCGCCCAGCAGCTATATGAAACATGGCAAGCCGAACACGGATGAAACTGGCTTTTTTTTTGTTTATGGGTGATAGCCAAGCGTTTGACCACCAGCTTACTTGAAAAACAAGAAAAGATGTGGCCTAAGATGGAGCAAGCTTGTCTAAAACGAACCTATTCACTCTGGACTTAAATACTCGCAAGATTGTACTCGTGTGGAAAGACAGACGAGGGCAAGGAGTTCTATTCCAAGGTAGTGGCGAAACGATGTGTTCGGCACAATGGAACATTTACAAGGTACGGGTTGTAGCCGGCCGTACGTCTAGCCCGGTGATGGGAGGGGATGGAGGGATTAGGTCAAAGAAATCGTGCGCACACTCGCCAAAGTGGAGCTTATAGAATACAGACAAAACCGCTCAAAACCGTTCGTGGCTCATAAGATGCCACTGGGTATAACCCAGTAGCAAGTGTAATATAAATATTACAGGACATTCATTTTATACAACGCCATCTAGCCCCAAACTAAGCATAGCTTGTAATATGGGAACTAGATTACGGATAGAATACTTAAATACATTTTTTTTTTGTAAATACATACTTATCATACTTACAACACCCAATCACAGAACAAACATCTATATTCATCACACAAAATGTTTGTCCTGGGTGGGAATCGAACCCACAACCTACAGCGCTGAAGGCAGAGTTACTACCAACTGAGCTATGAGGCTTGTTATATAATATAATACAGGAGGATGAGGATGATGATGTATACAGCGCGACCACGATGATAACAAACGTGGCAGAACTGTACCTTAAAAGTATGTAGTATGTGTTTTAACCGCCTTTGTGGTCTAGTGGTTAAACCCACCGACTTCAGATCCAGAGGTCCCGGGTTCGATCCCCATGGGGAGTACAATATATTGTGGTTGGTTTGGTTGGTGGTAGGATTTTGTTTAAGTCCGCCTGGCTAGCTACCATCTTACCTAATTCTGTCGCCATAATAACAATTCTAAAATTGTTGTGTTCCGGCATTCAGAGGTAAGATAGCCAGTTCCTCAGTTTGTTGAGAATTCCGGGTGAAGTGCGCCTCCACCTTCGGCCTTATCTTAACTTGTTACCAGGTGAGATGAAGGCCAAGCGCTTCCCCGTCGAATAATAAAAAAAAAAAAGTATACCTTAATTTTAGGCTCCGTATCTCCAATAACGTTCAAACGATATAATTATGTTATAATAAATAAAAACCGTATATATAATTTCAATTTATATTTTATTATAAAACATTGGTTCATGTACTAACTACAGATTAATCATACAGGCGTATTGCCAGATATAGCCAAGTTCATTGAAGCAAGATTTTTAGAATTTATTATTTGAGTAGAAAATTGAGGACGTCTAATACAGTACCGTAAAGTGAGCAATATATTGAGTTATAATGTAGCTAGCTTAGTTCATACACCAGCAAAAAATTAAGTGATGGCACTACTAAATGCAAAATGTATCACGGAAATAAATAAAACTGTACGATTCAACCATTACATTAAAATATATAACAGATCATAAGCTAACGTAATACTTTAAACCAATGTACATGCTAAAAATAAAATTAAGAGGTATGTACAATATAGCCTCAAAAGGCCAAAAATATATTACAGTAGATAAATAAATAGAAATATCTATTTAAACATAGTAAAAACTCTATTCTTAGCTTAAACGAAAATAAATAAACTAAAGCTTACTAAACTTAAGACTAAATGAGTACATAATTATTATGTAAGCTGATTATGCCTCGAATCACTTAGGTCTATATTCCAAAACGCAACTCAAACTGAATCTGAATTCAAACATAGATTATATTTAGTACACTTTCATATTAAAATGACACTAAATCTACGCTCGAGTCACATCCGTTTGAATTTAGCTAAAGAATACTGGCCTTAAAATCAGATCATTTCCCATACACATTCATACATAATGGTTATGAATAGAATAAGCACTCTTCGGAGATAATTTGTATGAAATCAACCACATATCATCGACGTTTTATCTACAAATCTCAAGGACTTCAAAACTATTTCCAGTTCCATTCATAAATCAACAATTCATAAGAACAAATTTTATAAATGTCATTATAAAATGTCAAGTCTTGTGACGATTCCTATTTGTAACTAAGTCAAGTCTAGCTATCTTTGTAGAAATTAAAATTAAAATTGTACTTATAAAAAGATAAGACACTACTGAGATTGCGCCTTCGCTTCAATTTGTGCCAAGGGACGGATTGCACAGTAAAAGACGTGAAATACTGAAAGCAAGCACGACTAGTTCCATACAAAAATCAACTCTATTCAGTTGCATTACGATTCATAGATCGAATTCGTAGAGATTCCATAGAACCGCGCTAATTCAATTATGTCCATTCATGTCCATTTGAAACGTATGAAGAAAAGTTGTAATTACATTAAAATAGTCGGTAATTAAGGTGGAGTAAAGGTTAGTTTTGCTTGCTTCCACTAGAACCGAAAAGACAGGACACAAGACAGTTTCCATTGAGCCAATTCACGATCCATGAAACAGTCTGACACGGATCAATATGAACGCCGAAGTTCCTTCAGCAAACAGCAATCACTCCTTGATATTTCGTTAGATCCACGTTTATTATGATCCATGTTTCGCTGTGTGCAGTGTCTGCATCAAAAAGCATCATTACTTGCTGTATACAGCCAAATATTCATACAAATTTCATCACAGTTATCTTTTTTATGTACATTTTTACTCCCTTTTGGGATTATGTATAAAAATCCATCCCAAACATTGTGTACGTATAACCGCTGCTTCGCCATTACAAACATTATATACCTACCATTAGAAAAAAAACTATATACGCTGATTCATGGAAATGGGACCGAGCAATGACTACACTAAGCAATCATGTATAATATAAGAGACTAGCATAATTCTGATAAAAAGTAGCTGTATTCTTCCAGAACTCTGCCAAATTACACTAAGAGTAGTAGAGTTTAGTAGATGTGAAAACAAACGCACACGAGAACTTTCAAAGGATTTTCTTGTCATCAACCGAATTATGATGACCTCATAATGTATACTAATATTATATTATATTTATTTTATAGTATAATGTACTTTCAGGGTGGGCATAAGTCACATATATCCCGTTGAAGTAAAAGGGGTTTTCGTATCAACACGAAAAACAGCTGATCGAATGCGTTTTTTACCAGAATCCCTCGGAGCAAAGCCGCTTGTATGGCTAGTTTCCAAAGATGTTTTTAAACCGCCATAGTAGAATATAGATAGAACCCATACAAGGAGGCTAATATCTTGAGAAGCAAGCCCTGTGTACCAGGAAAAAGCAACATTATCATTTCAATACTTATTATTTTTGACCGCCTCTGTGGTCTAGTGGTTGAACCCATCGATTTCAGATCCAGAGGTCCCGGGTTCGATCCCCAGGGGGAGTACAATATATTGTGCTTGGTTTGGTTGGTGGTAGGATTTTGTTGAAGTCCGCCTGGCTGGCTACCATCATCTTACCTAATTCTGTCGCCATAGTAACAATTCTTAAAAAAAAGTGTGTTCCGGCATTCAGAGGTAAGATAGCCAGTTCCTCAGTTTATTGAAGGATTCCGGGTGAAGTGCGCCTCCACCTTCGGCCTTATCTCAACTTGTAACCAGGTGAGATGAAGGCCAAGCGCTTCCCCGTCGTACTATAAAAAAAAGTGATTGACTCGAGATTGTAGTATAAACCAAGCGAGGTACAGGTCTCATGCCTCACCCTGGTGCATGAACCGGCAAGTGCGAGTTGGTTTTTAAAACTAAGAGTTCCGACTGCGACCAAACATTCAAAAATGCAAGTTGCGTTCTGGAGTCTGGAGCGCTTGGCCGGTTTCAGGATTTGTTTTTATACCTCCTAAGGTAACCTACAGTGTAGTGTAAATATAGTGCCTTGCCCTAGCAAGGCACTATCTTCACACTACACTGTAGGTTTTAACTAAAGAGCAATATTATAAATAATATAAAACACGTATCTTGTATAAGGAATGTTAAACCCCCTTAATTTTCTGCTTTTGGGATTGTTATTTTGATTATGTCAGGATTACCTGAATGGAATATGTTTAACGCGTTGGGTGCTGTAAAACACACACATAGTGGTCTTCATAGATAGCCAGGAGCTCAGCACCTCATCATATACAGCACGTGCAGCAACCAACGAGACGAAAGGTCGGATAGACAGACAGACAACTAAGTCTTAGTAATAGGGTTCCGTTGGCGTCATTTGTTACGGAACCCTAGAAAATATAGATATATATGAGCGATGGCAAAGCATTGGCGTATACGTGGTGTGACCGCAGGGGAGTGACGTGGCACTTCGCAAGAGCAATTTGTGACTACTACTAATTGATAATGTTCATATATTCATCGACCAATCACATTCAGTTCATAAGACAATTATTTTTCATAACAGGCAGATTTCGATTGGTTAGCTGTTGGCTTAGGCAAGTACATTACCGTTCCAGGGTACCACGACGCCTTAGAGCATTCTTGTTTTGATATTACTTTACTTTTATCATAATCTATCTAGTGTAGAAAAAACGAGACAAAAGTAATGTAATATCAAAACGAGAACGCTTTGTCGTTGTGGTTAGGCCCCAGGCATCATATTGATACCTTTCACTAAATTTGCAAGAACTCAACTATACAACTGACAATTTCATTGATCTAGTCTCAACTTGGCACAGCAATATCAAGAACCATTTGCTTTTTACATTATTATAGTCAAAGTATCTTATCAACTCTACACAAACTATTTTACCTCGTGTATTCAAAAATGTAGAACTCGTCACTACATACAGGCTACAAGTAACTAATAACAACAATATATTTGTTTAATTCAATGTTAAGTTTTTCCATATCGGTTCCCAATTTGACTGAATCTTTACAAGCAAATTTTGCCAGTTTGGAAACCAATATGGAATATCTTAACATGTAATAGGCACCTTTCAGCTACGTATTCAACACACAAAACAAAACAGGTAACAACAGGAGGTTATTCGATTGTTGAATCTAGATGTTTTATCTGTATTACACACATGCAATACAGAACATATTGCATGATAAGACACATATTGACTGTGCAAACTTTCCTCGTAAAGACTCAGTGTCAGTTTGGGAACCAATATGGAAAAACTGTAGCCTGTACTGACGATTCAATATCTTTAATCGAATTAAGCTTCAATTTAACCGGTCAAAAACCGTATAACGCGTATTTAAGGCTGATGATAAATACAAATTACATTTACTAATCATATTGCCATATATCATCATCATATATACCATACAGTTTTGGTAGGTTTTGAAATAACTACGGTACTTTGTATTCAATCTAATCATTACTTTGATATCAGTTAGTTGGCGTAGAGTTGACAGTGCTAATGTGACTTATAAATACAATTATAATTGAAAGCGGAAATAACGCTGAGTTGAGACCTTTTTGCAATTCTATGCGTGCTAACTATTTAATTTTAATTTTTTTTTTTATTCTGTCTCTATTTATTATTATTTTTATGTTGATTTTTGTGTAAGAATTGCAAATAAATGTCTTTTTGATTTGATTTTTTTATTTTGAAATCACCAACTGCTAGATATTCATCTTTTCCAGTTAAATAATTATGTTATATTTAGCGCGCGGCGTCACCTGCGTGGTACCTACCCGGATAAAAAATAGCCTATGCGTGGTACCCGGATATAAAGAAGCCTATATTGTTTATAATGGCATACACTGTATCCATGCCAAATATCAACTAGATCTATTCTGCAGCTTAGTTTTGAAAAGATAACAAACAAAAAAAATAGGCCGCTTTCCTTCAGGTCGTATAAAAAAACGGTCTTGAGTCACCTCCAATAAACAGCAATCGTAAAGACCGTTCAACTCTCTTTCATCAATATACTAGTTATTGCGGCTGTAGACTGTTACTAGCCTTTGGTATTAAACTAATACTTTGTGTGGATATTTGACAATTGGAACCCCCTGAGGATCGAACCCAAAACCTTTGGGTCGGATAGAACGGTTCGATCGGACGAACTACTAGGCCACGGTAAATAACAAAGGCAGATAGTGGAACAAAATGAGATAAATCAATAATCACAATAAATTAAAATAATAAAATAGTTTTAAATGGTCGGAGAAATCATAGCTGCTCATAGAAATCATTTGTATCTATTCTAAATCAGTACAATCTTGGAGTCTTCAAGTCCAGAGTGAACACTTTAGACAAGCTCCATTTCTCCATTTTTTCAAAAATTTGTGGTAAAAAAAAAATGTTTTAACTCATAAATACAATTAACTCATATAAAATTGTATGAAATATTGTCAAATATCCATTTTCAATGTAACAATGTCCCATCCTGTTGCTTACATACATAATATATTCATATAAAGTATATGTGCGTTCACCAAACATATCTACAAGTCGGTTATAAATACGTCACGTTACACTAAGTAGGCCACTTATAAGGCCCAGCTGTCTTTTTTATAACACTAACTAACTGCTGGCTTCACGTTCAATACTGGCTGAGCCCGACTCTTTACATGTCGTGGAAACATAACTGAAGTTAAATCTCTTTACGGTTTGTGGGCGTGGTATGATAATCAAATAAAAATGAAACTATTTTGGCGTACCTGCAAAAACAGCTGTTAGTGTTTTTGCAGCAACGCCAAAATAGTTTTATGATGGGGTCGTAAGATTTGTTGTAATGGCGACAGAATTAGAAAAGATGGTGGCAGCCAGGCTGCTACTACTAATCAAATCAAGCCCAATATTTACTCTCCCTGAGGATCGAAACCGTGACCTCTGTATCTGAAACCGGTGATACCGTACCACAGAGACGGAATCATGTTTCGTGAATTGACTTCCGCAACAAGATGGCGTCGTTTTAACAATTTCGAATCAAACATCCTTTTACAACATTTGAAATGGCGTGTTTCGCAAACTTCAGTCAATCCTGTTGTATTCATGTGAAAAAAAGCCTGAAATTAGTCAAACCCAGCCAGTTTTAGCATGCGAAGCTAGCGCAATGGAAAATGCGATACCTAGGCGCATTCCAAAAAGCCGCTCAAGTGGAGATCCCTCAAGCAGATTTTTAGCTTAGGCGGATATTCATAAACTTGAGTGGATTTTTAGAGTATTAGCCCCAGTATTGCCAATATCACAATAAACTGTCACTGCAGCATCAGAGATTCTAAATTCCTGTTTAGTATAGTGTCTTTAACTGAATTGAACACCACCTCTATATTTTTCGTGTCTATGGCAGTTGTAAAGTGGTGGTACAGCGTTGTTTTTGGTTCTCTTCTTACGTTGGCGAACATATTGAGCAGGTACATTTGGACTTCCCGTAGATTGTGCGCGTCGCCGGTGAAGTTGGGGTAGTACCAGCGTATGTCGGTCTCTGTGCTGGCGATTTTCCTCGCGAGGAGATCCGACTTGTTGAGGAACAGGATTATGGAGATGCCTTTGAAGTTGACGTTGTTCACGATGGTGTCGAAGATGTTGAGTGCCTCTTCCAGGCGGTTCGTTTTTCTGGAAACGAGAACAAATAAATAAATATAAATATTACAGGACATTAATTTCACACAGCGCCACCTAGTCCCAAACTAAGCATAGCTTGTAACATGGGAACTACATTACATTACGGATAGAATACATAAATACTTTTTTTTTTTTTTTTTAATGTATTTACATATTATATAATTACATAACAACATAACAAGCCTCATAGCTCAGTTGGTCGTAGCTCTGCCTTCTGCGCTGTAGGCTGTGAGTTCGATTCCCACCCAGGACAAACATTTCTGTGATGAATATAGATGTCTGTTCTGTGTTTGGGTGTTGTATTGTATGATAAGTCTGTATTTACAAAAAAAAAGTATGTATGTATTCTATCCGTAATCTAGTTCCCATATTACAAGCTATGCTTAGTTTGGGACTAGATGGCGCTGTGTGAAAATGTCCTGTAATATATATATATATTTTTTATCATACAATACAACACACAGAATGGTCTACATTAGAACTATGCGAATCGTATAATCATGGTAATAATTTTTAATGGTGACATGGACTAAGGACATATTTTTTTTATTGATGTGGCCTAAGATGGAGCACGCTTGCCTAAAAGGAATCTGTTCATTTCGCGTTTTGGACTCGAAGACTCAAAGATTGTATTGGTCCGGGAAAACAGACGAGGGCAAGGAGTTCCACTCCTTACCAGTATGAATAATAAAGGTAGAGGCAAATCTATGTGTTCGGCACAATGGAACATGTACCGCCTCTGTGGTCTACTGGTTCAACCCACCGATTTCAGATCCAGAGGCCCCGGGTTCGATCCCCAGTGGGAGCAATATTGTGCTTGGCTTGGTTGGTGGTAGGATTTTGTTAAGTCCGCCTGGCTAATAATGGCTAAAAATGTTGTGTTCTGGCATTTAGAGGTAAGATAGCCAATTCCTCAGACTGTTGAGGATTCCGGGTGAAGTGCGCCCCTTGTCATAACTTGTAACCAGGTAAGATTAGGTTAGGGCGAAGCGCTTCCCCGTCGTACAATAATAAAAAAATACAAAAAGTTCACGTTTTGACGGTACAAATTAATAATGTACCAATATCTATTTTAAAATGCACGCAGGCACTTGAGAAATTAACGCTACGTTGTTTCTCCAACAATGAATGATTTATTACCAGTAAAGGTCAACTCGTAACTAAATTAGAAACAGTTACATTGTAAGCAAAGGAGCTAGTGGTGAGAATTGTTCGTTACAAATACCAAAAATCGCAATAGTCAGAGAGCTGTCTCTTGGCGTCAAGAAAGACGGGAGAAATCAGGAGCATAGGCGTTAGGGTCTAATCAGAAAGCGAATCGTTGTGGAACTATAGGCGCTTTGTATTTTTATCATATAAACGCCTTATGAGGGCCCAGCAGTACTGCACTCCCATACAAACGTAGTTTGTCATTCATTTCCTAATGACACGTTCGATTCGAAGAGCGAAAATCAGCTGACCTCCGAGGCCTTCTAAGGTTGTTCCTCAGCTTTAAGTACACGTCATATGGTTTTAGCAAATTGTATCATACAAAGATAAATAAATACAGAGAGAATATTTATTCAATAATAAGTATTTTTTATATATTTTTTAATATATTTTTTTGAAATTCGATTTTTAAATTGTCCATAATGGTTCCCTTACCCAGCAAAGTCTCATCGTAAAGACTAACTTCACGTTTTAAAATCCACGATATGTTTTAAAGCTACAATTTACATAAATTCGCATGCATGCGTACTTTATCGCTGAGCATATTAATTCTAATAGCAATCATGTCAGGTCCCTTTTCTATGCAGGTTCTCCATCTGAACAGACCCTAGTGGTCCCTAGAAGTCGACTGCCGACACCGACAGAGCGTACCATATACGCTATATGGTACGCGCTATGTATAAATCAATAAATCCAACCTTGCTGTTATCACATGTGGGTTCGGTCTACTGTGGGTTCGATTTTCACCCAGGACAAACATTTGTGGGATGAATATAGATGTTTGTTCTGTGGGAATATAAGTGTTTGGGTATTGTATCATATAGTATGTATGTATCTACAAAAGTATTTAAGTATTCTATCCGTAATCTAGTTCCCATATTACAAGCTATGCTTAGTTTGGGGCTAGCCCCAAATATAGCGCTGTGTAAAATTAATGTCCTGTAATATTTTTTATATCATTTTTTTTTCTATTGTACGACGAGAGCTTGGCCTTCATCTCACCGGATTTTCAAGTTATGATAAGGCCGAAGGTGGAAGCGCACCCCACCCGGAATGGGAATCCTCAACTGTTTTAGGATATATCTTACCTCTGAATGAAGGATATCGTAACACATCACACATCTTTTTTTTTTAAGATTTGTTACTATGGCGACAGAACTAGTTAGGATGGTGGTAGCTAGCCGGAGACGGAGTTAAAGAAAATCTTACCACCGACCAAACCAAGCACAATATAGTACTCTGACACTGGTAGGCGAACCACTAGACCACAGAGAGTCACTAGACAGGACAAACATTTGTGTGATGAATATAGATGTTTGTTCTGTGTTTGGGTGTTGTATTGTATGATAAATATGTATATACAAAATAAAAAGTATTTAGTATTCTATCCGTAATCTAGTTCCCATATTACAAGCTATGCTTAGTTTGGGGCTAGATAGCGTTGTGTGAAATTAATGTCCTGTAATATTTATTTATTTATATTTACTGAGGCGGTAAAATTGTCATTGGCTTCGTTCTGCTGTAAGCAATGTGCAGTGGGTACTGTGGAACTACATCCTACTTTATGAACTCGTAAGGCCTGCGTTATGCCAAAGGTCGGTGGCAACTGGTCCACAATTTCAGCGAAGAGGCGGTGATTAATGCCCTGGATAACGGTTATCTTATCGAGCTGCTCCAACTTGATCGCGAAACCGGCCTTTATGGAGTTCCGACAGTTGGGGTAATTATTTAGGTATTTGGGATCAATGATCTTGAAGGACTTTTCTGGATACAAGAGTTTGCACGAACATAAGAACTTTCAATGGCAATAAATGTTCTATGCTTACGTACTTTTAATACTCAATAATCTGTGCTGGAGAGCGAAAATCAGCGGTACTCCGGGGCCCTCTTAAATATGTGTGGTTGGAAAGAATGGGGGGTAGAGGTAGGCTGAAGAAGAGATGGATGGATATATTGTTAAAGGATCTACTCTATTCTTCTCTGAAAGAATTTGCTAAGGCCACTTTGTTTGTGTTGTGTTATTGTTAATAAATAAGGTGTTGTGTTATAGATTAGAATTAAATAGAATTATGTACTAGAATATAAATAATTGTTATTTACATATTACATTTGAATATTACACTATTGCTTTAGGTATATATAGCCTGTAATTATAGTTGTACGTTTTTGAAATATATACTAAATACTAAATTAAAAAAATATATAAGTACGGGGAAGCGCTTGGCCTTCATCTCATCTGGTTTACAAGTTATGATAAGGCTGAAGGTAGAAGCGCACTTCAACCGGAATCCTCAACATAGGGAGTTCCATATGTTGAGGATTCCGGGTGAAGCGCGGCTATCTTACTTCTGAACGCCGGAACACAAAAATATAGAATTGTTGTATGGGCGACTTAGGTAAGATGGTGGTGATATGGGTAATAAGGAGTGAGTGATGTGATGTCGTCCGATAGAGAGAGGAGGAAGAAGACATGTTGTACCGGTCCCATCTATAGTGGGAGTAATCCCACTTTAGGTGGGGTCGGGCTTCTGTACTTGTTCTTGTTTATTACAGGACATTAATTTCACACAGCGCCATCGAGCCCCAAACTAAACAGAGCTTGTCATATGGGAACTAGATTACGAATAGAATACTTATATAATTTTTTTGGTTGTAAATACCTACGTACTATATGATGCAACACCCAAACACAGAACAAACATTTCATTACATTATTGATATTCATATTTTCAGCGCCTTTCATCTCACAAACGTTTGTCCCGGGTGTGAATCGAACCCACAACCTACAGCGCAGAAGGCAGAGTTACTACCAACCGAGCTATGAGGCTTGTTATGTGTATGTACTTGTAAAGTACATCCCACATTGACCCAACGGCAGGATGATGATGATGATGATGAACTCTAAAAATATTACAAGACGGTACAAGTAATCCGTCCAATAAAAGTTAATGCTGGCGTTCCGTTTTGTCACTAGCATATCACTAATCATAATCGTACAGTACATACCAACGTTATCAGGCCTTCTTATTTTATTGTAATGTGTTTTGCTGTATGATACATAGATAACTGAATAAAAACGTCTACTCTTATCAAACGCTACGTGATTCGTTTTTTGTTCCACTGACTCAGAGCGTTCTTATACAAAAATATTTAAAACATCAAAAATATCAAGCGTTAACTATTTGGAGTCACATTAATAGCTAAATCAATAAAATATCCAAAACGGTACAAATAAACATAACCGAATGTAAACACGGACCGCAAACCGCAGGCCTAAAAGTTAAACCAACAAGATCACAGCCAATTTTTATAATTAGCAAATTTAATAGCCATAACATGTTTACCGGTAATAAATATTCCCATAGGCATTCAATTTGTAACATTCTATTTTTGTACGAACAAGTTTGCTAGTATAATTACGTTTTAAAAACTAAAAAAAAAGATAATCGACTTCAATGAAGAATGTTTTGTTTGGACGGACAGACAGACAGGCGCGTGATCCTATAAGGGGTCCATTGTTTCCTTACTTTTGAGGTAATACACCATAAAAATACCCAAATCGCTTCGAGTGTGCCTATAATATTTGAAGAGCTCCCTCTATTTCTCCTCGAAAAGATTCAGACGAATTGAGAACCTCCTCCTTTTTTTAAAGTCGGTTAAAAAATACTAAAGGGTTACATAATTCCACGAAGCTAGCTCAAGCCAAACGAGATCTCTCCATCCACCGATTGTCTGGAAGAGGTCACTGTTTACCGATAAGATGATGTAGTTTGATTTTTGGGGTATGTGTAATCTACTTCCTAGTGGTCAACCCCGTGCAACGGAATCGTTGGCTTTTGCTAGACGGCTGATTGATCACAACACGCCTGCCGAAGTCCGTCGCCAAACGTTTTACCGTGTTCCAACGGCGCGCGGAATTGACAGTACGGGGTCTCCCAAACTCCCATTCGTGTTTAATCGTTGCCATGCGAATACCTTTACTCCCCAACGCACTAACCTATGATACATACCTACATACAAAGGTATATCTTCAGCCCTATATATGTTATAATATACAGTACAGAAACTCAATTGCCTTTACTCGCAAAGATCTTAATTTCATTACTGTAGAATGTTGAAGTAAGATAAAGTTACTTACATACTATAACTTGAGCTAACCAATCTTTCGTTAAAAAAATAATAGATGAAGTACGAACTTCATATTTTTTTTTATATAAATAATGTAGTTTTTATTGAACTCAATCTCTTGAGGTAAACGAGCAAGGTGTTATCCGAAGCTTAGATCGCATTCCAAACTGACGAAAGGTGGGGTATAATCGTTCTGGGAACCAATAATACACTAGAATCTAGAACGGTTCTGCGAAGGACAAGCGGTCAATAACGCTCTTTCCAACTAGATTGAATGAGTAGTTCATTGCAGTCAAACTTAAAAAAAAAGCACCTGCTTCGAACATAGAACCTGCTTCTTTTTTTTATGAATTCTATATATCAGGTAAACAGGAAATATGTGCGTATGTGAGCTCGTAAACTGCTCGTCAAAAACGGCGCTGTTAGTTATTACCATAGAAATTTAGAAATAACGTAGTCTTTGAAGGTATAATTCGCTGCGCTCATTACAAATGTTAATGCCTAATTAATGCAGTAAGGATGGCAAATTATAAGAGAGTTGTAAGGCGCCGTATGGTATGTGGTCGATCCAAGTATGGGCATATAGTGGAGAAATTTGTCATGAGATCGGTGAACGAGTATCGCTATATTGATAGGGTAGGCCGTTTGATTGATCCAGACAGTCAATAAGTCCAAGGCTAGACTAGGTAAGTTGTTTTAGAAATGTTTAAAGCAACATTTGTTTGAGTTCACACGCGCTTGTTGCTTATGGATACTTGTATCGATGTGCCTATAGCTTTATGAAATACAAGTAATTCACAGCGAACGAAAGTTAGCAGTGTACCGTGATTGAACAGTGGAATAGAGAGTTACTATGACTTACGTGAATAACTTTCGCATATGCCTTCTAATTTGCTGACTGAAAATCTACAGAAAAAGACATTCAAGGCAGAACTACCAAAGTGCCTAGTGCGAGTTGCAATCGATATTCACTCGATTCGCGTTTGCTCACCGCGAATGGTGACTGGGTATTTTTTTTCATACAAATCGTGGTAAACGCAAACGCGTGCGAGCAGGTATGGAACGAGTAGAAAACTCGCACTTGACATACAGTTTATGTGATTCAACAACGAAATGATTCATTCCAAAATTTTTATGTAGGTTTTTTTAGTTTCTCATTAAAACCACCAATGCATGAAAACCGTATCACATTTGAACATAGATAGGGAATTCTTTTTTGGGGGAAAACCGCTATGAGTGTAGCACTTCCGGCAAAGATGACCTTGGTATTGTACCTCATCAGCAATATTATTAGCTCGTTCTCTGCTGGTGCAGAGTAAGGTCGCGCATTCCGATGTGTCAGCAGGGACCAAGTTAAGAAACTTCAACAGGCTGACAATGGTCATCGGAATATCGCTTTTAAAACCAATAACCATTAAATAAGTGCATGACGCACAACATTTTCCCCCATAAGAATTAAATTTAAGATATTTACCTCAAATTATGGTAGGCAAATCCTAATGAAATGTTTTGAACGGCAACTACTTTCACTTATAAGAAATAACCTTTGAATATTGCGCAACGCAAAAATTTTCCTCTCACATTAAATAAGAGTTTAAAATAGTGTTATTTACCTCGTAAGTCTCATTTTAAAATGTTTTGAAAACACATTTAAGCATACTTATTTTTCCCCTTAGATTAGACGATTCACCTCTGATCGCTATTTGGAGCGTGGATCTTATGAGGATCACGTCCAAACTAACGTTCATCACATGCCCACGCTTTGCAAGTACGTAGCTAGTATTCAATACGTAATAATATACTAAACATTATAATATATAAATAACAATAGAATTCTATGACACAATACCATTCAGAAGTCCTATCCTAACATGTCGGTTTTCTAACGATTTGAAAGTCTGAGCTGTCAAATGCGCACATAAACTTCCGGAAAACCGAAAAGTCCATCGACTTTCAGGTGCCTGAATTTGAACCCAAAGTCAAAGTCAAAATTTCTTTATTCATTGAGTTTTTTTAGGATCATTTTGAAACGTCAAAACTACCGCCTGCTCGGAATCGCGACCAGCACACAAGGAGAAAGGCAAGAACCTCGGGCTGGTTAATTTTTTGATGATCCATTCAACAATAAGATACACAATTTAAAATTCTAAGTAGATACATCATAAACCTAAATACTTAATCTTAAAACATTATAAACCTTTCTACCATTATCACCTATCTACCTAATGGGCAGTTTTTTAACATTGAGAAATCACCATTTTGCTGTCAACTGGTATGGTAACATCGGACCACGCGTCCTTATCGTCGATATAATCACTAATTTTGTAGTAGGAACTTTTAATTAAATTATTCTTTATATACAATTTGAACCCACACCCTAGATCTAGATCGGAAGACAGGCCCATATCCACTTGGGTCTTATATTGAATGGTAATAATTGTTATAAGTATCAGGTGATTTATATATTTTTTTTTGAAAGAGTAGTGGAGTTCCTTGTGAAAGGGCTCGTACCACCACAGGGGAAGTACCACCACCATACCTATTTCCACCGCCAAGTAGCATTGCTTTGTGTCGGTTTGAAGAGGTATGGTTGCCGGTAAAATTACGCTTTACGCTGCGCTGCATTGACTGGCGCAATGCAGTGCAGCGTAAACCATGTTATGGATAACATAACTAAAATTAACGGGGTATTTACTATATACAGTTGAAAAACCAGGATATAAGATTGATTGTAGCTGTGGGAGTTCATATATTGGCCAAACAAAGCGCACAATAGCTTGTCGCGTGAAAGACCACACTAGGGCGGTGAAGAATGCGGATGTCCAAAAGTCCGCTATAGCGGAACATCTTTTGGAATCTGGGACTAATCACTGGATTTAACTGCATAAACCACAAGTAATCTCAACAGAGCAACATTACATACCAAGATTGGTTCAGGAGGCCATTGAGATTACCAAACACAGGCATTTAAATCGTGAGGATGGTTTTCAACTATCTGGAGCCTGGAATCCTGTTGTGAGATAACGCAAAAGTCAAGAAGGTGCAAGACCGACCGTGCGTAGTGATAATGTTAGTGTGTTTTGCTGTGATCGGGCTGCGTTCGAGAATAAAACCAGTGGTAGTGTCGTTAGTCGCAGTAAAAGACTGAGGAAGAGGGTAGATCGTTTAGGTGATCACTAACTACCTTCATTCCTACTCGCAAAGACTTCAGTGTATCCTCGATCATGGCGCATGCAACTGCGTCGAAATATCGGATAACTCAAAAACCAACAAATCATGGTAAATATCCCGTTAATTTTAGTTATAGTGTTCATAGCCATGATAGTTTCAAAAGTTATATCATGTTATGGATATCACATACGCAGCAATGCGTTGTTACATGCAAGGTGGGTGGCTCGTTTGTTCCGTCTCCATGTAGGTAGTACATATTTTTTTAAGTAGACTCACCTATCTTCGGACAGCACCTGGTCGAACTCCGAAGACGACACCAGGAACAGTATAGACGTGACCGAATCGAAGCACTGCGTCCACTTCTGCCGCTGCGTCCTCTGCCCGCCGACATCGACGAACACGAAAGGTACATTGTTGATGTTGATGGTGCACTCCGAGATGCCTTTGGTGGCTTTCCGGCAGTGCAGGATGTCCTGGTGGGAGGGAACGTAGTCGGGCCGCGCGATCCGCTCTAGCTCGCCAAAGAAGTAGCTCACTGAGTCACTCTGAAACGGGAGAAGGTACAATAAGATCCTGCGGCTCAAAGTTTGAACCATGTGACTGACTACAGTTCCCCAGTTCAGTAAAGGACTACAGACTGTCAGATTTTATACATGTATTAGAATTTGTGTACATAGTTGGGAATGCTAGTTTCTTACCATACCTACCATCTTCCTGGTTCTGTCCATACCAAGGTTGTCTGGAAGAGATCGCTTTTAGCGATAAGACCGCGCATTGTTAATTATTTACTGTCATATTAATTGGTTCGTGATTTTTTAACTTCTGGTGCTCAATATTGAATGTGGTATTGATAACAGACATGCTTCGATCGATGCATCACAAAACAAATGGCTAGGTGCTGAGATGACCTTCAACGCAACATTAGGTATTAGGTACTACCAGTTATTATTGTCACCGACACGCTACAGGCACATTAGGGTTAGCATTTGTAATTGAACCTACTCTATAAAATATACTGAATATGGTATCGGTATAAAAGTGTGGTATTATTAGGTTTCGATTACCTTAAATTACATAGAAAGCGCTAAACTTCAATGAACAGCTTGGCAGTAATTATAAAATAATAAACGAATGCAGGGAAAGATAATCTTTACCTTTTGGCACACCGCTCCACCAAGTCAAGTGAGGCAATTTGATAATTGGCTGAACTATCCCAAAGGTGGCTGCAATACTCAATACAAGACCGAACATAAGCTTTATATTAATTCAAAAATAGAGGTACACGTGGGATAGGAATCGAGTGTCAAATATTAAAATATTATATAATTAAGTTTGATCAAATTATGTTCATAAAAAATGGCTACCGATTATTACTCTTGTCTCACTTCTTGCAAGTCAGTCAGTCTCAAAAAATTTAGGTGGCTTTTGCAAAATTTTCAAGAAACGTACTATTTAACTAATACAGTAGAATACGCGATAAGCTTAAGGACCGGCCATAATATTGGAAATGCAATTGTTTGTTTGGATGTTTTTTCATCCTTCACGCCAAAAATACTTCATGGATTGAGCTAAAATTTTACACATACTTCAAGTGCAGAAATAGCTTATAGGACACTTTTTATCCGGATACCACGCGGGCGAAGCCGCGGGCAGAAGCAAGCGAGTTCAATAAAAAACAGTACACAATAGCCGCATTCAGTGTGTGGTCATCGCTATCATTACTTATCTGACATGCTCAGATAAGCAATCTATAAAGGGTCTTCGTTCGCACAGGTGTTTAATTGATAATAGCTGTAGACTTCAGGGAATCCCTTCAGACACCCAAGGCACCGAACAATGGGAGGAATGACAATGGCTTTTGAGGAATATCATCGTATTCATCGCTTAAAAATAAAAGACGTTAAACATTAAATAGTAATTAGTTGTTGTGGACAAGTTCTCATCCAAGATTAGAATTCGCTACACAGAAAATCTAGGCATGTCAGAGAACGATTAGGAACTACTCAGTAGAGTAGAAACTCTAAGCTATACGTAAGTGTACCTTAGATACTCAACGCGAGCGTAACCACAGAATATAAATGAATGCATAGCTACAATTTAGTATATAATAAGAAGTAAATATCTTTATTCTGAGCCGTATCTTAGAATACCTACTGGTTCAAGGTTACTACCAAACTGCATGTGTTTTGTCTACGCAAATAAAAAAACAATAATAAAAGAAAACGGATATATATTGCACGGTTCCATGAAAAAAAAAATGCAAACGCGAAACTCAGTACTGTAAAAATTGGCATATTATCTAAAAACATGAACAAATAAAGGATAACGGTACTTTTAGTTAACAAGCTTTCCGAGTCACACCTCCGCTTGATAAATAAACCGCATACAAAGGAGTGACACGATTGTGGAACAATGCAAAATACGCTACACCTTTGCGAGAAACAAAGGCCACTGACCACAACAGATTGTACCTTGTTTACCGAGCATCCCCGGACGCTGATCACCACATAGGCAGATAAGGAAAACCCTCAAAAATTCCTATATAGATAGGAGTATGTAAATTTTGAAATCGGCAACGGCTAAATGGATCTGGCACAGGCGATACGCGGGCCACATGTTGCTGAATTGAGAAGTCTCGGTCATAGGATACGCCGATTTCCACACAGCGAAGTAGGCTAACAGGATATTTATCCAAAATCATGCGCTTACATGCCCAGCAGACTACACAATAACATCCATTAGTATCCAAGCACGTTCAGATCCTATTGCAAAATGTAACCGTCATGCTGACGTAAATGTGACTAACAAATTGCCCGACCCTATAATTTCCTAAATTATGCGATGTTGTCTCAACCTGGGTCGTGCAAAAACGCTATATCGGTTCTAATACTTAAATTAAAACCAAGGGCGCAGCGAGCTGTTCCAGGCCAGTCAATCAATAAGTAAATGGCCTGTATTTTGCTCAACGGATGAGTATTCTCATCCAACTGGCCACATAACCATCTGGTGGTGACAACGATCGACTGGGTCTTCTATAAAATATAATGTAGTTCTTATGAAAGCTCCCAAGAAAATAAAGTTCTTAAGAAAATAGTTTTGTAAAATTTTATCAAAAATAAAATTAAAGCTGAATATGCTATTTATTTAAGCAAATCACAAAAGAGTAAGTACAAGTGCGATATATAAACTCCGTGTCTAGGTTATTGTGAAACAACGGTGTGAAATGGCCTGTGACACAAGACAATACACATTGCATTCCACAAAGATATACCAACGCGATCACCAGATGATTATCAAAAGTTCGCTTTTTCTGTTTCTCAGTACGGCATGTTTATTATCAGAGAGCTGTATTGCAGGAAGTACACGGTAGAGTAGCCGGCTATCGTTTGTGCGCGCTAGTGTAATGAATGAAGACGGAGAATCACTAACAGAATGGGGCCAATTTGCTGTTGTATTAGCTATTGTTGGCAATAGCTAGTACAACAGCAAATTGGCATTTCAATAGTAATTATACCCTTTCAACGTAACAAAGGTTCTACTAAGTACATTTCACACTTTTCAGTACCTTCGAGGAAGAAAACAAGAACACCTTAGAACGCTATGTTTGTTCTTCTGCATTTGAAGCTATATCTAGTTCAGAATCTCTCGCGCGTACGTATTGCAAATGTTAGTGTGAAGTGTGATTCATCAGGTTAAGAAATACAGGTGTTTACACGCCGCTCATTTTCACGTCAATCAATCACATATTTAATTAATATTCTGCTTCTAAGTTCCTTATGGATGACGAGTGTTAATCTAGACAAAATCGTTTTTCAATATTCTGCTTCTTAATAATTCCTTATGGATAGAGTTAGTTTAAAACACGACAAAGTCGTTTTTCAATGTTCAGCGTCTAAATTCCTTATGAATAGACGAGTTTAAAACGAAACAAAATCGTTTTTCAATGTTCTGCTTCTAAATTCCTTATGGATAGACTAGTTTAAAAACAAGACAAAGTCGTTTTTCAATGTTCTGCTTCTAAATTCATTGTGGATAGAAGAGTTTAAAACAAGACAAAGTCGTTTTTCAATGTTCTGCTTCCTTTCCTTACGGATAAACGAGTTTAAAACAAGACAAAGTAGTTTTTTAATGATCTGCTTTAAAATTATTTATGGATAGACGAGATAAAACGAGACAAAGTCGTTTTTCAATGTTCTGCTTCTAAATTCCTAGACGAGTCTAAAACTAGACTAAGTTGTTTTTGCAATGTTGCCGACCGGACGCAAAGTCGTGCTCATAATTACTTATCTACGCAGATTGTGGTATGCTCTTTATTTGCAATGAGAGGTAAATTATGTAACTACGTACGGATGAATTAAAGAATCCTTTCATTTAAGGCTGTCTAAACTAATAAATAAGGTAAAATTTATATTTAATTTTACCTTTTATTCACGTAATATATCACAACATGGGCTTTTAAAGGCGAGAGTGAAGGTGTCTTCTAGACTGGCGTGCTACATCGTCGCTATCCACCAGGCGAAATTGTGATCTAACGTGGGTCTATCTTAATACAAAAAATGGTAAAGCGTATGGTCGAAATACGCGCGTAAAAATAAATTAAATCAAGTAATGTTTACTTTCTACGCTCCTTCATATTAACTTTAAATCTCAAAACTCAGTTCACCAAGCGCGTTGACCTTACAAAAGGCTCCGAAGACTTAACTTGTACAGGGGCTCTCAGCTTTTTTTTTATTTTATTGTAGCTTGCTATTCAATTTGACTACCCTGACTTTACCACTGCACTGTACCTATCGATAATAGATACTAGTAATTTATCTGTTGGGTTTGTTAGCATTTAGCAACGCAACCATAGTTTATCGTAGGTGTGCAGGAATGCAGGCTAAGAGACCGGTGCGCGATTATTGATAGGGAAAAACTTGTCGCCACAATACCTACTGTTTCATACTTTAGTACTAGTAATGTTTTGAGAACGTTCTCTTTTATCTCATTCATAAACCTACCGCGTTTTGAGAACTTTTCATAGAACCATGAGAAATATGATGTAATATCCGGACAGAAATCCCTTCTAATAGTAGGGATGGGATAAAAATCCAATCAAAGCATTACTCTCTGAAATCGAATAAAAGCACCAGATAACTTGTTAGTACTAGGATGCTGAGGTCATCATTTTAGTAGTTACTGACTGGTGACAGTGGTTATATTCTATGGTTATTTTGAGGGCAGTTTCCTCACGCGTGAGTTAATTTGTGCTCAGAAACATTGCCAGCCTTTGTACGAAAATGACAAGAAACGTCGTGTACTTTGACAAAAACCCTGGTCGCTGACCCGCATCAGGGTGACCAAGAAAGCACCCGTGCTCGTCTATAAAAATACTAATCAGCGCGAACAATTTGTGCGGTGAACCTATAAGGAAGGTAGAGTCATCCTTCGAGTATGCTGATCATAGACCAGTTTTTTACTCAACCAGTACCTATAGGAAGGTGATGTTTTTAGCGCGCAGCTCCAGTCCATCGGGTGCCCAGCTTACGATGAAGGAAGTATGGGTATAGCACACAGCGGGTACAGTCTGTATCAAATTAATCGTAGTAGGTGATCCTCAAAAGATCCATACGCTCGGAATAGTGATCAGACGTAAATCTTCGGAGATGAAAAAGTGACGAGGGGGGTAGGGGGTATACGCTACGACAAAACATGGAATAAACATTTAGGTTTTTTTTAATTAATTGTAAGGATCTTTGTAGTCTCTGATATTACACGTGGTTATACTAAGTTGTCTCTCTATAAAGTGTATATATATATAGAAGTCATTATAGTAGACATAATTTCACTGCATTTTACAGCTCATGATGAGATTAAATTTTTAAGACATTTAATGTCTTCTTATGGATGCGGGGAAATTATTTTGCTGAGATGTTTCGCAATGGGGTGTTGTGAGCATAAGTTGATTATGTGTAAGCAATCAAAGTGTGCAAACCTCCTACTTGAGCTAACCTGACTGAACGATAACCTACACAACAAGCTTGACAGCACAGCTCAGATGGTAAGTTCTGCTTTCTGCGCCGTAAGTTATGTGTGAATAAAGACGTATGTTCTGTGTTTGGGTGTTGTATTAAATGATAAGTATGTTTTACAAGAAAAAAATAATTAAAAATTAGTAATTAGTTTGGGTCTAGTGGCGAAGTGTAAAATTATTCTATCCTGTAATTAAAAATATTAAAATAGCTAGCCTTATCCTTTCCTACTTTTCATTATTATAAAATAATTATCATTACATGGATACATGATACATGTTAGTGTTGGGTATATAGTTGTTTACAGTTTAAGTCCAGCCATGGTCAGCCTTTTAGCGTGCAGTAATAAAAGAATCCGTTGAATAAATCTGGTGAGATAAACAGATGACTCAAACCAAATATAAATAAAAATAAACTAGGTAGATACCAATTAATTGTCTGACTGTACCCGTCTATCCAGACTCCGCATGGCGCAACGTACTGACTAATCAAAATGAGATAACGTATGCAATTACGATTATTTTAAGTCCACAAGACTTCTTTGAATGAATTAAACGCACTGGTGGCTTTGTTACCAGTTTTATAAAAATGAAAACCAGTAAAATATCATCATCACTTTATATTTCAATTTAAAATTAAATCGCCGCCATTTAAGTCCACTGTAGGACTAAGACCTACGAGTGAAAAGGGGGGATTTGCCATCATCGAAGGATTGGATTGGCGAAGGATTGGATTGGCGAAGGATTGGTGATTGCAGTATATGTATAGTAAGTATGTAGATAATACAATGTGTGAGGAGCATACATTTTTGAAACCATCAAGAAACATGATGACAAACAAAACTAGTCAATATTTGCAGAATGTAAGCCACCAAGTACAATATTTTTTATTGCCAAAAAGCAAACAGATTTCTTCCTCATTCATGTTATTTTAATCTCATTGATTTTATTTATTAATTATAAGAACATTTATACTATATATATTTTATTAAATGGGCCGACAATATAGCCATCATCCCAAGCTGCACCTGGATAAGACATGTGTGGCACATACATAGAGGCCTATACCGGGTACTTGGTGGAATATGGCTTCAATGAAGATGATTATTATGTATTAATATTAAGGTGACATGCCTAATGCCACCAAATACCTTATGTTACTGTGTATGATCATTTTGAAATGGCATTACATGATTCATAAGCAATTTAACCGCTTCTGTGGTCTAGTGGTTCAACCCACCAATTTCAGATGCAGAGGTCCCGGGTTTGATCCCCATGGGAGTACAATATATTGTGCTTGGTTTGGTTGGTGGTAGGTATTTGCTTAAGTCCGCCTACCAACCATCTTACCTAATTCTTTCGCCATAATAACAATTCTTAAAAAAAAAATGCTGTGTTCCGGCATTCAGAGGTAAGATAGCCAGTTCCTCAGTTAATTGAGGATTCCGGGTGAAATGCGCTTCCATCTTCGGCCTTATCTCAACTTGTTACCAGGTGAGATGAAGGCCAAGCGCTTCCTCATCGTACAATAAAAAAAAAATATTACAAGTATAATTGGATAGAAATGGTCTAGGTGTGTAGCGCATTACTTTTTCTATAAACACAATTAAAATCAAAGTAAATGGTTGATATTTGTTTCAAACAAATACTCTAAAAATCTAATTGGGTAGGAGTGTGGTACTAATAGGACTCCTCAACTACATAGGTACTGGTAAATTCCTAGTAGTAAAACGTAAAACCAGTTGTTAGATACACCTGCTCTTGCTTGTTGTCATTTATCTGTAATGGTGCAAAGTCTAATTGGCATTGTATGCAACATTAATAAACATTCAATTACAATATGCCAACAGGAACTTATGCCTTGGCAGCATTAGGTACAGATTTTGTATTAAAATGAAGTGCTCATCGGTTTCATATATTAACATATCAATAAGCAATAGATCAGATACAATATGTTAATTGTGCTATTGTTCAATTTAAAATAGAATAATTATAAAATAGTTTGGTCTTTGAAATTGTCGTCATTTTACCCAACTGCCTCAGAAGGCGGCATTCATCCCCCTAAGTGGATAAGACAAGGGAGGAAAGTACTTCCCAAACTATATGATTCCACTCTAGCACAGAGATCTGACCTTTTAAAAAGACAGAGCAATAAGTTTGGAAAAAATATTTATTCATTTTGAACATATATATAACCAATTGAAACATATTTTGTAAACCTACTGAGATGCCAGGAATCCATACCTCCACACTCAATTTGTAAAGTCTAAAACATCTAAAGTGTCTTCATTTGTTAGCTTTCATGACTGAATTACTGAACTAAGATACTTTTTTTTTTACAGGATATTAATTTTACCCAGCATTATCTAGTCCCAGACTAAGCAAAGCTGCAATATGGGAACTAGATTACGGATATAATACTTACATACTTTTTATTTTTTGTACGTGATACAACACCCAAACACAGATCAAACATCAATATTTATCACACAAATGTTTTCCTGGGTGGGAATTGAACCCACAACCTACATGGCAGAAGGCAGAGCTACTACCAACTGAGCTGTGAGGCATGTTAAGTTTGTTATGGATATAGTGTATGCCATGGGGCTACTTGTTAACCACATCCTATGTGGGGGATGCCATGAAGTAAAACTAGTAGGACACAAAGTATCTCTGTGTCTGTGTAACATAATTTTGAAAACATTTTGTCTGTGTTTTATGTTTATATTACATCATTCCACAATTATGAATGCTATAGTTACTGTAGCACTGTATTTGTTGTCTGTTACAGTTGGTGAGTAGAGTGAAGCAAGTAACAAAACCTGTTTTTAATTTCTATGATAAAATTCATTCACCTACTTCACAGTAAATTAGTCAAAATGACTTATTCAATTAACATTTATTTTAAAAAAACGAATGCTATACCTACCATTTGGTATGTACACCAAATCAATTAATTCATCAGTCATTTCATATCACTTCAATAAAAAGTGTTGTACATACTAATATGTAATTCTAATCCCTATGTATATCCTTATATATGTGACTTGCGAGTTGCTATCCTATTGAGTTTACTGTGGTATATTTGTGGAATAGATGTATTCTTCACTATCCGTACAGGAGAGTAAAAATCAGCGGTAAAGATGGGCCAACTTAAGCCATAAAGGCAACTGAGGATGCCCTTGGTTCCTTACTCATAGTAAAATTACAAGGTTGTGGATTATTTTCGTATTAGCACTCATTACTATGGTTAGGATTTGATTAGCATTCCATGAATTGGCGTAGCAGTTACAGTAACAATCATAGGATTACCTTGAAACCAGAAAGGCAGAATCTTGAATCAGTACTTATTTATGGATTTTGTGCTTAACTGGATGATGAATCATGTTAAGCTAAAACATGAAGTAGCAATACATTTAAAATATAGGTTTCACACACACATTTGTTTAAGTTGATGTAAAACCTGTGTTTTAATTAATGTTCAGTTCAAATCATGCCAGTTTTTAATGTGATATAAATCAACAATTTTACACTACCATATTTAAACAAACAATTATTATTGACCTTCATATTTAGCATTAGTCACTAAGCTGGAAAACCAAATGTATGTCTGTTTATAATGATGTAAACATTCAAACTCATTTATGCAAAGTAACCTATGTAAGGTACAAGTTTTCCTGTCAGCTCTTGCATCAACATATTTGCAATGTGACATTGTTATTATTTTTGACCTTTTCTTGGTTAGGAGTGGACTTTTCCAATGATAATAGTTTGATACCTATAGGTTGGCTGAGTACCTTTTTTAAATCACTAAAACACAGATAAGACTAGGCTAAGCAAACAAGAAATTATGTGTGTAATATTCTGAAATTATGTATGTAATATTCTAACACATTTACAAACCATTGATAAAACTTACATCATTCAAGAAAACAAATTGATTACCACTCCATTATTAAGCAATTATAAGGCAAACAAGTCAGCACCTGCATGTGACACATCCTCAAATCACAATACAAAGACACTTGCATTGTTTACTTATCAAATAACTTACCAATTGAAATTCTCGCCGTCTGTCATATGCCCTCTTTATGGCTCTGTCGAGCCAGAGGGAGTGGATGTGAGGCGCGTAGTGCATGAACAGTCGATTGTCGAGCGAAGCCGAGCTGTTAAAATGCAACGCCTGCTGACCCACATCCAGGTTCCGAGGGTTTTCCCACGGGATCGCGAGCTTATCCCGCGCGTCCACCAACACCTGTATCCCTTTCACTATGTTCTGATATATCACATGCTGGTACTCCCGCACTAATTCCGGTTCAAACTTCACTTTGTGTATTATCCTCATCTGCTTCAGGAATGTCGACTTTCCGCTTTCACCCGCGCCGAGGAGCAGTAACTTCACCTGCCGCCGCAGAGTCTGCCGGTCCTTCTCGAGGATCCGGTCGATCTCCTTGCTGCGCGACCGCTGCTCGATCTCCTCCGGCGACAGCTTCAAACGCAGCCAGCACGTCAGTGCTTCGGTACAACAGGTACATGACCACAAATCGTTGGCCATTTTGCATGATTATCGACGCCCATAGAAATGAAACTGTTACATGTTACGCGATATATATACGTTTCATTTTAAAACACTTGCACAACTCCGCGACGCACGCACTGATAAAATGTTATTACAATAAAAATATAACAAATTCAGAATTCAGTCAGAAACACACGCACTCTCTACCCTTCTCAAACTTCATTTGCTTTTGCTTTTGTTGCTTGCTTGCTTAACTAAATTCATTCATTCGTTCTCATTCAAGTCCACAGACAGACTGACAGTACAATTCAATGATTGAATTAATAAGACGAAGTTCAACGACACGTTGACAAAATTGTGAGGTATGAAAAGATGAGGTATTTCAACTAGTCGTCGGCCAATTGTCGGCGAAATTCGACTATAAAACATAATGAAAATTTAGCTTTTTACACTACATCTCCATTATAAACCCTATTTATGACAAATGCCACGTGATCACGATACTAGTTTTCTTGTATTCTCTTTGTGTATATTTGTATATGGAGACATTTAAATTACTTAATTGTATAATATTTTGTTTTTCAAATGATTACACTTGGTCTCTGTTATTATAACATCTTTGCAAATGTTATAATAACACAAAAAATCACAACCCAATCCCGTCGCGGGTTTTACATACACTAACTACATTATCTAACTGTAAAGAGTTGTTACATAAGATAATGTAGTAGGTATAGTTACGGACGCCAGACAACAAGAAATTTTAGCTATCCGCACTCCTTTTCCACTAATTTCACTCTTCTCCGTTCGCTTAATCTGCTTATTACGGGGCCACAACTTTTCTCTACACGTTTCAGTGTTAATTTTTTGTACGACGTCGGGGAGGTGCTTAGCCTTCATCTTACCTGATTTTAATTAAACAATTTAGTCTAATCGTACGGCTAGAACCACATTCGGATTTAAATCCCTTTTTTTATTGATGTGGTAGGTATTGTTTGTCAATGTAAGTATCTTGGTAGGTAGGTACTTCTGTTATTTCCAGTTCATGTTTTAGCTCTAAAAACTTATAGGTAAGGTTGTAACGTAACGCCTTAAAAAAACATTTTGTAATATTATACCCTAATAACACAAAATAAAAAATAAACGAATATGATAAACTGACTGATGCCTTTGTTCATAGTTAGTTTTATTGTTTTTTTTATGAATAAATTATTTAAATATGTTATTCCATAAACGGATACAAGGATCTCCCAACTAAATCGGAACGGAGCGCGCTGCTCTTATAGCGGTAATGTAATCATCCTATTATTATGAATCTACGAACAAAATTTTAAGATTTTATTGTAATTTTTTGTTCGATCGTGTTGGTAGTCTAATAAAATAAATAAATCAACATATATATATATAAATTAAAAAGATAAGCACTAAGTACCCGTTATTTTGTGTACCTACCTAGTTCCTTTCGTCTGTTGACCAATGCTAATACTCAAAACACAGGGTTACTACTGTAACGAAGGATATTTGGCGTAAATCCCGTTATAAAAAACACTCGATTCGATCGTCGTATCCCATGTCTAGTCAGTTCGTCTGCTGTATGGGCCGTTCCGCTCCGTCAATCAGTCAGTCAGGTCAGGCCTTCAAAGTTCAAAGCAAAGCAAGCAAGCAAGCAAGCCATCAAACCAAATCAATCAAGATAAAATATTTTCGCGGATACGTATGAAATGAAAGTGCGCACGTGTTTTTATCAACAATTTGCCTAATTTTCCACGGGAATTTTACTCTGCCGCCCAAATAGGTTCCCAAAATTGTAATTAAACCCTTTTTCTAATACCCTATTGTAACCATGTAAAGTGTCCAGTGAGATATGTCCAAAGAAGGTTATAGCCCGGAAAAGAAGGAAGGGGATAACAAAGTGGTTTTGGAGAGATTGCAGCTATTTTTAAAAGACAAAAAGAGTTCTGAAGCTGCGGAGCAAAGTCTTAGCTATAATAAGCCTAGTACCAGTTTCGAGGCGTCTCCGCCGATAGCGCCAGCCCTCGATGATAACAGCTGTATACTGAGAGACATTCTGAACCATAAAAAAGCTCAGTTACTCCGGCAACCGGAAATCATTGAATATCTGAAACTGGTATCGTCTGATCTCAAGAAGTAAAATGGCAATGGTTGCGCGAAAGAGTATAGCAGCTCAGCTGTTGGAGAAGTCAATAGAACGGCAGACGGCTCTAGCGCATGCGAGGTTGAAACTGAAGCCGAAGCAGGTGGAAAATGCAATCGTAGGTTACGTTGAGCGTAATAATGTTGTGCAATACAATGAGCTGATAAAGATCCTCCGGGAGTATCCATTAAATGATGATAACTTCAAATGTGTGGTTGAGGATTGTTTGTCCTGTGTAGTCTTGTTAGGCAGGAATCTGGTGCCGTTTGTGAATGTGGTGCTAGCGCTAGATTGGGCACACCGTGATGACTCACTTGTAAACCTATACTGCACCTTTTTAATAAGCCTGGTCACTGCTCACACCTACCACTGCCCTGGTGCTATGAAAAGTATAGTTAAATTATTTCAAGGTATGTTTTGGTTTTTGACTTATGTTTTACATATCTACAGTGTTAACTATTTGTAACATAGTTAATTAGAGCATTATATTCCATATAACACAGAAGTATACACAATTTGGTTGGTTTCCCACAAAACACATACAATGATATACTCATTACAGTGCAACAGCCATTCTCTATTACAAATAAACATTTTCAGTTTTTATTGTCACCAAATATTTATTTATTATATCATTTTCTTTCCTAAAATAAATAAAATAAAATAAAAATATATACATTAAAACATTCAAACCCATTTTCAATACAGAGGAAATATGTTATTGGTTATCAGTTAATCTATCAGTATTCCAGGGCCAATCTCAATTAATTCAAGGAGTTGGGTTGGCTGAGTTAGAATAACAAATTACACCCTAACTAACACTACCCCCTTGTGGGGGTAGTACAGAACATTTTACCCCCATTTGGAATAAGAATTACAATTATCCATTAGAAAAAGGCTCTAACTAAACCTTTTGTTAATGATAATTGTAATTCTTTTTTTAGGTGCTGAAATTTCGAGGCAATAAACAGCCACCTTTCACTTACTATTGTTAATTGCCTTGTACTATACTGTCCTGTGTGTGTATGATTTCCTTTTTATCAGATAAATAAATTTGTTAGGCAAGATTTATATCTATCCAATATCAATTCAAAAGCCATAATTGCCAATGTGTGGATGGATAGATGAACTCCCAAGCAAACGCTTTTGATTTGTGGCCAAAAACCATATGATATACTACTACATACTATATGGTACCAATGTGGATAGGACATTAGAAAATAACTCATATAAGTTGTAAAAGTTACGATCAAAACGATAATCTGTAGCAAAAATGGGGCATGAAAATAAGTTTCTTGTTGTACTTTGCCAATTTTTTTGATATACATAAATATCAGTAACAGTAATGAATTTAGTCTACATATGTTTTGTAGGTAGGCTACATCACAATAATAGAAAGAAATTGACCATTTCATCAGCACCCTTGACCTGTCACTGACCACCCACAGAGCCCCCTGCCATAAATATCATATTATAATAATGAAGGCTGCCATACAAGAAGATAAAGAAACTCAGCATTAATAAATAAAATAATTGCACAATATACTATTCATGCTTTAGTTACAATTGTATCAGTAAATTCCATTATAATTGTAACTTATATATTGATCCCATGACAATTTGCACTTTTTAGATCTTATCTCTTCAATCATTTAATTTTGTATAGTTCTTCTGTAACTTTCACAGGCAAGGAACTCGTCTTTTAGTAATGATAGTTTCATAATGTTACTATGTATTGTGCAAACTGCAAGCACCATAAAATATGTAAATTGGCCAACACACTATTGTCAACAGCCCTTATTATATTGCACCACTTTAGGTCACAAGCCTCCTTATGAAATGGTTTTCAAGCAATCTCCAAACTTGACAAGTGGGTTGGAGTTTGCAGTTTTATGTTGCAAGTTGAAAGAAAAATAATAATAACACCTACATTATTCCATACTTCGGTTCAGATTTTAGTGAGGTTCTAGGACCTCCTGTAAATACATGTATTTACCTGTAAATACATGTATTTACAGGAGGTCCTAAAAAAAAATAAGGTGACTCATGAGTCACCTTATACCACACCCAGTAGTTTATGGGGTGCAAAACAATATTTTAACTAATAAAATATTTAAATCTTTGTGTTTTAGTTTCAGGTGAAAATTGGGAGGATACCCCTTCACCAAAACATGTTAAAATGTGGTCCAACATTCACTCGGTTATCGCACAAATTGTTGCTATTATGCCTATGTAAGTATTTTCCACTGTTGTAGCTAACATATACAATAAGAGCAAGAGTACTATCCTCATTCCCAATTCATACCTTGGTTTGTTCTGCCAGGGTAAATGAAATAGCCAAATTCTGACTTTATTTTCATAGAGTATTACAATTTTACTAATGCATAGCCAAAAGTAATATTCCTATTTCAATATGGCAATAAAAAAATGCACTCTCACTAAACTTAGAATGATTTCAACACATTGATAACACAGTGTTAGTTGAAGATTCAAAGTAGCTCGAAGCTATTCCTTCATCTGCATAGCTTGTGGTATCTATTATGGCGGTGGCAAGGTGTGTAGAAGCTTAGTACAACTCCAGTACAAGCATTTTTTGTCTATATTTTTTTGCAGGTATATACAGACATAGATATAATCTGTGTCTGTTTTGCGTAACTTTTTAAAGGGTTAATGTATTTGGATTTGTAGATTTTTTTTGGGAAATAGTAAAGATACATGTAGATTATCCTTACAAAATTTCATTTGAAATGTATGTACCATTTCGAATGTAAAATTATGTTTGTATTAGAGGGTATTCCAACTGGTCCTTAAGATTAAGAGTCATCTAAAATAATTGATATATTTTTATATGTTTCCAGGACATGTGACCTCCTAGTGAAGAAAGTAATAGAATCATTTCCCTACTACAAAGCTGGGTGCTTTGCAAACCGAGCCTACATACACAATCTTATATGGATGAGCAAGTACCTACCGGCGATGCGAGAACAACTCATGACGGCGATTATTAATAGGTAGGTACTAAACTATGTCTTCACGATTTTGTCACTTCAATAAAATAATAGAAAAATCTGGAATTGCATGTCATTGCTAAAGTAAGCAAGTACTGATAAGCTTTTTTGGTCTGTGAGTTATTTGTCAGTTGGCGTCTGTATATTGAACTTAAAAAATATATTTTAATACTAAATATATCACCCTTTTGGGATAAATATCGATAAAATAAATACCTGAGCAAAAACGCCACAGAACCCTGACATTTTCTAATACTTAAACTTGGAATCAACATATAAGGCAGTGTATTGTTTCGAATGTTTCCTATCATTCCGACCAACTCCTTATAAGTAAATTCCTGCCACGTCGAGTCATTTAACGCAGAGCGCCGCCCGATTACCGGCACTGACTACGCTTTAACTTTTGGGCACGAGTTCTCCGGCATCGAGTTTCATGATAGCGAGCTTTATGACGACGAGCGCGCTCCATTCTCTCGTCGTCGAGTTTCTTAGAGCAGGATGTACCGTTGTTGTACATGATTATTAGAACAGGGTGGACTATGTGGTCCTAAAACTTTATTTATTTGTTTATTTCAAAAATATTCCAACAACTTATTTGCAACGGAATTATATTCTAAGGTATGTTACAATAGCATATAATTATTTAAATAACCATACAAGATAAAAAATTAAAAATAAGTAAGTACAAGACAAAACTAAATATTTACACAATTATCAACATATTATGTTTTGTAAGTAGGTAGGTGCATTAGATTATAATCAATATTACTGAAAAATTACCAAGGCCGTTGTTGGCAGTTCACGTAACTTATGACAATCCTTCGGATTTTATGTAGGTATGCTACCGTGGGAAATGTCCAAGGCAACATCCGAGTTTCAACATCATCTGTACGTCGTGAAAACATAGCTAGGATAATCGCGTAGTTGGCTCGCCGTCGATAACTCGACCTGGTAAAACGCGATGTTTCAACGCTCGCCTTATTAAGACGTCGACTAAGCAAGAGTCGACGTGGCAGGAATCGACTTAAAAGGAGTCCATCCAACAATTCATTGTTTTTATGTCAGTCAGGAGTTTGAATCTTATTATGTTACAGAATGATAGTTATGGACGTGAACGTAGTGGAACGCGAAAAGAACTTGACAAAAGCAGACACACAGTTCGAAATGGACACAGAAGACCCAGATGGGATCGCGGAATCCTTGGACTACAGCATGCTGGAAGTGCTGAACTGGCTGCAAGATGAACGAGACCCAATACTGCATTTGCTTTGCAATGTGTTTGAAAGAGTTGTGCTTCCTACCTATGGGATCAGGTATGTCAACGCCCCAACCGGTTATGGACAAATGTTTATGCTTATGGTGAAGACATAACAGGTTCCAGCGTTTTAGACAAGCGTGCTTCATCTTAGGCCACATCTTTACTTGTTTTTCAAGTTGGTGGTCAAACGCTAGGATATCATCAATAAAAAAAGGAACTATTTCATTTGGGCAACTAAAGATTTTTGCATTGTTATTATTATTATTATTATTTTTTGTTAACTAGGAGTCGGAACAAGCATGTAGCCCACCGGATTAAAGTGTACTCTTGCCTATAATAATTCCGTACTGCATAGGTCAAATCCACAAAGAACATAATCTATACGGCATTATATTGCGCCCGTCAACTTGAGGCATAAAGGTGTTCTGAAAAGTAAACATTAAAGACGAAAAGTAATTTATTGTCAAAGTCATAATGTTTTAATTCAGTAAGATTTTTGAGGAGCTTTAAGCATTTTGAAACGTCAAATCTTTCACCTGTTCGGCATCGGCGCACTAGGAGAAAGGCAATGTTGTGGCGGTCGAGGCTTAAGAATCGACCCCTCCAACTCAGCCCATGGATGTCGTAAAAGCCGAATAAGGGAAAATATGGCAAAGGCGAGCTTAGCCATAATAAGAGTTTTCTTACAGCAAACCTAGGTCAACATAGAAACAACATTTAAATGTCATGGGAAAAGTATATAACATTATTAAATTACATACTCTTAGGAATAATAAGACAAACTACAATACTTAATAAATACCTTCAACTTGGTATATAATAGAATAGCACAATCTTTTTTTTTTTTTAAATAGCCAAGCGTAGCACCAGCTTACTTGAAAAAACAAGAAAAGATGTGGCCTAAGATGGAGCACGCTTATCTAAAAGGTACCTATTCACTCTGGACTTAAATACTCCAAGATTGTACTTGAGCGGAAAAAAAGATGAGCGCAAGGAGTTTCATTCCTTACCAGTATTAATGATAAAGATAAATTTTATTTCTCTCAACTTAAGTCTACATATACAGTACTTATCTACATGTTCTTTTTACAATAGAAAAACTAACTTATTTAAACTAAGAAATTAAAAATAACATTGAGTAGCCTCAAATAGGCATATTGTAGGTACTAAATAAGGGGTTTTGTTATGATTTATTTATAAGTTAGATAAGTATGTAATTATTAGATATGTAATGGGTTAGGGTAGGATGAATTAGATTAGGTGTTCTTCTCTAACTTTGGTCTTCACACTAGGATTCCCTGTGTTGTGAAGACCAACATTGAGTTACATAGTTATGTACCAGGTTCGGTTATGGATTTCTAGTGGATTCATAGGATAACCATTGCCTTGCCATTGGTATGTGTGTTAAAGTAAAAGATGGAGTGTAAAGCAAAGGTTTTTTTTTTTACTTTAAATGTAAATAACAAAAGTAGGATTATAATTAAAATATGTATGTATATATACTAATTACTACATTTTTATCTATTATATAGCAAAAATGCCTCAGTCTGTTTATAATCTTTGTGTAGAAGCCAACTATGGATAGTTTTTTTGCATTGGTTCCTTGTTTTGGGAAAATAATTTAACAATCTGCTCAATTTTGAATATAAGAAGGGTCCTAACCATGGAAAGAATCTACAGAAAAATTGAGTGCGCCTAGTGGGAGGTCTCCATCTTATTCGGCGGTAGGACATGATCATTTTAGATGGTGCTATTTTATGGTATCTCAAAATGATGGATGATATACATAGTTGTTTTACTGTACGGTGGTTGCACTCTATAAACAATTTTGCAGTTGGATAGCGGCGATTTTTTTTTATATGCCACTTTTAGTACTGATCTTTGGGCTTGTTCTAGTTTTATTAAGTTTGTTTTACATGCTCCTCCCCATGCTGCGATACAATAATTTAAGATAGATTGGCAGAGACTTAGATACATTAGTTTGATCAGGTTTGCATCCGCTACTGCTCTTATCCGCTACTGCTCCGCTTAAAGATAAACATAAGCTTTCTAACTCTGCCAGTAAGAGCTCCTATTTGGTGAGTCTATGTTAATTTGTCGTCTATAATGACGCCAAGATATTTGATAGCATGAACTTGGTGAAGTGCTGGACAGTTGCAGATGTCATTTAGGTCGCTATGCGTGCAATTGTGATTTTTTACACTGAGGGGGTGTGATGGTGCGGAACGCTTAGAGAAACTTCGTTTTATTTATGTTTAGTGTAAGAATATTTTTTTGTTACCAAGAGCCCACTGCATTGATTCCTTTTTGGCTTTCCAATTTTACCGCCTCCCAACTATCCCCATAGAATATGAGGGCAGTGTCATCTGCAAAAGTGAAAATTTGACCCTGGGCAATGTTCAGGGTACAAAGATCATTGATGTAAACCAAGAATAAAGTTAGACCCAAAACACTACCCTGGGGCACTCCAAAGTCAACATCCAAATAACTACTATTAGTATTTGATAGACCCAAAACACTACCCTGGGGCACTCCAAAGTCAACATCCAAATAACTACTATTAGTATTTGATGTGATATGGTATCGAATGCCTTGGCAAGGTCGAGAAATGTTACGTTAGCCAATTTGAAACTGTCTGGAACAGCACCGCTTTCCATACTGACGTTACACATATATGCAATTGGGCTTGCTAGGGCATGCTTGGCTCGCTTTAATACTATATTGCTAATATTATCATGGCCTGAGTAAGGTGTCTGTTTTAGTGAACTGATTAATCGAATTATTTCAATTTCAATAGTAGGTGTAAAGAAGGAGTGTGGAGAATTATTTTGTAATGGTAGAGTTTTAATGTTATTGGCTAGCTGGGATTGTGATTTTCCTATATTGTGTTTTATTAGTTAAGTTTTCTCCGACAGTACTAAAGTACTTATTCACAGTATTAAGTGATTCTGCTGAATTTGAACATAAATTGAATAATTCTAGATGAGACGATTTTTTAGGGTTAAGTCCACAAATCCGTTTAAGCGCCTTTCAAGTTTGCGTACTATCGCCTTAGCTATTGGCCAATTCAGTTCGATAGTAATTATTTTTAGTGTTTTGTATGGTATTGTTGCATGTATTGCGGTAGTCCTTGTAAATTGACAATAAATCATTGTCGTCTGGATGTTTTCTTACTTCTAGATGCAAAAAGACGTGGTGTTCTACACATTTTAAGAATCCAGGGGTCATCCACGGTAGAATGCACTCTTGCCGTTGTTTTCTTTTACGTGTGTATGAATGCTTAGAGATAAATGAGTTCAATCGCTCTGAATGAAGGTTTGTCACCAAATTTATATCTGTGAGCTTATACAGATCCTTCCAGTCAATAGCATGTAGATCTTTTATGAGCCCATCATAGTCTATTTTAGTCATGACTTTGGGGTTCAGGATATTCTTGACTGATTTATCAACTGAAATCACTAATGTGTAGTGGTCTGTTAAATCAGTTGTGCAAATGGCAATTCTACTAGACAAGCGTGATATAATAAAAAAGTGGTCTAAGCAGTTTGGTCCACGAGTTGGGTAGTATGACCCGGTATGTACCCGTAATGCGCTATGACATCTATGTAGTCATCGACGCTCGGATGTATAATACCGGGTTTTATATCAAGGTTAATATCTCCTGTGATCAAACAACATTTACCTTTACAAGCAGTCACCGTTCTTTCTACATAATCTAGGAAAGTATTAACATTAGTATATGAAGGTGATCTATATAGGGCAATTATATTAAAAGTTTTATCTACATTAATAATCAAACAATTAGCTTCTTTGAATGGTGGCTCAGTTACATTTATTTGTAGTTCTTTCTTATAGTAAACTACAATTCCATCGTTTTGGTTCATAAAGCATTTGGAAAAGTGACAATCATAGTTATTTAATGCAATAGGGGAGAAGGTTATATCTAAACGCCATTCTGTTAAAATAATTAGGTCAGATACAAAATTGAGCCGTGACACGAATACCATAAAGCTATCAAGAGTTTTATTTATGCTTCTAATATTTTGAGATAAAACCGTTAACTGTTTCGTCACATCACCTAGGTAAGGTAGACATGGATCTGCCGAGTTCAAGATAATGTTTGGAACTAAACACATGTCATCCAGTTGTGCCATATTCATACAATCCATATTGGTTGATTAGTATAAACATAGGAGATAAGTGCGGATGTTCTTAAGAATTTGCATTTAGTGTACGGTAGGTATTTTATTACAGATCGTATAGTTCTGATGATTAATTTATGTAGGAATAGATGTGCATGTATTTGCTATAGTAGATATCGTATGTAGATACGGTACTTTTGTCCACCGCGTGTCTCCTTTTACTAGAACTTATAACGATTTGTACTCTCAAGCGTACTAGTGTAAGTTCTATGACGTGATTTATAATTTTACCGTGTAGACAGCTACTTGATAAGAGTATTTGTTATCACTTAGGTGACAAACATTCATACGGCCCGCCTGATGGAAAGCGGTTACCGTCGCATATGGACGCTCGCAACACCAGAAGCCTTACTTGCGCATTACCTACGCTTAAAAATTTTTAAAACGCCTTTTTTGAAAAACCCCACACTGTAGCTAGGGAAAACCTCTGCAGGGAGATCATTCCACAATTGAATAGTTCGCGGGAGGAAGTTCCTCTTGAACCTCACTGTGCGCGACGGCATTGTATTCAAAGTGTGTGGATGAAATCTCTGTCGATGGCGAGCGGTGCGATGATAAAAAGAGGCTGCAGGCACCATATCAAACAATTCCTCAGAACACAACCCATTATACAAGCGGTAGAACACACACAGGGAGGAAAATTATCTCCTGAGACTTAAAGGTTCAATACCACTTGTGAGTATGGGATCGTCAACAATTCTCACAGATCGTCTTTGACCCGAGTCAAACGGCCTAAGCTGGTATTCAAGTGCTCCTGCCCAAAGGTGACAACAGTACTCCATGTGGGGTCGAACTTGCGACTTTTTTTTGTGTTTGCTTGGAAGACGGTACGCATCGCGTAGGGACGAAGATTCAAAGTTTTTCTTGAGCTGAAAGCCTTTTGGATAAGCTGGCTTAGGTCTGTTTTAGTTTCACGTATTAGAGTCACGCTCGATGTTATCAATTTTGGCCTCCAGTATGGATAGGCTGGGTGCAATAGTCTTTCGGTCCTGTTCCAAGGAAGTTATCTTACTCTCAAAGCTAGCGAGTTGTCCAGACATGAAGTCAATGGATTTTTCTATGCTTTCGTACGATGAGCGTAGATCTGAAGTTTGATTTTTTATTTCAACTCTTATTTTTTCCTCAAAAGCTGTTAGTCTCGCGTCCTGTTTGACAATAAAATTATCAAACATGTCTCGCCTTTCGGACTGGAATGATAGAAATGGGTCACCTGGGCTCTTTGTACGCGCTTGGTTTTCTTGGAACGACGTTGTGCTTGAGCACACTCAACAGACGAAGCCATTGACACACTGTCTGTATCAGATGCTGAGGATAGAGCCTGCAGTTTCGGTGATGAACGTTGTGATTCACTCATTTTTTGGTACGATTAGCCAGACACTTAGGTACTTAAAATTTACTTAAACACAAGTATAGGTTCAGAGAATAAATATTGGTTACAACACAAACTAGTTAGAACGCGTGCGAACACTGTTAGCGTGAGCGGGTAACTCCTCAAAGGTAGAGGCGAAACGATGAGTTCGGCACAATGGAACATTTACAAGGTACGCATTGTAGCCTGTCCTACGTCTGCTAGTCCGGTGATGGACAGGGGATGGAGGGCGACCATACCCTTCAAACAAGAACACAGCAATACTACTTGGCGACTGAAATAGGTATGGCGGTAGTACTTCTCCGGACGAGCCCTTTCACAAGGGGATCTACTATTAATTGTTTCAGACACGTCCAATTCCTGCTCCTATACACGATATCGATAAACCAGCAATGCGCGGATCGCGTGCTCACCAACCTGTGGACGGTGGCGGGCGGCTTGCAGGGCTTGGGACCCGGCGCTCTCACCACCAGAAGAACCGCCGCCAGCCATTTGGCAGGTAACGTACCTTGGTGCAAATTAACAAGCCTCATAGCTCAGGTGGTAGTAACTCTGCCTTCTGCGCTTCTGAATATAGATGTTTGTTCTGTGTTTGGGTGTTTAATACTTGAATACTTTTTGTAAATAATACGTACTATATGATAAAACACCCAAACACAACAGACATCTATATTAATCACACAAATGATTGTCCTGGGTGGGAATCAACCTACAGCGCAGAAGGCAGAGTGACTACCAACTGAGCTATGAGGCTTGTTATATGCTACTAAAATCTTTTTTTTTTTTCATAAGATAACAAATGCATTAAAAAAGTTAAAGGATAGGCGCCGCCTTACGTAGGGGACACGTTTGAAATAGGTCAATGTCCAACAACCTACATGATATATAACCGCAGGTCTCCTAGCTCGCTGCGTCCGTATGCCCAACAGCCGTATCATCTACTACCTGAAGAGCATGACGGAATGGTGCCACGCGTACATCTCGGCCACGCAGGAGTCCACCACGAGTGACAACCTCAAGGCTCACGGCGCCTTCCACGCGATCTGCCACGCGGTTTTCTACCTTATCGGATTCAAACACCATCACTTGTTCAACAGCAAAGAGAGTGAGTTACTTCTACATAGATAATTAATCCATATAGCATACGCATACCTATTCAATCCTATCCAAACTCAACTTAATATTTATTATTATTATTATCGTAATTATAGTAATAATATCTTTAAATGTATTCATATCTTATTTTAATTGCTATTTGTTATGCGTGATTTCGCTCGAGAGGGTTCCACCTTAAAATCAGCGCCTCTTCACTCCATGGTGGAGTGGCTTTTTGCTGAGGTGGTTCCTTTTTGGCCCATGCCGCCCGCCGCAGTATAATATGTGTTTACCTACGTACTTACCTACTCATTTTATTTATTTATTTTTTACCTATTGTTACTAGATTTAAGTTAGTACCTACGTGTGTTTATGTGTTACTATGTGTTTATGCGCTGTGTTTGTTCTTGGTGCAAAATAAATATTTTTCTTTCTTTCTTTCTAAGTTACGGTACCATATCCATACCCCCCTCGAGCCAAATGGTCATATTCAGAGTGTATATCATTTTTTCCGAGAAAATAATATTAATTCTTCTCTGCTCTTGAATTCGTTTAAAATTATAATTTGTTAGAGGATGTTAATGATTATGGAGCGCGTACAGATACCGGTACTGAGGAAGCCAAATTACATTTGTCAAAATAATTTGGAGAATCAATTTCGAACTGCCTGTAAGAAATATATAAAAGAGTTACCTACATTACTTAATCCAAGAAGGCAATGTGTGTGCATCATCGTTAGATGAGATGATGAGAAGTAGGTATAGATCAAAAAATAAATTTAAAAAAGGCGTTTATTCACACAACACCTAAGACAATATTTTTAGAAATAAGTACAAGCAATTGTAACGGGGTCATTTTGTTGATGAAAAAGTAAGAGCTCAGCAACGCTGGTTTTCAGTCAGCCCCACTCTGATGTAAATATAAAATATTTTCGCAACCGTCAAATGGTTTAGGCAGCGTATTCTTGGAGGGTCATGTGTTCGGGACACGGGTAAGTGTGCCACAAATGTGTCACAAATGTGTCACCTCTTGTTAGATTTCCTGTAGAATAATTGCATTGATTTTGTGGTGACGGTACAAAACCATGGACTACCTGTCCGGGTCCCTGGAGCGACATTATGCATCTCCCCCAACGCATAATCTATTGGCTCCAAAACTTGAAAATCTACTTTTCATTTACCTATTTGCTTACGTAATGTCATACGAAGAATTAGAATTGTTTTATAAAACGATCAATAATATTTCAATGTAATCTAAATCCGTCTTCCTAACTACTAATATTATAAAATATGTTAATGTTTATTTAGATATATGGATGTTTGTAACTCCTTGATGCCACAAGCCTCATAGCTCATTTTGTAGTAACTCTTGCCTTCTGCGCTGTAGCTTAGTTAGGTTGTAGGTTCGAGTCTCACCCAGGACAGACATAAAGACAGTGATGAATATTAAGTATTCTATCCGTAATCTAGTTCCCGTATTACAAGCTATGCTTAGTTTGGTGCTAGGGCGCTGTGTGAAATTAATGTCCTGTAATATTTATTTATTATCTAAATCTACCGAAAGCAGTAAGCTAGATTTTCTCACTGGTATTGTTATAAACCAGTAATAAGATGCAGGCTACTTTTAATCTGCGCACTGACAAACATCCAGATCACTTTTCCATTCGCAAGAAGCTTTCTGAATACTTGCTTATAATAAATATGCCATTGTCCACAGATGTCCTATTCGTTGAATCGCTGAACCTACCCCGCCTAGTAACCTGCAGCCTAAACCCGCTCCGCTCATGTCCCCCTCAAGTGATCCGCGCCTTCTCATCGGTCACTCGGTCGCACCAAGTAGCTTACTGCCAGGCGATAGTCGAACGGAACCAACGACACACGCTGCAAACCGAGACCTTGCAATATGACGAGTGGTTCCCTTACGACCCGTACACATTACCCAGGTAACTAATACACCCGCGCGTTCTCATCGGCCCCTCGCTGGCACCAAGTATCCTACTGCCAGGCATTCTACTTCTATACAATATCTATAAATAAGGTCTGAGGTTTCTCAGGAAGAGAATGGTGTTGTGCATATCATTAATTAATCCGTTATCTAGCTCCCATATTACAAGCTATGCTTGGTTTGGGGCTAGATGGCGTTGTGTAAAATTAATGTCCTGTAATATTACCTGTAAACAAGCCTCAGTAGCTCTGCCTTCTGCGCTGTAGGTTGTGGGTTCGATTCCCACCCAGGACAAACATTTATGTGATGAATATAGATGTTTGTTCTGTGTTTGGGTGTTGTATTGTATGATAAGTATGTATTTACAACAAAAAAAAGTATCTATGTATTCTATCCGTAATCTAGTTCCCATATTACAAGCTATGCTTAGTTTGGGACTAGATAGCGCTGTGTGATATTTAGTGTCCTGTAATATTTATTTAATTATAGGCTGAGAGCTTCATTAATTTCGGGTCTATGTTTGTTCCAGATCTGGCACTATAATCTGGCCGCTCTGCATAGAATACCAAGACTGGGGCAAGGACTGTGACTCGACACAGATGGCTGGAATGAAACGAAAACTGGAAGAAGATGACGATTTCCTTATGTCTGGGAGCCCCAGTCAGAGAATAGCTAACCTGTGCCCTGGCGTCTCTCCGGGGTTTCGAACCAGTGAGAGTATGCATATGAATTGAGAACGTATCTGATTTATGAGCCTTATTTTACCTAGGTATGAGATTGATGTACTTTTGAAATATTATCTTTGTTATTGCTAGTACTTGAAGGTATTTATGCTTATTTTTATGCAAGGTATTTCATCATTAACGTAACCGTTCTTAAACTTCTTTGTTTAGTACAAAATATGTCATTTATTAAGTTTTGAGAAATTGTATGTCAATACAGAAATCTATATTATATTAATATGCTAAGAGAGAACTACGGACCCCTTTGAAAGCATATTGAGCTCAAGATATTTGGCAGTAGTTAATAAGTATAATAAGCAGAAAGTTCATATTTGTTTTGTATTGTTGTCCCAGTCGTCGCAGTTTGGTCGACCACCATTTTGAGATTGAGATTTTCTATTTATTATTAAATTTTATAATACAACAGCTGTGATGCGATCTTTGTATATTTAGCTAAATACTGATGATAGAACATAGATAATACAAATGTGTACATAAAAAGTATTGTATCTGCAGCCATCTTTGCTAATAATTAGGCCAGAGAAGCTGATTTAGAAAAATATATTGCAAAAGCAACCATTGGATTTAACCCTATTTTAAAATTTATCAGCAAGTTTACTTACTTGCAAGTAAAAGTTTCGGCTGAAAAACAATAGGATAATAATTAGGTACCTCGCTATAATCTGTATTATGTATATAAGTAACCGAATATTTATAAAGGTTAATAAATAAGAGCCTAGCCTACTAGATTACATAAGCATTTGAAAAGAGGTATCTTTTATATTGAATAAAAAGTTATTTATTATTAGGTTGTTTTAATGATAATTCAGCAGTGATTATTTTAAATATTTATTCACATTTTCACAACACATATCATATAGCTAAATCTATATATATATATAAGTTTCAACATTTGATTGAGTATTATTATGGTCACAAAATACAGAAATTATGTAACTAAAGATGGGCAAGCTGTACTTTTGAATATATCTGTCCTTATGTTTCTTGAGTATAATTTGTTTAAAAAAAAGTTATTACCTTACATTTTGCTTCCTTTTACTAGCATCTCATGACATAATATGACACTATTTGTCCAGGGCGTCCAATATCTTTTGTTTTTTTTTTATATATATAATGACAGCAGTCTTTCGCTCTACATTGCCGCGCACAAACGTGCGTGATTTTATTTTCTATTACACAAGTAGACTAGAATTTTCGCAGTAAGTATTGCTACCTTTATTTTGTCAGTACCTATTGAAAGAATATTGATTATGTGGTCAACCAAATACTACACTTTTGAAACTGCCTTAGTTGCGATTATATCTTGTTGGTTACACATTCATGTGATTCACGAAAGATCCCAATTATCTGCAAAATGTTCTATTAGGTAATTTTTTTATACATAAATACAAGACAGACATGGCTAAAGCTAAGCTTTCTACACATCAAGAGATTAATACACTCATGAATACATACAGTAGATACAATGGCAAGATAATGAGCTGTGGCTAGATGGTTAGAATTGAATTAAATTGAATAATGCTTTAATGTACAAAAAAATATATATAAGAATAATAAAAACATTAGGTAACACAGTGTATAAGTACAATGGACATCCTTATCACTAAAAACTATTTTTACGAAAGTTCACACAAACAGGTTGTTTGCTTTTTTGAAAACTTAAGTACAACGGCATGGTTATTAAAAACATTTTGGCCATATCACAAGCAAAAATACCATCATACAAGACTTTGTGAACACAGTGATGGTAAATCATAAAACTATTCTTACAACTAATTAATACTGGTAAACTTATGAGATTCATTTACTGACAAAATGAACTTTGCTAAGGTAAGGTATAAACTACCTATTCTAATATAGCACATTATAAGTTCATAATATGCAATATTAGAATGTTCTAAGTCTACTTTACTACTAGATGCTCTGCTGTATAACATCTAATAATATATTACAAACAAAACAAAGATATGGCTGTGGAGTGAAGGGAAGTGGGATAAATATACAAAATATACCACCTTGCATAATTCATTTCATATCATGTTCAAATAATATGTCAGTTTTCACACAAATCACATGTTTTGATGATAAAATGAATTGCTTATCGGTCGGTTATTTCAAGAATCTTGCAAAACAGTCAAAGAACATTGAGTTAACATTCAAAGGTGAAATGTTTCTCCAAAACACTAAGATCTTGTTTCAAAATGGATGAGTACCATTACCCAACAGATAAAAAATATACCCTTCTTTCTTTGTGACTTGTGAAGAGAGTGACAGTATGATTTTTAATTGTCAAGTAGCAATACTTGGACCTTGTGAAATAGAGGCTAAGGGTCATAATCATAAACAAACACGGACATGGATTAATACTGCAAAGCCAAGTTCAATTTATCTTTTTCTGTGGTATGGATGACGCCGCCTGAATGTGCTTACTGTCTTATTTGCTGGTTGATACTTATTAGTTTGGTACTGTGTTATGATTGGTGGTTCATTGGCTGCTAGCTTGTTGACTACGAAGTCATCACCGGCTTTCATGTTTTCCATCATCTTTAGTTTGGCCTCTATAGACTGAATGGCAGTCTTTTTGCTGAGTTTCATTTCAGGTTTGGCACCGGCGAGAGCAGGGATCCCCAGCTCTGGTTTGGGTTTTTCTTGATCCTCCTGGTAAACATTAGAATGAAACAAGTTTTTTGGTATAATTTTTTAATGAAATGAATATATAAAAAATAATTTGTGACACAGGTTGTAACCAATTGCAGACAGCAGCAGCAGGTGATGTGTCGCTGCCACACTACTGTCTTCTATGTATTTCCATGAAATACCAACCGCGGCGAACAACATGTCACAAAACATTAGTCAACATTCAATAAATTATGTTCTAGTCTAGAGGAATATGAGTGAAAAGGGCACAGCCTAAACCAGGATGCCTTATGAGGATCATAACTTCAGGGTATCTTTTATTCAGTGATTTTTATAATCTCCAACTGGATCATGAAAAAGTTCCAGGGTTTTACTATTTAATCAATGAATAATGGATTTCATACATACCGAGTTTTTTGCAAACTTGACACAAATCTTCTTAGAGCCAAGTAACTGGCCATTCAGTGAGTTCATCGCCTTGATAGCGTCCTGACGCAGCTTGTAGGTCACGAAGGCAAAGCCCCTGGGCTGCCCAGCATTCGGACCACTTCGATGAAATAACATGTCAAACTTCTCGATGTTACCATACACGCGGACCATTTTCAGTAATTGAAACCGGTAAGGAGAAATGGTATGGATTATTTAATTTGTATTTAAATTGTGGATTTGAGAAGTAATAGATAGAAAATTGAAGTGAAACAATAAGTCAGTGAAAGAAATTCTTTCAAATTTGAGCAAACATCACATCAATAGATCAATTAAAACACTCAGTAGTGTAATATACAGAATATCAAACAACTTCACAGGCTTACATATCCAATAATAAGGGACCTACATTAACTTGACATTTATTGGAGGTACTTACTAAAACCTCCTAGCCTCCCAAAACTGGAGTATATGATTATAATACACAACAGAAAAATTGACTCACTACCTTGTTCTAGGAATTTGGAGGATTATCTAATCTAGGATGTTGAGGTCATAGACAGTTGGTCACCCTGACAACAAATCATGTAGTCTTGTACATTTGTTAGTGAAAGGCCCGATTCTATTTCGGGTATAAATGTTATACATACTCATTAACCCTGGTATCAAGATTTCCAATCCACAGCCGTTTTTCGGATACCTCACTTGGCTGGATGGGTTCTAAATGCAGCGGCACCTGCAAAGAACATGATTATTAGTTAGGTACACGTAGGAAGTCTTCAGATCAGGCAAAGTGAAAAATCATTAGTAATAAAAAGAAACACTTACCGTGGCATCATCCATGGTAAATAAGTATATCCTTTCAATCTGCAATGAATATTCTTGAATGATAATTAGTTTATCCAAACAATTAAACCAGTACCTCTATTTTGCATTATATCAAAACATTACGATTTTCATTGGCTTTCAAAAGTAAGTCCTGAAAATAACAAATTTATAATTAACATTATGAATACAATAAAATCAGTCTGTCAGGAACACAGAACACTAATATCCTAACTAAATATGGATAATATGGATTCAGTTCAGGAATCAAGAAATCACCGAGACTGACAGTGCTGCCACCTTACATTTTGTTTAGGAGCTAAATCTATCATGAAATGTCACCAAATCATAGAAATTTCTTAGGAAAAAAAAACACCAGATATCGCTAAAATCTCTCGTACCTAAATTTAACTACTAACCGTTTACATTTAAATTTATTTAGCCGTGGTAAGACAATTTTTCAGAGAGACAGACGTTCTAAAATCCAGGGTTGGAATTGGAATCATTCTAACCCCTTTTTTTATTGTACGACGGGAAAGCACTTGGCTTTCATCTCACCTGTTGAAATAAGGCCGAAGGTGGAGGCGCACTTCACCCGGAATCCTCAAAAAACTGAGAAACTGGCTATTCAGAATCCAACTCGGATAGCAGCGTTCGGTAAGCTTCGAAATATCTTCTCGTCAACGATTCCGCAGACTCTAGACGAAATCGTCTTAAATACTTTCGTCTAGAGATTTCATCAGTATGGATCTGAGACGTGGTTGCTAACTATAGGCCTTATGAATAAAGTCGCACAGTGAGCTATGCTTTGAATTTCAATACGTGATAGAATCAGAAAAATATGGATATCCATAAGAGAACCAAAGTTGGTGACATAGCTCTCAGATTAGCAAGCTGAAGTGGCAATATAGTTTAGCAGTGGACGTATGTGGGCTGAAATGATATGAATATGATATAAGAAATAAGACCAAATCTAAAAAAACAATCGTTCAAGAACACATGAAACCTACACCAACTATACCAACAGGTAGGTATAGCCTTTTCATCCGTCACTAGAGGTAATGTTACAAAAATATGTGATGTGCTGTTGCCAAGGAATTTTGTTATAGTAAACTTCCAAGGCTATTGCATGTTGTTTGACTTTTTTTTACCGTGTACCATTGCTTGCTTCCCACTACGCCCGCACAGCAGCAAAGCCCAATCTGTCGGGCACAACGTCTCCTCAATACTTTGTTTGCTACAAATACAGACTTTGTATGTATGTATAAAATTTATTTCAGTTTCTTTACAACCATAAAACATAATAATAATCATGATTACATATTAATAAAATAATAAAAAGACAAATAGGTACACATTAAAATTAAATTAATATAAAATTTATTAATTAGAATTAGGGACATTCATAACAAATTTAGAATTAAATAGATTAAATTAAATTAAATTACATTAGATTTAATAAATAACTTATTTGTTTTATTTCGCAGCACCTGACGAGGGGAACACATGTAATTTTGACCTGTGTCTCATCATGGGTCCTATCCCTCTATCTCCCACAGTCCTAAGGATGCTGTTGGTGCACTCACCCGGCGTGTTAGCGAGGCTGTTCTCTTGCGCATGATGGCATGGAAGTCATCTATATGCACCTCTGCTAACATGCCTGATGCACTGCAGTGGCGCGGCAGCCCAAACATCATCCTGAACGCGTTATTATATTGCCCGCGAAGGGCGTTGTAGGATTTTAGAGTAAAGTTGATCCACGGGCTGCAGGTGTAGAAGGATTGGCAATATGCCCTAAATAAAGAAATTTCAACACCATTCGTGCATTTTGCAAACCTGCGAATCAACATGTTACTTCTCACTGCCAAAGCCCTTCTCTCCCTTTAAATGTCTGCATAATTCGCGAGCTCCACCGTGACCCAGTGACCTAGGTATTTAAATTGTGAGACTGTTTTTAGCTCCGCGCCTCCCAAGAAAACTGGCGGTATAGAAATGGTTTGAAAAGGAACACTTCACTTTTTTTTTAATTATACCTAAGTCCATGACACTCCGCGTACCGCTCGCAGATGCCTAGTAGCTTCCTGAGGGCACTGATTGATGGGCTCAGTAGCACCATGTCGTCGGCATAACTGATGTTGTTGATAAATTTTCCATCTATTGAACAGCCATCCATTGCACCACTGAGCTCACCGATCAGACGATCCACATATAGGCTGAAGAGTCGAGGTGAGCTCAACCCCCCCTGCCTCACCCCACATTCCAGCCCGTATGGTTCCGATAGAGAGTCTGCCCACCTTACCACATTACTCTCATGGTCATACCAGTATCTGAGCATCGTAATCAGATTTTGATGTGTTTGCTGACAAATGGAAAACAATTGCAAAAATCTGTTTGAAACACTGCGAACAGCCTAGCTCATCCCATACCCCACCTGACCCCAGCCTTTAGGGCAGTGGGCTTCGTTTGCTTCACTATTTGCGAAAAGCAAAAGGAGGTGCTCTAGGTACTTTTGTCACTAGACGTGAATTATGCCAGTGGGCCAGATGGGATCCCGTCGGTAGTATTTAAGAGGTGTGCTCCCGAACTGTCTCCGATTCTAAATCTATATCATCTCATATAAATATCATTTGCCAGCATAGGTACCTGGAGTGTAATGATCTCCTTAGTGACCGTCAACATGGCTTTCGCCAGAAACGATCTACATCCACGATCTTCTAGTCCAGCGTATGCCACTCGAAAAACACAGGGAGGCTATCGTAGTTTCCCTTGACATTTCAAAGGCTTTTGATAGGGTTTGGAATAAGGGTCTCATTAGCAAGCTTTTCTCCTACGGGTTACCGTCCAACCTTTTACGGTAGATCACAGGCTTTCTTAGGGAACAATCGATTTGAGTAGTCATGAGTGACTGTGCGTCCGGTCTATTGGCTTTAAATGCTGGGTTACCTCAAGGATCTGTTTTGTAAGCAACTATTCCTGCTCTACATCAATGATCTGCTTATACCAGAGTTATCTATGGGTATACAGATGACAGCACAGTTGTTCATAGATATTTTGCCAGTCCACGTGCTAGTGAGGACAAATTTGCAGTCTCTGTAGGGAGATTGTGGAGCGATTGAACCTCAAGTTTAACTTTGTGTCTGAATGGGGTGACGCAACTCTTGTACGGTTCAACGCTTCCAACACTCAGGTTTGTGTGTTCTCTGCAAAAAAGAGCCAATTCCACCTATTCTAAGTGGAACTTCGCTTCAGTTCAATAATAGTTTGATCCATTCAGGTGTTGAACTTACATCAGACCTTGAGAAGGCTAAGGTTCGGCAGTACTTCACACCAGGACAGCTTTTAAGCTTGTACAAAGCTCAGGTCCGATCTTGTATGAAGTAGGTACTGCTGCCATCTCTCGGATGACTCAGCTAACTCGCAGCTCGAAGCCCTGGAATCGATTGAGCGTCGTGCTGCTAGACTTATAGGTGATTATTCACTCATTGAGGCCATTTTCCAGAGCCTACATCACAGACAACGGGTTGCCAGGTTGTCTGTGTTTTATAAATACTTTGGCGAGTGTGCGCTCGATATCTTCGACCTAATCCCTCCTTCCCTTTTCCATAACCGTACTAGCAGACGAACGGCAGGTTACAATTTCACAACCCGTATCTGGTAGCTAGCATCAAATCAATGTGTTGAGGTGTGATTTCAGCTGGACTTCGCGGGATGATAGTGTGCTTGCTGGGATCAACGTCTGGGTAAACCCGCTACTCTAAGGTTTGAATTTTGGTCCGAGCTGATTCTCAGCCTAAAATCTCTTCCCGTGGCGGCATGCGGCAACAGCTTTAAAGGTACGTGAAGTTCTAGCTTTTGAATCACTCTTTTAGCACGACAGAACACATAGTATGTATGCTGCAAAATTGCAGGAGCCTCTTTTATATATCGTTCATAATTTACTGTCCAAGGTCACCAAGGCCAACGTAAAGCCACTGAAAGGCCATGTTATCTACAATACGCGCCCAAGTGCTCGCTTCCTACAACATAACAGTACCTCCCAAAAACTAGTAGAGAGAGGTAGGTGCATGAACCTATACTAAAACTGGACTGCGCACTGTATTCTTAAAAACGAGGCGAGCGAGAGGTTTGAGAATAGTAATTCATCTCGTTCTAGTAGGGTGTCCACACCGCCCACTTCAATGAATGAAAATACGAATGAATAGATGCATTTATTTTCTTACTATCGTAATAGTATAGGTATATAGTGTTTTTATTAAATTTGGTTTTTCAAACACTTGCGCCTTTTCTCAAGCCGGAACCACTAAGGTAATTGATAAAATAAAATGTGAATGCGTTAAGTAGGTACCTGAGTCTGTCGTTTACCTAGAAGAGTTTCATGTCACCGCTATCATGGAAGGATATAAAACACAAGATATCAACAAAGATTATTTATTTAAACTTATAGTTATATGTTTTATATGTACAGTACAAAATAAGAGTAATAGGCTAAATAAGTAGTAATAGGAGTAGCAGGGTTTTTCATACGACAAAAACGGCATTGTATGCCTTTAAAAGTCAAAGTCAAATATTTTTATTCAGTAAGATTTTTTGGCTACGGGACTTGGCTCCCCCGGTGGCTCCCTTAGGGGAGCCAAGGTGATTCTCATAGGGCCTTGGCTCCCCCGAACGGGGGAGACAAAATACCACGCATTTTCCGTAAATTTAAAACCACGCATTTTCCGTAAATTTAAAACCACGCATTTTCCGTATTTTTGGCTCCCCTATTTAGCTTACAAATGTTTTTAGAATTTAATTTTAAATTCAATTGAACTAAAATATTGTTAAATTGTGTAAAATATGTGTATGTTTGTTCGGTCACCAAATTTGAAATGTAGACATAGCATACTTTTATCCCGATATTCCCACGAGAATGGGATTATCCTCTAGTGAAACGATTACATATCATAACATGTGAAATCAAAATATATATCCTTGAAAAACCGAAGATTATTGCACATAATGTTTGAAATATTTAATGCTTCCATTAAAAGCAAATTATAGCTATGACCAAGATCTACATTTTCAATTACAGCTGTCAAACTTCAAACATCCATACAGCTTTAATTTGAACGAATAACAGAGAGTCTAGGACGAGTAGTTTCAGAGATATGGCAGTTTGAAGTTTGACAGCTGTCATTGAAAATGTAAATCTTTTTCAAAGCTTTGATTTGAACTAAGAACGGAAAATTTAACCCTAATCTCTTCAAGAAAAGCACCGTAAGCCACTTTGTGTTAGAGGGTTCCATGGTTATAAAATAAAAAATCTATTAAGTATTTGTTTATGCAATGTCTATCAAAGTAATAAAATAAAAAAATAAAGAAATTCAAAGAAAGCTCCCAAGGCTTACCAAAGAGGAATTCAATTTGTAATGGCAGCATCTGGCTCGTTTTTGTACTTCCTCATGTCAAACAATTTTGAAACTAATTTTCAGCGCGTGGAGTGTGACACTCCACGCGCTGTGCGCATGTACCTCTATTTTGAGTGCGCTGTCCAGTTTTAGTATAGGTTCATGGGTAGGTGTTGTGTTGAAGTCCAATATAAGATAGTGTTGTCAGATGGGAGATTTGGGGAGAAATGCATGGAGCCATCTGGTAACACTGATATAAGATGATTGATTTGGATGATATGATTGTTTGCTTGTGTTGTGATTTGTTTAATTATTTGTTGACTTTGTTGTAATGCTATTTATGTGGTGGTGTGGTTCCTTTCTTTTCTTACAGTTACAGTACCTAATAGGGACTTACTCATTCCTTCCACAAACACAAAATTCTCAACCTATCTGCTGAGCTATCCTACAATTTTTCACGTGCATTTCGTCGTATTGTTATTTAGCACCAAAACATCATTGATACCCACATCTTTCTTCCATTATTTTAGTTTTAATTAATAAAATTTAATTAAAGTTTCTGTTACCATGAAGAAAATCAATAGTAAAATTCCTGGAGCACTATTTCCAATTTCGCCGAAAACAGAAGTCGGTGGAGCTGCTGATTTACCCAGGAAAACAATACCAGAACTTATGGAATTAAAACAAAGACAGCTCAAACTACTTAATAACAAGGGCTTTATAAGCAGGCTAGCAGATAGAGGAGATAAGATTCAGGCTTTATATGATAAAATCGAAAGTGAATTGGAATTGAAGTTAAACGCAGAAGAAACACATCTCCTGCTTGAAAAACTGAACCTGAATGAATCTGTGCAGCAAGTGGAATGGGAAGGTAAGATACAAAGTACAAGAGACACATACCTTGACTCAGACGACGATAGTGATCCAGAGGATTTATTGCAAATCCTCAGCCAAAGTACAGCCCAAGAAAAGAATATCAAAGTTATAGAACCTAAGAAACCTCTAGTCACATCTGATGATCTGATAAAAATTGGTGAAATACCTCATGTTAAGTACATTGTTGGAAAAACAGAAGTACCAGCAAATCCTACAGCATCAGGTAAGTTTAAACCTTACAAAACAACAAGGACCAATGTACATGACCCTGAAAAAGAAATACACAGAAAAAAGAATAAATACTGGGAGAACACTGCTGCCACACCTCCTCCTATAGTCCATGGCCCTGCCAAAATTATATCAATAGAAGAGTCACTAAGACTTCAGACTGAGCAAATCAAGCATCTGAAAGAGATAGAAGCATTGCATGCAGCAGAAAAATTACTTGCCAAATTCAAGATAGGAGATTTGCCTCAAGATCTGTCTCAGTTTGGACCATACAGAGAGGTTGTAAATGACTCTGATGATTCAGACCCCGAAGGCAGTGATAAGGAGGTGCACGATGAAGAGCCAGAGAAAGGTGGAGTGGTAGTGACTATCATGAAATAATATCCAACCTCATCTATAATATAAATAAAATGTATCAAACAAATCTTAGATCAAGACTTTGGACTGCTATACTAGGTGCTAAACACTTAAAATTCTTACAATCATATCTGAATGCTGTTTTTGAGAATGTTAATATGTAGGTACTTACTTAGAGGTTTAATATCTAGCATGCTATAAGCATTATGCTAGATAATTTAAACATGAAAATAAATGCCTTGCATTGGAAATAAACAGATACGATACATTTAAAAAGTAATGTGTTTTTTTAATCCCTACTGCATTGCATTTCTTACAGCTCACTAGTTTTTCAAATAGTTATTTGTAGCTAATTGAACTTTTCAAAATAGTTTTATAAAAGTGTCAAAACACCTTCAATGCTTGTTAAACTTATGTAAACCTAATGCCAAAATAAAACTCCTTGGTGTTTGCAAAAAAATGCTTTTAAATTATATTTTTTTTATCATACCTAAACTGAAAATGTTCCAAAAATAAAGAGATTAAATAATCTTTCCTTTAATGCAGACAGTCTATTTTAATACACTATCCATCATCGTTTATAGTAATACCTTATTTGTCCTCAAATCATGCCCAGTTTTTAGTATCAGCTATGTATGAACAGTAAGTATGGAGTTGTTGAGTGCTGGAGTTGGTCTACTCACATTTTCAGGTGAGCTGTTGGTCGTACAATTGGCTAAAACCTATTTAAAAATGAGGCTGCTGGACCCTGTGAATAACATCATCCGCTGGTTCCATCCTATATATATAGGATAGGTACCTACCTATTGATTATTCCATGCGCTGCTGTCGCCTTTCGTTTCTCGCATATAGTGACTTAACGTCACTCTCACACGAAGTCACAAGCCTGCAACAGCACAACCAGGGTATTGTACAGTTGTAAACACAGATTAAATGATACCTACATAGTATACATATCACTTCACTTCATTCATTCGCGAGTGAGAGCTTGCTGTAGCCGCACGCGTTCGGGTGTGATTACATTTTACCGCACAATCGGATTGTGAAAGAAATGGCTCCAGTTGCCAGCAACGTCGTGGGAATCGATGATGATCAGCGATTCGCTTTGATGAAGGTATGTAACTATACCTAGTGCAGTATGTTACATTCGATTAGGTACGTCTCAATAATTATAATTTCCTTAGCGAAATCGGACTAAGCATAAATCCATTGTTTACCTACGTTGTGTAGTGCAATGTTATAGCAGTGTAGGACACAACAAAAACGCACTATAATCACATATTTTTGTGGCCATATAGCGCTAATTTGAAGGTAAAAAGGAATTAGCATCTTTTAGATTTCGAACCTTCTGCTCTAGTTTCAAGAAGAATCGTTATAAAATCTTATCAATTAGGTATAGTCTGTGTGTAATAAGTCTGTCCGTTCAGTAGGTAGGTACCAGGTACAATGCATAATTTTTAGAGAGTAGTAGAGTAGGTACACCAAGATTAAGATTTATATACCTAGGTATAATAATAGACTTTTTCGAGATCATTAGTTTAATATTTTATCTAGTTAATTTGGGATTTGAGAGAACCTATTATCGAACTAAACACAGTTTCTATTATCTATTCTACGCTACTAGGTAGGTACCTAGGTATTGCAGTAGTCTGCCATAGGTTGATGATGATGATTATGACCTACAATCGAACCAGGTAATATTTTATTAAGGTTAAGTAGGTACATACCTACTTAGCAGCTTCAGGTCTGTATTTAGTTAGTGCAATGCTAAACAAAACATACGAAAACTTTTAATGACTTTAATTAATGTAACTTTGCCTACATAGGTACACCTAGGTATAGTTAAACATGCACGTAGGTTTATTTTTTTTATTTACTAAATCAACAGTTCTAAAATAAATTTAACATACTCGTATAGGTATGTTTTTCTTAAGACCAATAATAGATTTATATTTTATAGATATAAAATTTTAAACAGACAGTCAAGGCAAGAACGTAATACTTTTAATAAATTTATGAAACTGTAGGTACATATAATAACAAAAAACAATAGGAAGGGTAGGACCAATACTTATAGAGGTAGGCAGAGACCACGGTTATCAAATCGAAGACGAAAGAGGCGCATGATAAGATTCATTTATCCATTAAATAACTACGCGCTAATTAACTTATTAATCTATATTAGTACCTACTTGAATAAATACTCACCTTCTATCCAATTTTAGCCGTGTGATTGAAAGATTGCACCACAGTTGCTTTTCGTTTTGACAGCTCTTGGTCCCGGTTTCAAGGGCAGTCACTGCGCGCCGCCGCCGTTTACTGTCAAAAGTCCAAAATGTAAAGACAAAATCAATTGGTGAATGTATACCTACTACTGTACCTACTTACTTACTCTCACTCAAGTTAGCGCGCGTCGACGACAGTCTAGGATTTGATTTATATAGGTTGTACCTACCATGAACCTATGTTCATGATACCTACCTTCCTCCATAGCATGGAGGTAGAAGGTACTTACCTACTAGATGCAGTGCCGTCTGCCAAAACCCGTCATCCATTGGCTGGGCAGTCCAGTTGTGTGAAGGTGTGTATAGTAATTTCGCCAATTCAAAGGCTAGTGCGCTAATTGTTAAGATGTAAACTGAAGTGTGAAGGGCGCCACTTTCAAACGTGACTGAAAGTTAGAGACTAAAAGGAATAATATAGGTTAGCGTAGTATGCTCACGTGATGAAGAGGGATGAAAGTCAAGGTATTAATAAATGTTCCGAATCAAAATCGAGTACTTAGGTACCTACTACCTGAGTAGTTTTGTTTTGTCAGACGGTACGGATGTAGGTACCTACTTAACTCTTTGGATTTATTTAATAGAAACTACCCACCTATTTGGAAATCAACGTCTGGGGCAGGTAGTGTGTACGAGAAGATTGTTTAATACGAGGGTGGATTATAATGGTAGATATTATGATGAGATGACGTCCGATAGAAAGAATGGAGGAAACACGTTGTGCCAACCCCACTTACTGTGGGATAAAGGGCAGGAAGATGAGAATGATAATGGCAAGCTAGTGCGTGCGCAAAAAGGTGAGCAGATAAGGAGGTGGTTCTAGATGTAGCTGGTATGTATTTGAAGCTACAATTTACCGACAAAATAAGAACAACCGCGTATTAGTTGTAATACAAGCATTAGACTGGGCTAATGCAGAACTTGTTTTTCAGGTAGGGTATTGGGTTCAACGCTTCCAAAGCGGAGGTGTGTTTACTGTGAAGAAGAGCCTGTTTTAGCCCTTTCACACTGTCTTCTGAGTAGGTACCTACCTATTTGATATAGGTACCAATCATGCGTTAAGCTATCAAACAACTGCAGTTTCTACGCTGCGCTAGGACGATCATCAGTCTTCGGTTGTTGCCATCCACCATCTGCCCGCCTCTATACCTATCTACGCAGGTGCAGGTCTAGCCTGACGACGGCTGCGCTACGCTTGCCTAGGCGTGGTTTCCACTGAAGGAATCTAGACCCACTAGTGTAGAACCTTGCTCGATGTCATGAAGCTGGGAACGGTTCCTAAGATCCGGTGGTACCTAGGTAGGTACTTCAATCCGTGATAGCTTGTTCATCTCGTTCTCTATAGGTATAGGTACAAAACAAAGCACAGGGGCCACCACAACGTCTAGCATTCTCGTTTTGATCTTACATTACTTTAATCTCGTTTTTCCTACACTGGATAGATAGTTATAAAAGTAATGTCATATAAAAACAAGAATGCTATAAGAGGTCGTGGTACCCTCTGGTCATGCATGATGTAGGTAGTATGAGGTTAGTACTGCTGCCAAGGGTGAATATAGTTAAGCACTTATGCTCTATTTAAGCACAGTTGGCTTCTTCTCGTTAACAATTGAAATTGGTAGGTACTTCTTAGGGTACTTTCCTAGTAATGGACTGCCACTTTCGCCCACGACCGCAACGCCACGATTACCCGTTTCGCGTGCTTGTGATCGTCGCAGTCGAAACCGCATCGACTCTAAACGGAACGGTTCGTGGTCGTAGTGAACCAAGAAGAAGAAGTGAATAACAAAACAAACAGCGGGAACGCGTCTGCGTCCGTCTAACGTAAAAACGAAGAATAATTCGCAAATACAAACAGCTAAAATCCTAATCATATCCAAAAGTAGGTACTAGCTAAGTGCCTAGTGCCTATGTTTCCGTCGGTATTCAGTGTGTTGCGCCGTAATCGAAATCCATCGGCATGAGAAAGTTCGAGCATTGGTTGGAGGGAAGCCTTGAAGTTGCAGGAAATAAAAAAACGAGAACTTCGTCGGCACATTACCAAGTAAAGTCTTATTGCCCACTGTGCGGACAATGATTATAAAAGTAATTTTAGTCTGGAACCAATTGAATTCACTTTGTATTTAAACCTAACTGCTGCTGAGTACCTACTCATAATATTCGGAGTCAGGTAGCCCTCGCCTCGCCTCTACACACAAGTTTTAACTTAGCAAGCACGGAACTCCCAACGAATGTTGCCTCTAGGTCTTATATTTGTAAATTATATTATATTTGTGATTATTTATAATTATCTATGCTCTATGTACTATCCCATCAGAACAAAAAATGAAGTGGAAATAATTGTAATATATATAAATAATCATGAGAAATTATATTAAAAAAATAATCTGATTTTGAAAATTATGTTTTTCATGATTTGCATTTCGCGCTCTTTTCACTCACTTCACCTTTCATTGTCACTAGACGCCCGCCTCGCACCGCCCGCGGGCGTTGTGGGCTCAGTCGACGTCGGTGACGTCACAATGATGTTTCTTGAGCTCGACCGCGGCGATCGCGGCTACAAACGGAACGGCAAAATGAACGACCGCCCGCGACGAAAGTGGCTAGTAACGGAACGCACCCTTAGTAAAGTTATGGCGAGAAATTGTAATGTGAGACACTGAACAAAACAAATACCAATTGATAGTGACCACAAACACGATCACTCTAAAGCACAGAACATTAATTTACTAACCTTTAAAATAGTCCAACGAACGAGATGAAGGTTGGCACCTATACCTACTAAGGTATCAACCTACTAATTCTACCTATATCTCCAGCAGAACTTTTTGATCGAACTAGTCAAGTCAAGTCAGTTAAGGTATTTAAAAAATAGCTTTTCATAAGTACTTTAATAGTCATCTCCTAGTAGGTAAAGTACCTACATAGTTTCATAGAAAAATAAATATTATTATTCCAGGCCATGATACCAACACAGCCTTTGAATGAAGTATTGCGACAAAGCAAAGCGCGGTGTCAATCATTCAGTACCTTTCCATTGGTTTCCATAGATGGGTAGTTGCGTAATTTCTCAGGTCTGGATGACGTATTTTCGTAGTATAGTAGGTAAGGTAGGTACTTACTAATTAAACAAAAATGTTTATTCAGGTTTTACTGAAGATATTGTATTATTCTAATTCAAGGAATTACTGAACAGATAAGGAGCTTGTGTATCGAAATGGTTCAAAAGTCACTAATCTCGTTATGTTTACATATAGAGCTAGGTAGGTATAATCTGGACCGAAACTAGTATTGTGCATACCTATTGTATTTGTGACGCAAATTTGTTATTCACCTCGCCTGGTACCTATCAAGTAAGGCGAAGCTGGAAGCACACTTCACCCGAAATCCTCAAAAGACTGAGGAACTAGCAATCCATACCTCATGTCAGAACACAACAAATAACTGAATAAATAACAATAAATCGGTACTTCATTGTCCAGGAAGGCGGAGGGCTTAAGTCCCTTAATTTCTGTGACCAAAGATAATAAAGTACTAACGCTGTGAATATGTAAGTACTTATGTAATGTATATAAACCTTCATTGCAAAAATACATAATAAGTAGATAATTACTTATACTTAGGTAGATCGTAAGTAAGAACTTATAAAATGACAATATTTTTTTGAATGTTTACCTGAAGGTTTAGTAAACTACCTACCTATTATTGTATTTACTACCTAGCTGCGAAGCCCTGACCTAACAGGTCAATGTACGTAGTAATTATATGCCTCTATCTAATCTAAGTAAATATAGGTATGTGTGTACGTACCTAGCCTACCTATTTACGTAATAACTTCTCTTACATTGTAAGACACATTAAAATAAAAATGGAATATAAATTTTTAAATTTTAATTGAGAGAAGTATCAATAATAGTACCTACCTACCTACGTTCGTGTTTTGGAAACATTATGTAGGTACTTACATGTGAATTATCGCGTAAAAACATTTTTTTCTTAAATTACTACCTAGGTAGGTACTAGGTATTCAAAATGGCATGGCTGATTCGAATATAGTTTCACACTAGTTCCATTCCACTTGACCCTCAATTCAGGGACACACGTCTCTTGGTTTTATTTTTACAGGCACATGTAGGTATCTTGACATTCACCGATCGATTGCAACATGATGAACTTCAGCTGAATTACGATTGCAACAGCACAAAATAAATACCTAATAGTATGGCAACATTTTAAATCTTGCATTTATAGGAAAGGCCAGTTTCTGAAAAATTTGCTAACTACCTTTACTTTCTTTGTGGATGTTTAGAAGTTATTTTTTAAAAATACCTAGGTACAATAGTATTGTACCTACCTAGTTATTTAGTTATAAATTAACTGAAAAATTATGCAATCTTCAAAGAGGATTAAAAATAAATTTGAAGAAAAGAAAAATATTTGTATAGTCGATATTATCTTATTCTGTCATGTCATATTAACCTACCAAAAAAGTGTTATTATATTCTATCCGTAATCTAGGTACCATATTACAATCTTTAGATTCCTCTGTGTAAAATTAGAAGTCCTGTAATAAAATATTTATTTATTATTTTATTAGTATCACAACCAGCCGCGTTCCTACGATCACCTGAGTTATGGAATACCTAAGAGTTACTATGGCATTACTGGTGAACAAAGGACCAAACCTATTAGAAGATATAGTTAAAGTACTCTAGATGTACCTATACCACAGAATAACTAATAGTACTAGCGTACCTATACCTAACCTACACAGCTAATTAGTGGTGTCGTTAAAGATGCGGTAATCTTCAGATATACCTACCTAACCGGAGTGTATAGCGATCACAATTACGATAGAACCACAAAGACACAATTGTCAGACGTGGGTTAGGTACATAAACTCATAGGTACCTATACCTACCTACATCGACTTTTTGGGCGTTAGATTTTTTTTTGTTTTGTACCTACCTCTTGGTCTAAATTGATATTGGTGCCTAATTTTAATTTAATCTACAGAATCTACCTATTGCCCTCAGGCATATACAGGAAAAACGTGCAATTCGTAATTGGTCATAATTAGTTTTTTGTTGTAAGCTTCCTGATCCTGAACCGATGTACCTACCTAGTTGCAAAAAAACTTACAAAAGAGACTTTAACATTACGGGATATTTGAACTGAAATTCACAGATCTTAGATAAATGTACAGTCAACAGGAATATGAGTGCTTTGTACATATATTATTTTGATACATAAAACATGTTATTTTTCTCGTATTTTACCTAGGTATATTTATCCAGACGTCGTCGTTTCGGCGGGGTTGCACCAGCCGAGGTCGCGAACAAACTTGAATTTGGTAGCTACCGTTGAGAAGTGAAGATAAATACTTACCCGATTTTTCATACCTATCATAATACCTACTGTGGTATAATCGCGAAAGATTAAAAAATACTTGTGTAGGTAAGTACGCATAGTTTATTTGATTATTAAAATTAATTTATTTCAAGTAGGTTATATACCTACATAGGTAAGTGGTTGTTGGACTGCCAGATGAATGAAAATGGACACACACAACTAAATTTTTTTTTTTTTTAATAATATTAGTGTAGATAATAAGTTATAGGTAGGTAAAAAAATTGCTAATCATCACAAATCACAATTGTGTACAAAACCATCTCCCTGTGTATTTTTACCTACCTAGTTCGATGTCCTATTATGACGGATATCACACATGAACGTTTTTAGTTTTCACAGCCCATGACTTACCTTTCACCTCGAATCATCATAATGATAATCGAAGATTGCAAGAGTGAGCGAAAAGATTATGATGACAAATCGTTATTCCATAATAGGTGCCATAATGTTCGCAGTGACGTAACTTTCTGGTGCAGTGAAAGCACTTAGGAAATACACTACAAGCGGCCATTGCAAAATTATATACCTACACGTAAGTAAATTTGCGCTCATTTGGATGGAATTAAAATAAAATAACTCGGTCGAAAAACACTGGAACGCTGATTTTCGCTCTCCGATACAAACAATTATTTTGTCGTTCATTTCGACATGGCATATCCGATTTAAAATTAGTACATTTTGCAGGCATTGGAAAGGGATACCTAGTCTTGGTTTGATTAAGAATTATTTTAAGTAGGTACCTACCGAAGTACTTACTTGCTTTTCATATATGTTTTATCCGAATACTTCCCGAATAAAATAATAAACATCAAAATACACGCAAACGAATTTTATCATACAGCCTTTTATGAAATTATTTCTTCTATAACAACATAACAAAAAAGAAGATAAAACCTTGCGAGAATTGTAAAACATTCTCAGAAAACTCTATGGATGTTTGACTCTATCTGGACTCTACCTAATTGTGTTTACCATTTGCCAAATAAGGGTCGCATTGTATTTGTTTCCTACGTCATACTCGAAGATAAAGTTGTAAACACAACAGTTTCCCTTGAAGTCCAATCAAAGATTGTTGAACTAAGTCTCGTCCGGGAAAATATACACATTTGTACCGCCAAGTCGAGCCGCATTAATATGTGTTCGAATTTGAATGGATGAATATCAGTGAAATGATTGGTAATAGAAATAGGTAGAGCAGATCACGTTGCGAGGGAGAGCCAGTGCCTTCTTGGAAAGCTTGCTCCATCGTAGACGTTTTTTTTTTATTGTACGACTGACGATTACATTTCCATGGTATGCAGCTACGGCCGCATCAATAGATATAGTTTGCCGAACTCTTTTAAGGGCGAAAATAAACCTGTCTTTGGCAAACAAAGTTAACATGATCTTTCCAGTTCAAGTGGGTATCTAAAGTAATTCCTAGAAATGTGATGAGGATTGATTCCGAACAGGCGGTAGATTTGACGTTTCAAAATGATCCTAAAAATCTTAATGAATAAAAATATTTGACTTTGACTTATGTATACGAATTTATAGCATATGTCAAGATTTAGTGAATTAGTATTGTATGAACATATAATATAATATTTACAATGTCCAAAAACGCATTATTTAATGTCTGTTGGGCTAATTCTTTATTTTTAACGTTTATTAACACTGTGGTATCATAAATGCATATAATATGCATTTGTGTGACATGTAATCTGGTAAATCGTTAATGTATAGGAGGAATAGTAGTGGACCTAAGATACTCCCCTGAGGAACCCCGGAGTAATTAAAATTTCCGTAGACCTAAACTTCTGTTTAATGAAAATTTTCCTATAGTTTTGAATTACTTTTGTTATATCCGTACATTGTTTTCTATCATGCAAGTAGCTATCCAGCCAATCAAGCGCTTTACCTCGAACACCGTAGTTATCTAGTTTTGATAAAAGCTTACTATGGCTAACAAAGTCAAAAGCAATTAATTAGTAATATCAAAAAAAGTCAAAATCAAGTCCATGAATAAAACTATCATTGGGCCTCCATATTCCTACATTAATATTTTTTATAAAGTTAAAGCAGGCTAACGAGGTTGAACTACCCTTACGAAAGCCAAAATGATCACTGTGTAAAGTTTTATATTTATCTAAAAAATTATTAAGCCGGTGTAGCATAGTTTTTTAAAAATATAGTATTGAAATTTGCACATGGTCTAATTAAAAAATGGTCTTCATTTAATGAATTCTGATTAGAAGTTAAATTAATAAAATAGTTGTTAAAAATATTACTTATGTCAGATGGATTATCGTATCACATCAATAAAATTAATAACTTCAATGTCATTCTTGTATACATTATTGCTTGAAGATGAAGTAATAGTATTTCAAATCACCTTGCTTTTATTGTTACTTTTTTGTATTAGCCTTAAATTTTGAAGTTTTTGTGAACATTTTTTTAAAATATTATTGTACTTTTTCAAATTAAGTTTATTTTGCTGCTTATTTTTATGAATGCCTCTGTACCTTAACAAAGTTGTACAAAGAACGTTTAGTTTTACAAGATGTCCTAATGCCTTTAGTAATCCAATTAAGCTGGTTTATTCGTAATTTTAACTGTAATAATGGGGAAACACAAATTGTAAAACAGACGAGAACCATAAGGTGCCATAAAACCATAAAAATGATCAAAAGATTCCACAAGAGTAGTGGAATTGTAAACATCTGAGAAAGACAAAGATGATAAGCATTCACAGAATTTTTCAACATTTTCTAGACTACAATCACGTCTATATTCAAATCAAAAATGTAGAAATCTTTGTTTATTAATTTTAAAAGAAATTAATTGAGCAGTTTCATGGTCAGATAGTCCTGACTTGTATAGTTCCGGATCAACATTTTGCGTTACGTTGCTGGCTATTTGGTCCAGACAGGTTATACAGGTTATACAATTTAATCGTGTAGGTTGTTTAATGTGAGCTTGCAAATTATGATATGAATCTTTTGTTTCTTTTAAAATATTTATGTTCCAATCTCCACAGATCACATTTTTTTTTAAACTTATCTGTAGCATTAAAATTTATTAAGAAAGTGGCTTTTTGGGACGTTTTACGGTAACGGCTTTCGCCTTAAGTGTTTTACTAACCAGTATACACGATTGTTACTATGGCGACAGACTTAGGTAACATGGTGGTACCTCATACTTAGTCTGGCCTAGAGCGAGACAAGCCTAAATGAGATAACCCATATAAATAAATATTTTTTCCTTGGAGTGAGACATTCTGACAATGTAAAATAACACTAAAACTAGCCAATTGCTAGACCAATTAGAGTAACGATAACTACCAAGATAAGCCTTCCGGTTTTAATTGCATCAATATACCTAATCGGTGATTTGTTTACCTTGTTGTATAATTGTTATGTAAAACCTTGCACTTAGTAAAAAACCTTGCTTCTTATATACTTACCTAGTTTGAAATACACTGTCAAAATTTCAACTGTTTACCTATTACGCTTCATGAAATACAGCCAGCTTGCAGATATAATAAGTAATAGGGTCCCGTTGACACCCTTTAGATACGGAACCCAAAACATTAATATCCGTCCATGATTAAATTGATTACCAGCGCCGTCGTTACGTAGATAATACATGTTATTATTACTGATAGAAATCAGATTATTACACCATTTTCTGTCAGCATGATAATAATGACAAAATACAACAATAACATTATAATATGTATAACTAGCTTCTGCACGTGACGACTGCAAAATTTCCCTATAGGATCAGAAAGTTGAATTCTCATAAAGTTGAATTCCCAAAATGTATAATTTCCCAGAATGTTGATTAATTTTTGATTCGCAAAATATTGAATTCATAGAACGTTGAATTCTTTAAAAGTTGAATTCCCATAATGTTGATTTTTTTGGGATCACATAGTTTTATCAATCACTAAGGTTGTATATAATTGTACGGTATTTCCCTCCAGGAACCGAAAGTTCCATGCCAACGCTCTGCGGTAACCTTACTCGCTATCAGAAATATGCCCTATAGTTTTCATCAAGAAAATCTAAATTCCATCAAATTGCAACATGGTTTTTAATACCTAGCGAGGAAATAAAAATTAAGCTATATTTTATGGTAAGTAGGTCCTAAAGTGAGGGTGTTTTAATATACCTTTGAAGACAGCTGTCAAACTTCAAACGGCGATATCTCTGAAAGTATGAGAATTCCATTTTGATATAATGCTGTATTATTTATTATTATTGTCAACCGCTACCTGGTACCTATGGGATTCTGGCATATTATCGGCATATTACGCATACGCGTCGAATATTGTAGGTGTCACAGTCTACAACAACATTTAACATTTAAGGATTCAACATGCTGCGAATTCAACTTTTTGCAAACTCAACATTTTGTGAATTTAACTTTCTGATCCTAAACGAAAATTTTAAACATCATGGTTTTACGAGAACACGGCCTCGTCTCCTCGGTCTCCTGTAATACTTTTACAGTACATTCAATGTATTGTAATACTTTTTGAGGCCGGGTTCTCGTAAAACGTAGATCTATTTATGAATATTGTAATACTTTATGATCTACGTTAACGAGAACACGGCCTCAAAAATTATTACAATATATTCATAAATAGATCTGCGTTTTACGAGAACAGGGCCTCAAAAAGTATTACATTATATTCATAAATAGATCTACTTATATTCGACCTGATATACTTACATTTCATTTCATTCCATATAAAAAACACAAAATATACAAAATGATAACCTTGACACTCTCCGAAACCAAACAACAACTCTCATGTCAAAATCCATCAAGCTGCCTAGGCTAGTGTTTTAATGTATTTTTAACCGCCTCTGTGGTCTAGTGGTTTGCCTACCAGTGTCAGACCCAGAGGTCCCGAGTTCGGTCACCAGGGGAACTACAATATTGTGCTTGGTTTGGTTGGTAGTAGGACTTTGTTTAAGTCCGCCTGGCTAGCTATCACCATCTTACCTAATCCGGTCGCCATAACAACAATTCTTAAATTGTTTTCTTCCGGCATTTTGAGGAAGATGGCCAGTTCCTCAGTTTATTGAGGATTCCGGGTGAAGTTCGCTTCCACCTTCGGCCATATCATAGCTTGAAAGGTCATGTGAGATAAAGGCAAAGCACCTGCCCGTCGTACAAAAAAAAGACATTTATTTCACACAGCGCCATCTAGTCCCAAACTAAGCAAAGCTTGATGCCCCATCACTGAGACTAGATATCTTAACTTGTTTCATGATATTAGACATCTCATTCCCACTCAACAAAAGTTTACTAAGATATAGGAAAAATTATAATTATTAATAATTATGTCTCATTCCCGGTCTAGAGCAACATATGCGCAAAGTTTCAGCTCCATTTGAGAAGGAAATAACATCCATCCAAACATTCACACTCCTACGCTTTTACAATATTAGTGTGATAACTAAGATAATTGATTTATATAAAAAAAAAGATATGTATTATTGAAATACTTACCCGAGTTTAAATTGTGATTGAAAATAAATTATTAATATTATTATATATAAGTAGGTACAGCGATATTCCAAACAGGAATAACAGACCTGATAAGTGTTTTAAATAAAGTTTTTCAGGTTTTCAATCACACATCCTGTTGATTGTTACTTATGTGACATCAATCATCATCATGATATCCACGCACCAATCGACAAACTGAGCTGTGAGGCCAGTAAATTAGTTAGGACTTGATTAGAATCTTGGGAAAAATAAAAATTAAATTAAATTAAAAATATTATTTGGGATCAAACAATATCTAACATTATTTATTAATGTTATACATTTTAAGGCCTTATAAAAAAAGACATTATATGTTTTAACTTAGCGTAGACATTGCATGTACATTTTTTGATATGCATAACCTTCAAGACGTAGTTTTTTTTTTTTTTATGTTAGACGGGGAAGCGCTTGGCCTTCATCTCACCTGGTAACAAGTTGAGATAAAGCCGAAGGTGGAGGCGCACTTCACCCGGAATCCTCAACAAACTGAGGAACTGGCTATCTTACCTCTGAATGCCGGAACACAACAATTTTAGAATTGTTGTTATGGCGACAGAATTAGGTAAGATGGTGGTAGCTAGCCAGGCGGACTTAAACAAAGTCCTACCACCAACCAAAAGGTATCTTAATTTAGTAATTTAAAACAATCATACAGTCATATTTTGTAGTTAAATTTCCACTCGAATATAACTAATCTAATAAAACATATGAAGTAGAATTATACTCTAAATACATTTTAACCAGTATCTTCTTCATTGTACATACTCTTTAATCATGCTATCCATATAGTTTTACAAGCTGTATGGTAATTACGCAGGAAACCCAACAATTTAGTATGCATGACGGTAGAGTAACTGCCGTAGCATGCAATTATGTTCTGTGGCATTAACAAACAGCACAGCGAGCTAGCAATGGCTTGCCCAATTTGGTCCTTGGTCCTTGTGACATCGCCCTACTTGACTTCTAGCAACATTGCTGCTAATCAGCGGGAATTTCCCCGTTTTGTGGGAAACTAGAGGCCTGTTGCCGTGGCGATCATGGCTTAAAAGTACACCCCTCCAAATCAGCCTGGATATCGTAAACCGACTAAGGGATCTCACCAAAAGAAAGGCAGCAGCTTCCTTATGTATATTATAGACCTTTACTGCGATCACAAATTCGCCTGCTAAGCATGATTACGACAAAACCCTCCAACTTTGGAGGATACTCTTTCCAGCAGTGGACACGAATGGGCTGTTGATGTGCGTTGTGTGTAGAAAAGGGTTTGTGCATAGCCTCTACCATTGTAAAGGATCTCTGAAAGACCACGCTACCGACCTGTGGTCTAACCTCACATGTCCGACTCGTTGTACCACGGGTAAGTATCCATGGTCCAACTGATTTTACGAGAAAGAAGCAAGTTTACCCAGGGCAAGGGTTACTCTACTTCTACAGCCCATAAATCTCCACTGCTAGTCAGATCCTCTGTCGAAATTGGAGGGTTTTGCATCGATGTACTTTATTTGAAGGTCGATGAGGTTTCGCCATAATCACCATGTTTGGTAGGCTCGACGCTGTACTTGCAAACCGTATATTATGCCCTTACATGTAGGTACAATTATGAATTAAAAAGGTTGCCAACCAAGAAGCTGTTGAGTCACACCATCCATATGTTTCGATTTTGTGACCTTTTAAACTTTTGTTACTTTGCTCAAGAGCTTTGTGTGCTCCTTTAGCTCTCACTTGGGCAATGATATCGCACTCCTTCTTGCTGATTGGCTAATTTTTGACCTTCATCCAGCTACAGAAGGGCCAGTAATACCATTCTCCGAAGCAAACGTCAGATTCTTAAGACATTTAGCAGGTTAAATTAAAAGTAAAATTAAATGTATAAAAACATATATATTGATGAGTTAGCTCTTGACCTTGTTCTTTGTATCTTGTTGTATCTGACTTGTCTAGCTCTAGGCCAGAGCAAAGATGAGGTCTACGATGGAGCATCCCAGAAGGCCAGTTTCTCAGATTTCTAAGTTCGCAACGCTTTACATTTTCTAAAAACTCAGCATAGGCATCAAAATCAGAGCACATAATTTTCCCGTACACACTTATCACACTAGCATAAAATTTGATTCAATTTAAAAATTTAATTTTGAAAGAAAGTAAAATTATACCTGCATAGTTGCCTTGGAATCGTACATGCCATATCGAAATGGGGAATTATTAACCAGGCGAATAAATGTCATATATATGACATTTTAATGAGATACTATAATACTAAACCGAACGGTGTTAAATCATGTTTGCGAAAAACTTACTTAACTGGCGATAATAATAAAAGATGAAAATACGTAAAATGAGCTAGATAATAGTAGGAAATGGTTAATCTAAGCTGGCAACCTAAATTTCCAGTGTCCAATCCGAATTAAATAATAAAAAATGGTGAATGGGCGACATTCTATTTTTAAAATTACACAATAAATAGTAAGTAGGTAATTAGGTTTAGTTATGTTTGAACAGGAACTTAAAAAATCTAATTATTTTTTTACTTTACACGCTGAAATAAACATGGCAAATTTGTTCGCTTATGAATTATTATTCTGATCATTCTGAATAACTCGTAAATCAAATTCATATTGCGGGGCTTTTGATTGAGGCGACACGTGACCCAAGGGCTGGCTCTTATTTAGGCCAGCGAATTAGCATAGCTATTCAGCGTGGCAATGCAGCCAGTGTCTTGGGCACGCTTCCGTCTGGTACTGGTCTGGAACAGTTGAGTTACCTATAGGCCGTTTGTAACGGTCCTTAGGTAATCTGACTGATTCCTTTGTACTTAGTTAGTTTAATTTATTGAATAAATGTATAAAAAAAAAAAAAAAAAAATATTTTCAAGTCGCCGTTTTCAATACTTGTGTTCACCCTCAGTCTTTATACTCTGGACCTCGAAACTAGCTCATGCAATAATGAGATCTAAGTACGATATAGCGAGCCTCCGCAATATTTTAATTTAGTAATCTAGTTCCCATATTACAAGCAATGCTAGTTGGGGCTAGATGAGGTTGTATGAAATGAATGTCCTGTAATATTTATTATTATTAGTTTACGGGGAACCGATTGGCCTTCATCTCACCTGCAGACGCACTTCACCCAGAATACTCAACAGTCTGAAGAATTGGCTATCTTACCTCTAAATGCCGGAACAAAACAATTTAGAATTGTTGTTATTGCGACAGACTTCAGGAGAGATGGTGGTAGAAGCCAGTAAAACAAAATCCTACCAACAACCAAACCAAGCACAAAATAGTGCCACCCTGGGGATCGAACCCGGGACCTCTGGATCTGATATCAGTGGGTAAACCTCTAGACGACAGGGGCAGTTTAGTTAGATGGTGCCTTTTAACTCTCTTGAAGGCATTAGGCTCACAAAACCCCGGCTGGAAATTATCGACAGGTGTGTTGGCTCGGCCTTGCCTGTTGGCTGGAGTCATGCGCCGCAGACCGTTACACTTACATTACACCCTCTCGCGTAACGTCGATGAACCAGTCTCCTATTATGTAAGCCTTCAGACTTGCGCAAGCATTTGCTAATTGCTCGCTGAAACCTGTCTGAAGCTAAGTTATTTAAATAATACTGTTAGCTAGGCATATGTATTTTAATACCTGACTTTAGATGTGATACTCAATCTTTATCATCATCACAGCCCGAAGACGTCCACTGCAGAACACGATCCTTCCAATAATGCAAGGGATATGCCATAATCACCAACGCCTAGCAGGCGGATTTATAAATCTTTAATCAACGAGCGAGCGAAGCGTCGCAGTTTCGAGATTGGCCAAAAAATGATTTTGTCCGCTGTCTATTGGTCGGTTTGTTCTCACCTACAGGTCGCATTTAAAAAAAGGATTTGTTACCTTGATTTATTAAAATTTTAGTCGATCGCGATTTTTGATCAGGTAAAGGGGGGAAGTTTTCTGTTATTTTATCTACGGATTTTAATTAAATTTGAAAGACGCACTAAAAAAATTATTCTACATAAGATGTTGTGAAAAAAAAACTAAAAGGGGGAGTGGATGCGGAAAAGGGGAAAGTTGGGTGTATTTTTTTTTTCGGTAAATCCTGTCTTATTTATTTATACTTACCCCTATTTGCTCAAAAGTCTGAAAGGAAAAGTGAAAGAGGAAAGCATCGGTTATTGCATGGTTATCAGGGCTCGCGAGGTCTACTGTTCTTACAGCAGCAAGCAGCCCACCTGATTTTAAGTGCATCTCTTGCCTATAACAAAGCCTTACTAAAGCTGTCACCCTCCTGGCTTAGAACCAGGACAGCGTATTGTCCTTTAAAAAAAAACATACCTTGTAGATGTACCAGTTTAACTGAAAAGACCGATTCGGTAAGGAATGGAGCTCGTTGCCCTCATTTTACCGCACAATTACACTATCGGAGTCTTCTCGTCCAGAGTGGTTCCTTTTAGACAACAATCCTCCATCTTAGGCCTCATTTTTATTTGTTTTTCAAATGACCTAGAGGTCAAACGCTTGGCAACTAATAAAAAAAAACCGGAACCATTTATAATTTTAATCAAGTAACCTACTTACAAAATAAACGTGATCCAATACGATCCTCGTAAAATAAATGAATGTCTCTGACGCGTCACACTTTCCCCGCCATTGGTCGGTGACCGTGCATTGTTTACCATCAACAACCGGTTGGCCAATTGCGACTGCGGCCAAGGTCAAGGAACCGCTACTTGAACGCAATCTTGATAAGTGTATGTGTAAGCGTATGTGGTTATCAAAATAGCGTGAAAAACTGTTACAGGGTTCTGTAGAAACTTTTCAAAAGCTACAAAGCTACCGACGTGAAGACATTAATGTGCATCCTCATTAAATAAATGAGGCGGTCCCCAAGCCGGCGATTAGAGCCTGGCGCCATGTTTCGGTCCAACTCCTGTTCAGTCACCCCCAGTTCATCGTCCCAGGTTTCGGGCTCGATGGTAACACGAGGGTGAAGAGGGACTTTCCTGGACAAGTTGTGACCACGTAGAAACGTAGGTCCAGATTATCCGTCAACGGCGGGGCCCACGTTCTGAACTTGCCCAAAACCATGTACATCTACAATACTTGTACGGGCGCCCCCATGGATCCCTTTTCAATCCATCCAGGAGTTCACTCTAGGACCGTCAATCAATGCAACGCGTCATAATATTATCATGTAATATGTGACACTATAGTATTTAAACATTGCTGTGCCAACCATTATGAAAAAGAGATGAAATTAAACGGTTTTATTTATTTCTTACTTTCAAAAAGGTACTTACTTAGTATTTAATATTAAAAAAAATTAAGTACCAAGTGATGATTTTTGACTCTTGGTCCCACCATTTTTGTCTCACTATTACTCATGGTCCCACTGTCTTGCACAACAGGGCTCGTGGTCCCATTGTGATGCATGAATATTATAAATTATAATTCAAACTTATCTTTATAAATAGCAGTTCAAACCCTAGTTCAGTCACACCTATAGATAATTAAATTATTTGATACTTACGTAAATTTTACTCCGTTTGTAATAGGTTAGTTGCTTTACTTTTATGTTTATTTATAGTAAAATGGAAGATTGGAGACTTAGAAGATCTTAAAGCTAGCATGGTATCTCCAGACCAAGACAATCACAAAAAAATCTCGATTCCCACAGAACCCATCGTCACTTTTCAGACGCGAACTTGATTTTCATTTGTGTACTCAAACTTGAATCACACGAATTACTCAAAATCGGTCATGGCTCATTCATGTTCATGATCATTCCGTAATGAAGTCAAACTTAAAGTCACTTTTTATTCACATCCATTTCAAAATAAATGTTCAATCGAACAAAAATGCAAACTTATGCTTCGGAGGCTTGTTTCACAGCGCGACAAATACATGTTAAGGAGCTTAGACAAAGGACTAATGTATGTGCATTGTCTTTTGCTTTTGCCTTTGTTTCCATTGTCCCCTGCGGAAAGATATAATTGTATGGATTTGACATAAGCAGTAGAGTTGATAGGTTGCTGTTGCGAACAATTTCACGTTCTGCAGGGTAAACGCCAAAGGAAATAATATTTTGTCTAAGAGGCTAAGACGGCAGAAATCTCGGCTTGGCTTTGATTCACACTACATCCCAATAGTGCTCCTAGAATGCAGTCAGCGCATTATTAGTGAGGTGCATCCACACCGCAGTACATTTTTGTACGACAACGTTTCCAAGTTGTAGGTAGGTACTGAGCAACAACAAGCTTCACAGCTCAGTTGGTAGTAGCTCTGCCTTCTGCGCTGTAGGTTATTATATATATAAATACATACTTATCATATTGAATGATAAGTTTGTATTTACAAAAAAAAAAAAAGGGCATTCGTTTCACACAGCGCATTCTAGCCCCAAACTAAGCATAGCCATATATGGGAACTAGATTATGAATAGAATACTAAAATACTTTTCTTTTGTAAATACATATTTCCACTACAATTATCATACAATACAACTCCCAAACTCAGAACAAACATCTATATTCAACACACAAATGTTTGTCCTGGGTGGGAATCGAACCCATAACCTACAAAAAGGTAAAAGGTGCGCAGAAGGTAGAGTTACTTAGAGGCTTGTTAATGTTACCGTGTTGCACATTGTTAGTCCACTAAAGTTAACCACGGGAGCACATTTACTTTACTGACCCAAAAAAAATACTAAAACAGTTGATATTGTTAATAAGATTTTTATCTTGTAAATTATCTACTGGCTTCACAATAATAAATATATGACGTAATAAATACCGGACTACTGTTTCAATTTCATTTTTTCCGTGGCTAGCGCCAGTTTCCGGATATTGCAGAGACACCCGGCTGACGCCTCCTGCAGTATAGGATCCCTGGAGCCGATGGTTTCCAGAAGAAACTGGACCACTCCAGCCTGGAACAGGGTTAAAGATTTTTAGGGTTTCATTGCCTTACAAACACCAGCAACGTTGTGTGCCTGAGTAAAAAGTCTCTTTCGTCTTATGTAATCTTCTCGTTGTCTGTCTATTTATATGTCCGCACCCATATCACTTTGGTGTCCATATCTTTATAACTGCCATATTAATTGACATGTAATTCGCATGGCTAAATGATGAGTTAGATTATGTAAACTATTTAAAAAAAACTAGCTTTCGCTCGCGAGGTATCGCGGATAAATATCAGCGTGTTCCCCACGGCATACACTGTGCCCACGAAATTTCATTAGGATCCATTTAGCCGTGAAAAGGTTACAAGCAAACTAATACAGAAATACGAATTAATAATATTGGTAATGGTTAGTAAATCGTAAATAGGTTCCAAAAGTGGGTTGAAAATGTTTGTTTTTTACCTGAGTAACTACAAATAGGATTAGTCGATTAACTTGAAAACTCTTCTCGTTACATGACTTTCATTTCTACGCCTAGATGGCGAATACCATCCCGGGTGAAGTGTGCCTCCACCTTCGGCCTTATCTCAACTTGTTACCAGGTGACATATATAATTATTATTATAATATTATAAAATAATACAAAAAACATCCCTCCTCATGAAGGTTGTAATATGAAAAGGAGACGAAAAATAAAATACCTTTTTATAATTGCACTCAACAAATATATTATAGGTTCAGTCTCCAGACTCTTATCTCGATCTTAATTTTTGTGTCTCATATTTGAATACCAAAATTACTTATAACATATACCAGTCATCTATAGAGAAGTGCGACATATTAGTGCAATCAACTGTAGGTACTATTACGTCTTTATTGGTTAATACTATTAAGTTTAGATACCTACATTGCAATATCGTCGTAGCCTTTTTGTTTAGAAACTTTACATAGAAAAGACTTCAACCCGCGCAATGTTTTTGTTTCTTTGCGATTTCATTGCGTCCAATAGAATATAGTAAGTACCTAGTTGTGTAACAAAATAGCTAACCGCAGATTCTTGTGTCTATTTTAGCGTCTATTCTTATGGAGTTCGATCTGATAAATAATAACGCTTACGCGGACCATGACGAAACAGGGTTTTTAAAGGATTATTTCTGTGTAATATGTTATCTCGAATTCTTGGATTCAATTAGTTTAATCCGTTTAAATTTGTTCACCAATAATAACTATACCTAACTAAAGCTTAGCCGTATTGGGTTGGTTTAGGTAGGTAGGTATATGTTGGATGGCATAATACCAAGTAACACGAGGCAGGTACAAATTGTCTTTACGGTATACTTTGTTTGTTTTTGTTTTTAGAAAAGGAAAAGCGTAACAAACCGGATCTATTCCTATCTGATTATACTTATGCGTTATAAATAAAAGCAAACGAGTGTTTGTATCGGAAAATAATTTAGCTTATTTTGATTTAAATTGTGCTTTAAAAAAAGAAAGTGCTACAAATGTAATTATCCATATAATATTATATAATATAATATGACACATTTTTTTTATTGATGATATCCAAGTGTTTGACCACCGACTCACTGAAAAACAAGTCAAGATGTGGCCTAAGCTGGAGCACACTTGTCATAATTCAACAATTATAATTTGTTGTTATGACTTCAAACGACTCAGGTAAGATGGTAAAGTTGCAAGCCAGGCAGAATTAAAACAAGCAGTACCCCCCCCCCAATCAAACCGAGCACAAATGTGTACCCCCTCGAGATCGAACTCGGGAGCTTTGGGACTGATACCGGTAGACGAACCACTAGACCTCGGAATGAAGCGTAGTGTACGTTTGTATCTCTTGTCTATCCCGTTGTGAGCTGGTCGCGATTCCGAACAGGCGGTTGATTTGACGTGTCAAAGTGATCCTAAAAAATCTTCGGAAAAACACATTTTGACTGTGGTCCATCCTCCTCAACAGATCTTAAATGTCCATAGCTGATGTCCGTAGCATTTTAGCTGATGCCCGTTTTCTGAATGCCTGTGAGATTCTTTCGGCTTTTTGGCCGAGTTTGATTTGAAGGTTGGTTCTTTAAGACGCTAAGCTTAAATTTGTATGGCAGCATATCCAATACAAGTTTAAACTAAAGCGATAAATAAGTGATCACGGTTTTAAAAACGAAGGAAATGCTTAATCTTACCACTGTTAGCACACCATTCAAAAATCCCTGAAAGCTACTAACGGCAAGATAATGAGCGTTGCTCAAGTTATGTCGGCATTATCCATCATGAAGGTTTTTGTAAAGTTAATTCGTTTTTTTGCCATAAAATAAGGATTACTTATCTTTAATAGATATATTAATCTTAAACCACATAAAACCCAGTGAGCGTGGCATAAAATTAATTAATTAGAACGATCTTAGATAAAAAAAAAATTTTTATTGTACGACGGGGAAGCGCTTGGCCTTCATCTCACCTGGATACAAGTTGAGATACGGCCGAAGGTGATAGCACACTTCACCTGGAATCATTAACAAACTGAGGAACTGGCTATCTTACGTCTAAATGCCGGAACGCAACAATTTTATAATTGTTGTTATGGCGACAGAATCAGGTAAGATGGTGGTAGCTAGCCAGGCGGAAAACAAAGTCCTACCACCAACCAAACCAAGCACAATATATTGTACTCTCCATTGGGATCGAACCCGGGACCTCTGGATCTGGGTAGCCGTTAAAATACTCACAGCATGCATTGTGACGCAGTTGACAGAGTAGAAAGACAGATGGTAGAGCGCCAAAGCAGTCGCCCGGTGGACGTTTGGGTCACGTGACGTCATGTAGTTGACGAGAGGCGTGATGGCGCCTCTCTTTCCGAACTCCTGGCGATTCTGGGCCCAGTCGCAGCAGTACGCGATGGCTACCCCAAGATTTGCTCGGAGATGGTCGTCTGTTGTGCTCACTGGGGATATTAAAACAACTCAGTAGTTTAAGCTGGATATTTCTTTAATTACAAGCTAGCTTAACCTGCTTTGCGTGACACTGGTGCCTATGCTAGATTTGAATCAAACCTGTAATACAGGTCTCCAGTGCCCTAACTTCGCTTGGCGTTATAATATTACTATACAAAAGATATAAGCTGAGTTGTTCGTGACAACACACGCATCATCATCATTGGCCTTACGACATCTATTGAATATTACAGGATATTAATTACATACAGCGCCATCTAGCCCAAACTAAGCATAGCTTGTAATATGGGAACTAGATTACGGATATAATACCTACACAAGCTGATTCCTCTTCATCTAGTGGGTGTCTAGACGAAGAGTCTTCGTCTCAATACATAAGTGGCAATAAGATTTATGGATAATTTAAATAAACTTTATTTTATTATTTTTACGTTCTTTCAGTGTTGAAGTATGGTAGGTATAGTGGCATACGAAATAAAAGATCGTTCAGTTCTTATATTTTAATAAATGCATTTACTGTTCCGATATTGCTCGATAAACGATCTTTTTTCAATTCCCTACATATCAACTTTTTAACCAGCTCCAGGCAAACACTACTAAATTACTTTGTTACAGAAACCATTTCAAAATGAATGCAAAGTCATACATATAATATCCTGTAGCTTAATAATAATTATGTTGTAACTTGATGGTACCTGTAACAATGTATTTTAGTAGTGTTTGCCTAATGAACCCGCTTACAACAAACAATATTCGTTGATAGCACCTAGTAACTTTGCTAAGTGAGCCTATTAGAATTGGCTAAAAGTAACCAAATATATTTGGGTGTAGGTATCCAGTCTACATGATTGAAAGAACAAAGTAACTTTTCTGAGTTTACATATATTTTAATTGTCTAAAAGTAACTAAGTAAATTGGTAGTAGCTATCCAGTGGACACGCTTGACAGAACCAAGTAAACTTGCTAAGTGTACCAATTTGAATTGACTAAAAATAGCAAATTATATTGGCTGTAGCTATCCAGAGGACAAGATTGAAAGAACCAAGTAATTTTGCTAAGTTTACCTATTTGAATGGACTAAATGTTACAATGTTAATTGGGTGTAGCTACCAAGTAGACACGTTTGACAGAAACGAGTAACTTTGCTATATATACTTATGTAAGTTGACTGGAAATAACTAGCCCAGGTTGTCAAATTTTAACAAATCTTTTGGGTCAATATCACTAATTTTATTTAACAAAGTTGGCTTGTCTAGAATAAGCAACAAACTTTGCAGGCTCCCTCCGAATCGAGTCACTCGGTTGTAAATAGCAATAAGTTATTTATTTCTGTCACGTTTTTTCCGTGCAATAGAGCATTCAATACAACCTCTTTAACATTTTGTGATGTTTTGTGTGTGTTTCTTATTTCAATCGTGTGAATTATTTCGATGTTATTTAACCTTTTACTAACGAGTTACATCAGTGCCTAAAGTTTTAATGAAATAAAAATAAAATAAATGATGTCTCGCCAGCGCCTGATTTTCTCAGCAATAGTGGCAAATTATTCAAAGAAAAATTAAAAAATAAAGATCCACCTTTTAATGTAAATGAAGCTCGGTACAATTCAAAATAATTGTCATGGGAAATTGGGGTTAGTTAGGTAAGCAGGTACCTTGAAATTGCACTTAAGTCTGATAGATATGCAATAAAAGTACAATATCGCGCCAATGTCGTCATTTGACAAGTTACGTTGCCTCGGAGATATTAGGCAACCGTAGTTCCGCATGATCTCCGAATATAAAAGAAACTTTTGCAATTATCTACTTACGCAGCCAAAATGTTAGGCTCATCAACAGCGTAATGCGACATTATGCTGCACAGGCACCATTCTCGCGTATCACAATTTTAATCAAAGTAACAATATGAACAAAAATTTCGTAATTGTTAGTATAGATCAATATTATTACAGTGGCAAAAGATGTAGAACCTCACATCCATAAACCACATAAAACTAACTACCTCTCCAACTAAACTAACTAACTAACTATCCATAATCTTCTGAGGCAAAATTATGGAACAGAAATAAGGATAACCTCATTATCTGTTCCTCATCATCTCAGCCCATACGTCCATTGATGAGCATAGGCCTACCCCAACGTGTGTCATAAATACCGTCTTCATTCAGAGTTCCCGTGACCGCCACAATCCCGTCGGTCCATCTAGTAACATCTACCTCCTTATATAAGTCACTAAAGATATTTTCGGAACCTATAGGTACATAGAGATAAACGATCAGGTTTGACCTCGACGGAAATACGGTTGTGACCTTCAAGGGCACGCAATCATTGTCCTTTTATGCACATGTTGGATCGAGTACCTACTTACCTACTTTATATGGTGAGTTGGGATGTATCTAGCTGGGTTAAAAACATAAAATACAGTCGCTGAAAGGACGGCAGCAATAACATCTGGTATGTATAGGTAGGTAAGCGTAGCAGAGCTAGATAGATAGATAGATATGCGCAATCTAGTGCAGCGTAGGTCATGTTCTTTGTGGATGTGACCTACGCAGCAAGGCTTTGTTATAGGCAAGAGTTGCATTTACAGCGGATGGGATGCTTGCTTGTTCCGTCTCTAAGTTGGAACAGGAGCTATCGTTTACAGATCTACCGATTTAGGTACAACACGACGGTGGTAAATATTTCGATTAACCGATACGAGGCATCAAAATTTGAAATCTATCATGAAAGTATATTGGAATGTTATGTGGTGTGAAAGGTTATCAGTTACCGTTGCATGACATGCATGAAATACAATTAGATTGAGCAATAAATATTTTCTTACCGAGTTTAGAAAGTTTTCCGACAACACCATGATCGGATATAACAGCCAAGTTCTCGTGGTCGTGCGCTATAGTGGCGATAGCCGCACAGACAGCAGACAGGACGTTGTGGTCATCAGAATCCAGGAGATCTACGGTCAGCTCCAAAGCTCCAACGAATGACCTGACCATCTCGCCAGAGTCATGGGCGTTCTGCACACAGGGGCTCAGAGCCAGCGCAGCATTGGTCTGCACCTTCTTAGAGTCGTTTTTGAGTAGAGACCAGACAAGCCTAACCCCGTCAAGCTGGTCGATCTCGTGCATACAGTTTTGTTCTTTTGCACACTCCATTAGCACCAGTGGTACGTTTTCCAGGAGCGGCTTATAGGTGTTATTCAGGTGATGAACTGGAAAAGGCACAAGACATACGACCACTCAACACTTTTTAGTTTTTTATTGACATTACTAAAGTAGAAATAAACTTACTGAGCATAGGCATCCCTCCAGCACTCCTAATTTTATCCCGATTTGGTGGATACTTGGCGCATTCTGCCAAGGCTCCAGCTACGTTCGTCAGAACCCCATTATTCTCGTCATCCAGCAACCTCACCAGTATCGGCACCGCCCCGAGATTATCCAGTCTCTTGACGCTGGCATCACTGTTCGCGCACTTCCAAAGTGCTCCTGTGACTGCAGCCATGAGAGGTTTATTCGGACGGTTGGAAGAGTCCTGGGCGGATTCTACTAACAGTTCTAAACCTCCACCTTCCCGAATCATATCTCTTGTGATAGGGTCATTTGCGCATTTGTAAATAGCCAAACTACAGTAGGTCTGAAAATTATGATGACATTTGTATTGCGGATCATCACGACTCACCGCTAATATTAGCTAACCTTGGATGTTTAAGTACATTGTATGTAAGGTGCATTAACGTAAAAACTGACCTTCAAATCTTTGTCATCATTGGCCAAGTGTGTTATTAAATCTGTAACCATTTTTTCGGTCTGTATAGCTAGTTGGAACGAGGTTTCTGTAGCGCACATTTGAAGCAAACCTACGGCTGGAGTAGCTACGTCTAAGTGAATCGTCTTTAACACTCTCGCTATAAGAGGAATCATCCCGTATTTCCTCATGGCCTCTCGGTTTCTCTGTGAAGCTGACATGGACCATAAGGCCTTGGCCCCGGCTCTCGCAATGTCCAAGAATTGCAACTCATCAAGGTTTAACTCTTCGCGAGGAGTCACTAAATACCTGAGAAAAGGTGCTAATTGATGATTAAATTGGTAGGTAACTTACCTACCTACCTTAGTGTGTCAAACTATTAATAGTCACAAACACATGAATCTATTTACCGTTCTTGTATGTCCAGCAAGTCAATTAATTTTGGGAGTCCACCGAATTTTCTGCAAAACTTTCTGCTCTTCCTAATCCTTCCGAGATTGGCTATCGTCTCGGCCGACAGGATTGTGACATCCCTCGCTGGGTCGGACAACAGGCCGACGAGTAACGGGATCGCGCCTAGGTCCGTGACTTTCTTCCTGATTTCGATGTTTGGCGTGATGTCTTTCAGAACGGCTAAACCACCCAGGATACAACACAAATCCCTTGTCTCCAGCAAGTTGACGAGCAACTCTAGTCCTCCAATTTCTTGTATAGCCCTTTGGTTCACTTCGATAGTCAAATCGTGGTCTTTCAAACAGGATAAGGAGACCATGGTCGCGGTTTGGTTGCCAACCTTCATGTACTTCACCAGCTTTTGTATGTGCCAGTATTCTGGAGGGATCTCGGAGGATTTGATGAGATCCGCCCAGTTATCTTCAGATGCCGATGTGGATGAGGCCGAGGACGCCGAGGTGTCTGACCCTTCAGTCACCATCACTATGCGAGGGAGACCCACGGTGTCTTGCCCCCCATCGGCACTGAACAAGGAAAGATTATCACCACCTTCCATGATTAATGTTTTTGTAAAATAAAAATGTTACAAAAGCCCGCGGTTTGTGTTGGTATTTGGCAAATCGTCTTGTCAATAACGTTGCTTGGCAGCAGAAATGTTAATGTGACTTGACGTAACATGTAATTTACGAACTCTTTGTATGATAATTAGGCGCATAACGGTGCGCTATTAGTATTTTATAATAAAAAAAATCAATTAGCTATTTTATAATAATTAAATAAATATTTAGAAATATCTTGAAAACCTTGATAATTATTTGTTTTGTCTGCGGATGTATTTTTAATATTTGTTTTCGTCTGTTGCAGTTCAGAAGGAGCGTAAAAGATGTTATGAGGCCAGAACACAACGACCACTTTCTTCTGCGATGGCTTAGAGGTGGGTACCTATATCAAAAGTTACATTAAAATGTTAGCATGGGTGGGTAGTGGGTAGGTACCTTAGATGTATGAACCTACATCATAATGTATACATGTACTTTATCATCATCTGAATATTGATGTAGATCACAGCCAGTATATTATCCTACATTAGGTTTTTATATAAATTCTAACGGGGTGGCCGAAAATAACAAAGTCCTCAAGTGTTTAAATGGTGATAATGCTGTTGTTTTCAGCGAGACAATGGGAACCGGAAGCTGCCGAGAAGATGCTCAGGGATGTAAGTATTCTAAGTATTACGACGCTAAATAGCCCTCAGCAACATAAAATGTACAATCGTTTAATATCTATGAAATGCTGAATAATAAGCGTCGTTACACAGCTCTTAGTAGCTCTGACTTTTGCGCTGTAGGTTGTAAGTTGGATTCCCATCCGGGATTTGTATGATATATCTAGATGTTTGTTCTGTGATTGGTTTGGTTTTGATGTAATCGAAAATGAATAGGTATATATGTATTCATATTCTCCGTAATATAGTAGCCATCTAGCCATAGTACAAGCTTCGCTTACTTTGGGACTTTATTTTTGGGCCAAATTATTTGAAATTTAATTGTTATTTATGAGCTGTCCCATCTTAAGTTTAAAAAAAGGATGGCGTTGTGTAATATATCTTATAATTTATTCATTTATGTATGTAAATGTTAGGTCATAAGAATCTGTTAGGTATTCTACACCATAATCCTGTCTGACTAAGTCTACTGCAAAGGCTAAAGAGTATGCAATGGGGGGCATTTGCTATACACACACCAAGGTGTGTGTATAGCATTTTTTGATTGGAAGGAGTCAAGACTCCTTCCAATCAAAAAATGCACAAGCCGCCTGCATTGGGCCACCAATCCGACCTGAGTACAAACTTAACACAAAGTATACTACGTGATGTATTTATAAAGTACCTAGTTAAATAGAAAAATATCAAATGGTTTTTTTTTTATTGTACGACGAGGAAGCGCTCGGCCTTCATCACCTGGAAACAAGTTGAGATAAGGCCGAAGATGGAGGCGCACTTCACCCGGAATCCTCAATTAACTGAGGAACTGGCTATCTTACCACTGACTGCCGGAACACAATTTTTTTTTAAGAATTGTTATTATGGCGACAGAATTAGGTAAGATGGTGGTAGCTAGCCAGGCGGACTTAAACAAAATCCTACCACCAACCAAAGTAAGCACAATATATTGTATTCCCCATGGGGATCGAACCCGGGACCTCTGGATCTGAAATCGGTTGAACTACTAGACCACAGAGGCGGTTAATTGTCTATAAAAATAATATTTATTCAACAATTCGCGTATGTCATTATGCGTAGACACTCAAACACCTATATAAGAGTAGAAGCCCCTTGTGAAAGGGCTCGTCTGGAGAATTACTACCACCATACTTATTTCGGCCGCCATGCAGCATTGCTGTGTTTCGGTTTGAAGGGCATGGTTGCCGGTGAAATGACGGGTACGTGAGGCTTAACACCTTTATGCCTCAAGTTGACGGGCGCAGTGCAGTGTAGGTCAGATCCACAGGCTATGTTCCCTGTGGATCTGACCTATGCAGTAAGGCATTGTTATAGGCAAGAGTACACTAACCACCAGGTGCGCTACTTGCTTGTCCCGTCTCCTAGTAGTATTAAAAAAAAAATACATTGTGCGTTAGACTACCTAAATGTGTCATTATGCAAGTAATCCTTTGTGTCACAAAGGATTACTCGCGGTGGTAACAATGTAAATTTAATACCATCCATAAGAGGTGGGTAAGGTACCCACTTAAGTAGGTACTTACAAGTTATCACCATGCATTATTGTGCAAGTAGGTGCCCGTACCTACATCACGCGATTTAGGAGGACGATAATGATGGTATTTCGCAGCCATTGTGATATTTGCCGTGGCCTCGAGAATGGGCGTGTATAGGTCTTATTATATGCGCGAGTAACTTCTTGCTCTGACCCGTTGGATATCGTAAAATCCGACTAAGGGATCCATAAACAGGGCGGCAGCTTAGTCATCTCATACTATGACGATCACCGATCTGCATGCCAAGCGAAAAAAAAACACTTTTTTATTAATTTTATACTTCTTGGAGACGGAACAAACAAGCAGAACAAATCCTTACTTCGAAGGTCACATCCACAAAGAGCATGACCTACGTGCTGCATTGCGCCCGTGAACTTGAGGCATAAGGGCGTTAATCCTTACGTGCCCTTAATTTCACCGGCAACCAGACCCTCCAAACTAGAACACAGCAATGCTGCTTGGCGGCTGAAACAGGTATGGTTGTACTTCCCCGGACGAGCCCTTTCCACAAGGAGCTCTACTATTGAAACTTCAAAGAAATTGAAGGCCAAGCGATTCCTCGTCCTACAATAAAATATCTTTCATAACTATGCAAAATCTTATCAATCGTCCGCATGCGGAAGATGCATAAAAAGGTCAGAAGTTATCTCCTAGCGTAATAATATCTATATTTTATTACGCTAGGAGATATTTTCTAACTTTATCTATATAACATTATTGAATCGTCGAACTAATACCAAGATGCCAACTAAAATACCTACTACGATAGGAGAACTTTATTTTTATTTTTATTGTCCGACGGGCCTTCATCTCATCAGATTTTTTTCAAGTTATGATAAAGCCGAAGGTGGAAGCGGAACTGGTTATCTTACCTCTAAATGCTGGAACACAACATTTTTTTAAGAATTATTATTATGGCGACAGAGTTAGGTAAGGTGGTGGTAGCTAGCCAGGCGGATTTAAACAAAGTTCTACCACCAACCAAACCAAGCACAATATTGCTCCCCCTGGGGATCGAACCCGGAACCTCTAGGTTGAAACACTAGACCACAGAGGTGGTTGAAACTACCAATAACTAAGTATAACGCTATTTACAAAAAAAGTTATTGATGAAACATAGGACTGTGATTCCGTATATTATACCTGTAATTGCCGAAACACAACAATTTACTATTACCAGCTAAGAGAGCCTACCCTAGTCTATCTTTTGTTCCGTGCGTAAAAGACAAACGAGCGCTTCCATTTTGTTTGCAGTGGAGGATTTCGAACAATACCTACTTATAGAATTGAGAAACTCCCCGTTTTTCAGACAACAGGACGGAATATTTCAGTAAGTAGGTATAGGTACTTATTACCTCTTACAAGCAAAAAGGTATAACAATGGCCGTAATCAGTACCTATATTCTATAAGCTAAGTAGGTATATTTTTTTATTACTAGACATTTTTACACGTCACCTTATAAAGTTACTTATAAAGGTTGTAATATGGGGACTAGGTAACGAAGAATTTGTACATACCTTACTCATGTCCTTTTTTGTTGTAAACACTTAGGTAGGTACTTATGATACAATATGGATAACACAGAACCAACATCTATTTCGAATATTTGTCCTGGTAGGAATCGAATCCACAATATGCCTACAGCGCAGAAGAGCTATCTACCAACTGAGCTGATAGACCTGTACCTATTATTATGTTTGCCACGAATGTTTTCAGTCGATGAAGTGGCGCGAGAAATGGGGCATTGACACAACAATGCAAAGCTGGCAACCTCCTGAGGTGCTGGAGAAGCACTTCCCCAGCGGCAGTCCTGGCTTCGACAAGGAAGGATCTCCAGGTACCTACCTTGCCAACATCATTGCGAGACATAATCAGAGCCAAGTAGTAGCCTCTAAGATAATTATGCGTATAGGATTACGATAACCCTATTGTCCCACAAATTTCTCAATTTCTTTTGGTGATAGCCTAGCGATTGACCACCAACTTACCTACTTGAAAAACTAGTAAAGATGTGGCCTAAGATGGAGCACGATTGTTTATAAGGAACCTGTTAACTCTAGATTCAAGTCCAGAGTGAACAGGTTCGATTCAGACAGGCGTGCTCCATCTTAGACAACATCTTTACTAGTTTTTCAAGAGAGTTGGTGGTCAAGCGCATGGCTATCTTCATTAAAAAAACCAGAATATCACTAATTAATAATTCTATAATTATATAATAATAACTTACAAATTTCTTTCAAATTTATTAACTGGACACTGGGGTATCTATGGTGCATACCTTTATATTATTCCGACTGTGCTACAATTACATAGACTACTACAATTACAATTCTAGCAATCAAATAAAAACAAAAAAGAATTACCCTGGATTTTCGGCCGGTCTTCATTTATCATACCGCTCTATCAAGATCAATCCGACTCTAATAGTAATAGAAAGAATTCATTTATTCAATAAAAAGTACAATTAAACTAACTATGTAAATGGAATCAGTCAGATTACCTAAGGACCGTTACAAACGGCCTATAGGTAACTCAACTGTTCCAGACGAGTACCAGACGAAAGCGTGCCCAAGACACTGGCTGCATTGCCACGCTGAATAGCTATGCTAATTGGCTGGCCTAGATAATAGGTTCACATGTCGCCTCAATCAAAAGCCCCGCAAGATTTTTGAAAACCCGGAGGGCACCGGCTCCCCACGGACCCAAGGTCTCCACCCCAAAAGGCAAATAGGTAAGCTCTGTCGAGACCACTATTACATTTGCGCCTTTTGTGATTCTCGGCTGAATCAGCCGCCGCACCAGCCCTAACTAATGTCCCAGGAAGATATGGCGCTAGGGTGTCGACGCAGGTAGCGTCCCACACCAAAGGCCTACCCATTTCCCAAGGGACAAGAGTCATACCGTCGGGCCGCTTACCATCATCACGTAACAGACCATTCGGTTCAAGAACGGCTGGAACATTGACACTGGTAAAAGCTCGACGGATAATGTCATTAAGACTTGCGTGGCGCGAAAGTCCGTGAAAACCAAATTGATCTACGACCGCACCGCACCGGCAGTGATGAGAGGCGCAGCATCTTGCACCCAACCGAAGACAAGTGGCAATACGGAAGGTTACAGGATCCATAAGTGTACCGGTATTGTAAGATGGATGAGCTTGCAGCCAACGACCTGATTCCCATTTGAAACAGCTAAGAGACGAGCACGATCTGTGGAGGTTGAGCACGTATGTAATAGATAATTCCGTGTCAACTCGCACAGAGGCCCGTCCCACTGCCGTTGTGCCGAAAGGTGTTTTCGGGGATCGGTATTAGGACAAGCACTATGCCAAGCATTTCGAGCCTCGTCAAGATAAGAAATTTGGAGTATATTGCCTGGAACAGTCGAAATAGATGGTGTTAGAATTTTCTCAACCAAAGAATGTGTACTATAGACGGAAGACCAGGCAAAGCAACACTAGAAATTTTGCGTATACCTAAGCCGCCCAATCGAACTAGCAATGGGGCCTGCGACCAAGCTCTGTCATCCAACTCAATATTCAAAACCGTGGAAAGGGTGTTCTTTATTATGTTGTCTAAGCCTTCCACCAGTTCACTGTGTTTCCACAGTTGACAACATCGTAAAGCATAAGTAAATTTTGGGACAAAAAGACAAAATTTTATAATGCTGAAAGGCATAATGTGAGTTAATTTTTGAAAGTCTGTCCGAAACCTTCATAAAATTTTTAATTTTGTCGTCGACGAAACCCGTAAAAGATTCAATCAAGAATTGGTGAACCTAGTAGGTGGAGTGAACTCTTATCTAAGTACAACAGTAATATTGGAAGCCAAAGTCTCAAACTTTTGAGACTTTGGCTTCCAATATTACTGAGGGTCACCTTGCTGACAGCCAACTGCAGACGAAATAGTTTGGTTCTTGTAAATTAATTTAGATGGCGAACCATAACATTGAAAAAGAAAAGGACAAATTTCGGGAATTTTGGATTTGATTTGATGTAGCAAGGCGCCTCTGTCAACCGAATTAAAAGCATTTTTGATATCTACTTTTAGAATAAAACCCCGTAATTTCGATCTAAAAAGGTTCTTAAAGAATGACCGCGGCCTCACAACCGCCTCGCGAACCAAAGATCCACCCGCTTATATCCTACTGTTGACAGCCGACTCACATTTAGAAACATATTGTCTAAGTATTATGGATACAAAATAATGGATTATACAAGTGTAAATTACATTATGTCTCAGGACTCTAATTATAATGCATTATTGATCTATTAAACATTAACAATAACTTCTAATTATAATAATAAACCCATTTTGACTAAACCGCCATTTGCGGTAAGCAAAGAACGTGGCAGGCACACAACTATTAATATTAATAGAAAATCTATATCCCCGAATAATACAAATAAAACAATATTTAATTTACACTGAAAATAATAAGGAAGCATCATATCTACTTCTATTATAATTTAACTTATAAAATGAATTTGTATCGTCGAGTTGTGGTAAGACACGTAGCACATAGTGCATCCTTTACTAACATATCTATTATCATAAACTTCACGCCCGGCTAGCGGGTTGAATACCATGCTAAGACAAAAAATATCTTAATTAAAAGGCTTTATTAACATTAAGTACCTACATTCAGTAAGATTTAATCACCTCTGAGTCTAGTTCACCCACCTACATAAATTTGTGCTCGACTTGGTTAGTAGGACTTTGTTTAAGACCGCCTGGTTAGCTACCATCCTAAGTCTGTCACCAAAACAACAATTCTAAATAGCTGTGTTCCGGCATTAGAGGTAAGATCGCCAGGTCTTCAGTCTGTTGAAGATTCCGGGTGAAGTTCACTTCCACCTTCGGACATCATAACTCCGACAAGCGTGCATCGACATGCAATAAAAAATAAGTAAATACATAAGGTGAAGGTTCTTAGTATTTCTATTGAACGCTACAATATACTAAGATGAATTTAATTAATTAATAAAATCTATATTCACATATTTAAATAATGGAAGGTAGGTACTACAGATCCTAAATTAGTGTCACTCGTATCATAGGTACCATTAGTGGCACTAAGGGTACAAAGTTGTCACAAATTCTGATTCCGACTTTCACAATTCTTTGGGTATCTTCACTAAATCCTGAGCACATTTTCAAAGAGTTTTAACAAAGTGGCCCTCACACCACACGCACATACTTGTGCCATCAATGGTACTACTACCTCTGACGTAATGGCGTATTTTTGGGTTGTTTCCAGTGATCGTGGTCCCATTTGTGGGTTTGGACGTGTGGGGTCTCCTCCACAGCCTGAGCAAGACTGATGTCATCCGGATGGTGTTCAAAGAGCTGGAGAACTACCTCACACTGGCCAGGAAGCAGGCGGAGACACACGGACCCGCGGCTTTGAAGGTACCTACCATTTTAGGGGCCGTATGTAACTCCGAGCGACTAGGACCTTGGGCCTTTACTGTCTCCGTAGACCTTAGCAACAGAATCGTCAAACTAGTAGACCACAAAGTTCATCGGTGGGTTGAACCACTAGACCACAGAGGGGGCTCTGTGGTCTAGTGGTTCAACCCACCGATTTCAGATCCAGAGGTCCCGGGTTCGATCCCCATGGGGTGTACAATATATTGTGCTTGTTTTGGTTGGTGGTAGGACTTTGTTTGGGTCCGCCTGGCTAACTACCACCATCTTACCTAATTCTAAAAATTGGTGTGAATTGGTAAGAGAGCCAGTTCCTCAGTTTGTTAAGGATTCTGGGAGAAGTGCGCCTCTACCTTCGGCCTTATCTTAACTTGTAACCAGGTGAGATGAAGGGCAAGCGCTTAACCGTCGTACAATAAAAAAAAATACTTCTCACTAGTTCATCATATTGGTGGTGCACGCACATGTGTGCATATTGGATCAGCTCCTCAGAAAAGTATTAAGCAGATACCTACCCATCGAGGTATTATAAACCCCGGGACACGGAACAGCTGGTTTTTGCTAGCAGTTACACTGGTGGTAGGACCTGTAAAGTCCACCTAGCTACCACCTGCAGAAGTCTGGCGCCAAACGGTTTGCTATGTTCCATCGGATAGCCACTACTTTCTGGGAAAGCTCGCTCCATCTTCGACTTCATCCTTGCTCTGGCCTAGTGGTCCTAGGGCTTGCTAGGCAAGCATAATTAACCTCATCATTTATTTCTGTCGTAAGATCATAGAGGTATCAAGATCTAGAAAGGATTTTCAAAGTAACGGCTGAATGAATTACTATCTTGATTCCATTTTTCTTAAGGTTGTACCTAAAGCATCTTCACTAATCAAAATAATGCCATTTTTCAGGTGACAGTAGTATTTGACCTGGAAGGTTTCAACATCAGACAGTACGCGTGGAAACCTGCAGCGGAGATGGTATTCTCTCTGCTGCAGCTGTACGAAGCAAACTACCCCGAGATCCTAAAGATTTGCTTCATAGTAAACGGTAAGTGACATTCGCCGTGGAGTTATTACCTTTTTACCTTCCACATGCAGATGTTGAGTACCTATATCGAGGCAGTTCTGTCACGTGATACATGGTTTATTGGAGGTTTAAAATACTTATCGACTTTATTAGCCTCATAGCTCAGCTCGTTACCTCAGCTTCCTGCGACGTAGGTTGTGGGCTCGATTTCCACCCGGGACAAACATTTTTGGATTGAATACAGGTGCTTATTTCGTGTTAGGACGTTGCATAGTAGGTATTTTATGTATAAGCAAAAAAAAAGTATAGGTACAAGCTATTTGTTCGTAAGGTAGATATAGTTCCCATATTATGTGGGTCGGAACTTCGGAACCCTCGGTATTCGTGTTCGCTTGGCTAGTTAATTGAGTTATTCAATTGTTTCTTCTCCGTTCCAGCTCCAAAAGTGTTCGCTCTCGCCTTCTCCGTGATAAAGAAGTTCATCCACGACTACACGATATCCAAGATCAAGATCTTCGGCAGCGACGCCAAGAAGTGGCAGCCGCAGCTGTTGGCCATCATAGATGCGAGCCAGCTGCCTGTGCACTACGGCGGGACTCTGCTGGACGAGAACGGAGACCCCAAGTGCAGTTCCATTGTAAGTATCGAACCGATGGACCATGGAAACCTCTTGTACGACGGGAGGTGCTTGGCCTTCATCTCACATGATTTTCAAGACCGAAGGTGGAAGCACACTTCACCCGGAATCCTCAACAAACCTTGGAACTGGCTATAAATGCCTGAACACATGTTATGTTATGACGAAATAATTAGGTTAGATGGTGGTAGCTGGCCAGGCGGACTTAAACAAAGTCCTACCGACCGAACCAAGCACACTATTGTACTGCCCTGGGGATTGAACCCAGGCCTCCTCTGGATCTGACACCTATGGGCGACCCACTATACCACAGAGACGGTTAAAGTATTAGTAGTAGTATTTCGAGGGCACCTGGGTGTATCAATATTCGCACATGTCGTATTCCGGGTGGGAATATAACGCAGCGCTACAGCGCAGAAGCCTGCCTTCTGCTACGAACAATTGAGCTGCGAGAGACTCAAAAGAAAGGCAGTTCCCGGGAATCTTAGCTTACACACCAAAGCGCATGATAATGATGATGATATGACTCCATCCCCCCAAATCAGCCTGCGGAAATCGTATAAATCAACATACAACCTCATTACAATAGCTACGAGACAACGACATGTATCGAGCAAGTCTTAGGGAACCACATTGTTTTTATTATAACAATAATCCCTCATTCCTCATGTACCTACATTGTTATCTTACTTACGTTTATCTAAAAACGTTTGAATTATTCTATTATTGTATCTTATTTACAGGTAAGGCAAGGAGGAAAGGTTCCCAAACACTATTACTCAAAGAACGTCAGCGATCCGGAGAAGGAATACAAACGTGTCACGATTAAGACTGGAGAGAAGCACACCGTTGATTTACTGTGTATCGATGCTGACAGTGTATTGAAGTAAGTCGCTATCTCCACATTTGTCATGATAATTGTCATGCTGACAGTGTATTGAAGTAAGAGTCACCATCTCCACATTTATCATGATAATTGTTATGCTGATAGTGTATGAAGTAAGAGTCACCATCTCCACATTTGTCATTATAATTGTCATGCTGATAGTGTATTGAAGTAAGAGTCACCATCTCCACATTTGTCATGCTGATAATGTACCTATTGAAGTAAGTCGCCATCTCCACTATTGTCATAGTACGGAAAAGTTTTCTTAGTTCTAACAGTCTGACCACAATCCAATGATTGTGCACGTGAAAAATTAACTAACGTATTACAACCTAGGCAAGAAATTACATTTTTCCCAGGACAGAGGTCACACATTCGTTATGACCGTCAGACTGTAATGGCCGCCATTATTGGATTAGAGGACCTTATGTTGATACCATCCTTTCCCAGTCCCTTTACTCTGTCCTACATTAAATGGAGTCATGCCTTCTTCTTAACAGACTTAATTAAACCACAGCCTACAGATCACCCAAAATAAAGAAACAGCATAACATATATTTTTATGTTGATTCTTTAGGGTTAGTACGCGTAATATGGATATCAGTAAAGTAGAGAAAAAAAGTAAAATTCGTGTGTGGTGGCGAATTTCATATTGTTGATTCCTTGATGTGTTTTAAGGCTACAATTTACCAAAAACTGTAAAACGCATAGGCCCCTAAATCCGAGGAAAAACCTTAACGTCGTGCTTTTGACTGCAGATGGGACATCGGCGTAGATCACCACGACATCAAGTTTGTGATCAAACGGCGCGATGAGGAAGGCAATGAGGAGGTGGTGCATGGACCCAGGAAGGTGCACGAAGGGGCGGCCGATGCAGGCATCTTGGCAGTCAAGGGACCCGCTACTTGTAAGTTATATTTTCAGTCTCCATCCCCTGCAGAACATGTCTCTCCCAAATGAGGATACAAAGAGCGATCTAGATCCTCCATCACGCTTTACCCATTTCCGTATCAGCACAGTCAGGCTTATACATCACTAGCGTTCTTAAAATAAAAGCTTGTTTGTTCGTATTTTATGCGCTGCCATACCGTTCATCCGATTGCGAAGACTTTGACATAGTACAATTACCTGACACTAGGTGGGGCACAGAACACTAATATCCTAACGGAAGAGGTGAGGTAGGGCGCGAATCGTAGGCTTAGACCATTTAACCAAAAATGGTTGTTTGGTTAAATTGTCTAAGATCGTAGGTAATAATTATTCGGTATTTGAAAGAGCTAAAGACAGACAGCAAATGTCAAACGGCACATTCGCAGTTTATGGCATAGAAGATACCATGAACAAAAAGTAAAATAAGAATGACTAAATTTTTTTTTACAGTGAAATGTAAAAAAAAATGTTTCACGAGGCGGACAGCCAAGAAAACTGTTTCTGCTAAAGACGGAATAACAAAAAAATTTATTTAAAGCTCTTGAATAAGTACATAGGTGTAAAATATAATATAAGTATAAAGATAAATAGTGTCAACAAAATGGAATTTAATTTCCATAATATAAGTATCTATTCTTTAACGGAAGAAAATAAATAAGTACCTACTTACCATTATCTGTATCTTTTCTAATTAATTTCATACGATATTTCCACAATTCTGTAGCAGCAACGCGCCGAGTACCTACCTACATAAACCAGCTAAATAAATAATGTATATCTAAGTATGTCTATCACTATAACATCTTTATAGTCGTCTTTTATTTTTTATTGTTCGGGGAAGCGCTTGCCTTCTTCTCACCTGGTTTAAAAATTAAAATAAGGCCGAAGGTGGAAGCGCACTTCACCCGGAATCATAAACCCAATCTTAGGATCTCAATATCTTGTAAGCTTACACTCGTACAGGCAAAATAATATAACGGCCATAAAGCATGTGCTCTTGATTAAACATCATCTTTTTTTCCAGACTCTGTGATCTTCGACAACAAAAGCGCATTCCTCCGAAACAAAAAGGTGTACTACGACGTACTGATAGCAGTCCCTACGAGAGATCTCACTATTGTCGACGAGCCTGAAGACGCGTCCGTAGCCGCTGCGAGCGGGATAGCCAATATGGCCATCAAAGCCTAGCTTCTAAGGTTCTAGGTCATAAATAACAATAGCGAATAGGCTCAAGGCCGCGAGCACTGTAAGTGCCTTCAAAAACGATCATTTTCCGAGTCTATAAGCTATGATCCGATTCTTATCGTCCCGGGATCACAGCTGCCAGTAGACATAATGTCTGTATGACGGTAGGTTGTGAGGATTTTGGTGCTTTGCAAAATATGTGTGACTTAAAATGCAACCTAAGAATCTTGATCATGCGGATGTTTTCAGGGATATTTCCTTGTATAGCAAAGGTTGTTAGAAGATTAACGCCACTGTAAGGCAAAAGCTGGGTTGGCAGTTTCTCACATTCTTGAGGATTCTGGATGAAGACTGATTGATTCTTCCACCTTTCGGCCTTATCATTACTTGAAAAAAAAAAACTGTTATATGAAGGCTAAGAAATTCCCCGTAGTACAATAAAAAAAAGTGACACTATTATTATGACAAGTGTAAACAGCACTTGTTTAGACTAACTTACCGAGAGGACTATTGGTTTATTGCTTTAGAAGCAGTTCCTCAATTCTACTAATGGACAAATTTATAAATAGTTATTAAATCTCTGTACTATCTTTAAAATTAAGACTATGACAAAAAATAAGCTTAGATTAGTAATTTTTAACATTACACTCCTGATTATGATATGAAGATAATATAATATAATCTACAAATGAATGGTTAGCTCTTGTCCTTTAGGTTTATTTAGCTCTAGGCCAAAGCAAGTATGGTCTACGATGGAGCGAGCGGTCCCAGAAGCCTGAGTCTTCTGGGACCGCTCGCTCCATCCTCTACCACGGAACGCAGCAATCCGTATGGCGCCGAGGTTCGGCAGGTTGTAATCACCAGTGTTGTAATGGTTCAGGAGTAACCGCTAGCAAGCCAGCGATTCAGTTGCACGGGGAAGAGACCACTTAGAGGTAGAACCTACCCCATATATACCTATGGGTAACAATACGCTACTGAGAATGAAGTTGTCTTCTCATTTTTTGGTGCAAATGACTCAAAATGTGATTCTAGTATAAGTTTAATGCATTTAGGCATATGCACATTATAGATATGTTTATAACGCTTATTATAACGACAATTCAGTTGTAAATAATGATAAGTGTAGGTAATATAGGTTAAACACAACATGGTTGCATCTAGGCTGTGAGTTTGTGTGTTATCAAAATAACTATATTTCTCAGAAATGTGTTGTGTTGCCGCTAACTATTCGTTGTTCAATAATTGCATAGCCTTTCGGGAGCTTGTCAAACTTCTGAGAAATGCATCAAGCGTGTTTGACAGTTCATGACTCGAAAGGGTTTCGATATTTGGGTAAGGGCGCAAGGGACCAATTAACTAGACCAAGATAAAAATTGCGTCTCTTTAGTCGTATAATTGGTAAAGGTGTCTATCTAGCTTTTTATTGTAACCAAATAATAACTTAGTTATGAGTTTTATCTATTTAACTTTGATTTTCTATGGATTCTCTTTTAGGATTTATTGTTTGATTTGAAATGAATGTAAATAAGTATATACAATAATATTTTTTATTCCTGTTTCTGGGTTATAGGTATTGCTGTTTTTTCATTTTATGAATATCAAAGATTTTGTTTAATAAATGAAAGTAGCAATGCATTTTATTATTATTTTCCTTTTATCCTTAATTTGTCTAAAGTTGAAAGCAAATAACTAAAGGCATTTGGAAAAAAATAGACATTCAACATAATATTTTTTTTATTTATCAAAAACTTATGCCGATTACTCTTATTTACAATATAAACACGCATCTGGCCTTTACATATGATTAGTAAAATGCATAATATAAACATATGTACTGATACAAGTTAAAAACGCTGTAACAGACAAAACATCGTGCAAAGTGGGCCAAGTGGTTTACAAATAACTGCAGCTAACAAGTGTTCAAAGAGTACAGTCGTACATTTGGTAGTACCTACTAGAGCTCTTGACACAAACTACAACCATGTACTTGCTAACTACTCAATGTTTGTTAAGAAAATAAGTGAATAATATTTTACATAATATACTTATCTATCTCAAGCTTAGATAAAAAAAACAAAAGATGTCGCACGCCTTACTATGCACTCAAAAAAGGCATATTTTGCTATACATACATATGTTTCTATCATGCGATGCTAGATAGCAAACAACATATATAATTACCGCTTATCAAACAAATAGCAACTCTAGAGTGGTAGAATTAGGGCTTAAAATGCAATGTTGGCCTGTAACAACGAGTGAATACAAACTGCTGCGCCGGTGAGTTTTGGCGGGAGTTTTAGGTAAGACGCATTCGGGCAGATGGTTCGAAACCCTTTGTTTTTTATCTAAGATCTCAAGTGACTTTCAAGACAAGTGGCAATAACTTAAGTTGACTTTTAGGCTATGACCATTCTCTTTATGAGCAGACTAGCGATGTTTAGTTGGTATAGTTCTTATTCACCGAGGCAAAATAACATTGCAGGCAATAGATTACTGTCTGACTATTGGCTGTATGTAAAATGTTATACTCTGTGAATAATAACCCCTCATGTGCTGAAAAAAATATGAAAGACATCATAGACTATACTTGAGAACGTTATCTACCACTAAAACATCATAAGACTTTGCTGTGAATAAGAAAGTCTAAAATAAGTAACGCGGGAATAGGAGTGGCTAGAAGACCTAGACTACCTATTACTATATTTCGACAAAGTTTTGGCGGTGAGAAACAATCTTTTAGGTCCCACCTGCCTTTAGGAATAGCAAATACTTAGTTATTCTTCATCATCCTCAAACAACATTTGCAGGAGTTCCCTATTGTTGCACTGAGAGCCTTCCAACCGCTGCACCCCCTTCCACTTGACGATGGTGGGTATCACCATCAGTCTGGATCGGGCGTCAGTGCGGAACGGACAAGCCTTGTCTTTCCAGCTGAAACAATACACAATATTATTATGTGGAGATAAACATTCGGGCACTTTGCTCGCACAGAGTAGTGCGTTTATACAAAATATAAATATTATAGGACATTCATTTCACACAGCGCCATCTAGCCCCAAACTAAGCATAGCTTGTAATATGGGAACTAGATTACGGATAGAATACTTAAATACTTTTTTTTTTTGTAAATACATACGTACTATATGATACAACACCCAAACACAGAATAAACATCTTATTCATCACACAAATGTTTGTCCTGGGTGGTAATCGAACCCACAACCTACAGTGCAGAAGGCAGAGTTCCCATCTGAGATATGAGGCTTGTCAATATATTTTATAGATAACATGCTATCAAAACAGAATAACATTAAGTAATAATGCAACTTTGAACTTATTTGCAAGGCTTCAAAAGCCAGCGACCATGTCTCAGATCCATTGGACTAGCAACACACACAGATTGAACACGGGTGTTCCAAGGATGGTGAGCACCCTTTATTAAACTATTATGAAATTATAACTAACCAATTTGTGTAGTCCTATCTATATAAAGAGTTTTTAAGTCGACAAAATAAACTTACTATTCCCTGTCTCCAACGTCAACATAGGCGAAGATGACATTCTTCTGCAGCTCACTCAAATAGGCCTTCACTATTGGTTCAGCTATAATATGAAAAAAAAAAAAGATAAATAAATCTAAGCCACTGGGCAGCACGGGCATGAGTTTATCTTATAAGAAACTGCTAGAGAAACCAATTGTGCTCGACTATGCTATTTAGTGGTTTGCCCATCAGTATCAGACTAGGTCGGTTCAATCCCCAGGGTAAATATGTTCCTGGTTTGGTGGTAGTGGTAGGCTTGTTCCAAGTCCACTTGGCTAGCTTTGTGCATCTTAGATAGCCAGTTCCTGAGTCTGTTGAGGATTCGTTGTGAAGTGCGCTTCCACTTTCGGTCTTATCATATCACCAGCCCTCTCAGCACGGAGAGGGAAAAAAATGTTGTCTTCTTTTTTTATCCACCTTCAAGAAACAAAATTCTCTCGAAGGTAGATAAAAACAGAGGCTGAGAGGGCAGGTGAGATGAAAGCCTAGCTACCCGTCATATAATTAAAAAAAGGGGACCAGCTGTGTCACCGCTGCCAAATCATGCCCAACTTTACTAACCCATTTGACAATATATACACCAGCTTCTGCCATTTTCTTTCTTTTTCCCAGTGAACATGAAATAAACATTATTCTTTTTTTCCGTTAGCTTATCCACAAACTCAGTGTATGCTTCATAGCTGTTCAGATGAGAAATTTTTGTCTTCACCATTGTTGGATAAAATTCAGAATTTATCAAACAAAAACTTGACAGTTAAGACAACTGTCAAGTTTTGTCAAAAATCTAAATTGTTTTAGGTGTAGGTTGCTCAACCCTCAAAGAGAATATAATCGTTCATACTATGCCTATTTGATAGTAGGCAAGCAGCAGCACTGAGGCTGACATGGGCCTATTTCACAGTGTTGGATTGTAAATTGTCACTACACTTCGTAATTCCTTGCAGGTATATTAGCAGGTATTTAACTAACCGCCTCTGTGGTCGAGTGGTTCAACCCACCGATTTCAGATCCAGGGGTCCCGGGTTCGATCCCCATCGGGAGTACAATATATTGTGCTTGGTTTGGTTGGTGGTAGGATTTTGTTTAAGTCCGCCTGGCTAGCTACCACCATCTTACCTAATTCTGTCGCCATAATAACAATTCTTAAAAAAAATGTTGTGTTACGGCATTCAGAGGTAAGATAGCCAGTTCCTCAGTTAATTGAGGATTCCGGGTGAAGTGCTCCATCCATCTTCGGCCTTATCTCAACTTGTTACCAGGCGAGATAAAGGCCAAGCGCTTCCTCGTCGTACATTAAAAAAAAAAGTTTTTAGTCAGTTCTGGTTATATCTTCTAGTCTAGAGGTTTGTGGTTGCTTGTGTTTGGGAAGTGTGTGGGTGCTATAATACCCAGTTTATTCTAAGAGCTGTTTTATTGTTTCAACATCGGTTCCAAAGCTGTTGACAATGCTTGCTCCAAGCCTGGGTCAAGGCTTGGAGCAAGCGTTGTCGCTGACCACTGCAGGTCTTGGTCACTCAGAATAAGAATAAGAACAGTTCTAGTTTCACAAACAATGACCATAATAATAACTATTATTACAATAATAACTAGGTAGTATGCTCATAAAAAAAAATAAGTCCAACACTTGAATTTTTTTTTATAAGTTCTGTTTTGATGATGGGAATCATCATAATTTTAAAGGAAATGAAGTTGTGGGTTTGATTCCCACCCAGGACAAACATTTGTGTGACAAATGTAGAAGATTGTTCTGTGTTTGGGTGTTGTATCATTATAGTATGTATGTATTTACTGTTGCGGTTGAAGTAGTTTATACTCAAACGATACCTACCTACGTAAGTACATTGCTTAGTAACAGTAACTATTAACAAACTCGATTAAAAGAAAAAACTATCTCTCTAGTTTTACTGATTTTATTTTGCTCTTCATTATTTATTATTGTACCACTTCTCAGCTTTCACTTACAGAGAGATTCTCCCAAAACATTTACATATTACAAGCTATGCTTCATTAATGTTCGGTAATATTTGTTTTATTTATTTATTTATGAAAAACCTACTACCTACTTGAAAGGTAAAGAGAGATTATAACAATCTATAAAAGCTGACAGAAAGATAATGATAAATAGGTAGGGTTTATCATAATCTTTACCTATGTATATAATTCGGGACTAAAAATTGAGTGTTTAAAAAACTTATGCTTACTGCATAGAATAAAAGAAAATACTACCTACTGTGTTAAATAATTCGCGAGTATTGAACTACTTATCTTTTTGACATAGTAATAGAAATATTTAGAGGCATGCTATTACAAACCATTATTTATTACTATATTTTATTACTATATGCACCTTTGATTATGACTACTTTAATAGGGGAAGTATCGATAGATAATGCCCAAACCAAAACCACTGTGGCCTTCTTTTTTAGTCTAGCTAGCTAGTGGTTTGGATTCCATAATAGGTACTCTAAACGTTTAAAGGGGCGGACGTCAAAAACACAACTCACCGTCGTTGCAGTCCGGACACCAACTCTTACCATCAGGTAACTTTGCTCCGGTGAAGTAGAATAGAATTGGAGGTCCACTATCGTCGATTCCTTTTGTGTACTTGTCGAATTCATCAAAGCCCGTTATTACTATGTGTGAAACCAAAACGTTAGACGATGATTCAGTCATTTTGTTCTACCTTACGGCTTGTTCACCTACTATTCTGTCTGACTGAAGGAATCCTAATAAATCGAATTGAAAATGAAATGAAAAACAACAATCATGAAATTAAATCGTTCGAGACTCTTTTGAAGACATACGATGTGTCGCATCGTACGTCAATACACTTAATCAAAATCTATAAAAAAAAAGTCTTGGTTTGTTATCGTTATTCTGAAGACATATCATACAGACAGGTCGACTAGTCGTAGTCAGCCAGACTAATTTATAATCACTACGTTTATAGCTTTTACTGCAATTTTATGCTTATCAATTTAATCAAACAGAGTTAGTGTTTAAATGTTTAAATGGTGTTTAAATGGTATTTTGATCTGCTTGGGTTTGACCTTGTCCATGCATATAATGAACATATAAAAGGAAAAAAAAATACTGGAAAAATCCGAAAAAAATTCCGATTTTGCTCGATGAAATGTTATTATGACACAAAAATTAACAACCCACGACGGGACTCGAACCCGCATCTTTTCGGACACAAAAAATTTGAATCTGCGTCGGTATCCCCCCCACCCATATCTCAGTTGGTTAGAGCGTTTCCGGCTTTAGCAAGATGCGGGTTCGAGTCCCGTCGTGGGTTGTGAGTTTTTGTGTCATAATAACATTTGCAAATGTTGCGTGTGTGTGCAATCACTTGAAATACAATTATTTGATCTAATAAGTTGTAACACTTAGATTTTTTTTTTACCGTAGATCTTATCATTGCCTTTTAGTAATTCGCATTTGTACTCATACTGTATTGATAAATGCAGAGATATATATTTTTAAAAGGGCTGTTCCAAATATCATCATTTTGGGGTTATTTGGTATATTAGAATTTGACCACGCAAGACGCACACGACGTTTTTCCTTCATATCCGGATGTGCACTGATTTAAGTTGGTTAAGTGATATTTGGAACTATAAAAGGTAATATTTCCTTTGCATGAGTTTAAACAAGTTTTGTATGGTTTTAGTTAAAAAAAAGACTACATTTTAATTTGAAATGTTTAATACAAAAAAATCTGAATCACAACCATGGGTGCAAATTGGAATCTAAAGTTACTTTTCATTTAAACATACACCGGCAAAGATGGGTGACATTTGGAATTTAAGGGTCATTTATAATTTCATGAATTCTGTTTCATACAAAAATATGTTTTACTGTATGAATGAATGAAAATTCTTTATTGTACACCAAAAACATATAGAAAAATTTACAATTTTAAAACTTAAGTTAACAGGATGGAGAAGATAGTAAAAGTACGGTTGATGGTAGGAGGGTGCACAAAATCAATGTGAATAAATAAATATTTAAATTTAAAAAACTAAACATATGTACCTAATTTAATACGTAATAATAATTTAAACAGAAAGGCGACCACCACCAAGTTAAAACTTGGTTAGAGCACGGAACTCGCATCGAATGTTGCCTCTAGGTATTATATTTGTAAACACAGACTGTCTAGCTAGGAAATCAATGAAATTTGTAACTGTGATACCTAAGTACCTGTAAAACTACAGTGAGTCCTAGTTACATATATTAGAATGTTTGGTACTTACTTAAGGAAATAAACGGCAATGTTTTGCTTTATTTATTATGTTTTTTACTTGGTACATACTTAAGTTTTACATTAATAAAAATATAATATTCATAGTAAATACCTATTGTTATTAATTTACAAACCGTCGAGGTCTTCCTTACAATAGGTAGGTAACTATTGCAAGGAAGACCTCGACTGTATAGATAGTTATAAATGATCACAAGCAGGTGCTTGTGATCATGTATAATTATCTATGCACTATGTACTATAGTACTATCCCATCAGAACAAAAATAAGTGTGGAATAATTGTAATTTTGTAATATATACATAATCATGATAAATTATAGGTACTATAAAATTACCTGAAATTTTAAATTATGTTTTTCATGATTTGCATTTCGCACTCTTTTCACTGACTGCACTTGTCATTGTCACTAGACGCCCGCGCCGACCCACCTCGTACCACGGACGTTGTGGGCTTGTCGCAGTCGACGACGGTGACGTCACAATGATGTTTCTTAAGCTCGACCGCGGCGATCGCGGTTACAAACGGAACGGCAAAATGGGCGACCGCAGCGAAAGTGGCTAATAACGGAACGCACCCTAAAAAGAGTTAACATTGACGTTGAAAACACAATAAACGCAGCTAAGTATGATATAACGCATTATTTACGAGCTTTCTAAAAACATGCATTTCGACAAGAAGGACAACATACATTTTTCCACTCTCAGCAATGGTCGCAAACAATATGCGTTCAACTGGTTGTGAGAAACTTTTACTGTAAACATTTTTCTACAGTAAAATTAACACAAGGCATAGGGCTGCCACGTTACGACGAAAATGTTTTATCAGTATTGGATAAAACTATACAAGCAATCAAATCTTATAATTTTATAATTAAAAATAGCCCTACTCTCCAAAAAGCCCCAGTTTACGGTACAAATAAAAAAAATGTATAATGCCTCGGCCACTGAATCTTAACTTAATGTACATAAATATTTTGAAGATACAACTGGAGGTTTTCCCATATTCATATATAAAGTCAACCCTTTAGTACTTATTTGTAATTGAATTTCATAAAATGTATAAAAATCATCCAAAAATAATCTATCTAAAGATCATCAATCTTAGCCCCCTCGCGCGAAGTAAATCTTTGAATAGAAAGCTTATATTTGGTTGTTTTTTTAAGCCTTTTTATCTATGATTATTGTCACGCCGCCAATCAGAAATGTTAGAAGCATCAAGGGCCTATACATAGTTCTACAAAATGTAAAAACAACTTGTTTACAATCAAAACATAAGGGTTAAGTGGGAAAGTATTGACTTATTAGTGTTTAGAGATTCGGAAGCGAAAATTGAAGTTGTTCAACTGTGTTTATAGAGTAATTTAAACCACCTTCAAATAATGCGAGATCATAATAAATCGCTAGTGGCCTACCTTTGCCTTAGTAACAGAGTTGTTCACAACTGTTACCGACTCCTGGAGGAGGTCAACTGATTTAGAACGAATACAACTAAACTTAAAAAGTGACTGAAACACGAACAATGACTATTATAATCCCAACACTGTGATATGGACACATCAGCATTAGCTGCTCGTTCATTTATGAATAATAATAATAATAATAATAATTTGAATAATGCTGAATAAACGTGTCATAATTTGAGTAATAATCGGTTACTTTTAGAACCCCTACTTGTAACAATTGGTGTCAGAAGTGGAATTGAAAGTATGCCAGTACTACCCAAAGAAAACGCGAAAGGAATCCACACCAGAAGTCAGATCCGTTAGTAGGATCTGGGCTAGAGGAGGTTTAGAGAAACCTCGCAAAAGCCGCCGCCGCCATTGTAGTCAACGGCAGGTTAACAATTGCCACCACGAAATCCTAGCTCTAAAAACTTCCATTATAGTTACAAATTTCAGTGATTTCCTAGCTAGACGAAGTCTGTATTTACAAATATAAGACCTAGTGGCAACATTCGTAAGGAGTTCCGCGCTCTTATCAAGTTAAAACTTGTGTGTAGAGGCGAGGGCTACCTGGCTCCGAATACTATGAGTATGTATCAATTATAGGTAGGTGCTGCACACAGTGGGCATTAACATCTCTGTACGTGGTAATGTGCGGACGAAGTTTTCGTTTTCTTATTTCCTGCAACTACAAGGTTTAAACATCCACTGTTTAAACTTTCTGATTCCGATGGATTACGGTTACGGCGCATCATACTGATAACGATGGTAACATCAGACATAGATACTAGGCATTTAGGTACCTTTTGGATTGAATAAGGAATTTTGTTGTTTGTAATTAAGTATATAGGTTACGAATTTATTTTTGTTTTTTTCTACGTTAGACGGACCACGAACCGGTCCGTTTGAGAACGACCGCGGCAGCGGTTGACGCGGCGATCTTAACTCAAGCTGGTGGAACGGTATCATGGTATGGCGGCGGCGGTGGCGTTGCGGTCGTGAGCTTTGCGATCGAGTAACGGAACGCACCCTAAGTGAGTGAGAGAGATCCGCCATTTATGTTCTGCCTAGCTTCATATATGGTTTCTTTTTGTTCCAAGTTGCGACAGACTGGCTAATTTCGTAAAAAACGGGAAATAGTTGTACTGACACTGAACCGTTTTTTTTCGAGTTTTGTTTGAGAAGATTTTATTTTGGTGATATTGTATTTTTCCAGTGATTCTATAGATTTCGATGAGAATAAGATACCAAAATGGATAGATTGCCACCGAATAAACCTAGGACGATGGCTGAAATGCTTCCAGAACTTAGTTGTGAGTGTTTATTTTCATGAATCTAATGCAAAATTTGTTGCTTGTTAGTACCTTATCATTTGCCAGCCCTTTCACTATGTAGGTACCTACAATTTTGATAAACATAACATCCTTTTTTTCAAATACGTACCTAGGTCAATCCCATTTTCATGTTTTATAAGATGATATCTATTATATTCCAGGTTTATTGTCAAAGGACGATATGCAAGCTATAACACTCACTGCTACGAAGAAACCTCGCCCGACGATTGCAATTACTCGTACTAATGAGAAAGTCTTCAAACCATTGACTTTAGCTGAAATGAGAAATGAGATCAAATGTTAGTGCCTCTGCTACTACTTACAAGAGTGGTCTCTTTAGCTGACATAAACCCTATAGGTAACTATTAACGGGATATTTATATTTACCATGATTTCTTATTTTATGAGTTATACAATATTTGATGAACTAAAATGAAATAATTTAATATCCCGTTAATATTAGTTATAGTGTTCATAACAATGATAGTTAAAAAAGTTAAAAAGACTCTTCCATCTCGTAATGCTATAGAGCTTAATCTGGGGATGGATAACATCCTACAGTACTTACTAACCTTACCTTTTCTTTTGCATAGGTACCAAATTATTGTAAAATCTTCCAATTTTTTGGAGAATTCTAATACTAACAACTATCCGGCCAAGCAATTACCCATCATACAATAAAAAAAAACCTGGTGAAGTTTCATGTGTGGTTTTGAAAAGATTGTTTTGATTTTAAAATCCCTTGTGATTATTGAACTATTATTTGTTATCGATTATTTCAGGTCTACAAAGAAATTCACCAAAATCGAATGTACAGATGACAGCCTCTGCCAAGAGGAAATGGAATTCATCTTCAAAACTTGAGAACAAGAAAGTGAGCCACACAGCTAATGGACAGATGAAACACAACTCAGTTAGAAAGTTGTTAACATTTCAGCCTCCTAAACCGGTGGTTCCGAAGGTTGGTTTATATTAATTTCTTAAATTTGAGACCTAGGACCTAGAATTTTTGAAAGGGGGCAGCAAGAGCAGGCCTTAAAATCTAAAGCTATGATAAAATAGTCATTATTTGTGCATATTAGACTTGCATAAAGTTTGCAGTAAATTTGCAGTCCTTAATTATTTCCGGATTTATCTCCAGCACTAGCCAAATACAGAGGCAACTGTAATTTCTATTTACAAATATTTCCTTGATTAATTGCTCTGTAGTCTTGTGCGAACCACCACTGGTAATAGACCCAGAGGTCCGGGCTTAATCACACGGGGGTACAAATTTCTGTGGGTATAATTGATGAGAATTTGTTTAAGTCTGTCTGGCTAGCTACCATCTTCAGAAGTCTGTCTCCATAGTAACAATTCTAAATTGTTGTGTCCCGGCATTTAGAGGTAAGATAGCAAGTTCCTCAGTCCACTGATGAAATTCTTGGTAAAGTGTGCTATTCTTCACTCACTGCTGCTTGTCTCAAGCACTGTTTTATAGAACTATTAAGTGCAGCTCTTGCCTGGTCGTTCCAGCGTAATGTACCTGTGTAATGAGGAGGGAAGATAGCTATTTACTGTTGCTGCGATATCCAAACCCTCTGCCAACCATAGAGATTATGTTATATTTTTTTATATTGCATGCTGTGAGGTGTGACTGCTGAAAAGTTGTGCAATCTGTATTTTGTAATTCAGTCTATTCCATTTTGTGAGAATTTAAATGAAGTATGTTGGTTTTCCAGTCACTTGCAAGTTCAAGAATTAAAATGCTCAGTTCAGAAACACCAAAGTTTCCAAGACCTGAAATAAGAGCTATGAAGTCTGTACAGTTTCAAGGTAAGATTTTCTATGTTGCTTCAAGGAACTTATGTTCTTTTTAAAATACTTATAGATAAAAAAAAATAACGGTTTGAATATCAAGCGCGCTCTACACTCGATGATGAATGATAGCGAAAGCCATGAAACACAAGTGTAGAAAGTTTCGCGCCGCACCTTTCCCAAAACGGTGTGAGGAACTGGCTAACTCACTTGGCAAGCACTTGGCCTTCATCTCGTCCTGGTAACAAGTTGAGATAAGGCCGAAGGTGGAGGCGCACTTCACCCGGAATCCTCAACAAACTGAGGAACTGGCTATATTTATTACCTCTAAATGCCGAAAGCCGGAATATAACAATTTTAGAATAGTTGTTATGGTTACAGAATTAGGTAAGATGGTGGTAGCTAGCCAGGCGGACTTAAACAAAGTCCTACCAACAACCAAACCAAGGGGATCGAACCCGGGAACTGTGGATCTGAAATCGGTTGGTTGAACCACTATACCACAGAGGCGGTTGACCTACCACTAGACCCAGGCATGTGCCTGGGACATCAGTTAAGGCTGATTCAGGCGAGGATCACAAACGTTAATGTATTATTAATCAATCTATCTACCATCATTTCGTTCCCAGGTCGCAATACAGACAGGATAAGTGGAATTTGCAATATACCCGAGACGCCGATAATGACCAAAAGCCGCATGGTAGCCAACAAAGAAAACATTCCATCAGCCAAAAAAGCAATCGTAAAAAAATGCTTTGTCACTCCCAATGCATCCCTACGTAAAAAAGTTCTGGCTTGCCGGATACCGGAAACCCCGATTTCCAATGATTCTAGGGCATCTAGTGAAGACAGTGATGCCAGCTTCTTGCAGAACGAGGTAGCAGTCGAGCATATTGAGAGCAAACCAGAAGCCTTGAAAGAACCAACATCCAATAACACACCGGAACTATCACCAACTGTGTCCTCTCCGTTTACTAAATACCGTAGCGTAACAGAATTCTTCAACAACTTCAGCGATTTTGAAGACACCAAAGACAATACAATCATGTGCTTTGACAACACAGTTTCTAAAGATGACAATAAACAAGAGGAGAGTATTGTGTCGCTCTGTAATATGCTGAGCAAAGCAACGATGTCAACGCAAAACAGCACAGATATCAATGATTTACTGGAAATGCACAAGCAAACTGAAACTTGCATCCAAATGCTTAGCCAATTGAAAGAGCAACTACAGTTTCAAAACAGTGTAATACAAAAAATGATCAACAATCATGAACTCGCATCTAAATGTATAAAAGATGAGACTGTGCTAGAAAAGTCTGTGATTAGATCTGAAGTAGTTTTAAAACAGAATCAAGTTAATATGGAGCGGCCCGTAATCAGCACTTCTAATTTAAAGTCCCCATCGTATAAAATACCAAAGAAACCATTTTGTATGAAAAAGAGTGTGCCAGGTACTCCACTGAAAAATATGGGAGAGAAAGCTTTATGTGTGTACATGAAGTTAAAGCAACAAAATAAGTATTTGGTCACACCTATTTCAAAACAGAGACCTACCCGTGTACCAGATAGTAATACTAAAATGTCTCATAACCTGCAACAGCAATTGGATAAGCTTTATGAAGAAAACTGACACCTAAATCAAAGATAAAAGATATGTGTTTGTATAAATAGGTAGGTAATATTATATTTTGTAAGTAACATTAACTTCTTGAGTGCTGTAACGCTCATAGTGTTTTTTTAATAGAACAGCGAGTGTTCAGCACCCAACGAGTTAAACCTTAGGTTAATATCATTAATCCTATGCTACTTTTCTATGCCACAGGCTGGTGTTTTATTCCTCCAATAAATATTTATGTCTGCTATTTTATTGACTAGATAATATATGTAATAATTATGTCTATTTTGTACACCTAGAAGAATTTTTGTTGAATATGTTTGATTCTAAAAAAAAAACTAATAGAAATATTATTAATGTTTGATGAATTTAAGGTAGATAATAATGTATAACTAGATATAACCGAATTGTAATTAGTCATAAACAGTAATAAAGAAACGTTTTGGAATATACACCTAAACATATATTTTCGCTTTGGAGGCCACAGAAGAACTTTTATAGTCATAGACACATTGAAAGGCCCAGTCTAGTAGCACCAGTCACATACAAATTATATATATTGTTGATAATTTATCCGCGGCTATTTGTGACTGTTAGTTCCTTTATATATTTATTTGGTACCTACCTAATTACTTAGGTACTGAGAAACATGTATGTGTTGATATACGATACATATACCTAACCACATCGCGACGCGCGGCAGTAGTTTTATGTATATGAATGTGTCGTCCTCTTCTTTTGATTTGACTACATAGTTGTAACTGTTTTAATCGCCTCTGGACTAGCGGTTCGCCCACCGGAATCAAACCCAGTAATCCGGGGTTTGATACCCAGGGTGCTTTAAAAGTTATGCTCGGTTAGGTTTCTGGGATTGTTTCCAAAACCGTCTGGCTAGGTTTATAAATAACCGGTTCCTAGGTCTGTTGATGGTTCCGGGTGAACTACGCTTTCCCGTCGTAATAAAACCAGTGTACCAGTAAGGTACACTGGTTTTACTACGTATCATGTAATGCTTGTTCCGTAGCTTTAACCACGTAATAACCTATAGTACGTATACCACTAAGTACGTACCATACCTACCACGGACCAAAAAAAAACTGCTGAAAGTGGCAAACTAAACCAAGTGATTTAAAGGATTCGCTTCCCGCTTCTGCCAAACTCATACGTCTGAAATAAGTCCGTCTTACAAGCTAGTGCGTTACCGGTAGTTTTCAAACAAGAAATCCGTGTGCATTACTCCAGCAGGAAAGTAGCTTCTAGAACGAATTGAGTTCAACAAATACTTAAAGCGATATATGCTGTATTAGTGCGCCAAGTATGAAATGTATGAAATTAGTGCATGTTACCGTTTTGGAATAAAACGCGAAAAACGTTTCCTGCTGGAGCATCGTTCCTCGAGCAGGAAGATTCTAAACGAATGACCGCAGCCATTAGTGACATATATGGGCAGATAGCTTACATTTGTGCATAAAAGTGCGCGAAAAATGGAATTAGTGAGCCTAAGGTTTTTGAGATATTTCATTTCCTGCTGGGGAACGTTTTCCAGAATCGTGTTTCTCGTAAACCATCACATGAGTAGCTCTTCATTTGTGCGTATTTGTGACATATTAATATTACCAAAAATATAAACCGTTTTTAAGTAATCTAACTTTTTTTTAAACCCTAAAAAGTGTCTAGCCCTTAAATGGGCAAACATACAAGTTCATTGTAAATGGTATTCGGTTCTTGTTGTTATTCTATGCAACCATAAAAAACTTAAGGAATGTATATACAAGCGTTTTGAATAATACAACTTAGATCAAAATCGGCCTTAGTGTAACCCATTCCTCTGTGAGAACTTCTTTTTTCCAATCTCGATCACTGCTTACTACAGCCGCTGTCGTTATGCACTTGGACCCCAGCCGTCCAGGAACCGGACTGGCATTGCAGTTAATTCGCTCTGTTTCGCTTGCACTCGGCTCGCGTGCGAGGGTCTCATTCGATACACAAGCTTGTTGTACATTTTACTTGACAATAAGCCTATACGCAACTTGTTTTGCTAATTTTTTCGCTGGTGAATTGAAACGCCTCGGAGATTTGCTGGAGGCCCCGCTCGCATTAGACGCTAATTTATTAATGCAGGGTGAATGTGTCGCCGCCGATGTATTAATTATATTATGGAATTTACTTCATCAGAGGCAGCGGCGAGTTTTTCGACGGGAACGGAGACAGGGGGGGTAGGCCCATCGGTCCACTATCCAAACAAAAGCTGTCTATTCCTCCGGTACCTCTTTTTCGATTGATGTTAAAATCGAAGTTGTTTACAACAGACATATGTTTGAGGTTCTCTAACTCACATTTAAGTTCATCCATTGATTGTTTAGTAGCATAGGTATTCTTTATATTTTGAATCTCATTTTGTACTGACTGCGAAAATGTACTACGAAAATAGGCACAAACTCGGGATCCGTCTGCTTGAATAATGAGATGATGTCATTCATATCCCATTATATATTATCCAAAAACGCTTGTATATACATTCTTGAAGTTGTTTATGATTGCATAGAATAACAATAAGAACCCACTAATTCCCACTAATACACACTTTTATGCACAAATGTAAGTTATTTGCCCATATATGTCACTTACTATGGCCACGGTCATTCGTTTAGAATCTTCCTGCTGGAAGAACGTTGCTCCAGCAGGAAACTTTTTTCGCGTTTTATTCCAAAACGGTAACATGCACTAATTTCATACATTTCATAATTGGCGCACTAATACAGTATATATCGCTCTAAGTACCTATTTGTTGATCTCGATTCGTTCTAAAAGATACTTCCGTGTTGCCACTATGTACGCATGTATTAGATGAGGTGGTTTGTTTGCATTGAACATAAGTTTTGAGGACGCAGCTTGACTTCCGTTCTAGTCATTCATTATTCAGTCTCAATATTAAATTAGTGATGGGATTTAGTTCCTTTCATAGTTTGCTATCGATGTTTCATTGAAAGATTCTAATAACTTTTTTGTGGAGTAGAAACATTTTCATTCGTTAATAATTACTGTAATGTAGTAATGGTATGTACTTATAACAGCTATAATGTACAAAAAAACGATGAAATGTCTACATGTTAGAAGCTACAGCTACTTTAGCAAACAAACTAATAATGTGATAATATTTTGAAATGTCAACAAATAGAAAGAATACATAGCAATCGACAGTTCATAATATTATATAATAATATACCTACCCACCTATATTTATGTATGTTTTTTTTTCACTGCAATAAAACACGTAGTTATTGTTGATTCATATAATTAAATGTTAATAACTATAACCTACCTCATATTACTGTTATACTCTTAGAATTACCTTGAAAATAGTTATCAGTTCTAACGAAATCTTGAGACAATTACCAGCCTACTTCATGGCGACGCCACACAAATTGTTTTATACTATTCGACTCAAGTCTTAGACTAGAATTTCTATTCTATACATTACTCTTTGGTGTATTATATTATCTATCTAAACCTACAGCTGATACGAATTACGATACGATGCGATACGAGTACGTACGTTACGAGTAACTAAGAGCGAGAGCGAAACAAACAACATACATTTACTAACTCTCTCATCTCAGTCTCTCTGTGCTTGCTTTTGCTTGTGTTGCTTTACAATATTATATGCTCAGTGGTGCTTACTATTATGTTATGATAACGCTATCTGTGTTTTTTTATCATCAGCGATTATAATACGTAGAGTAGAATAATCTCATAGTTAAAGACGCTGGCAAGTAGCATTTAACCTAAAATGGCTTTATCCAAACCTATAATGAATTTGTTGGCATCGTACCTGCAGAACTTATACTTGCATCCTATCCGAACCAAAGCGATCACAAGGTGAGAAAAAAAAATGTTATTTGTCAAAAGGTGACTGTAAGTTTCAAAGGTCTAAGTCCAAAAGTTAATATAATTACCTACCTTTGATGAGAGTCATTGTACCTTCCTGAATGTAGGTATTAGTAGCTACCATAATAAACTATAGTGAAATTACCTACTAGTACTAGTACATCAACAGCCCATTAGTGGAGGGTTTTGCCATAATCACCACGCTTGACAGGTGGATTGGTGATCGCAGTGAAGGTGTAGACAATACACAGAAGGAAGCTGATGCCCTTCTTCTGGTGAGATCCCTTAGTCAGCTGCTACAACATCCATGAGCTGAGTTGGAGGTGTTGATTTCTAAGCCACAACTGCTTGCTTGATTGTATAAACTGACCTAGTCTATTTAGATAAGTAGACATAGGCATATACAAGATCTGTTAAATAACTATAATACTCATTAATAACTGGTTTGTATAGGTACCTACTTACTTTTAATTCTAAAGGAGCTGGGATCCCTCGAACTTAAACCCAGTATATTGTAAAAATTGCCTAAAGTCATTTTCACACTTTTGTGATAAAGATAAAGAGAAAATAGACTAGTGCTGACATATGTTTATGTAGACACCTTGAGTTAGAATTTATTTGTTTGAAATAAACATTTGCTTAACAGTAAATAAGATCAGCCTTGCGATTTTAGAGAGTGAAAAGACATTAAGGTAAGCTCTAACTTTTCAAAAGCAGATCATAAGGCTCTTCCCATGGGGCTGGTGAATAAAGATACCCAACCAAACTAAGTACTTCTGGTAGGGTATGGAGTTTAAAACCTACCAAAGCAAAGCGAAGTTATTTAAAAAGTCTCTATTTTTTTTTTCATGGGTATTATTATGTTTTCCAGCTGTGTTGTAGGAACAGCAGGCAGCATAGCATCACAGCTAGTGGCTGGTGACTCCTTGAGGACAGAACCTATAATAGCTTTTGGATTATATGGGTGAGTTGCACATTCTACCTTGATAAATGATTGACTGACATAATAGAGCTTTCCCGGCAGATATCCAACACAATTATTTATACAACCCAATTTTGCATTAATATGAATCCTGTTCTATTGAATACCCTATCGGTTGGTAGAAGGCTACAATAAAATAACATTGCTTTGCTTGTAAAGCATTCAATATGGGACTGTACTATCTTTGATTTTCTTAAATAATAATTGTCTTCTGCATCTTGATTTCTGTCAGTGTCAATGCAAATCCAAAACAGAAGTGCTGGACTGTCCATCTACTGTTAAATGCAACTCTTGCCTATAACAAAGCCTTACTGCGTAGGTCATATGACCTACGTGGCACTGTATTGCGCCCGTCAATTTCAGGCATAAAGGTACCTCTAATTTCATAAAAACCGAAACCATTTCCTTCAAACCAGAAGTGGTAGTACTTCCCCAGATAAGTCCTTTCACAAAGACCAACTCAACTTAGGTGCAAATCTTGCCTATAACAAAATCTTATTGCATAGGTCATATCCATACACATGATCTACTCTGCACTGCATTGTCCATTAACTTGAGGCTTATAGGTACCATAGTAATATAGGACCATACTACTAACTTTAAAACTACTATGTTTGTGTTTTTGGTTATATTGTTGATTGTTTCACTTGGTGTTGTACCCTATGAGGATATATGAGGCTGACATAAACATTACCAATGTTTAAAAGTATTAGACCCTACCTATCGTGGGGTGCATGCATGTGTCCGATAAGGTAGCGTACACACAATCGAATTCACGTTCGTTAAACGTAAATAGAGCATAATTAGTGCAAAAATCAATACTGCCTCTTTGGTTTGGTGGACCATTCTTAGTGTGTACGCCAGCATAACGATCAAGCTAGCGTACACATGACCGTACTCGAAAACGTAAAAAATGCATATGTATGCAAGAACACTAGTATCTGTAATGTTGCAGACTGCTGTTCGGCGGAACCATTCCCCACCACTTCTACAACTTCATAGAGCAAGTGTTTCCGGAGGAGCTGGTCGCGTTCCCGCTCGCCAAGAAACTGCTGTTCGAGAGGGTCATCTTCGCGCCGCTCATACAGGCCTTCTCGCTGTACACACTCGCGAGGTAAACATGAAGCCTACATACGTCACTGCTGTACATATGCCACAAATATCGCCTCTATCCTCCGACTCCCCGCGACCGCGACCGCGACCAACTACAATGTCGTCAGTCCATGACCTTCCCACACTTCGGTCGCCATATCGCATAATGAATCTTCTGAAAGAGTAATTTTATTTATATATATATATATTTATTTATTATTTACTTTAATTTCAAACAGCGCCATCTAGCCCCAAAGTAAGAATAGCTTGTAACATGGGAACAAGGTTACGGATAGAATACATAAGTAAAAAAGTTTACTTTTATCACATACAACACCCAAACATAGAACAAACATCAATATTCATCACACAAATGTTTGACCTGGGTGGGAATCGAACCCACACCCTACAGCGCATAAGGCAGAGCTATATCAACTGAGCTGCGAGGCTTGATATTATAGTTGTACCATATACCTAAAGCTGATGCATAACTTTAAATGCTATTAGGTATTTCATTTAACATATCAATGCCTCTATTCTTATATCCTCGATTTCATGTTGTCTTCCCATAGGTTCGAAGGTAAGAACCACGCGGCTGCCATCAAGCAACTGGTGGCACTTTACCTGCCCGTGCTGCAAGCCAACTGGAAGTGGCTCACGCTGTTCCAACTCATCAATCTGGCGTTTGTTCCTCCTATTGTAAGTACCAACACGTACCTGGCTTTGGTAAATTGAACCTTAACTGTGTGTACGCTCTTTGATGCAACAGCAGGTCGCAGGAAGGTGCGGAGAGCTGCATCGTTCCTAAATCGCGGCGAAAAGCGAGTGTGAATATGATGAAGTATCTTGAACTAGCTAATGAGAAAACATAACAAGCGAAGTTTTTTTTTATTGTACGACGGGGAAGCGCTTGGCCTTCATATCACCTGGTTACAAGTTGAGATAAGGCCGAAGGTGGAGGCGCATTTCACCCGGAATCCTCAACTGAGGAACTGGCTATCTTACCTCTAAATGCCGGAACACATTTTTTTTTCTAAGTATCGTTATTATGGCGATAGAATTAGGTAAGATGGTGGTAGCTAGCCAGGCGGACTTAAACAAAGTCCTACCACCAACAGTCTTACTATCGGTAAATCAATTGGGATGAAAACTGGGAACAGGCGGATATCATACTAAGTACAAGAACAGAATCGGGCAAAAATATCAGCTCAGCTACAATTATTTATGAACTACGGTAGGTATTTATGACCTAGCGACCATCCTTGGGTTTGCAGTGTTCCATTGGTGAGCTAGAGGCAGCTAGTTAAATCATTCATTTCTAAATTGTTTGTGTTTAAATAATTATTTTAAATAGTTGCAGTAATTCCCCGTTCAAACTTATGACCGCACGTCAGTAGTGTTTGTTAGGTTTTATTTGGCATCCAATAAACACTTTTTTAATTCACTATGATTCTGACAACCACTTTAATTTGCTGACCGTATATATGAAAGGGCTTTTCGTAGCGGCCTATTTTACAACAATAGTCGACGAAAAACGCATCTCTGCGATGTGCTGCCTTACGTCACATATGGGATATTTTATTGCTTTCTATAGACAGTTGCAGAGCTCAGAAAGGTATATGAAAAGATCGTTACGGGGCAGTGGTCCAACTGCTCTGTCCAATTAGTTGGATCTATCTTTGCAGTGGTCCAACTGCAAAGATAGTTGGACCACTACCCCTTGTAAAGGCCCGTAGTCCAGCTAATTGGACAGAGCAGTTGGACCACTGCCCCGTAAAGGAAAAGATTCACTCCTTTACCGTGGAACCATCAGATGGTGCCATTGATGGTACAGAGGCAAATATTGTTTGCCGTCGTTCCATTACGTCATTGGCTCATATTATTATTTATCATCCGTGGTACCAGATTTCCTGGATTGAGATAATTGCATTTTTCAGGTAACTTGTTTCACCGTTGTACCATCAATGGTACTATGAAGAATGGTTTTATCGTAGTACCATCATTGGAAGTAACTGGTTTTACCGTAGTACCATCAATGGAACTGTCAGATGGTATCACGGTACAGAAACGAAAAGATTGCGACAAACTATATTTGAAGGTGAAAACGACAGCCTTTTCTATTATTTGTCTTGTTCCCAGCTACGAGTTCTCTTCATGAACCTGGTTGGCTTCGGGTGGGCGATGTTCGTATCAAGCAAACGTCGCCAGCAGAGCAACAAGAAAGGAAACTAAACTCACACATTCCTTTTCTATGAACAAAACCGCGCTTATAAGACCTGGGACGCTACCGCCGACGGCGAAGCCGATCTCCATTGATGGCTTTAAATTTGCTCCATGAGAACTAGAAACGATTTTTACCGATTTAGGTATGTGTCATATCCGAAATGGCGTTTCCCATCTCAAAAGTGTACACATGTTATGAAACCTATCCGTTCAGTACATTTGACGGTAAAAATCGTTTCTAGTTCTCATGAAGCTAATTTAAAGCCATCAATGGAGATCGGCTTCGCCGTCGGCGGTAGCGTCCCTGGTGATGGATGAATTGGATATTACGCTGTGATTATCATAAACTTATATAATTATTATTGTATCGTAAATGATAGGTCAGGAGTGGCGTGATAATACACGTATCACTTCGAGTCTTGCTACATTGGAAAGAAATATATATTTCGATAAAATGTCTTAGTCAATTATGTAAGGCCTTATCTAAAAAGTATGTACCTAAATGATTTTTGTATAGCATTGAGGTAATTTTGGCCCACATGTAGCGGGTGCGTACTTATTTGTGGCTTAATTTAAAGGCATTCCATAAGTTTTTAAGCTTATCGTAGGAACTAGGGATATTGAGACGAAAATGCTAATACTTTAAAACTATTTATTGTATCTTTCATACCGGGAACAGCATTGGGTATACTAGGGGTAAGATTATAATGTATACTTTACTTGCATTTATATATCTACAGGCTAAAGAATCAATTCGTTTTTAAGTGGTGCATTGTGAAACTAGATATAAATCAAATTATAAATAGTGTTTGTATGCTTTTTTAATAAATTGTTATTGTTATAAACGAGTATTTATTATGATCGTTCACTAACTTTGTATTGCTTTGGATATTAAAGATGAGTTCAAATTGTCCATAAATTATTATAAAGAGATAAGTTACAACCTAATAATTAAGTAAGTACATGAGTATTTTTACAAAAAACAACACCTAACGCTAAATATTTCACATGCTTCAAAATAAATATAATTTTAAAAATATTGCACCACATTGGTAGATGACTTTTCAGTATCAAATAAATAATTTGCAATAATATTATCAACAAAAATAAAACGAAGACGAATGTAGAAGAAATAAATAGAGATCTCATCATACACTTGCACAGTAAATTAATAAAAGTTACCATAAATTAATTGTTATTATAACGAGTATTTTATCCTACGACTACAATTTCGAGCATTAAGTCGGTACCATCTACAAAAACGGCTATCTCAGATCAACCAAAATAAGCGCTTTGTCCTTAAAGTACAACACATTCTGAATACACAGGTGTATATAATTAAATAAATACGAACAACCTCAAATGGTAAAGGGATACGCGTAGTTGTATATTTGACTTAGTATGTGTTTGACTAGACACCTATATTATAAACACTGGTTACAAGGAATTAGACTAAATACTTTGAGATCATTCCATGAAACTATTGTGAGGTCTAGTTACGAACTTGTTCAACCTCGTTAATGACTTCAGTTGACTAGAATTAATTTCACCATCCTTAAACATAACATCTCCCCCCCCCCAAAATGTTTTCACCAATACAGCAAGACAGAACACAACTATGAGTTTTATAATCATATCTCGCATGTATATCGTGGCTTTGCGGATAACGACAAAAGATTGGAAGATTCGCAATCCTACCGGCTCTATCTTTGGCGAGCTATTAAAAGCTTGGAATGGCATCTATTCTTTTCGATCGGTCTTCGGCGACCGCGACCGCGACCAGCTGCGAGGCGACGATCTGCTGCTGTGGTCGCTCCCTGACGACTGGGTGGAAGGTGTGGGCCTTCGGTACGGGATCGGACGCTTTCGCGCGCTGTTAGTATGTTAATATGTTAGTGGGATGGTCGTGGCGTCGGTTAGAATGTTATCATGCAATATTACGATGATACAAATTATCATTCCAAAGATTTGATTGAGGATAATAAAAATGTGAACTTACCATAATGTACATCACACTAGCAAAATAAAATGTAAAAACTTTGAAACTTATTGTGTTTGCATTCTGTGTCCTGCCTAAAAAACTACAAAACTAGCATCTACCATGCAATATAATAAAAACAACCAAACATTGTAAATACAATTTAATGAATGAAAGAAAACCACACTAGCAAATAATAACTTCCTCTATACACAGCATAGCTTAGCTTCGTCATAGGGCGTTTGTAGTCCAATTTCATTTTGGCACTTGATAATCCTATCTCCTTCGGTATTTGTATTTGTTAACGAAATCTATTGTGGGTGCGCTACGGATAAAAAAAAACAATTTAACTAAACAATGTATAAATCGAGTTACCGTTAGTAGCACACCCTGGTAGCAATCAAAACAAAACACATCTATGGATGTTAAGCACAACATTCATACAAGGAAATATTTATAAAAAGCTTCACAGCCCAAAAAAACTATGTGACAGAAGAGGTTACCATATTCTAAAAACGGATTTTTTATTGTATGACAAATAAAAATAAAACAAATCATTTTTTTTTATAAAATTATCCGTTATTCGGATATAGTAACACTAAAATAAACAAAATAGAGGCATGTTTCGTATTGTTATGTATAATAATCGCGATAATTTTAAAAATGAATTAAGCTTAGGCAGTAATCATAAATTAACTTAAACTAATCACTAATAGTCATTTCAATCGGAGCTACTACTTGAATCTTCACTCGTGCTATGTTTTCGCGACTTTCGTGATTTTTTTCTATAAAGAAAGGAAAAAAGACAAAATAATCAAATGAAAACCAAACAAACGCGGCTTCCAAAACTATCAGCCCATATCGAATCTACTGTATTTCTCAGTCTTCATGGTAATAAAAAGGGTAGATTTTTTTGAAAACCTGTCCATTGAAAGATTATTTTCATCGCTATAAAACAGTTTTTTTTTTCAAACAAATATTTTGTCAATAAATTGTGTAAATAAATGATAAGTGAAAATAAAGTTAGCAGTCGAAGTGTTAACCCAATTTCAAGTAATATTCTAATTTGATCTTTTGAGAGCAGTTTTATAGCGATGTGTTCAAAGGCAAAATAATAAAAGCACACCCTAATATAAAAGTTATCAAGCGACACACGAAACCATGTTAACACGCATCACACACTGGTGGTATTTTGAGAAACCTCTTGAAATAACCACAATATTCCAAAATTACTGCAGGTGCTTTATCGTGAAAATGTCTTAAAACAAGCGTAAGATAAAACTTGACTGAACTTCACCTTTAGTAAAACATGAGTCTGTACAGAAAATTTTGAAGTGCAAATTTTAAAAATCTTAATTTTTTTAAGGCCTCGGATGTCGGAGTGTTGTCCTGCTGTCTTCATTTCGAAATGAATGACATATCTACTATATTTGCATCATCAACACGTCATTCGACAAACCATTGTTTTACCAACCTATAAAAAAAAATGATACCCAAGCGTTGACCACCAGCTCACTTGAAAAACAAGTAAAGATGTGGGCCTAAAGATGGCGCACGCTTGTCTTAAAGGATTCACTCTGGACTTGAAGACTCCAGGATCGTACTGGTGAGGAAACACAGAAACGAGGTCGAGATTCAATATTACCACTAGGTACTAATGAAGGTAGAGGCGAATCGATGTGTTCTGAACAATGGAACATTTACAAGATCCCGTACCTTGGAGTAAGTCTACTAGTCCGGTGGTTGAAATGATGGAGGTATTAGGAAACAGAAAAGTCACGGAGTCTCCCTCTAATCAATGGCTCTAATCAACATGTAATATTCGATGAATAGTGCAAGATAACTTTATAACTCGCCCCCCAAACACAGCGCCATATGGCACCATTGAATGCCATTTACCAAAGGTGTTGGTAACGGTGACCTGAAATCCCCCCACCCCCAATTTTAGTCAAGTTTTAGCTTCAAGCTGTTTGTGATAAGTGAGATAAAGCACCAGAGTTAGATGGGAGCATCGCCGTGTACCTGGTGATGCGCCGTCGGTCGAGGAAGCTGGGCGAGCCGGCGCGGCGCGGTATCGACAGCGAGCGACTGCGCGTCCGCACGCGACTCACGCTCGATCTACGGTAATCCGCATACACACCCGTCATTGTTCTATCCCGGTATCGCATCGCATGCATTCGTTCCATTTCATTCGAAAGCGCAACATTTATGAATGAACATTTCATTGATCTCGTTTGGGCATGCATTAGTAGATCCGTATTCATGGGTGATATAGCGTTTATTGTATGTATGGTCTCGTTTAGATGTAGCATGCATTAGGTATAATCGATTCCAAAGCGCAGTATTCATCAATGATCATTGCGTTCAATGCATTTGGAATCCAACGCGCGATGAGTGATTTGCAAATCAGTAATAAGCGATTGTATTTTCATTTCAAAGCGCAATTATTGATGAAATTGTTTTATGCATTAGAGTACTCGATGGATATGAATATTTCAAAGCATTATTGAGCGGTCCATTGTTGAGTGACCATTGCATTTCGATAGTCACATTTCATTTGAACATCCATTTAATCGTTGTTATTAGCATCATAGTAAACGCGTTGGTGCCATATTCCATGCATTATATCCATTTCAAAGATTTGCGGTCCGTTTTCAATAGGCATGCATTAGTGTCCATTTTCAAATGGGATCACGAGTTGAATTTGCAGAAAATTAAAACAAGTATTAGTTACTCATTGAACTGTAGCTCACTTAAAATATACATTCTGATACATAAACGAATCAGTGTTTCCCTTGCGAGGATGAATCAATGATCTAGACTGGTAACAGAATGCGTACTATCAACAGGTCTCGCTAGCTAAATTAATTCAATGCAGAACATCCACGAGTGTTGGATGCGTGACCGCAGAGCTAGGATAATTTTATTTCTGTAATACCAGCTTTTTAAATATACAGAAACATTTTTCTACTAATTTGCATTGTTATGCCAATGCTTCTGACTATTTTAATAAGCAAGCGTCAGTGTGATGATAGTACACAATCCGCGTTTCTCTGTCCTACTTCTCTGTACTGAGATTTTTCAGGTTTTAGTTCAGTTTTACATAATGCGCTTTGAGAATCTTCAAAAATATCACCGACGATAATTATATGATTTAGAGATATTACAACAATAAAGGCCGCTTGCATAACGTTCCGTTTAAGTAAACCGGTACTAATTCTAATTAGAATACGGCTCATTTCTACAGTATTCTCATTTTTACACTAAACATGCTTAAGATTTCCTTGCACGATGTGGTTTTTGATGCCATTTACAACCTTTGGCCTTACCATAACTTGAAACCTGGTGAGATGAATGCCAAAAGTCTCCCCCCTCGTAAGAACAAAAAAATTATAGCTGATTAACGTAGTTAGCGCGTCAGAAAAACAAACTCATGTGATGTTTGAGGTATACATGTTATTTTTAACTATAGTCAAGCTTGCATCAATATCAACAGGGTTACTTTTGACAACTCTTTATACTCGGTGCAACTAACGATCACGAATATAAATAATTAAATGGCGTTCAACAGATCAGCCGGTCAAAATGGCGCTAATCACATTTTGGCTTCGCCAAATAGCGGTTATTGGAATAATTATCTTTGACAGTTCAATAATCACGAAGCTTAATTATTGTAGTGCAATTCGCTATCGTAGTTGGTTTCTTATACACATTTAAGGACTCTAAATGCGTTTATAAATCGTTCTGCAAGCCGCCATAAATTGTGTATTCTTTAAACAATTCTAATTTCCAAACATTTTGACAGCACCTGCTACATTTGAAGCTGGTGACAGATGACAGATGTGGCGCGGGACAGCCGTCAAAGAGCATATAATTCATCATTCGCAAACACGAAAATCGTTGTACGGTGTGACATGTGTCGTATAGAATATTATTAGAAAAGACATTCACCTAGACGAGCGGGAAGAGCGCGAGGAGCTTCTAGATGAGCGGGAAGATGAGCGGCTGCTGTACGAGCTCGAGCGACTAGAGCGGGAGCGGCTGAAAGAACGAGCAGATACATGAGGTTTGGTGAACTATACCTGGTTCCTAGCGGCATACAATTAGTCCTATGCAAAGGTCCAATCACATACAGCCAATATCCACTGCAGAACAGAGCCTCTTTCAAAACATGAAGGTCAATCACCATGACAGTTAGATTGATGGTCGGTGAAACAAAACGAAACAGGTTCTAGACTTCCCCCTACCCCTTCGAGGATTCACATCTGATCACTACTGAAACCGTGGATATTTTAAGAACACCTACTTGGGGGTAGAAGTCAGAGATCAAAGATTCACAGAAAGAAACTGCTGTCCTTCATCTGGTGAGATCTTAACCAACTTTTACGAGATCCGCGGTAGGAGTCAGCGAACTGGAGGAGTCTAAGCTGCGACCACCGCAGTTCGCACCGCAGGTCGGATTCAACAGTATTTGTATGAATGCGAAGGCCCCTGACTTTTTTCTCGCCATTAAAACGTTGTAAACTCCATTTCAAATGTTTGTTTAGCAGGAATAATAGGATAGGGATGATCCAGGTTCGTGGTGCCTATAAACTTAAAGACAGTTCTCGGGTAATTGTTTTAGTTTTTTTAAGATATGATCTACTCACCCCGACGAAGAGTATGACCGTGACCTCGACCTCGATGACCTTGACCTTGACTTCGACCTCTTGCCCCGCGACCGCGATCGCGACGAAGATCGCGACGAACTGCGACGAGACAAACTGCGACGTCGCCGACGGGACTTGCGCGATTCTTTATCCGGAACCACTACCGGTACTACATTCACTGGACTTTTAGACTTCTCTTTGGGCGCTTCTGTTGCTGTTTCCTTTGGAGCGGAGCTCGTTAGTTCCGGTTGTAGATTTGAATTTGGTCCGGATGGCCCAGGATTGGTCTCTCCCTCTTCGCATCTAGAAGCCTCCTCCATAGCAGCTCGGGCCATCCGAGCGAGTCTGACTTTCAACACACTGAATTCTCGATTGTCCAGCTCATCCTGCCGCTCCCTGTCTTGCGAAGCCAACCTAAAGTTCACCTCCAGATCCGATTCCCCGTCCGATGAGTTGTTCGAACAGCAGATCATTTGAGGCTTGTAGTCCTTTTTCTTCGGCTGCCAATCGGAAGGCGAGTTGATGTATTTACGTTGATCTTTCTCTGGCATTTTTTCAATGATGTCTTTGTACCGCTCCGGGCTGCGTTGCGCGGGGGAGTACGATAAGCTGGAGGTGCTCCTGCTTCTGCGGTCTTGAGATTCCTTGTTTTTCTCCTTAGACGGCGACCGTTTTGGGGACTTTTTGGGTGATTCGCTTTTCTTGCTCTTTGGGGATCTGCTAGATGATCGACGTCGTTTTTTATCTGGAGTTGGTGACCGTTTGCGAGGGCTGTCTATGTCTGACCGTTTGCGTTTACGACCTTCTGGGGATGGCGACCTGTCGTCGCGATTGCGGTTGGTAGACCTTGAACTGGGTCTTTGTTCTTCGGATCTGCGCTCCTGAAGTTTTGTTTCAGCGGTTTTGATTCGCTTTTGTCTTTCGTCCGGGGTCGGGGATCTATTTTTAGACCTCCGATCTTCTTTTTGTCTCTCATTGGATGGAGATCTTCTCTCGCGATGATTTCTTTTTAACTCGTTCGGCGATTGAGAGTTTTTTGACTGGCGATTATTGGCTTCGGCTGCTTTGAGCCTTTTCATTCTGTTATCAGGTGACGGCGATCTATCTTTGGATTTGCTATGTCTCTCTTCTGATCTATTCCGCCTCCGTTCTGGCGTTGGAGACTTTTTTCTTTCTCTATCGTTCTCTGTAGAGTTCTTCCGTCTCTGTCTATCGTCAGGGGTAGGGGATCTCTTTCGTCGATGGATTTCCTCTGGAGTTGGAGATCGTTTCCTGTCACGGTTTTCTTTGCGAGTGTCTGGTGAAGTAGGCTTTCCTTTTCCTCTTCTGTCAATAGATCTGCTTCTTTGAACTCCGGGTGAAGGCGATCTGTTTTTTGGCTTGTCGTTCCTGACCGTGGATTTGATGCGTCTCTGTCTGTCATCGGCCGATGGGGATCGCTTTCGTCGGTCATCGCTTTCCGCTGATCTCTTGCGTCGTCTCTCATCGGGAGATGGAGACCTTTTTCTTCTATCGTCTTGCGATTTGTATTTATCCAGTTTGTTATTTCTCGGCGGTGACTCTTTGCGTCTCTCGTTGGATGGGCTCTGTCGCCTGCGCTCCTTGGGTAGAGATACGCTGCGTTCCTTGTAGTATCGAGGCGGGGCTATATCTTTTCGTCTCGGGGATTCTGGTTCCGATTCAGACGGCGATCGTCGTTGTTCCCTAGACTTCTTGTATTCCTTCTCCTTGCGAGGTTCCTTTTCTCTGTACGCTTTGGCCGTGGACCGTTCAATGTAGTCTATGGAGGAGTGCCGTTCGTTTGAAGGGCTTCGCTTGCGGCGTCTGTCGTCATCATTGCGCCTTGGTTCATCGTAGCGATCATTTTTGTTGTTCCTCTCATGTCTGTAATCTCTCCCGTAATCTCTGGCGTCTTTTTCCGGTCTCCTGTTTTTGTCGGGAGACTCGCTTCGTCTGTTTCTTTTAGGGCTTTCTTTTCTTGAATCTTTGTAGTACTCGTTCCTAGGTTGGGAGGGACTTCGTCGTTTTCTCTCTGGCGAGGCGCTGGCTTCTCTGTCTTTTTTGCGTCTGTCCGGTTTTTTAGGCGGTGGTTCGGTGTCGGATTGAGAGTAAGAGCGTCTGCCGCGTTTTTCGTTTCTGTCTGGTTCCGAGCGTCGCTTATCGGATCTGTCTGGCTCCGGGGAGGGTTCCCGCGGCTCTCGCCTCTTGTTTTCAATCTTGGTGATGTAGGATCGTTGGCGGTATTCGGGGGAGGAGTCCCGTTCGTCGGTCGGGGAGCGGTCGCGCCTCCTGGACTCGTGTTGACGGTCATTTTTGTCTCTTCTGTCGTCGTTGTATTTATCTATTTGTTTGTCGTATTTGTCCTGTTTGTGGAGTTCCTCACGGCCGCGATCTGGCTTTCTGACTTCGGCTTCATTGTATCTCTCGTTGGTGCGTTCTCTTTGCTTGTCCTTTGTTATTTTCACTGGAGAACTGAAAATGAGAATAATATTATTATTTTTGGATTTTATGATGTGAAATTGATATCTGATAGTAAAGTTAGATCGTTACCTCTCGAGGCTCGAGGGTCCGCTGCTGCCGCGGCGTCTTGAGCTCGATTTTTTCTGTCAAATCCAACCAAAAGCATGAACGTAACATCCCAACAAAACGTACACATAACACCAGTGCCAATACAAAATAACTATAGTGGTTATTGCAACTAAAATGTTTACTGTTCCTGAAACTCTTCAAAATCTCATTCAAACGATCATGAGGAGCCTCAGGTGAATATAGAAAATAAATCACGTTTACATCATGCATTCTAACAAGGAGTCAGTAAATAAAGAGGCGTCAACATAATACAAAAAATATATAAAAATAAAATTATAGTCAAAAGCTATCCGAAAGCGAAACATAAATACACCGAAGAATGTTATTGTATTGATCCACAACATTCTCTATAAAACAAAACATAGATAATGGGGTTTGGAAAACCATAATTGAATTCTGTTGGCACAAGTGTTCATCTTATACTATGTTAGTATCACATAACGATCATAATTACATAAATACAATACACAAAATCAAGTAATATGTAATATTGTAAAACACGTAGGGGGACGTACCTTAGTTAACAAACGGTGGTGGTATAGTACCATATATATGGTGCATCCTTAATTAGTTTTGGGTAAATCAGAAGAGGGAGAATTTTATGGATTAGTTATATTTCAACATAAAGTTCAGTCACACTGATGTATGAACGTGCTATAGAAAAACGTGACAACTTCATAACATTTTATATTAGAATGAATGTAAAAACAGATATATCATTCACGTTTGTCCAAAACACGTGCGACAGTAAAAGCTTCGGCATCAAACAATATAAAACCACCATCTGTTGTAAGGAATAAATAACACCATGCAATCGAATGCGCTCATACATGCGATAGCGTATATACTACCAAAACGCTCATCGAATTTCAAGATTGCTCAATCACAATTGAATTTATATTTGCGTACCTCAATTGGGTGCTGACATGTACGAATATCAAATCTCTTATATTAATATCTCGATAATAAACATCGACAGGTTCGAAGATCAATATAGACATTCTAATAGAAAACAAGGACATTAACAAGGTCACGGAGTACCTTTGACTATTACTACAGGACCTTTTCAAGGCGCGCTGTAACGGAGAAGTTAAAAAACTGTTTAGAGCGTCTTGTTACTTTTTCCTTGGACCGTGTTTGAGAATTGTTATTGATCGATCGACATAGGTTCAAAGAACCTTGCAAAAACAACGTGAAACGTTCATACGATTAGGGCTTTGATAATAGGTACGGAACGCTTGCACGAGCGCTGCCTAAAGGCCCCACAAAGCTCCCAGTTACCCACGTAACATCCAGTTAGTAGGGCGCAATACCATGTTACCGTAACCTAACAATGTTTCAGTGTTATTGTTCAGTGATATACTTACAGTATACGTTATTTCTTCAGATAAAGATGGCTATCCTATGAAATGATGCACAGTTAAACAGATAATTTTTTACTCGCTATACTTGTTTTTATTTACAAGGAAAATAATATAATAAGGAACATCGGAATTGCCCCGTTGACGATTGTCTTCAGCTATAAAATGAAGCGAGTTTCTAGAGGTAACGGCGAACTGATCACTACATTGGTATCGTATCTGTACACAAGAATTATACTATTTGCCAAGTAGCTGTCATTCAAACATATGAAACAGTTCCATAGAAAATTAAAAAAAACATGCAACTCTGTTCTTGAAGAGGCTTTGTCCAGCAAAGGACATAAAAGGGCCGTTGATAAAAATAATTAGAACAGATATTTGATCTTCAACTGATGTCAAAAACAGGAAGTAACTTTAGACTTTAGGATAGATTGCCTAATTGCCTGCTATTTGACAACTCCTTGATCTTTCTCGTATACAGATACCGGTATAAAAGTAGCAGACATGAAGGGGCCATAAATAAAGAGTAAAATAAAACTGTATGGAGTCATTCTGAACGCTGGGTACTGATGTCACAAAACTGTATAAAAAAGTAAGCAAACGCTACCCAGCTAAACGCAGTATGCAGTCTTCAGGACGTGTATGTATCCCAGAAAAGGTATGTGTTGACACTACAGCCCCCAAAACCCAAACACAAGTTAGACCTTGTAATGCAAAGAGTATGTTTCATTCTCGAGACAAAACATTAAAATATTTATGCTTCAAAATTGTTATTGACGGGTTGTATGAGAGAAGACTTTTGGTATACATCACAATAATACATATTCTTTGCATAGAATCACTGTATCCTCGAGTAATCATTGCTACAGACATGGATGTGTGTTGTGTAAATACCTTTTTCTTTTTTTTCTGACGCTCGTCGTCGGTGCTGGCCGAATCGCTGTCGTGGTCCGAGGAGCTTGAACTATCAGAGTCCACGGATTTGGAACGCTTTTTCTTCCTGGATTCTTTCCTAGGAAAGGATGAAGAGTGTGAGTTGTTTTGGTTGCCAGTTTCGTTGCTCGTAGTTTTTATTATTTTTATTCTACGACGGGGAAGCGCTTGGCTTTCATCTCAACTCAAAATCAACTGGTAACAAGTTGAGATAAGGCCGAAGGTGGAGGCGCACGTCAAACGGTATCTACAACTAACTGAGGAACTGGCTATCTTGGACGGATCTGGCCTCTTAATGCCGGAACACAACAATTTTCAGAATTGTTTTAGGCGACAGAATTAGGTAACAATTATGTACTCCCCCTGGGGATCGAACCCGGGACCAATGGATCTGAAATCGATGGGTTGAACCACTAGACCACAGAGGCGGTTAATGCAAATTGCAGATGGTTTGGCACATACAAAAAAAAAACATTTGTAAAGTCTGGTAGCGGTTACGCAGAATTCTTTTTTCATTTGAAGTCAAAATAAGTTTGATTTCGTACATACATGTCAATCTTAAATTTTGAATTACTAACTTACTTCTTTATATAATGTGAGGGGCAATTAATAAATATAATACAAAATAAAGTAACACTGGAAACACTTTGATAACATAATAAAAATGGTTATGCATTTCTTGTTTTTTTTTTTATTTTTTTTACTTGTTACAGATATTTTAAACCTGTTCAAGATTCATTAAGACTCATTAATCCGAACGTATAGCTCTCTTTAGAGATAAATAAATTATTTTGATTCGAAAAACGGGTATGACGGATATGTATCGCGTATTTGTTTTACCTTTATTTACAAAATTGGGATAAATAAAGGTAAAATCAAAATAATGAGTCTAATAGCGAAAGTAAAAAAAAGAGATAAATTAAGATATTTTATGTTTCACGTTACAAGTAGGTACTTGATATTGAAATCAATGCAGGCGTGAACAATCGCCGTACAATCGTTACAAATAAATTTTACAGCGACATGATTTACGGAGTAGTATGAATTATCTGACATATTTACAAGTCATACATATAATCACAGTATTTTTATTGCTACAAAAACAAATCGTTTTATGACATGTTTGCATTACTGTACCTATGAATTAGATGCCAGATCAACCTTTTTTCGCTGAAAAACAAATTTATATTAATGAAAATATTCGATTGTGATTGAAATTAAATAAACGCGAACAAAAACATAAACTTGCCTTTTAGACAGACGAAGTGTAACCTGTCTGGGTATAAAATAAACAGATTCTTTGAGAAAAGGGTACTCCAAATTATACGATTAACGTAAAAGTGTATGAAATTGTGGACACTTACTTCTCTTTCTTATTCTTCTTAGACTTTTTCTTCTTCAGTTTCTTTGAATCTGGTGAAGTGCTGTAACAAACATACGAACAAAATAAGCATTCGAGTTCAGAAAAAAGCTAATTACAAACCAACCAATAAGGCAACAACAAAAATATATCTAATTCAAAGTGAAGCAGCCATTTGCGTAACCCGAAGCTGACCGAGACTTTTCGAGAAGAACCGAAACTGAAATCCATGCACGATAATGCAATTCGAAAGTAGTATTCTTGTATCATTGGTCACACGGGGTAGGTGTAATCTATCGCTGGCTTTTGCTAGCGGTTAGGGGTGAATTAATTATCACAACACTGGCTAGCAACTACCCTTCTGCCAAGTCAGGCGCTTTGCTATGGTCCTACGGTGCGCAGGAGAGCCAGTGCCTTCTGGGCAAGCTCGCTCCATCGCAGTCCTCATACTTGCTTTGGCCTACCCAGAGGTCAAGAAAAATGAGCGTGGTGAACGTGCAAAATGCGAGCAGAGGTCAGCCTTAGAAGATATGGATGGATTGTTAAAAGATAACACTGGTATGAAAGGCGTGGAGGCAGAGTTGACGGCAGGAGTGAGTGGAAGAAGAGAATATTATGTTATAACGACAACCCCACTCGGCGTGGGATAAGGGCAGGAGACTGATGATTACTATCATCATTTTGTTGGTGATGTACGACGGGGAAGCGCTTGGCCTTCATCTCACCTGGTTACAAGTTGAGATAAGGCCGAAGGTGGAGGCGCACTTCACCCGGAATCCTCAACAAACTGAGGGACTGGCTATCTTACCTCTAAATGCCGGAACGCAACAATTTTTTTTTAAAGATTTGTTATTATGGGTAAGATGTTGGTAGCTAGCCAGGCGGACTTAAACAAAATCCTACCACCAACCAAACCAAGCACAATATATTGTACTCCCCATAGGGATCGAACCCGAATGAATTATTTAAGTCCGCCTGGCTAGCTGCCACCATTCCACCTAAGGCTGTCGCCATAGCAACAATCCTAAATTATAGGCCTTATCATAACCTGACACCAGGTAAGATGAAGGCCAAGCGCCAAGCGCACTACACCCGGAATCATCAACAGCCTGCAGAACTAGCTATCTTACCTTCAAATGCCGGGACACAACAAGTGTAACACTAGAAATAAAAATAAACTTGATACACCTAGGTTTCGTTTAGAAAAAGTTAATAATCAAATCTAAGGAGAATGAGCACGATTCTATAATAAGCTTCCTCAAAGCGCCACCAAACATTTTTAAAAGAAAATTTTATTTTAAGACTAGAAATTTTATAATTTAATAGAATTGTCTAATAAAAAGAGCTGTTTTCTCCTTGTGTGCTAGTCGCGATTCTGAAGATAGATTTGACAATTCAAAATGATCCTAAAAAAACTTGAATTTGAAAAAAAAACAATTTGAATTTGTGTACTGACCTCCGCTTCTTTTTCTTCTTAGCAGCGTGTTCCCGCTCGCGGCTAGGCGTCCTGACTAGGGGATACTTGGCAGCCTGGTCACGGGCTCGCCTTTCCGGATCCAAGCTGGTCCCTTCCACGAACTCTGGCGCGATGTTGAACGCGTTGCGAAGCCGAGCATTCTTCTCCTGCTGAGCTTCCGCGACCGCGTGGGTTTCGCGAACGCTGGTGACGACCGGGCCAGTTAGTTATACGTAGCCGCGTAGCAGGGAATTTGAGAATCAATACGTACAGGTACGTTATCGAGAAGCTGGGTTTATCGCCTTGTAGTGAAAAATCGATCCAGCATCACCGATTATGAAGCTGCTTGCATGCTTGTGAAGCAAAATCATGAATGGCGGATGTGAAAGAGCGATTTCATTGAACATCTTGTACGAATCATTACTAGTTTTAAAGCATTACAGCTGTAACGTGCACAGACACACTTGTGATTCACGCGTGGATAGTTTACCTTCAATGCAATCTGATGACCTACATATGAAGCTAGAAACAACGCTGACAAATATTTACCTGAATGGCACCTAAGTGCGCTAAAAGGGGGAACATTAAAACAATTTAGCAAACTGTCGGTTATCTCCACGTTCTCGTTACATAATACAAGCTATTCTATAAAGTAAGGTAGTAAGTAAGTGTTAATATCCAATTAGTGCGCTCGGAAACATTTCAATTAAACTGGCCGGCAGCCATGGATGACGAGCGACCCTTTACTAGGGGAATAGGATAAGTAGAGACGGGCGAATCGATACATTGTATCGAACTAGAGGTTGAACACACCTTATGACCGACCGCATAGACTTGCTCTCCTCATTGGAGAGACAGACCTGCAAGTTATCGTTATATCGATCTGCGGAACAGTTGCATCGACAACAGCAGGAGTTCCTGAGCCCTTCGATGATCGTTCGCAACGCTGGCTCTAGATCAGCTATATTTGCGGAGCCCTGAGGCATGGCTGCAGGGGCGGGGAGCGCGGGTGTGTCGGGGTTGGGTTCGAGCGAGGAAGCGCGTGGCCTTCTATGCGAGCCCGCGACCACGGCTTGGAATGTACCGCGCCAGAGCCTCTCGAACACTATTCTATTGTTTAACTCGCGACGCGGCGCCCTGCCTCTTTGCATCTTAACCTAACTTATCCTAATGGAAGACTTATTTACTTATAAATAATGCGGTGAGACCGCTGGAAGACTTTTGTGATTTTGGGTAGGCGACTACATGGTAGAGTGGCCGGCTACGGGCCGGCGGCGCTACTGACGCGCAGCAGGAAACGAGAGGCGCGCGCAGCCTCCCTGCGCAAACAACGGATCTCCGCCCCGACGCAAATCTCTCGCCACAAAGGGACCGTCGCGTCGCCCCCACTTCGTTTGCACAAATAATGAGCTCTACGGGAAAAATAAATTCGCAGAGCTTTCGTTGACTAATGAATTGTTGCCTTTATATTATATCTTTTAAAACGATGTTCGAAATAGATTTCGATCAAATACACAGACAGACACTATAATGAATTTCTAAGAAGTTGTTCCGATTCCGAACGTATTTTCCTTTATATTATTTTAAGGTTTAGGATTGGGATAAATATTGACTATCGTCCCATAGGACATTAATTCAAACAGCGCCATCTATCCCTTAAACAATAAAAGCTTGTAATATTGGACTAGATTACGGATACAATACTTGCATACTTTTTTTTTGTAAATTATACATAAACACCGAACCACAGAACAAACATCTACCTGTATTCATAACGCAAAAAGATGCCCTGGGTGGGAATTGAACCCACAACCTATAGCGCAGATGGCAGAGCAACTAACAATTGATCTGAGAGGATTGTTAACAAACATAACATGATTTCCTAAGTAGATCGCTTGTGTAAATATTTGCCAAAGCAAAATACTCCTTTTCTATGAGAAAGCGAATTACGAATCACAGCTGGTGGTTTAAAAAACCAAAGACTGAAAAAATTTATTAATAAAAGTTAATAATGAATCATTCTAAATTAAATCTACGCGATACAACTACGTCCAATCGATGTAAAAATGTAAATGTAAATTGGATCTGCAATCTTTTTCCCACATTACAAGCTTTGCTGAGTATGGGGTTAGGTGGCAATTATGTTTGTTGTGTTTAGAGGTTTTACTGTGTTTTTACAAAAAAAGAGCCCGTATTCAATCCGTAATCTAGTTCTCATATTACAAGCTATGCTTATTTTGGGGCTAGAAAAAGAGATCTACGAACAGTTATTGTATTACTTCTGTTTTCTGTTCTGCTAATATGATAATCATGTTTGGTATATTATTGTGTCATCATAATTATTGTACTTGATTTAGTAAAGACATTGACAATATAGTCACTATTCACGATTATTATGAATCAACAAACCATATCGGGCAAGGTCAAAAAACTAGGTGTAATCAAATAGGCTATTACGTTTATTTGCACGAGAGCCTTTCACGCGACATAAGCCCATGCATTCACGCCAATGTTCGTGTTGTGTTGATCCTGGCATAGCAGCCAGGGATAAGTGCCAATCCAAACTAAGCAGCTATATTTACTCGCAAATATTTCATCGGTGTTATGCGTTGTTTATTAATTTGGTTGATGATAATATCTTGGAAGGACGTCGTATGATTTAGGCTCTTTTTTGCATGATATGGGTAAGTTCATGACCTCAAAACTTGCACAGGCACTTTCACACGCAAGGATGTCTGCGATAGGGCGAGCTTACCCAGAGGACATGGCGAAGGAACTGCTTGGCGGTGGACTTCGCCAGGAGGCAGGTCGCTACACAGGTCTACCACGAGGTAGCCCCACTCCGGCTCATTTTGTACTACACACAATCCGATCAATTTGTGCAATCAATAAAGCGATAAGCGCCTACCTGGCAAAAGATTCATACAGAAATATTGCGCACTTCATAGCGCTTATGTTACAGTAAATCAGAAACCTTGATGATGGCTTTGATTTCTGTGGGTCCCATCCTGGCATGCAATTCTTCCGTGCCAAACGATCGTGAAGTTGCTATCTTTATTTGCAATCTGCCCGAGGTGCGGCTATAGGCTCAGCCCCCGACCGCACCCGATTTTAATTATCAATTAACCTATTTTGTTCCATTCATCATGCAAGCGTGATTAGCTCTGACAGTTCACGGTAACATAATTTGCTGATTTGTTAACGAATTTCAGGAATAGCAAAAATGTATCGTCTTAAATTAATTAGGAGTCTTGTTTTAAAACAGGATACTAGAGGTATGATAGTAGGAATTATAAGTAACAAGTGCCGTAACAAAAAGCCCTGCCTCATTCCGTGAGATTTTATTCAAATCCTTTCTTAGTGCCTTTGCACTTACAAAAGGGAGCTACCAATTATTTTTTTTTGGAAGTTTCAAATATAATACCTGCCTATGGTTTGGGCTGTGGGTTTATTGTCTATCCGTCTGTCAGTCAGTCAGCTTCACGACGATTTAATATATTCAAATCAAACTTCCTCAGTCAAAGCCACACGACGAAAACCTCTTTGATACATGAAAAAGTTTAAAGACAAAGCAATTTCGAACAACAATGTGTATTCACGATATCGTGTTTCCCTGCTTTACTGAAACGGCCTTGCAAAAGCCATAATCCTTGAAGTTATTCCATAACTTGGCAAAGCTATTCCATAACTTGAATAATCTAGCTGTATTTGAATACGAATATAAGGGATTCATATTAATAGGATATTAAATTCTCAACATACATAATGTGGATTGACGTGACCTAAATGATTTTATTTAATATTTTGAATCACGCCTCTGTGGTCTAGTGGTTCGGCAAACGGTGTCAGATACAGAGGTCCCGGGTTCGATGGTTTGGTTGGTGGTAGGACTTTGTTTAATTCCACCTGGCTAGCTACCACCATCTTACCTAAGTCTGTCGCCATAACAGCAATTATGTATTGTTGTGTTCCGGCATTTAGAGGTAAGATAGCCCGTTCCTCAAACTGTTGAGAATCCAGGGAGAAGTGAGATTCCACCATCAGCCTTATCATAACTTGAGACCAGGTAGGAACCTAGTTTTCGTGTACATACCTCATTATTCGAATTCGAACATAATTCTCACTATTAGAATAGTTATTATTTTTTTACAGTGTTACACCTGGCTAATTATTGTAGCTACGTGACTCAAAATAGCGCAAGTTTAACCTTGGTGGTTTTTTAGTTGCTATTTTTAATTTTATATCGTATATTTTTGTGTGGAAATGGTAAAAAAAGGTGAGATGAAGGCCAGACGCTTCTCCGACGGGGAAAGTAACTAGTAAGTTTTAACCGCCTTTGTGGTCTAGTGGTTCAACCCACCGATTTCAGATCCAGAGATACCGGGTTCGATCCCCATGGTGAGTACCTACAGTATATTGTGCTTGGTTTGGTTGGTGGTAGGAATTTGTTAAAGTCCGCCTGGCTACCTACCACCATCTTACCAAATTATATCGCCATAATAACAATTCTTAAAAAAAAATGTTGTGTTTCGGCATTCAGAGGTAAGATAACCAGTTCCTCACTTTGTTGAGATTCCGGGTGAAGTGCGCCTCCATCTTCGGCCTTATCTCAACTTGTTACCAAGTGAGATGAATGCCAAGCGCTTCCTCGTCGTACAATAAAAAAAAAAAGTACAAGTAAAGTTATATTATTTCTATAAAAATTTCATGAGCGACAAGTACATCAGTATGATAATTATATTATCACTGAAACATCACATCTTCCTGCCCTTTATCCCATTTAGATATTGATTTTGAACATGTCTACTTCCTCCATTCCTCTCTATCAAACGTCATCTCATAATACTCTACTTTCTTGTCCATATCACCTGTCACACAATCCATCCAATCACTTCTTCGGTCTTCCTTTACCATTCAATCCAACAACACTCATGACTTTCATCCCCATCACATGATCATACCTGTAGAACATAATAACCTACTATTGAACTTTTCAGTCACTGGCGCCATTTTACATTTCTTGTAACAACACAGAATAGTAAAAACTGTTTTTGTCTACATAATTATTATTACAAGTATAATACAAAAAAATACTCTCCTGAGGAGGGTAAGGAAATCTAATTTGCTAAGCACTTTTAATTAATAATATCAAAGTAAAAGGGGTAATGAACTGACAAACCTGATGTTGTTTGACATGTTTCCTCCCTTTTCAATAAGTACAAAGGACGCGGTCATATCGAGGGGTGAAACGACATTAAACTCAACCCCCCTACCAAGGGGTGGTTGCTATGTCATGCATGCGATCGATATGCAGTGCCCCTCTACCAGGCAACTTAAAAACGTGACCTTTCAACGGCAAAGCGTACAGTGCCGGGTAGGATTGTAAATGTTTACTAAATGCAGTATGGATCACGCAACGGTTGATATTTTTAGTACATTGCGTGATTGAGTAATACTTATTGGGTCAAAGCTTTACGTGCGCCGATTTTACGATTTTACGATCGGGGAAAGATTAAATCACAAATTTTACATAGAAAGAGAAAGATTATAAAGCAAGATTGCTTGCAATGCAGCGCTTAGTGCGGCAACACTTCAGCCGAGGGCTTGTCAACTTAGCAGTAAGACCTTCTTCCTGAAAGATCCCTCGTGTAGAGGCGAAACACGTGTCGATATGTTTTTTTTTCTAAGGATTTTAGCGGATTTGTTACTAAACATTTTTTCATATTTAAACGGCTCTTCGCAAAGTGATGCCTGATAAAATAAGCTACTATATGAATATCATAAATAATAATATAGCATAAATAATCGTCGTGTTAGCTGACAATCAACGCATAGTCCAAAATGAGATCCTAGAGACTTGACATTTTTAAGATGGCTATCGTTGTGTAGGGCACACATAAAAGGATGTGATGAATCGAGGCGTTTCACTAATACATTACGAAACTCTGTTATACGAGTGTAAGGCTGTATAATGAGTGTAAGGATGGTTCAAATGGCCGCAAACCTCTCGAGATAGACAGGCTGTTCACTCAGTCAGGATTTAAAAATAGAAACGTCAAAAACTCACGTTCTCCTTCGCTATTGTAAGTAATACAGGCAGATTTACGGTTTATCACTGTCTAAAATTACCTGGATACTAAAAGTCCTGATGTTGAAAGCTTTTTTATTCTACGACGGGGCAGCGCTTGGCCTTTCTTTTATTTATTTTATTATAACTTATATCAAATCATTCGGGTGAGTACTGTTAACCTCATAGCTCAGTTGGTAGTAACTCTGCCTTCTGCGCTGTAGGTTGTGGGTTCGATTCCCACCCAGGGCAAACATTTGTGTGATGATGAATATAGATGTTTGTTCTGTTTGGGTGTTGCATTGTATGATAAGTATGTATTCACAAAAAAAAGTATTTAAGTATTCTATCCGTAATCTAGTTCCCATATTACAAGCTATGCTTAGTTTGGGGCTAGATGGCGCTGTGTGAAACGAATGTCCTGTAATTTTTTAATTTTTTTAATCACTGTTTCCTGGGGCACAGCTCACGCTAATCCAGGAAGCAGGGCCCCACTATTAGTGTAATAATATGGCTTATAAAATGTATGAATCACGAATTATGAATTACTTCACCCAAAATGAGCTGGATTAGATTTATTTTTATGAGACGTGAGTATGACTACGAACAAATCAACTGAGAATCACTTACAGGGGCGACTTAAGAAGCTACTTTTACCTTTACTGCGATGACACCGCCTGCAAAGCGTGCGAGATCATTGTATAACCTTTGGAAAGGCTTTGTAGGAGGCTCTGTCCAACAGTGGGGGCATAGAACTAGAACTAAGGGGTAGTTGGTGTGATACGTGTAGTTTAAAGGTGTTTGCCCAGCAGTTGGATAAAAAACCAACGATAGATCATTTTTTTTTATTATATCGATATTATGGATATTTAAGGGCCGATACTACAACTCAGATTAGCAACTCGACGCAACTTTACTCTTGTTTCGAACTAACATACAGTTATAATAAAGATGATATTGCTGTGCGCTCAGCCATGGACCAGTGGTCAGACTCCGTGCGAATTTATACGATTTATTTTTTACTGTAAAACAAATATTATGTTTGAAAATCTAAAACGCAGAGCATCTGCTATATACTGTGTTTATTTACTGTACAACGTTCCAAGGCCTAATTGGTGTATTTATGAAGGGCGATCATTTTTGGTACAAATTAGAGTTTTTTTTTTTTTTTTTTGGTAACCGTGTTCTCTCCACACTCGTGCTCTAGCCTCAATCGTGAACTATATATAACATATGTAATTCCAAAATTATATGCTGCAGTATTGTGAGAGATACGATTGCTGAAATCTAAGCCATTTCTGGTATCATCGACTCAAACATCCAGTGGAAATTTAGCAAATCCTTCCTTTGTGCACCCCTACCCCAAACAACAAATGGCATTTTAGATTAAAGTGGATATTTCATTGAAGCTCCATGAATGAAAGGTACCTACTAGGGAACGCCCTGGATTCCGTTCCCGTTATCTATAAATATTACAGGACATTAATTGCACCCAGCGCCATGTAGTCCCAAACTAAGTAAAGCTAGTAATATGGGAACTAGATTACGGAAATAATTATTACTTATTTTTTTTAAAAACATACTTATCAGTAATTATACAATACAACATGCAAACACAGAACAAACATCTATATTTATCACACAAATGTTTGTCCCGGGTGGGAATCAAACTCACAACCTCCAGCGCAGAAGGCAGAGCTACTTCCAACTGAGCTATGAGGCTTACTTCTCTCTATGATTTGACAAAAGTTATAAAATCGTTCAAAGCCATTATTTTTATAAAATAATATGTCCCTTAATAACATAAGGAAAACCTAAATCGAATAAAACCTATTATTCATGACCTATATTCGTTAAATGCCACCTATGGGATTATTATATTATATAATAAGCGAGTAGGTATAAACAACATGGTAGGAGTATAATTAATTATACAGGTGAGTTCACAAGTCAAGTATCTATCCTTGGTAGGCTTGATAGATATCTACATTAATTTTGGGCGGTTGACTTAGTAGGTCTTACTTCTGTTAGAAGTAGTAAAGTAGTTTTTTTATTGTATGACAGGGAGGTGCTTGGCCTTCATCTTATCTGATTTTCAAGTTATAATAAGGCCGAAGGTGGAAGCGCACTTCATCCGATGATCCTCAACAAACTGAAGAATTAAGAAGAATCTGGCTATCTAACCACTAAAAATCGGAACACAACAATTTAGAATTGTTGTTATGGCGAGAATCAGGTAAGATGGTGGTAGCTAGCCAGGTGGACTTAAACAAAGTCGTACCCCCAAACAATCCAAACACAATATTGTACTCCCCCTGGGGATCGAACCCGAGCCCTCTGGATCAGAACCACTAGACCACATAGGCGGTTAAAATACAGGTATACAGACAGACATATTTTATTTTCCGAAGCACCCATAAAGCCTAGTACGCGATAAGACTTCTCGTTAGTCGCCGCGATGTAATTTCACGCGCATAATTAAACCGTCAAAATGAATTAAAACCAAGCAGGTAGTATAACTGACATTTGAAAGTGATTTGACATGAAATAAATGTTGTGTGTATTCTTTTCAGGTCACACTTGACTGAGTTGAAGTTGACTAGTTAAAAGCTGACAAATTGTAAACATCATGGTTATACAAAAACACGACCTTCAATGGTATTACTGCCAATATGTATTTAGAATCGGTATATAGATTCAAAGCAGGTGAGATCTTGGGAAGGCCAAGAGCTTACTCGTCGTACAATAAAAAAAAATGATTTTTTTGGGTGACAAGGTTGGAAAAGAAATGAGTATTTATGGAATTTTAAAGTGGTGCCAGTTGTAGAACAGACAAGGAGTGCAAGGTTTGCATGGTATGAGTATGTAATGAGGAGGATAGTAATTTGAACAAAAGGGTAATGAATATAAGCGTTCCACGCTTATATGTCGTACAATTAAAAAAAGTTATTATATTACAACTAATATAGTCAGAAAGTCATTCATAAATTTTCACTTTAAACATATTACATGAACTTACAATGTTATGTCATTAAGTTGTTTACAGTAGTGCTGCGACAGTTTAAAATTATCGAGTTTCCAAATAATCGGTAAAATATTGAAATAATTTAATTAATCGAACCCACTTTTTGTCGGAAATTCAGTGAGATAGTTTTGTGTAGTGCGCGAGTGATCAAAATTTAGTTCAGTAGTTCTTCGAATTACTTGTCAATATAATTTTATTCAGGTAGTTGCCCCGAACTGAGATCACGTGATCTCTGGTTTGTAACGGAGATTAATTCTCAAATAGAACGTAATTAACAAACGATAAAAGTGTGCTTTCAATATACCTTTCTCACTTTACTTAAGCACTTTTTCTCGAACTCTCTTTATTCAACTGAGTGCTCGAGGTTCTCTTGTTGCTAACGTAATGTAATATCCTTTCTAACATAAAATGATGTCGTTTTGAAAAGGGAGAAATTGTATTTCTTTTTATTTGGTATCTCAAAAACTACCCCACTTTTTTAAATCCCCCGCCACAATCAAAATCTATTTACGTTATCTCTATTCACTTTAAATTTCATGAAAATCGGATAATCTGTTCGAGAATTCGCCGTCACAAACATTGCCACATACATACATACATACAGTGCAGGATTTCCCAATTATCTTTGTCATGGCATGGCATTTGTCTTTCGAAATCAATCGCTTTTACCGAATCGGATATTTTCGATGGCGATTATTTGGTTCACATCCCCACCACACGCTGATCTGACAGCTGAGCTGACCTGTCTAAGTGTATTAAATAGATACACTTAGACAGGTCAGCTCAGCTGTCAATAAATTTTATTAGATTTGATGGACTATAGATTCCTACATCAAAACAAAATAATTAGGCTAGGCGCTAAAATAAAAACAAAGAATACGTATGTACCTATAGTACAGCACTTATTATTGTGAACAAAGTTACCAATTAATTTAAATTTAATGTCGATAAAAAAATTTAAATTCTTTGTCAGGTGGTAGCTAAAATAGAAGGATTTGTTTAAATATTGTGTTAGGTGCTGCAAAACATCTGTTAATATCATCGACTGAGTATAGTTACAACATTTATTTGAACGTGACGCACACTACAGGTTAATTTGATTAAAGATCTGAAACCATTTATTTTTATTTGAAATGGTTAAGCTCTTGACCTAGAGAGCTCGAGACTCGTCTGGGCAATACTTCGTTCTGATAATGTCCAAAAAAGTCTCGCGATCAAGAGTGGACCTTAACGGGTCCTACTACAAGCGATTCCCATTCAATCAGAACCGTTCCCAGGGTAGAGCACTGGGGATAGATCCACCTACCCCAAAGCACTAAGACATTAGACAATAGCCATAAGTACTAAGAGAACTGGACCTGCGGAATTCATAGCAACTAGGCTGCTAGCGGTCTGTCATCTGTCATTAATAAACAAAAAATGTTGGTCATCGCAATATAAAAAAACAAAAATAGTTGTATATTTTGTCACGCAATGTTAAAAGATAGCAACATATATAATAACAAATAGCAACACTCACTTAATAAGTGAGAACTTAAAATGCAAAGTGAGCATTCGTTACCTTAACAGACGTAACTGGATAATCCTCCGGTGCGTTTTGGTGGAGTTTTAGGTAAGACACATTCGTGCAGGTGAGGGCGTAAGTCCATTATTTTTTTGATGTAAGGTCATCGCCGTCTAGCCTGCTAGAGGTCTGTCAACAGCTTTCTGACCAAAAAATGTTGGTCATCGCCGTCTGTCAATCCTCTCCTGACTTCTTTTTTTTATTGTACGACGGGGAAGCGCTTGGCCTTCATCTCACCTGGTAACAAGTTGAGATAAGGCCGAAGGTGGTAGCGCACTTCACCCGGAATCCTTAACAAACTGAGGAACTGGCTATCTTACCTCTAAATGCCGGAACACAACAATTTTAGAATTGTTGCTATGGCGACAGAGTGAGGTAAGATGTGGTAGCTAGCCAGGCGGACTCAAACAAAGTCCTGCCACCAACCAAACCAAGCACAATATATTGTTCTTCCCATGGGGATTGAACCCGGGACCTCTGGATCTGAAATCGGTGGGTTGAACCCAGATAATCTGTATTTGACCTATTTTTGTATCCTATTTACTCGGTGGCTCTAAGGACCAAACTGTGACATGACAATAAAATACATAAAGTAAACTTTACTTCTCTGTCTGTAAATTTTACAGGATACGATCGATCATAATGGCTTTCAGTCGTTTAAATAGCTAGGTCGACTTTCACAGACCCTACCAGTGTTGTGAATATGAGCACTCAGCCGTAACCGCCAGCAAAAGCAAGCGACTCCTTTACCTGAGTAGATCACTAGGTGGTAATCACGCCTACCACAATATCAATATCTATACGCCTTTCCAAGAAACCTATACGACCTGTGTACTAAAACGTATTTTACAGAACAGACTGTAAAATCACAAATTTCAAACAATAGAACAAAAAGGCTAGTTCGAGTGCACACGACCATGACGCCAAATTGAGCTTATTATATGTCAAAGTCAGGCTGGAATTATCATAAGTCACACACTAACTGTCCGCCAGATAACACCGCAAACTAAATCGGTATGTCGTAGCGTTAAAATTTGCACAACAGTTCCTCTTACAGTAAGTGAGAACTGAGAAAGGATTTTTGAAAATCAAATACCTATGTTTGTGAAATTAATGTTTGTATGGTAAAGTTGGGGCAGTTAAAGTGTTAATTATACCTGACATAGCGAGTAAATAGCATAGCGAGTCTCCGTCTTGCAACTCCTTCTCACTCTCCCACGTTTTACAGTGACTCGTTCACTGTACAAGCTGTCAGGTTATTCCACATTATGATCCGTGCATCTAAATCTTTAAATATTTTTAAGATTGAAGTAAAAGAGTATTATCTGTCTTTGTAGATTGTTATCCATAGCTTAACATAATTTATGTATTCATCTTTATATGTATATATTTATCATTATTGTATTTATTTATATTTGTATGTATAAAATATGTAAAGATATATTTTTATGTATTTAGTAGGTATTAAATATATTTGTGTAGGTATACTTTTGATATCTGTATGTATATTCAATTTGTCTATTAACATTTTATTTTAATTCAAGTACACTTTTCTACCTTTTCAGTGTAGCTCACTCTATCAAAGGTTTGCTGGTAGAAAACTCTTTAAGGGTTAAGCTCGCCTCTGTACATATGATTTCTTATGACATGTTATAATCATATTTATGTGTACAATAAAGAATTACAGAGTAAATTAATAAGCTTAGATACTCACGTGACCCTTCCGAATTCATCCCTGGCGACATCCTTATCCCCGCTCTCAGATATCTTCGCCCTGAACGCAGCAACCCGCGCTGCGATTTCTTCCTTCGGCAACCTGCGCAACCACACCAAAGACACGCTCATTACTAACTTCTCTATCCCATAAAACTTCTCTATCTACTTTTGGTTACAAATGTGCTCAGAAATCCGGAACACGTCACTGAAACATTTTTAAAACCGAAGGTGTTATGGAGACTGTATGCACAGGTCTGCAAGTCGAGTGGTGGAAACACAATGAAAAACAAATACTGAACAGAAATGATGAAGTGTGAGGCAGTACATTTTCCAGGCTCTGCCGTGTTTGTGTTGGCATGCTATGTAGACACATTTGGCAGGTCTGTGTAAGTGCTTGCTTAATAATGGAATAAAACATTAAAGAATTTAAGTGTATATTCTGTCTGCTCTGTTTGTATTTGTCCTCGTAGACAATTTCTACTTGGCGAATAAATTTAAAAACTCTCAATCACTACTCAAAACTCAATACTTCCACCAATACACCAGTCAAAAGCGGCTTCATATCTTACGAAACCCGCAATAAACCTACCAATGCATATCACGACTCTAAAACTTGTAATTAGAATTGCGAAAACAATAAAAAATAGCCGATAAGGCAGGCACCGGCCGGCGCGCTACACCACACTAAGGCGGGGAGCGATCCGTTGAATATTTTATAGTTTTTGTACTAAGGGTGCTGCATGGCATAAGTAAGGGGTCACGGGTTGCTGGACTATTGATTGAACTCACGCGCAGGGGGTTCGTTCATCGCTCCCGAAACTAGCCGAGGGCTATGTCACTTTCGAAACGATATAGGGCCGGGCACATGGTCGCCCATGTTTAATACATGTAGTCTAGCATTAGGGCGACCTAATGCTAGACTACATGTATATATACAATACTATGTATAGGGCATAGATATAGATAAGTTGGGTTAGGATTATGTTGCATTGGTCTTGTTGAGGCAGGCGTAAATAATGACATTTTCGATCGTCTTTCCAATGAGATATGTACGAAATTAAAATTGAAAACTATATGTGCCTATCTCTTATCGAATACGTTCTACGCATTATATAGAATGGATACAATCCCGTCTGATCATCTTAGATGTTAGTTAGCCGTTAGATCAAACTCCTAAATGATCAAAACATTAAACATAGCTAAATCCCCTAGAATTTCGTAAATATTTGATATGGGTAAGCTCTTGAAATCGAGGTTCGCCTGGGCATTATCTGGGATAGGATGAGGTTCATGGTGGAGCGAGCTTTCTCAGAAGATATTCCTATTGACACTGCCATCCCAAGACGGAACACAACAAACTACTTGGCGCCTGACTTCGGTAGTGTGGTCGCAAGCCAGGCAGATTTTTAAGAGTAGTAGAGCCCCTTGTGAATGGGCTTATTCGGGAAAATACTACCACCATACCTATTTCAGCCGCCAAGCAGCATTGCCGTGTTCCAGTTTGAAGGGTATGGTTGCCGGTGAAATTATGGGCACGCGAGGCTTTACACATTTATGCCTCATGTTGACGGGCGCAATGCGGTGCCTTGTGGGCTATGTTCTTTGTGGATGTGACCTACGCAGTAAGGCATTGTTATAGGCAAGAGATGCACTTAACATCAGGTGGACTATATGCTTGTTCCGTCTCCTAGTTGTATAAAAAAATATATATTTAAAGGTGATAGGATTCAGCCGTAACTATTGACAAAATAAACAAATAGCGATATCGTATAGACTTTGCGCAAGCGCATGGAGGAGGGTGTGGCGCCCTTACTTTGAATGAAGCTTTGTGATCATTGCGACTATTATTTCTTCCATGGCAAATAGGGTGCAACTGCACTATAATTTCGATTATAATAGGAGAGGGAAAAACCCAGGGATAAAATGTATAGGCGATCGATATTGGCACGTGCTAAAAGTAATGTGTGTGGATAGTTAGCAGGTTGGCAAGTAGAACTCTAATGCACCGAGCTTTGTACACACAGACAGAAGAGTAATCCTAGTACATACAAAGTGTATGATTTTCAAAGCAGATTTAAAATTTAAAGATCCTTTTCATTTTAACATCCTTAACATTATTTTCTTGCAGTTGATTTCAAAATTGTGAAGCTTAAATATAAACGTGTCTTTATTAACGTAGTCCCTTTCTGTATAAGTAGGGACAAGGATTGGAACAGGCGTCTGTCTGCATAATAGATGAAAGAGAGCACAGGTTCGTAGAAACAAGCAAATGGAACAACCCTTTCCCAGGTGTATTCAGAGATTCATGCACACAAAAAGATCAGAATATATACTAAGCTCGGTCCAACATTTATTTTTTTCTGATTTGATCCGCGATCAGTCTTCAGTCGCATGAACAGGTTTTATGGAGGAAGTAAGGCGTTAAGGAGAGGTGTTCCTGTGATCATTTCCTTTTTGTTTTATATTATCTTTAAACCTTTTTGGACAGCAAGTCAGGCGGTGTCACCAGGGGGTTTTGATGTGAACCATTTCGGGTGAAGTGCGGCTCCACGTTCGGCCTTATCTCGACTTGTAGCCAGGTGAGATGAAGGCCAAGCGCTTCCCCGTCGAACAATAAAAATAAAAGATATGTACCCAGTTGTTTTTTGTATGTCAATTGAGTATAGCTAAACATCCTCAATGACTGTTAATTTTAAGTTCCATAAAATAATAAAAAATTGGGCATTAATTTCACAGAGCGCCATCTAGACCCAAACTAAACAAAGCTTGCAATATGGGACCTACATTATGGATGTAGTATGTACATAGATCATTTTCCTATTTATCCTTATTATATTTTTTTTTCGCTGGGTCTTTCAATTTCGCAAAATATTTAAATACATGCTTATCATACAATACAACACCCAAAAAGAACAAACATCAATACTCATCACACAAATGTTATTGTGCTGAGTGGGAATCGAAACCACAACCTACATCGCAAAAGACAGAGCTACTACCAACTGAGCTGTGAGGTTTGTTATGTGACTTGACAGCCATTAAGAACCATGGTTCATTCTCATCTAGCCTAATTGTGTTCCATTACCTCATTATTTTTAAACATGTCTTATGTATATTTCATTCACTAAAGCATTTAAGCAGACCTCATATCCGATAATTGATTGATACATAGCAAAGGCAATCTTGATAGATATATATGATAATTCATCAATTCAGGTACCTACCAGTCACACAGGTATAATAGCTAACCCCAATTTTACACTAGGCCTGCCCAAACTAGCACAATGGTTTTTTTTTTGGCAAATGTTTGGATGTGCCTCTGCCTACTAATTCTTCACAGATCTACACTCTACGTAGCCAACAGAGGTGATCTCATCAATCAAATTTTTCTATCCTTGAATGAAAAAAGTAATAATAATAATATGTATTTTATATATGGAATCTTGCCTTGCAGTAGATAAGTATATATATATATATATATATAGATTTTGGGTTATATTTTTGTATCTTAGATTCAGGTTAGAAAATATATTAAATGAACATGGTTAGGTGAGGTGCTTAAATTTTGATAAAATACAATGGCAAAATGCCAAATTGATGATATTTGGCCATTTGCCAGACTATTTACTATGTCTACTTGTAAATTATTACAAAATGATTTATTGCACTAAAGCACACAATGGTTTTCCATTGATCAAAATTTATTTTAGTTATTTTGAGCCACCTAACAAACATTGCCTTGGGCTTCATTTGTTACATTACTAGATCTGAAAACTAGCTTTGAATGTTGTCTCTTGTTAATAATGTAAAATAAGATTGTAACTTCAGAGTTCTACAAGGTAAGTACAAGTTAATTTCCGTACTTGCTACAGACAAGCTAGTGCCGAATTGCCATGCACAAGAACATAATTATTGTATGGCACCACCTTTAAATTATATGAAGAGTTATTTTTAAGTTATTTTTAAGTTTTTAGTGGTGAAGTTGGTTCCATTTTTATTCAAAAAAAGTTTTTTAATAGGATTAACAAGAATGCTCCTGCTAACGGTCAGCAAAAAAGAAATGAAACTTGAAGCATTGCTTCTGGTAAGTCATGTCAGATGATGCAGTAGCAGACTTAAGGCGCTCTATGCAGCTAAAATCGCGGCAGAAACGATTATGAGAGTTGACAACGGCAAGCTGTAGGTGGCGCATGCGTATCTAACTGCGGAAATAAAACCTTTTGATAATTCTTATTCTGAGATAGCGTTGCTGCTATGTAGGTAGGTAATATGAGCAAATAATGGTACCTTTACTGGCACAGAACAAATAACTAAGGTGTTGTCTGACAGCTGCGAGGACGACAAGCACACGTCCGATGTCGACAGTGGTCACACAGGTACTGATTGAAAGGCGGGCGCGCGGTGCGCCTGTAGTTTTTCAAATAATTCATGATTAAAATTAAATTTTAATTGGTATCAAAAAATTAGCTCACCTTTAATGTAGATCAACATGTAACCTATCATTTAAAATAAATCTTAAGTCAATATTCATTGTAGGTATCACAATATTTCTCTTGTAAATTTTGAAACATACCATTTTCAATAAATATTTTTATCGATAAATTTTTCAGATATTATGTTTTCAGCTTACATTAAATGTAGATGGGTACCTGAAGTAATACATATATAAAAAAATTACTATTGACTTGTTCAGACGTACTATCATTTTCCATTGGAAAGAGAGGAAACTTCTAATGACAGGGCCTTAAGTCTTTTTTAAAAAAAAAAATGTTTCAAAGTTGTTACAAAGTTGACAGATTAATCTATTATACAGAGGCTTGGAGCACATAAATTTGTGCTCACTTTTAACCTCTCTCAGATGGTTGGTGATGCCACTCGGGTGCCTGCTGATGTTGATAACCATTTCGCACACTGCCTGGACCTTCTGCTGACAATGGATCCAGATCGCTACAATGTTACGGTTTCATCACCTCTTGGTAGTTCCGACCATTGTCTGGTGAAGTCAGTTTCGTCCCATTCCCCACCTGACCCCAGCCTTGAGGGCAGTCGGCGGGTATGGTAGTACAAGTCAGCAGATTGGGATGATGACTGCCGACGTGCTAATGCACTGAAGCATTCCTATCTTACCTGGGTCACAGCCCGCAACAACAGGTCTGATAATGTTAGGTCGAAAAAGAGAGCTTTAAACAAGACTGCCAAGTCATGCAAGAAGGTGCTGAAGAGAGCTCGACTTAACCACATTGGCAGAATTGGAGCCAATCTTGCTTCATATCCACCTGGAAGCAAAGCTTTTTGGTCTCTCGCCAAGTCGGTTGAGTTGAGTCTAACTTCTCCCGCCCTTGATGAAACCAGATGGATCGCTGGCCCACACTGCTGAAGAGAAAGTCAACTTGTTTGTTTCACTATTCGCGGAGTCTTCAAACCCGCCGTCTATGTTCTAGGCTCTGCAAATAGGCTTTTACAAGCGAATCACCTATCTATGAGCGTAGCAGACTACTTCGCTGAGCCATCCCAGAGATGGCAGCAGTACCTACTAGAATACGCTCCATTGACTTGCAGAGAATGGAGGTTATAGAGATTGGCCGGTAGTTAGCGGGGTCTGCTCGGCTACCTTTTTTGGGACAGGTTGAACGTTAGCGAACTTCCAAGATGATGGTACCTTACCGGTATCCAAAGACAAGCGGAATAGGCGAGTGAGAATCGGTGACAGTCCAGGAGCACTCCTCTTGAACACCACCGCCAGGATACCGTATACATCTGGACCACTGGCTTTATTCACGTCTAGTGATAGTAGAAAATTTAGCACCTCTTTTTGCTTAATGCGCATTTCTGGCATGGATTTTCCGCACCAGGGAAGGGAATCTCATCAATAGTACCACTTCAATGATAGTTTGACCCTTTTAGGCGTTGAACTTTCATAAAACTTGGAACTTTGGCCCCTATATTGAGTCTAAGGCCAAGGATTCGCTGCTATGAAGCTGGGTATTCTTGCTAAAGTTTAGTGGTAATTCACACTGGGACAGCTTTTAAGTTTGTACAAAGCTCAGGTCCAAATGTATGGAGTACTGCTGCCATCTCTGGATGGCTCAACCAGGTATCAGCTCAAAGCCCTGAATTCGATAGTGTCGTGCAGCAAGGCTCCAAGGTGATAATTCGCTTGTTAAGGCCAATTTGAAGAGCCTAGAACATAGACGGCGGGTTGCCAGGCTGTCTGTGTTCTATAAATACCACTACGGCGAGTGTGCGCACAATATCTTTGACCTAATCCCTCTATCCCCTTTCCACCACTGGACTAGCAGACGTACGGCAGGCTACAACCCGTATTTTGTAAATGTTCCATTGTGTAGAACACATTGTTTCCGCACTTTATCATTAATACTGTTAAGGAATTGAATTTCTTACCAGTATTAATGACCTTGCATTTGTCTGTTTTTCTGCATGAGTACAATCTTGGGAGTCTTCAAGTCCAGGGTAAAGAGGTTCCTTATAGGCAAGCATGCTCCTTTTTAGGCCACATCTTTACTTGTTTTACATGTAAGCTGGTGGCGGAAAGCTTAACTATCACCAATAAAAATAAAAAAATAAGCCCAAAAACTTGAGACCAAAGGAAGGACTGTAGGATGTCAATTAAAATGACCCGATGTCCGAACAAGAAAATCTTGGCTTGAAAGTTTTTGACAAAATGGAATGCAGTTATCTATGACTGATGGTAGGCATCATCACAGGACACTGCAATCTAAACTGCCACCTGTTCAAAACTGGAGTCACAGCACTCTGGGCTGGGGCTGCTTACAGGAGGGGTAGCATAATTGTCATTTTCATTGCCACAGTCACAAGCTCAAGTGCTCAATAGGTGTCACCAACAACCCTAAGTCCTGCTCTGGTATTTTAAGAAGCTGGGGTGGTTGGGGTAGGGTTGGTTAAAAGATTTACCGCCTCTGTGGTCTAGTGCCCAACAGTGTCAGATCCGGAGGTCCCTGTTTCAATTGCCAAGGGGAGTACAATACAAGGGGTTGGTGGTAGGACTTTTAAGTATACTTGGCTAACTCCCACCATCTTACCTAAATCTGTTGCCATAATAACAATTCTTAAATTGTTTGGTTCCAGCATTTTGAAGGTAAGATTACTCGGTTTGTTGAGGATTGCGCTTTCAGCCTTATCATAACTTGAAAAATCAGGTGAGATAAAGACCAAGCACCACCCCATCATACAATTAAAATAAAAAAAAGCAGTGGTTGCATACAAACTGGAACTCTGGAGCAATCCTTGATAAGTGCAGTCTGTCTGTCAACTCCACCAAAACATATAAATAATAAAAAAGTGTTAAATACCTACCTGTTATTGTATGTGTTAAATTTTTCAATTTTATTGAATTAGTTCTACTCTCCTTGTGCCTCATCCGATACAAACTGTCCGAATGGCTTGAGGAATGTGGAGCATTTTTTATTTGGAAATTCTAAATATACTATTCAGAATTCCATTTCATAACCACAAATAGAGCTTCATATTTTCATCAAATGACTCACCCTTGTTCCTCCAAGCTGTCCTCAAGTTCTGCGCATTTGACTTCAATCTTCCGTTTTCTTTCATGATCCAGGATCTCTCGGTTTGGCTGCTTGTTCGAGGCAACATCCAACTTAGCAATCTCTTCTTCAGTGCGATAATTTACCGAATCTTTCGTTTTACGCACGGAAGCCCAGTTCCTTGTCACGTATCCGTTCGTACCAGACCCCCGAGGAGTCGTAAGTCCGATACCATTGTACATTTTGATGGTCTAATCAGCTGAAAACTGAAATAATTTGTAGCATGCACTTGTCCAGATGTCTAAAGAGAGGAAATTAGTACATTTTCGCGGAAAATTACACGACATTTGAACAGTTCTGTTTTTACTGTTCACAAACTATTTGGTGCTTAGTAAAGAAAACACTCACCATTTATCGCATCACACGTAGTGTTTAAAATTAATTATAATAAAAACACGTCCATCTTGCTTTTTTCGTCTTGATTTTTTCAATGAACAAGAACGAATGATTGAATGACTACGAATACGAAATACACTATACTACGGTACGTAGTGACTATAGATCACGAAATGAAATAGCAACAAGATCATAGACTAACTATAATTATTACCTATCTATAGTCTGATTTTTTTCAAAGAGCAAAATTGTAAACAGGTATTATGTTAAACTCTGACAATATCAAAGTGAGGGGAGGAAAACATGTTTTCAATGGATCATTTTTCTATACTAGCACCCACCCGCGCGTCTCAACCTCTGCTATACCTAATGAGATAAAATAACAGCGTGATCATTCGATCATTAAACAGGTATTCACCTGTTTACTTTTAAATCATAACTAATGAATCTAGCGTATCATTGGATTAGTTATAATTACAACGCGTGTTGTCTCTAAGGTTGCCAACCACACTGTTAAAAACAGTATATATAAACATATATATACATGTATATGAACATATATATATATTATACTGTTTTTCACTACGTTATAGTTATTACTGTAGAACAAAAATAAAGTAGGCAAAATACTGTTTTCAAAGCATCACTGGAATCCAGACCTGTTCAAAAAGTAAACGTAAATGGTGTGATGAAGCTTTTAAAAATGATGTCAACTTGATAAGTTGTTCGAGAAGGACAAAAAATACATATTTAAGAGGTAAAAAAAACCCCTTAAGTTTCCATAATACTGTAGTTTTTCCCTTCCAGACCTCGATATACTTTATTTTAGTATAAAAAAATGGTAACCCTAATTGTCTCATTCGATTGAATTTGAAATCACATATGAATGCAGAAGACAAAACACAGTGTAGGTAGGTACTATAACTGATACAAGGTTACGTCTGGTTTATACCAAATTGTAACAGGGCTACTTATAGTACCTAACCTAACACATCTCATATGGTGTAACTATTATATATTTTATTGAACAAGCAGGTATTCATGCCAAGTACATAGGTAGGTACTAGGTTAAAACTGAATCTGATTGTGAATATATTATAACGGCGGTTTTTATTTTACTATTGTTGCTTAACTGTTTGAACAAACATCTTTATCCATCTAACGAAAAACGACAGTGATATAATGAACAACTTTCTAACTCAACAATAGGTATATAGCCACAACTTTAACAATGGACAGCAATCACGCAGCGGAATTCAAGAACAATGAGATGAGAATCGAAGGTAACAAATGAGATAAAGAGAAGAAAAGACGTTTTCTACAGTCAAAATATTTAAATTGTAATAAATGAGTTGTACTAAGAAATAACTTGCGTACATTATTTCTCCAATCCATTGTCAACTCCAGCAACATGCATATCCTTCCGCTTAGTACTACTCATCATGCTCCAAATCTCAATCCATCTCTGCTTGACTTAATTATTGTCTCCTCACTACAGCATGTTGCTAAGCATGGACAATGTACGGCTGATAATTTTTCCTGCCATGACCTTATTTTTCTGTCTACCAAAATTCGTCCTCCTAAGCCCAAACCCAAAATTCTTCTGCAGCGCAATTTCAACAATATGGATGTCGATGCACTAAGGTCTGATGCTCGGAGGCTGGATTGGTCTTCGGTTATGATGGCCGTATGCATTGATGACAAGAGATCAGCTTTTAATGCAGCTTTAACAAAACTCTTTGACACGCATGCTCCAATTCGGGCAATTAAAATGAAACATCTGCCAGCACCTTGGATTACAGATGAAATCAGGTCATTGAGGCACAAAAAAGCCGTCCGTAAATCTAAATATAAACACTGCGCATCTGACTCCAACAAAGAGAAATATTTTTCTGCTCGGAATCGCAATAGAGTATGTAGGGATGCCCAACGCCGTCATATCCATAACTCTGTTTCAAATTCGGATCCAGTAAGTCTGGAAATTTCTTAAAACACTTGGAGTTGGTAAGCAACGTCAGGAAACTGTTATGAAAGATCTCGATCTAGATTCACTCAATCAACGGATTGAATCTTGATGATAAAAACTATACGTTAGCCTATCTTTCTTCGTGACCAACTCCTAATTATTCCCAGTATGTTTTTGATCAATTCACCGCATATGAAGTTCAAAAGATTATTCTATCTATCTCATCTAATGCTATGGGAGGTGATAACATCGGAAGGAATATGATTATACCTATCATTGATGAGCTACTCCCCGTGATTTGTCTCCTCCTTAACTTTTCTATTACTTCTAGCTCGCTACCTTCTACGTGGAAAGAAGCTCACATTATTCCCCTTCCTAAAAAATCCAGACCTTTGTCCTATTCTGATTATCGTCCGATATCTATTCTCCTATTTCTTTCCAAGGTTCTTGAGTGACTTGTCCACAACCAACTCAGTTCTTTTCTAGTTAAACACAACCTGCTTAATCCTTTTCAATCCGGATTCCGATCCGGCCATAGCACTGTTACAGCGCTTGTTAAAATTACAGATGACATACGGTCGGGTATAGAAAACGGAAAAATTACTTCTCTCACTCTACTAGATTTCAGCAATGCTTTCAACACTGTTGATTTCGACATCCTTCTTGCTCTACTTCGCTCTGTTAACATATCTCCATCGGTGGTTGACTGGTTTCGCAGCTACGGGCGCCGGCAAAGGATTCGTGTAAACGGCTCCTTCTCATCTTGGTGTACCACATCAGCTGGTGTCCTGCAAGGCGGTGTTCTTGCTCCTCTATTGTTTGCTCTTTTTATTTATTCTATATCTCACCAACTTACTTCTTCCTACCATCTCTATGCAGATCGTCGATCTCCAAATGTATACTCAATCTCCACTTGATAATTTAACTGATGCAATTGACCGTACGAATACAGATTTAGCCCGTATCTCGAATACGGGCTAAATCTGTATTTGTACGGTACTGGAGCAACATACGGTCTGAAGGTCAATCCTACTGAACGCAAATTATGGTTGCGGGTAGCTCTCGTACACTAGTGAAAATTGACTGGGTAATACTTCCACTAGTTGAATTTGATGGTGTCACTATACCAGTCAGCAAACATGTAAAGAACCTGGGTATTTTTACTGATAGCGGTATGTCTTGGTGTCCTCAGATGGGTTTTGTTAGTCGCAAGATGTTTGCTGCTGCTGGATCTCTCAGGAGACTGTAATTTCCTACCTATTGCGATGAAAATTGCGTTTGCACAATCTCTTCTCCTTCCAATTCTTGACTATGCCAATGCCAGTAAGTCTATCTCGATCTCACTGAAGAACAACTAAACAAACTTGAGCGTCTCCAAAATTTCTGCATAAGATTCATTTTTGGTCTGCGTAAATATGATCATGTCTCTGCAATTCGCTTAAAACTCAAGTGGCTTCCAATTCGTCTCCGCCGGAATACTCATATCCTTTCCCTCCTCTACAACATTCTTAATAATCTTACTCCCTCCTACTTAAAGGAGCGCTTTGAGTTCATTAGCGATTCTCATATATGTAATCTCCGTTCGTCTGAAAATCGCCTGTTGAACACTCCTGCCCATAGAACCAGCTTCTATGACAAATCATTTACAGTTCAAGCTGCAAGACTGTTAAATGCTCTGCCGGTATCAATTAGGCAAGCTCCATCTATAGCGACTTTTAAGAATCGAGTGAAATTTTTATTTGTCAGATTTTTCATAATCATTAATTATTTGTGCAGCCATAATCATCTCTTCTCGTGGTATTACAGATATTTATTAGTTTATAAATAATAATTTATGTAATAGTATATAATTATGTAACAGTATATGTACTCATGATGTTTATATATTTATTTTGGTAAAGGTATATAGTTTAGTAAGTAGATACCGTTTATTTTTATCATGTTTAAAATATTATTACGTATTAAATTACGTATGTTTAGTTTTGTCAATGATTTTTTTTTATTTATTCACATTTATTTTGTGCACCCTCCTACCATCAACCGTACTTTTACTATCTTCTACATCCGAAGGTTATCTGGAAGAGATCGCTTTTAAGCGATAAGACAGCCCATTGTACTGTTAACTTAAGTTTTATAATTGTAAATTGTTCTATATGTTTTTGGTGTACAATAAAGAATTTTCATTTATTAATTCATTCTAATTTTCTATATTCATACAGATCGTGGTAAACGCAAATGCGATCGAGTTGGTAGTAGAAAACACGCACTAGATCATACTTAAAAAAAACCGATGTCGCGAATGTTTGCAATATATTTTTTTTTGTATAATTTTAAATTAATACGTTTGTTTGAGTCTGATAACATTATATTTCGAAGAAAATAATTATTAATTATTGATAACAAGGATCAAATAAGGTACGAGTTCAACTTTTTCCTAAACACACGTGGCGACACGTGACCCAAGGGCTGGCTCTTATTTAGGCCAGCGAATTAGCATAGCTATTCAGCGTGGCAATGCAGTCAGTGTCTTGGGCACGCTTCCGTCTGGTACTGGTCTGGAACAGTTGAGTTACCTATAGGCCGTTTGTAACGGTCCTTAAAAAAAAAAAAAAAAACTTTTTCCTTGATATTTGAATATGAATTCCAAGGCAATTATTGCCTTGGAAAATGAGGTAGATTTTGACGAAGAGAAACCCCAAATTTCCCCTAAAATCTATTTGGAGGATTCTATTCGTGTAGAGGGACAGGTTACCATAGAAGACCATACACAGACAGACCAAGAGAATATGGCAGAACAGTTGCTACATGACTTAACTCCCGATTTTGTAAGTCCACCACAGCCTGTATTTTATTCCAGCAACCCTTTGCTGGAATCGAATATATCCTTACAGGAGTTACAAAATAGCATCAAGAATAAAGATACCACTCCTGGTTGCGATGAAGTATCCTTCTTAATGATAGATCATCTGCCATTATCTGGTAAATTACTTTTGTTAGAATTTTACAATCTTTGTTATTCTTACGGATTTGTCCCTATACAGTGGCGTAAAGTTGAAATTATACCTTTTCGTCCCATTTCTCTCATATCATGCATGTGGAAAATTTTCATTCAATTCTCAATAAATGACTGGAAGGGTATTTCGAGAGTTTACGTTTGTTTCCTGAAAAAATGGTAGGTTTCAGAAAGTCGCGTTCTTGCTTAGATAATCTAACTTGTTTGGCTTCTCATATACAGTTAGGATTTACAAATAATTTAACAACATTAGGATGTTTTGTAGATTTTTATAACAATGTAGATATCACTAGTTTGATAAGGACTCTTGAGGAATTTAAAGTAGGGTGTTTTAGAAACAAGCCGGTATTTGTGGTGTTTTCTGGGTCACAGAATATTAGAAATTTCTTCTGATGAGTGTATCATGTCACGTTGGACTGGCTCATAGTCAAACAGGTCCTCCATTCAACCTGCAAGCTGACTTCCGTTATCCTTACAAATGAAGCAATGGAACAACTAGACGATAAGCATTACATTATAAGTTTTCCTAACCAAACTAAGGTCAAGACATTCTGCGGACAGGAACAGTACAGAACCCTTCATGGAAGCTACTTAGCCACCATTCCTTTTAACTGTTACTTCAAAACACCCGAATTCACCATATCCAATTCAAATGATCGTATCAAAGGACATCCGTTGAAAATCATGGATTTACCCGACCACGATAACCTGAACCCCAGCAAGGATTCATCCATCATACTGAATTCGATAGACTTAAGAGACCTTCACAATATCAACGAGAAAATTTCATTACAAACACCTACCGCTTTAAATGAAATATCGGATAGTAGTCTTTATCACACTACGATTCCAGTCTATGTCATTCTATTCGGTGCAGCCGCACTTGCCTTTGGACTCACATATCGACATCTTTGAACAAAATATATTCAAGTACATACAACCGAAGAAGCGAACACTCCTGCATCTATTGGAATTTATTCTGAAATAACGGACAGAAGAGGATGTCACCCCCATGAGATCAAAGTTGACCACAGCAGCATTTCAGCGACTCTGTCGAAAAACATTTCGAAATAGTCACTGAAGTACGGGGGAGGTGTTACACATTCGCTTTACATAGGAATAGCTGACTTGCATACCTAACTAGAGCGGCTCATGGAAACGACCCAGCACGAGTTGCAGCCTCAGCACACGTGTCGCCCCGTGCCCCGCGCCCCTGTGCCCCGCAAGCATCGGTCACCGGACGCCTCACGATGGCTGGGGCCACAATTCTATTCTGACTTATATTCATCGACCAGACTTAGATAATTTTAATTGTAATTTAAATGTAATTTTTCCTTAATTAAATTTAGTCTTAAAATAAAGCAATTTTTTAAAAGCACCCTTCGGGTTCACTCTTCATAATTAACTTGTTTACTCAAAAACCTTAAACAAAAAACGGTCAATAAAACAACGGAAGGCTCTTTGGCGGTGTTGTGTCATAAAAATGGCTATTAGGTGTCTTATTAACGCCTATTTCGACATAATTAGGAACAATTCACTTGAAAACGGACTCCACACTAAGATATTTTATTGTTTATAGAATATTTATGGGTTTCGGTGAACGAATGTAGCAGTTGTGTTTTAGCTGCTATTAATTAGTTTCATGGGTTTTTAAAATGGCGGCTATGGGCGGGGGATTGTGTCTTTTGTATACACCTGTGTACAGCTATAAAATATTTAGGCGTATGGTTTGATAGTTCTCTAAGTTGGGGAAAACATATATATGTGACTGTTCTAAAAGTTCAAAATTTTTATTAATCTACTAAAAGTGTTGGCAAGCTCTGGTTGGGGGGTTCACCAGAAGCATTTGAGTCTATTATACGCAGCAGAATCGACTAAGCCAGTTTTCTATATAACAATAGCTGTCAAACTAATCTTGTGAAATGAGATAAAATACAGTTTCAGTCAATGCGTGTGATTGGTGGTTTTACTTGGAGGTGGTGGATTTTACAGAAGAAGAATGCTTTGAAAGGCCAAATTAACTTTATTATATAAACACAATATTAAAAGAACATTATACCAGTTTCGTATTTTTCACTTGACAGATACTTTCTCAGTCAATAATAACAAAGGTCTGCAGTTGCTAGGTTACCTTCGTTAACTTTAATAGTTTTATACGTATCATGGAAAGCGAATTATGCTTGCCTCCTTTGATAATTTGCAGAGGGTCTTTAAGCCGGTAAATTTTGTCTTAAATCTAAATCAATTTGTAATAATCTAGCTCTGAAATACGTTGAAGAGAGATCTTCAATGTATTTCAGAACCATCAATTCTCGATATTGGTCGTATAATAAGCTGCCGGTTTTGATCTCGGTGTGTTCATCCTTGGGTAACTATCCCATACACGTTAGTGATTTACTCGACATGTTCTCTCTAAGAATTTGGGTAAGTAGCATAGATTTGGCTAGTGTTATTAGAGACAACATTCCAACTATCGAACGAGCAAAACATTATTATACTCACCAATTTCTAAGAAAACTTAGTACTATTTACATTGAAGATGAATATTGTGACTATTTTAAGATTTATACTGATGGATCAAAAATTGGAACAGATAGTGGTGGCGATTGCCTGCATTCTTCGATCCGTCTTCATGTAACTTCATGAAGTTTAAAATTGAATGCAATATCTCTATCATGCATCTTGAGTTGATAGCTATCGTTGAAGCAATATCTTATATAAATTCAATCAATGGTGACAAATTTGTTATTCTTTGCGATTCAAAGAGTGCGCTACAACATATATTTTGATGTACTTCGCCTGTGCGAGGTACTCCAGTAGCATATAGGATCCTAGAATGTATTTTAAGTTTATAAACTAGATATAAGAATATTGGCCTGCAGTGGATACCGTCCCATGTACAAATTGAAGAGCATGACATAGTTGATAATTTGGCAAAACAAGCTATAGCTGACGGTGTTCCTTTGTCAGTAAGCCTATTGCATTCTGACTATGTTCGATTTGTTGAAAATCAGCGTAAAGATCTTTGGCAGGAATATTTTGATAAAAGGTCAGTAGATAAAGGATATGGTATCGCACTATACAACCCATGATATCGTCTTACCCGTGGATAGACGAAAATAAATACAAAAGAAACGTGTTAGTTACTGCTCTCAGGTTACGTTCCGGGCACATTCCGTCTAACAAGTTTGCCTTTTAAATGAAAAAAGTAGAATCACCAAACTGTAAATATGTGGCAAAATTGATTTCCAACATTTTACTGATGGAGTGTGTAGCATAGACAGCCGAAGTCTCATAGTGTATAATAAATTTGCTGTTGGTATATTTAATAGTATTTTGTCAGATCCTATGTGTACAGAAGCTCAACTGTTTTTTAATTTTAAGTTTGTTTAGAAGCTTAGTTTTTTTTTCTTTTTACTCTCTCTTTTATTTATGTGTCTAGTGTTGTATGATTTGTTATGTATGTAAGATTGGGCAATGTGGATGCATAGCGACAAAGCCCTACCATTTCATATAAATAAAAAAAGTCAAAAAAAAGATCATACCCAGAATACTATTACCTTGTGACAATAATAGTCGCAATCAGTCGCTACACACACGAACAAACTTCTAATCCTAGGTAGTCTGTGCTGCACTCCCAGAATTAGAGTCCCTATTTATTACTGTTACTGTTATACTCTTTGGTTTTAGTTCAGTTCATTCATTTCTTTTTATTGTTTACGATAACGATTTTGTCTACCTACGAATATGTCTACCGGGAGAATAATTCTGTCTGTCTATTTGTGTTGTTGTGGTGATTTGTAAATTAGTATTATTCGGATTGTACTGAAAGCCATAAAGCGCAAAAATGCTTAGTAAAATGATATATAACACTGTACTTTGTCAGACCTTTTCACCATGCGGCAATTATTTGATTGCCGGCAATATTTACGGGCAGATAGCTGTATTTGAGTAAGTTTTTCGTAATATTGTCACCTTTTGCTTCTGATTTGTAGATTAACTACTTGTACTTGCCTTTCAGGTTGGTAGATTTATTGATAAATCCATCAATCGGAAGATAGGTATCTACCAACTATCCTAAAATCACAACATAGATTTTATTGATTTGTTTGACTGTTCGTTTATCTGCTATTACACTCAAGTCAGTGAATTATACATGCAGCGCCTGACTATGGAGTAGCCCACCTTCCACCTTTATTTTTTGGGTTGTGGAAATATAATCCTGGACGACATCCAAGTACACGAATTTATAGCTATGTATGTCTTGTTAATAAAATATTTAAAATCTTACAGGCTGGATCTTGTCTTGAGTCCTGTCATGGAATTTCTTACATCCAACTACAACTATCCCACACATATCCACAATCTGGAGACTTATGCTCAAATTACGAGCCTAGTGACCACTGACAAATTTCTTATCATTGGATCTGTGAATGAGATTTGTGGAGTTGACTGGAAGGGAGTCCTCACTTCCAAGCTTGGCAAGCCATCCTGGGTGATAAAAATACCATCACAAAGCTCACTAGAGCAGTGTGATGTGAATAGCTTGTGGTTGTCAGAAAACCAAGAAAAGCTGTTTGCAGGTTGCGGAGACAGCAACATCTATGTTTATAATCTGGAGGATGGAAGACTACTATCTACTTATCAAGGACACAGTAATTATATTCACAGTGTGCACGGCAAGTGAGTTGAATATAAAATACCTACCTATATATATTTAATTTTAAGTATCACACACATTCTCTACTGCATTCTCTCTTTACAATCGTCTTCAAGCATACACACATACAATGTACACAAATTTCTAAATGATAAAATTCACAATAGTTAATAATTTGTTGATTATTTTTTCTTTATATTCAATTTAATTATAAAGTAAGATAGACATTTTAAATCATCATTTTTGTATTATTCATTTTCTTATCACTTAATACATTGATTGTATTAAGTGATAAGATTATTGCAATAAATTAATTATGTATAAATCATGTGAAAAGTGGAATACACACACACCCTATAAGTACATATTTGACATTAGGTAAAACCATTTTAGGAATGATCAGCTGATCTCGGCAAGCGAGGATGGCGTAGCAATGTTGTGGGATCAGCGAACGGGCAAGTCACACAACAAGCTGGAGCCATATAAGAACAGCAAAGTGAAGAGACCAGACCTTGGAAAGTGGCTTGGGGCAGCATCAATTGGTGATGATTGGATTGTAAGTGTCATCTATTAATTTTCAAGTCTTGAATTTTCAATTCTAGGCGCTAGTTCGAGCATTTATTTACGCGGTTTTTATCTATTTTATTTTGTTGCTGGTAGTATAAAACAGACTCCTTAGGAAAACTGCAAATTGCATTTACATCTGTCGTACCATGCTTGGTTTTTAGGATAATGAATGCCGGGACAGATGTTGGTCAGATTTAGTCCTTATGGCATGATTTATGAGAACCAAATGCTTTCCCTTTTGTCCAACAACAGTTAATTATAAATAAATAAATATTACAAGACATTCATTTCACACAGCGGCATCTAGCCCCAAACTAAAAGCTTGTAATATGGGAACTAGATAACGGATATAATACTCATTTTTTTTTTTGTAAATACATACTTATCATACAATACAACACCCAAACACAGAACAAACACACAAATGTTTGTCCTGGGTGGGAATCGAACCCACAACCTACTGGAATTCATCTCATCTGGTTACAAGTTATGATAAGTCCGAAGGTGGAAGTGAATCCTCAATAAACTGAGAAGCTGGCTATCTTACCTCTAAAAGCGGGAACACAACAACTTAAGAATTGATGTTAAAGCGACAGAATTAGATAAGATGGTGGTAGCTAGCCAGGCAGGCTTAAACAAAGTCCTACCACCAACCAAACCGAGCACAATATTGTACTTCCCCCTTTGGTTTCAAACCGGGACCTCGGTACCTGAAATTGGTGGTTCACACTAGAGAACAGACGCGGTTAAAGTCGTGTTGTGGTGCAACTTAGTCGGGTTTTACGACATCCATGGGCTGAGTTTGAGGGGTCTATTCTTAAGCCGCGATCGCCACGGCAATAGAGCTACACATATAGTTCCTATAGTCCAGTAAACTTGATTGGTTTATTGATATCGATAAATGAATGATTGAATGAATGAAAATTCTTTATTGTACACCAAAAACATATAGAACAATTGTCAATTTAAAACCAAAGTAAACAGTGCAATGGGCTGTCTTATCGCTTGAAAGCAATCTCTTCTAGACAACCTTAGCATGGAAAGGATAGTACATATACGGTTGGCAGGAGGGTACCTACATAATAAAAGAAAAAGTAAATATTGATATACATTATAATAATTTGACTATGTTAGAATATGTACCTGCCTACTTACTAAACATAATATACACAAGTATATAAATACATATGTCGATTGCAGGTCTGCGGCGGCGGACCGCGGCTGGCGCTGTACCACCTGCGTTCCCTCGACGCAGTCACCGTGTTCGACCTGCCCGACCACGGCACCCACGTGGCCTTCTTCCACGAGGACTGCGTGTTCGCGGGCGGCGCCTCCAAGCATCTGTACCAGCTGAGCTACTCCGGGGAAGTCAGAGTGGAGCTCCCCACCTCCGCTGCCACCGTGTACTCCGCGGTGCTGAGGACCAGCCCGAGCAAAGCGATGACGGTGGCCGGCTCCAGTCCTGAGATTGATCTGTGCACTTCCTACAGTTATAAGGATCAGGTGCTGCATTTCAGATAGATGTCATGTATATACATAGTATAATGTAAGCTGGCAAGTGTTGGTTTTTAGTGATCCCTCAACTGAACACAATGATATTCATGATGGACTTACCTGATTACTTTATTTTTGTCGCTATCCTCCTGAGTAAACAAATATAATCGGACTCGGTTAAAAAAAAATCAGAAAAAGTGGGAGTGGAAGGGAAGAAGAAGACAAGAAGAAAGAAAGAAGAAGAAGTAAGAAGCTTCCACACCTACTACATGTTGTCAGTTCGGGTCTAGCTAGACCCAACGTGAGTCGAGCGTCCTTCGCTATCCATCATCATCATCATCATGAGCGTAGGCCTCCCATCTCCTTCCATGCGCGACGCTCGGTTGCTGTAGCGATCCACATATATCTCGAATGTCCCTTAAAATCATCCACCCATCATTTTGGTGGACGTCCACTATCTATCCAGTGTAGATAAAACGAGACAAAAGTAATGTAATATCAAAACGAGAACGCTATAAGACGTTGTGGTTAGGCCCCTAAACTAATGGAATTTCGAGTTCGCTAGTTTCACATATTAGCGTAGACTAACTAGGGTAGACTCACTACCCGTGATCACGGCCGTTGTAACACGGTCGAAACTGTCGGGAATATAAAAAGGTACGCGATGAAGATCCGTTTTTGTTATTAATTAGTTTTAAATATCGACTTGAAGACGGCAGCAAACTAGCAGCCCACCTGATGCTAAGTGGAACTCTTGCCTATAACAAAGCCTTACTGCGTAGGTCCACGAAGAACATGACCTACGCTGCACTGCATTGCGCCCGTCAACTTGAGGCATAATAGTGTTAAGCCCCGTGTGCCCGTAGTTTCACCGGCAACCATAGCATTCAAACGGAAACACAGCAATGCTGCTTGGTGGTCGAAATAGGTTAAGTGGTACTTCCCCGGGCGAGGCCTTTCACGAGGAGCTCTACTATTAAAAATGAAAACTGTAGTCTTCAGGTCTCGTATTCTGTAACTGCCATTAAGGTGCCGCGCTTTCAACCGCCTTTGTGGTCTAGTGGTTCAACCTACCGATTTCAGATCTAGAGGTCACGGGTTCGATCCCCAAGGGGAGTACAATATATTGTGCTTGGTATGGTTGGTGGTAGGACTTCCACAGCTACCACCATCTTATCTAATTCTGTCGCTATAACATCAATTCTTAAATTATTGTGTTCCGGCATTCAGAAGTACGATAGCGCTTCCTTCAGCCTTATCGTAACTTGAAAATCAGGTGAGATGAAGGCCAAGCACCTCCCGACGTATATTAAAAAAATACATGATTTCGTGACTTCATCCATCTTTGTTTTCATCATATGCTTGAGCAAATATCTGGAATAGTTGTACCTATGGAACTTATATAATTTAAGCCTCATAGCTCAGTTGGTAGTAACTCTGCCTTCTGCGCTGTAGGTTGTAGGTTCGATTCCCACCCAGGACAAACATTTGTGTGATGAATATAGATGTTTGTTCTGTGTTTGGGTGTTGTGTTGTATGATAAGTATGTATTTACAAAAAAAATTGTATTTAAGTATTCTATCCGTAATCTAGTTTCCATATTACAAGCTATGCTTAGTTTGGGGCTAGATAGCGTTGTGTAAAATGAATGTCCTGTAATATTTATTTATTTATGATGCTGTATTGTGCGGAAGTGGTATAGTATGCAGGACTAGCCTTCCGATTCGGAGGAATTGTAGGAAAACAGCAAAACTCAAACAATAATTTAATCAAATATACCCATTCCCCGCTATTTTAGCGGGAATGAACCCCTGACTACCATCTCTTTTCCTCACATAGAACCACTCCGCCTCGACATCTGTCTCTCTCATCACCACCACATCACCTTTCCTCACACTCAGCGTGTTCTCACCACCGGTATAGTCATTGCTTACTACCAATAGCGTCTGTCTTTTCGTAGCGTCACTGTTTAAATCGTCACTTGCGTGTAAGTTGTTGACGTTGGATACGGATTTGGTCTTTAAGTAGAGCGTGTCAAAGTCTCTTTCGGCGCAGCGTTTTTTGGTGCGTTGGTAGCGGCATTCGGAGCGCGTGCGGGTTCGAAGTTGCTCTTTCTCCGAGTCGGTGAGGTTGCCGCAGGGGCGCGGGTAGATGTCGGTGCTGCTTTCCCAGCATGGCGTCTTCTTCTGGGGCGTCCTGGAACATTTGTGAATGTGGTGAAATTGTTGATTGTACGTATTGTTACGAGCTGGGGTTGGTAAGAATTAAAAGCAACCGGTTATTACTCAAAATAAGACACGTTTATTCAGCACCAAACGAATTACTCTTAAACACAGTACAACACTACTTAGTTATCCGAATCACTAATTTTTTATAGTATCATCCATGATACTAAAAAAAATTGACTTTGACTTTGACACTTACCGGTTAGGATGTATAGGCAGAGGCAGGCACGCCGCATACAGAACGTAGCCCTCAGCTCCGTGCGGCGTCTGTGCATACAGCCAGTGCTGGTTCTTGAACACCGCGTTCACCACCGTCCCTAGAGGCAGGCTGAGCTCCCGCTGGCACTCGAGGTGCGTCTGGTATAACGTGCTGGGGTAGGCTATGACCACGGGGATGTTGCCCGGCCGGTCTATGGACGCCTGGAACGTGGATAGAACATTTATATCAGTAAGGATTTAGGAGGGGCTGTGTTGAAGATATAGACTGCTATAACTTCAACACAGCCCCTGCTAAATCCTGAAATCCCTCTAAATCAAATTGAATCCAAAACTAGAAACTGCGCTGTTATTTAGTCATTTCTGACATACGGACGGACGGAAAGTGGAGGCTTAGTAATAGTGTCCCGTTGGCCTTTTGCGACGGGACCCTTAAGAAGTACCTACAGCTGCTCTTACATCAGAGTACGCTAATAAAAAAAGTTATCTAAAAATGAAAGTAAAACTTCTATGACGATTTCTGACAAACAGGCGGACGGAAAGCGTAGGCTTAGAATACGGTCCTGTTAGTACCTTTTGGGACGGAACGCTAAAAAAGTAGCTTTAGCTGCTCTTACATCAGAGTGTGCTAGATTTCGATAATGGAATCAAAAAATGAAATTGTTAGCGTGCTTCTTTATGCATGGGAAAGCTTGCACATGCAAGTGTGAGGTCTACGGTGAAGCGAGCTTACCAAGAGGGCACTGGTTCAGGCTCACCGATAGAACACGGCGAAGCATTTGGCGCTGGACTTCGGCAGGACGGCAGGAGGGTGGTCAAAAGCCTGGCGGACCTTTGCAGGTCCTCCCACCAGGGTTAGGATCATTTAGCCGTAACCGCTGGCAAAACCTTTATTTGGTCGTAGGTCTTTGTTAAGTCACCGTTTTGGAATTCACCGCCTCAACCGCCACTGTGATCTAGTGGTTCGATCCCAAGGGGAGCAATATTGTGCTTGATTTGGTTGGTGGTAGACAATTTCAACCCCAGAGGGTTGAAATTGTTTAAGTCCGCCTGGCTAGCTACCACCATCTTACCTAAAGCTGTCGCAATAAAAACAATTCTTAAAAAAAAATTGTGTTCCGGCATTATATAGCCTGTTCCTCAGTTTATTGAGGATTCCGGGTGAAGTGCGCCTGCACCTTCGGCCTTATCTCAACATGTAACCAGGTGACATCTCACCTGGTTACATGTTGAGATAAGGCCAACCTCCCCCACAACCCTACTCTACCCCCTCGAACAATAAAAAAACCCTAGCGATTCCTTTGCCCGAGGTAAAATGAGGAAGGTTCACTAGGAGTAGGTTCACACCTACCCCAAAATAGATAACCTACTTCTCTAGTCGATAGGTAAGTAGTAGCGAATTAAACTTTTTTAAATCTACGCTGATTTACAGCTACAATTTACAAAATCGTCACCTGCGTACATTACTCGGAGGAACCACCTCAAAATTCAATTACCTGTGAATATACCTGCTGCCTATAAGAAAAGGGTTGACCCCAGGGGTTGAAATTTTAAAAGACCGACCGGAACGAAATAACGAAATTGCCCGCCAATTTTAATTTACGATAAGAGCCCTCATTAATCATCCTCGATATTAAACGAGGACCTTTAGCGGCTTAAAATGTAGTTAAATCTCGATCATACCTATACGTTATTAAGGTAGGTAATAAAAATAAAAACATTCATTTCTTATTACATAGGCTTACATAGGTTCTAATCTTAACAATAAATTAATTATGTAGGTAAGTGTAATAGGTATGTGATAGGTACACTAGGTGATACAGTTAACAGATATATTTAGGAGCTATATTAGTAGGTATAGGTACAGCTACTTCCTTAGTTTTTGTGGTTTGACACCGTTTTTTAGGTCTGAGGTAGTCATTACATGACTACGATCTAAGTATAACTTGTAATTTAGACGCAAGGATCTCTGTGCAGACTATCACACTTTATGAAAATATTATCACAAATTAAGCGAATTTATGTCACGGAATCCTCATTTTTGTAGAAAATAAATTGGCTTGTTTATTTTTTTTTCGATTTTGACTTGATGTTATTCTGATTTTGATTTGCATTTAAATTGTAATTTTGATTTTTATTTATATAATTTTAATACTTCAGCATGTTATTCCCAAAATATTATGTTATAGTGTCTTGCCTGTAACATTTAATGTTATTTATGGTTAATAAATGTTTCTGATTTCTGATATGGTGCCTTTGTAGTAAGACTTGATAACTGCTGGTACTAGGTAAGTAGGTATCAGTTTACATGATTAAAAACCGCAATGAAATCGAGATACTTTTGGGAGCTCGATGGCCAGGACCAACATGCCATTAATGTCCTGTAATATTGTAATATAATATTTCTACTTTACCCTACAACTACAGCCGTGAATTATAATTAGGCGTAAATTCGTTTTTTATTAGCAAATGAATGTAATAAATAGATTTAGTTTTTTTAGATATTTGTTGTCTCTGGGGCTTATTCACTTTACTTTGATATGTTTAGGTAATGAGACTAGTTGGTATATACGATGTAACAGACTAACAGGCACAATACAAGGACAGTCGCCTGTATGTAGGTATACTTACATTTAAAAATGATGATGTGTAGTTTTATACATATTTTTGCAGGCGAATGTACAAGTAAATGAGGTTAAATCAGTTGGGCCACTTGCTCCATCATTTATTGAAGAAAATAAATAAGCCCACGTTGTGCGCCTTACCCCGGTTTAACCCGAGAAATTGGTGCAAAATTGGACGAGGCATAAATTGCACGTCATTTTCGATTTTCGGAATTCTGACTCTCAAAAGACTGGTTATCCGAAACAATTTAACTTGTGTATCTTGATTGATAATAATCCCGGCCTGACTTTGAGTTTTGAATAAAGGACTCTGTCCGCTAAAGCTACGCTACACTACGCTACATCAGGGACCTTCATAAAAGGCATATCGAAAGAGATATATGTATACATTTAGAGCTGACCCATGTCACTTACTGAACATATAAAAGTGAAAGTTTGTTTAGATTTTTGGATGGATATTCGTTTCTTCACGTCAAATCTACTGAACGGATTGAGGTGAAACTTTGCACATTATTATGTTGTTATCAACTTACAAGTTAGATAGTCTCAATGACGCGTCATGAAAAAAATAAAATGTATTGTTCTGAAAATCCAGGAAAACCGTGTACGTGAGAAGATAGTAAAAATAAATTAATCGTAGGTGATGTACCTACAAGTGCTTCCCCGTCGTGAAATAAAAAAAAATATTTAGATAGTACTTTTTTTTTTATTGTACGACGGGTAAGCACTTAGCCTTCATCTCACCTGGTAACAAGTTGAGATAAGGCCGAAGGTGGAGGCGCACTTCACCCGGAATCCTCAACAAACTGAGGAACTGACTATCTTACCTCTAAATGCCGGAACACAACAAACTACCAACAACTACCAACCTATATGACGCCGTAGCGGCCTCGGCTAAGACTTCGAAACTACGCTCGTAACAGGCATTCTGAGTACAAAATCATACCTACCTTCCCTTACTTGGATTTCCTTTCCATGCAAGCGCTTAGCGTCTAGCAAAAGTGTTAAAACTTGCTTTAATTTCGGCTTAGTTCCAGGAAAATACATGTATTTCAGCCACGCGCCGCGCGAATTACCTATGGTTCAAATGTTCCTATTTATTCGTAGGTCATGCAAATGTTATTAAGAAGTTGTCTGCCATTGACTTATTCTTTCTATCACATAACAGTTTTAAAAGCGTCCTTCTGCTTGCTGTCGTTAATTGAAATTCAATTTAACTATATTTTTTTCTGATTTCATATTTTTTGTTTTGTTTGCTATTTTGCATTTCGACCACTTCCTTTTTTTTTGTAGTAGGTACCTAGTACCTACCTACTTAAAAGTGGAAACTTTGTTTGATTAGAAATTATTTTTAATGTATCACCTTTTTATATATTGAATCTGTATCCCAAAAAGGAACAGCTCCGTTTTTTTTTTCGAACAGTTTTATTGATGGATTCACATTACGAACTCTTCTCACGCGTCTTTCTGTTTCCTCGGGCTTTGATAATTCTGTTTTATCAATTGATAGGGACTTCTGGGGGCGGATACTGTAGTGGGTATTCGTTTAGTTATGTTGCGTAGTGAATCAAGAGTCGCAAAGAGAAGCGACGCAGTATATCTTTCATTGGCCTCCAGCCTTTATCTCGCAGTCTGTAGGATTTATCTGAGGAATGGTCGAAGTCATTCATCAACGCGATTTATTTGAAATAACGATATATCTCAGTCCAAGTGTAGGATAACCATATGCGTAGGCGCAGCATTCAGTGCATTCCTGTCTGCTTAAAAATGCTAATAGTTACCGATTAATCGCGCGAAACTGATTTGTAAAAGAAATTTACTATGTACTTAGGTACACATCTGATGACGCCTAAGTAGATACCTATAAATAAGTGTTTTGATATGAAAAGGAGTAAAAGTAAAATAGGTTACCTATACTTAAAAGAATTGGAACCTACTTTGCTAAAAACTTCTAAATAATTATATAGTATATAAGCCACCCATAACCATTCTTAGGTAAGATACTTTGAAGTTGCTGCGACTTGCTAAGCCAAAAACAGGATCGCGATCGTAAGGTAAGGTAATCTCATTATATAACGTTAAGCCCATAGAATTATTTTCAAGTTTTTAGTGTAGAAAGAAGCCGGTTCCAATTTTTATGAAACTTATTTTACTGTTTTTGTTATAAGTGGTTTCATTTTAACACGATTTTATCACTTGTACCTACTTGTCACGATTTAGGTATACCATCGAAAATGCCGGAATCGAAACCACGATCAAGTAAAAATAATCGTGCAATTCGGACCTCAATTGGCGGAGATATTTATGATTTGCTGTTGTTCGCTAACCAATGATGATACGATGGACCCTGGGGTGGGTACACTGATATTCATCGGATTTTCACCAAATTAAAATGGGACAATATTTAAATTTCAAACTTACCTAAAGAACTTCGCTAATTGTTTCAGAACTTGATGAGAATTGGTTTGCCCCAGCTGCCTGGGGCCGGTCTAATCGAGGGCGCAATACCTACTATTTTTAATATCAAAATTATGTGTTTTATTGGTGTCAGCGATGAGTTCCAAATTCAAGATTTTCCACATTATATAATTTCTATTTCCATAATACGTAATCTTATTTGTATAAATTATTAGATAATATTACATAAATCGTAAAGTTGAAGAGACTGCAGTAAGAGATATAAATCAGTGCTATATGATTGTGCCGAAAAAGCAAAAGAAATATTAGTTTTTTTTTTATTTTAAGTTGGGGAAGCGCTTGGCCTTCATCCTGGTAACAAGTTGAGATAAGGCCGAAGGTGGAGGCGCGCTTCACCCGGAATCCTCAACAAACTGAGGAACTGGCTATCTTACCTCTAAAATGCCGGAACACAACAATTTTAAAACCGTACCTCAGTCAAAAAGCTGTCCAAATCCTTGATGTCATAACCGAACCGCTCCCTCGGCTTCTTCCTCCGATGCCGATGCTTTTTCCTCTTCCTGGAGTACTTCTCACTGCTATCAGAACACGACCCCTGTCCATCCGGCCGCACTTCCCCACACGCACTCCTAAACCTGAGATTATGGTAATACTCGTTGCGACCCACCACTCTGTTCACTTGTTTGCACTTGCGATATCTTTCGTTCACGTATCTTTGTCTTTCACTCACTACATATCGGTCCTCACTGTCCGGCGTTTTCGAGTTCTCCAGGTTTTCTTTCAGCACCCATGTGAGGGATATTTTAGATTTGTGTCGGTGCGCCAGCGGGGTGGAATGCCACAGACCCATCTCGCTTTCAATCTCCTCGTATTGCGGAACTTCATCTGCTATTTTGCAGTTCGCGAGCAAATCCAACGTCTCGCATTGTGGACTCTCGATCTATAAAAAAAAACATATTAAAATCATAATGAAACTTTTTATTCAGTAGTAATATATTTATAATCGCCCATTAATTTCACATTACCTGATCGGTGGGATTGTTATCATTAGCCTGCTGCGCAGGCGGTGAGTCCTTGGAGGCGATTCCTGTAAAGATGTCTGCAAGATTAGTCACAATCGGTCGTAACTTGTTACCGCCCAAGATTTATACGGGGGCTACACAATGGTGCAAGCGAACAATGCTCGGAGTCTTGGAGTCTCGCTTCTGTATGGAGCGGGCAGCGCACTTGCCGGTTGTAAAGCCACTGATTGAGTAGGTATCGGGGCTCCCCAAACGTTCGACGCACTCTTCTGAAGCCCCGGGCGCGATCAGACGAGCGCGGGTCACGACACGCGTCGTTTATTATGAGGCTCCAGTCAGAGGCGAGAGGTTGCGGTCTTGCTAAACTTGATTTGGACATGGTTTTCATGTTATACTTTGTTCTAGCTATTGGCACATACCTTCTTAAAGATAGGCCTTGCAAAAAGTTGCATTCTGTACCTACAACTACTATAACTGTACTATAAGTATTTAATATGCATTTTCCCTATAAGTGGGCCTAGCAAACAGCTGCTTTTTATCTATTTCACTCACAGCTCAGTAGCCTGCCCTGTTGCGGTTGTGTACACAAATAAAAAAGTAAAGAAATGTGAGTATTCTCCGTAATCTGGTTCCAATTTTATTTTTTTTTAGTTGTATAAAATATCTAGGAAAATTTAATTAACATGCAAAATAAAATGAGCTAGAATTACTAACAAAAATTATTTCAATGTGCGTTTAATGTGGCAATTAACTTTTTGTCCTTATGATTTGACAACAGCTATTAGTGAGCTGTTTACAAGCTGAGACGTCGTTAGACCTGGAATATGGGCCCATCTTTGTTGAACACCATGCTCATTTCAGAACACAGCTCGTACGTCAACTGCGGGATGGAAAGTAGAAATTTTAAAGTCGTTTCGAGACGTAGGTACCTAGATTGAGATCTGTCGTATCGCGATCTAGGCTTTCTGGCTACTCAGGGAAGCGATGTGCTATGGCTCGGTTGCACTCTATTATTAAATATTGTATAGCCAACTGTAAAAACGGGACATTTAATTTACACAGCGCCATCTAGCCCCAAACTATAAGCATAGCAACAACGTGGGAACGAGATTACGGATAGAATATCTACTTAGACATTTTTTTGCAAATACATAAGTAGGTACAAACAATAAAATTTCCAAGCACAGATCAAACATCTATATTCATCACACAAATCTTTATCCCGGGTGGGAATGATATGGGAACCAAATTACCGATCGAATACTTACCTATATACATACCTTACTTATATCCATTATTTTTACAAATAAGTAGATACAGTAGGTACATACATACAATAAAATTGCCAAGCACAGAGCAAACATCTACATTCATCACACAAATATTCGTCCCGGGTGGGAATCGAACCCACAAACAGCGCAGAACTAATGGTAGTGAGAAATTCGATAGTCACGACATAGCACCACTCTCTATTCCATAATTGGCCGGTGCTAACGCAAATACTCCTGGTCGTTTAGCACTTCTACAACCACGCTTTGTTTCTTGACACCTGTGACCCTTCGGTGTCTTAGTTTCGTGAGCCAGGCACGTATAACGGGTAAGGAGTGGAATACGTTGCCTGCGTTTTTCCTGTAAATTACAACATGGGGCTTTCAAGACGAGAGTACTCTCCATCCCCTTTCCACCACCGGACTAGCAGACGTACGGCAGGCAAAAAAAAAGATATTTTTTCATTGTGCCGAACACATCGTTTCGATTCTACCTTTAATATTAATACTGGTAAGGAACGGAATTCCTTGCCTTCGTCTGTTTTTCCGACGAGTACAATGTTGGAGTTTTCAAGTCCAGACAAAATAGGTTCCTTTTAGGCAAGCGTGCTCCATCTTAGGCCACATCTTTACTCTTGACTATCAACAATAAAAAAAGAGTGAAGGTGTGCCGGTCGTATAGGCCACATGCCAAACGTGGGTTTTCTTTATTAAAAAAACGTACCTATACCACTAACTAATACTACTACGTACCTAACTATACCGAGGTATAAATATTTGTCGTGAGCTATTATGTTCCTGTGCTTGTTATGTAGAAAGTTCGTTTGGGATGTTGTCTAATTTTGTGCTGTTGTAAGCTGCGTTCCAAACCGCGTCGCGATTTTACTATCGTTTTCTTTTGCATATTCAAATTCGAAAGTCAAAAGGCCTATTACTTACTGTGGCCGTATCTACGTTATTTGCAATACCTATGTAAAGTCAACTCTATTTTTTAAACTGGATATCCGTACCTATACTACAGTATAAGCTTCTCTCTGAAATTACTGTAGGTAAAATATAAAGAAATTAGTTTGGGCATCTAATATAATATACCTTACGCATTAAGTATAGATAAGTACTACAGGTAAACTAAGTATATATTTTTTTGCTGTGTAATATGGGTCTTTGACCCATATTACAAGTGTGTGGCAAAAATAAATGACTTATTTATTTAACATAACGAAGGGTATTCGTTGCGAAGCTAAATATTTTGACTTCACAACCAAATAATGCCCCGTGGTCCTTACAGACCATAAAATGTCAGAATTTAAACACCAAAAGCCACCCACGAGCAAACGTTTTGTTCCGCATGGGTTTCGGTGACAACTTTTATACCCCCTATATTTACGGATCCGATAAACAAATGCGACAGTGGTAATAACATTTGAGCGGTTTCATCGGAGTTTAATACATTCGCCGAAATTGGAAGGTATGACAGACCACCCAACTTCGTGCTTACATAACATTGTAGGTAAGGTTGAGTTTGGGTGTCTCTCCGAGATTCAAACATTTAGAGGGCTCGTTAATTCTTAATTTGTTTCATTATAATGCCTATTTTGTCTTTTTATAATTTTGTGTTTGTTTTATATTAAACTAAATTAGCTGTGATTTTATTTAATGAGAAGAAATTAATATTTAATCATTTTTATTTTAGTTTTATTGATTTGTTATATGTTATACAATATTAAATTTGATTAGCTTACCTATACTGAAAACATGTTTTAATTTAATTTACGAGTAACGCTACAGTACTTAGAAGTAGCAAAAATCTGGTACCTACACGAAATCAGAGTACAAACAAGCTCCCCGTAGTGAAGCGCTATCTATATAAACTCGTCCTGGCTTCGTGTTTATTTTTGCAATGCGACGCAAAGTGACTACGTTATAGGTCTCCCAAACAAGTGGCTCGCCTTACTGATCAAGCGGTGCAACGGGAACCATTCCAGCGCCCATCTCTACAACTTTATAAATGGGACTCCAACATGCTAACGAAGCTAATTTTGCTTACAAAACAGTACGTCTTGAGTGAGTCTCTATACATCAGAGGGCACAAAGGGAAGCTCGACCACCGTTCATAGCGTATACGAACGGTATGAACGGTGGTCGAAATCTATAAAGAAATCATAATCATCATTTACTTCACCTTCCGCACAATCTGATTGTTTCGAAAATCGCGTGCAAAATCGGATAGTCTCTCATAACATTATTACCCTTGCAATTTCACGGTTTTATTACGTCCAATATTACTGCGCTCTTAGCTTATACATCTCGTAATGCTAATAATTGTTATTACTTTCATCATATACGGACAACAATCGTTTGTGATGTTTCAAAATAAATACTGCCTCCGGATTCGGTCGGCGGATTTTGATTGCAGGATAATACTCGTATATTGTACAATTTCGAATTAAGTCTACCTACATCTAAGTGCATAAGATTCATTGATTCAGTTGGTCATTATTCGTGGTGGGTTGAGAGGCTTTCCACCTTCCGCCTCTGTGTACCTACCTATGAGCAGTTTGCATAGATCGTAGAGCCACTATGTATTATAATACCAAGGTAGGTAATAGGTACCTTCAATTCAAGGTTCACATCTTTGTTTATGATACCTTATTATACCTTCTTTTGTTACACATAAGTAAATACCTACTTACGTATCGAGACAATGGAGAAATAGATTATAGGGAAAATATTTGTAGATAGATGATCTTTCAATCATTCGGTGGTAATAGTACCGAAAGCTTTTTTATGCTATACAACTAGGATACGGAACAAGCAAGTAGCCCACCTGATTATAAGTATTATTTGCCTATAGCAATGCCTTACTGCGTAGGTCTCATCCACAAAAAAATATTGCCTACACGGCACTGCATTGCGCCCGTCAACTTGAGGCATTTAGGTGTTAAGCCTCGCGTGCCCGTAATTTCACCGGCAACCATTCCCTTCAAACCGGAACACAGCAATGCTGCTTCGCGGCTGAAATAGGTATGGTGGTAGCACTTCCCCGGACGAGCCCTTTCACAAGGGGCTTTACTACCTACTGTTAAGCTGCCAGGTCAAGGCTGGCGGGACAATAATGTCCTAATATACAGGGAAAGTACCTACTTTAAATACTGAAGATAGAAATTCTTACTCAAAGGAAACATAACTTTATTTGTGAAAAAAAACGGCATTCAATGATTTTTTAAATTTCGCTACCCGGGAATGAACCGACTAAAAATGTTCTGAACTTTTATGGCCTTGATCGGTTAGGGTCAATCATGAGGGTTCTAAATAAAGACAAACAAATCTCTAAATCAAGTAACTCTTTTTTTTATTAAACTCCTTCTAGGTAGGCTGGCCATCGTAGGTCTCTTTCTTGCCTGTGTAAGGTTCGTGATCAAGAATGTTTTTATTTATTTTTTATTTAAAAAGGTCGGCCGTAAAAAACATATTCATAAATAAAAATTTTGGATGTTGCCTCTATCATGCCATCCAAGCTTCACGCGTAGCAGTTTTTCAAAATGAATGGTAAGCAATGCAGGCCCAGGCAGGCGTGCATGACAATCGATCCTGTAGGAATGCATAAAACTCCCGGAATGCGTGTAAGTTTTCGGTGACATGCCCGCGAGGATTGGCTGCGTGTGCGCACGATTTCGGCAGTCGTGATCGGGGCTCCTGGATGCCACATTCTTGAAATTCCCGGCTATCAATAAAATTTCGAACACAGATCAAAAATTGAAGTGAACTTTGTATCATTCTGGCATGATGCAACTTGCAAAGTAGAGCTCACAAAATGCCTGCTAAACTAGCCCATTGTAAAAGGGCTCGTTAGAAGGAATTAATGACTAAAGGAAAATACTTTACGGTAAGCTTACCTACCATAGGTCGTCATGGTAGGTAACCTTACAGTAAAGTATCTTTATAAAACTGGATAAGTAGGTACCTATAAAAGACCAGGCATACCTAGAGAGGTACCTACTTACCATATAGGTACCTAATCACATTTTCACAGTCCAGAAAAATCTTCTACTAAAGCCTTAACAAGAAAAATAAAAGTATCTGTGGAACCATATTCCCAATCTGATCACACCTGCAAAATTACACTTGAATGGACCAGTAGAAGGAATACTGGACCATCTTCATGTTCACTTGTTTTTTGTGTTATTTTGCATTCTGTATACGATTGCAAATAAAGTCTATTATAACTCCATTTGTCACCACCGCCGCCGCCGCCGCCGGTGGATGTGACCAATCTGGGTATTTGTGATTTGCGATTTGTCACTGTCGCAGTATTTTTCTAGCGCAGTAGGTCCTATTATTATACGACAAGCCTCAGCTCTGTAGGTTGTGGGTTCGATGGTTCGATACCCACCCGGGACAAACATTTGTGTTACATTGCATTATAGATATAAAGCAGGTATATATAAGTATTTACATTTTCCGTGATCTAATTCCAATTTTACAAGATTTGCTTTGCATGATTATTAATAATATATTACAATAAAATAAATAGAAGAAGCCCAAAGAGAGATGGACAGACGAGATATTTAAACAAAATTGGTGGCATCGACTCGATAAATAAGGCAAACGATAGAGACGCTTGGAGTAAATAAAAATGATGGTGGCCTTTACTCGTTCAGAGCTCTTTAAATATTAATTGAACCTTCAGTAATACATTTTAATTTTATTTGTAATATGTAGATATGTATAATTAATATCTATTCTCTTAAAATTATAACTTTACAAAAACCGGTCTTTAATATGTACCTAAATTAATTTATGCTTAGAAACTATTACTTAGCTTGAGAAATAGAAGGCAAAGCCTTAGCTAACTATGCATAAGTTAATTTACATGTATTATATAAAAATCTATAATGTTCGAGCTACGAGCTGACGATTATAATATTTTCTAACCGTTTACTTTCACCGCGTTTTAGCAAAACGTGAAATAACATGCGATTACCCGAAGTTCAGCCCGCAGCTTGTCTCACGAGATCATGGGATAGCGATAATATACAGTACGATAAGTTTATCTGCTATTCCGTCTCCTCACGAAGGTTTTCTCGACTACTTTAGTAGAGCCTAGTAGAAACGGATCCACTGATGAATTTGTTTGATGGATTAGAGTAGAATAGATCTATGCAGCGACGTACAGAGTTGTATTTCTGCCTATGACTATCCCTATAGTTGTATCCTATAATAGGCATTTATGATTATTTTGCATTTGGAACACGGATTATAAAAATCTGAAATAGTTGGTGCTTTCACCTATCGTAGGTAGTAGGTACCTAAGTACGTGAGTAAAACCCCTGTTTAAAAATGTTCATATACCTACTTAATATTAAGTAAGTAAATAAATATGACAAGACATTGATTTCACACAGCGCCATCTAGCCCCAGTTATGATACATCACCCAAACAAAACATCTACTTATATTTATCACGCAATTGTTTTTTCTGGGTGGGAATCGAACGCACAACCTACAGCGTAGAAGGCAGAGTTACTAACAACTGAGCTGAGGCTAGCTCATAATATTATTTTTGTTTAGAACTGGAATCGATTACTTGCCAGCGTTACTTTAAAAAATAACGCACCGTAGACCCTTGCCCAGGCAGAGCTCACCCCCTTATTTTACAATTACCATGTCACGTGAGACACATCCTGCACAATCTGAGCATATGAACATTACAAAGCAATCCGCAACAGCGAGGATGTAATTATAGTTATACTTATAGTGCTCTTCCTCGGTACCTTCTCGTATCCTATTTACCGACAAGTGCTAATATCACCGACGATGGAATGTTAAGGTCACGTTCAGTCTGGATGCATCCCAGAAAAGGGTGGTGTAGGTAAAATAAGAATCGTAGAAATTGATAGGAGTAGAGATTATGACAAAACCAAAACCAAAAGTTCATGATTACCAGTGGTTAGGTAGATACTTATTGTTATCTACCCTGACAGTTACCGAAGAGAACGTTTTTTGCTATATATTATTATTTATAGCTCGCTCCAGTATAGACCTCCTTGCCTAGGCAAGAGAGAGCAGGTCAAGAGCTAACCTCGAAAAATCTTTATTTTTTTATTTTAAAACATCTCGTGGGACAGCGCACAAAATGAATATGTTAGCAACATTACAAAGCAATCCGCCAACAGCGAAGATGTATTCTCACGGTGCAATTATCAACTGCCTACACTTATCTTACACTTATGGTTCTGTTCCCCGGTATCTTCACGTATCCCAGTTACCGACAAGTGCTAATTTCACCGACGGTGGGATGTTACGGAACGTTCGACTGAATGCATCCTATAGGAAAAGGTGTTCTAGGGATATGTGGCAGGTACCTACTTAAGCATAGAGAATATGCCAAAACCAAAACGCTATACTCCTCTAGCGTACCTATTACGTTCACAGAATACACACCAATACAATTTGATTATACAGTGTTCCAATAATATAATGAGTTATAATATAAGTGCAATAATTTGAAACTCCGTGATATTATGGATGTGTTATAATGTGCGCTTATTCACAGACTAGTACACAAGCGCACTGAAGAATGTGCGCTTTTCGAAATGCGAAACTCACCAATGGTAGAAAGGTACCTTAATATGATGAGTTATTTAACCATTGAAATGCCTAAATGAAAATAAAAAATAGACCTCCTTGTCAGAAACCCTCGAAGCTTGCTGGGCAAGGACCTGACCCATCGTAGGTACCTTTTTATACACTACCATATAACAATAAACAAAAAAATGTCTTCGTAGGAAAGGAACCATTGAAATACACCAATCCGAGATACCCACTTTACAATGGTGATTCTCACGAGGTAGGTGAGGTACCTATAATAATTGTTTATAGAGGTACCGACGTTTAATCTTTATCGAATTTATGGGCGGTTCCAAAGAGATTCCGCAGCTCCAACCTATAATAAAAAATTATCGAAAACTGATAATAATCTCATGGTTGTCTACTAGACTGTTTATGTGATATATTGTAATGGGAATATGACCTCGTTGACTTAGCGGGCATTTCGGGAGAAGTCTGGTAACACCGTGTCTAGTCTAGAGGTCTGTGGATTCGTTTTCACCTGTATCACCTTTAATCAAAATACGAAACTTCAACTTATAAGTTAACAAATATGCCACACATATGTAATTTATAGTTTATTATCTCAAATAAATATTTTTTAACATATGTAGGTACTTTTTTGAGATTGAAGATTTTTTGAGAAACGACGAAGAGCTTTTAGCGATTGTAAAAGGTAATAATGGCCTACGATAATTATGTATATTTTCATCTATTCATGATGATGAGAGATGCGCGGAAATTCTAGACAGAAGGATCTCAATTGCCCCTAAATCCTGGGCATGCTAAGTTACCTACAGCTGCTTATATAATGCCTTTGGCGGTGCAAAGTTGCAGCCACTCATAGAAAGACACTTCTTCTTGCCGATAAGGTTTAGTATTTACCTATACCTACCCATGTTATGTATAACCCACGTTTGAAGGAAACCGATAACATTTTAACTAATGTTGTATATCTATAGCTGGCCATGTGGCTTGCTACTACCATGTTACCCACTGTTTGTCGCCACAGCAACGATTCCGTTCAAATGTGTGTTCCGGCATTTAGAGGTACCTAAGATTGCCAGTTCCTCAGATTGTTGAGGATTCCGGGTCAAGTGCGCTTTCACCTTCAGTATCATCATAACTTGAAACCAGGTGAAAGGAAAACCAAGCCCCGACATATAACATAAAAAAAAATGTGAGTAGGTAGGTAGTAAGTATGGCACACAGCTGGTTAAAATATGAGTATTACAGTATATATATATATTTAGAATCATCATGTTACGCATAAACCCATATTGTGGTAATGAAAACATTTTTCGTTATCCTTCCGTTTTTGATTCACATCCCCATAAACAAGAAATATGTCAATCCTCTCCCTAAACCACACCTCAAAATTTATCATACCGTTTGGGGTGTATAGCGTGTCAAAGAAATAGTCATTGGTAGGTATATACTCTCGTAAAACATAAACCTCCTTCTGAGGCGGTTGGGTAAAAAGATTTTTGCGCGGAGAAATTAAAGGTCAAGAAGGAGCGTGATCTCCTCGCTTCGGATAAAAATTATTTATTTGCGTGGGGCGGCAATTAGGGGGGCGGGCCGCGTCTGCGCAACGACCTCTTGACCCGCGCCCGCCTTCTATAGACAACGTACAGACAAACAGTAAATCACGCAACAGCATAATATAATTTACAGAAAATCTTTAACGGGCTATAGTACCTCAGATTAGCAATTCAACGCAACTTTATTTTAGTTTCGAACTAAGATATAGTAATAATAAAGGTGACATTGCTGTGCGCTCAACCACGGCGACTATGACCACCAGATGACAGAAATATGTGCGTATTTCTACGTTTTGTTTTTTTACGGTAAAACAAATATGAATTTTGAAAATCGAAAACACAGACCGTCTGCTGTATACTGTGTTTATTTACACAATTTCAAGTATTTATTGAATGGCGAACATTTTTGATACAAATTAGAGTCAACTTTGGATTTTTTTTCTATAGAGAATATTTTATGTAATCGTGTTTTCGAAACACAAGCGTTCTAGCCTATCCTGAACTATAACATATATTAATTTCAAAGTAAATGCTACAGTTTTGTGGAAGATATGATCGTGAAATGGCTTGAACCATTTCACATATCATTCACGTAGTTTTCAATTGCCTATTGTGCACGGTTTTGGAGATACGTCATACTATTGAAAGTTTAAACTGTCTATTGTGTACACATCAACAGCCTATTAGTGTCCACTGTTGGACGAGCCTCTTCTAAAGCCGGAGGGTTTCGCTACAATCACCACGCTTGGCAGGCGAACTGGTGATCGCAGTAAAGGTAAATAAGAAACAGAAGGAATTATTTTAATTCGAGAAACTGGTATTTATCGCGTATTTTACCTATATTTATCCCTACGTTTCAGCAGGGTTGCACCAGCCGTGGTCGCGGGCAGACTCAATAGGGCTGGTGCAACCCTGCCGAAACGTATAAATATAGGTAAAATACGCGATAAACACCCGTTTCCGAATTAAAATAATGTGTTCTAAAAAAAACAGAAGCAAGTTTCTGCCATTCTTCTGGCGAGATCCCTTAGTCGGCTTTTACGACATCCATGGCCGAGTTGGAAGGGTCAATTCTTAATCTACGACCGCCACGACAAGTACCTATCGTGTAAACTCAAACAATAACCCTCCTTCTGAGGCAGTAAAAAAAACAATATTTTACAAGACGTATAGAGGAGATAGCGCGTTGATGTCTTTTGTATGATGTGTCAACCTTCAGCCAGGTCACAGGTGCGTTGCAAAGTGCGCTGCGCTGATATTTGTCTATAACGCCGAAGATTTTTATTGTACGATGGGGTTTTTATCAGTTTGTTGAGGATTCCGGGTGAAGTGCGCCTACACCTTCGGCCTTATATTAACTTGTAACCAGGTGAGATTAATGCCAAGCGCTTCCCCGTCGTACAATAGAAAAAAAGAGGGAATTCTTGTCTCGCTCTAGGCCAGACCAAGTATGAGGTCTACTTGCCCAGAAGGCACTCGCACCCGAAGGCTCCCTCGTACCGCTGGGCTCTCTGTTTATAAATGACTGGATGTCCGTTTACACTGTCGTTGCGTCTGCGCCAGAGTAGGTACCGGACACTCGTCACGCGGGGCTTGCGAACTGCGAAGGAATTCCATCTCCGACACGATTTCACCTGGTTTCCCGAACTCGAGACGGAAGATAGCTCGATCAAAGGTTATCTGGACATTTTTACGATTTTTGGCTTTTCATGTGAAAAGGTATACTAGTTGTCCACAGCCTGTCTTATCGAATACGCACGGATAGGTATGTTAGAATTGTGGTTAGAATTATAACTATATAATTCTAACCACAATTCTAACATGCTAGCTATGAGGCTTGTAATTAGGTACCCAGGTACTAACCTGGGTACCTAATTACAAGCCTCATAGCTCAGTTGGTAGTAGCTCTCCTGCGCTGTAGGCTGTGGGTTCGATTCCCACCCAGGACAAACATTTGTGTGATGAATATAGATGTTTGTTCTGTGTTTGGGTGTTGTATCATATAGTACGTACGTATTTACAAAAGTATCTAAGTATTCTATCCGTAATCTAGTTCCCATATTACAAGCTATGCTTAGTTTGGAGCTAGATGGCGCTGTGTAAAAAATAATGACCTGTAATGTCCTGTACTATATACAAAGTAGGCAGGTATCTAACCCGAAACGGATATCGGAATGTCGGTCGTTGAGCAGCAAGATGGGTCGACGATATTACCATCGCAAACCTCACCTGGATGAGACTAGCACAAGCCCGTTGGGCGTGATACATAGAGAGCCCTATACCCTGCAGTGGGTGAAATCAGGCTGCGGGTGATGATGATGATGATGATATAGCCCCGTATACAATCCCTCAGAAAAAAGTAATGTTTGGGCTAGCAGTCTACCGTCTCATATCTCTCCATGGCATGTTGCGTTTCATTTCATTAGTTGCAATTATTATACAACTTAAGATGCAATTACGATAGATGGGGTATCGATGTTCGGTGAAGCCATGCGCGCGCGCAGCCGCCGCTGAAATGTGGGCGGCAGGATAACACGCAAGGGTGGCACTCAGGGACCATGACAGAGGGGATGTTTTTTTTAAGATGTCGTTTAGTCTTGCCAGGGCTTATGTCTACTCTATGATGAAACGACCCTTCCCAGATGATGCCTTTGAACTTTCATTAAGAGGTTATTTTATAATAAAAAAAATAGGGAGCCGGTGCCCTCCGGGTTTTCAAAAATCTTGAGGTGCTTTTGATTGAGGCGACACGCTTGGGCTTTTGAGCTTTTGAGTTACACCAAATTTGGGTATTTCGGCAACACCGGTTATTTATCAGGATGAGACAAAATGAATGAGGAATACATTTATTTTTCAAAAAAATCGGTACAAATTTGTATTTGAGGTATGTAATGTTTTTAGATAATTGCCAGATGTTTTGGAGTGCAGAAAGTACGCTACACAAGACGATGTTCTTGTGTCCTAGGTCTACCTTTTCTTCGTGACTTCCAAAGTTTCACAATTATGGTATGTGTATATTGATCCAACTCAGCCCATGGATTTGCATATTATTTCTCTTCTTTATTCAATACTTTTCAATCCCTTTTCACTTTCCTATCTTAAGGACAGATTCGAGTTTCTGTATTCTTGCCACAACTTTTCACTTAGGTCATCAGACACCCTGTTGTTAAAAACCCCGACGCAAAGAACTTCTTTTTATAGTGGTTCGTTTACAGCTGAAGCTGGCGAAAAAGGGAAGAAGGCTGTGGAACGCATTACCTGATAATATTAAAAAGACGACATCGCAACACACTTTTAAATTCAAAGTTTATCAGTTATCTATCAGTTTATTCTTAAATTATCATTTTTATCCTTCATTATTATCATTATCATGATTATTATTGATGTAATTTTATGTATGTATATTTGGTTTTATATTCGTTATTCGTATAGTCCGCCATCCTTGAAAGCCGTTATCTTATCTGTCCATCCAGCGGTTGCCTGGAAGAGATCGTCTTCAGCGATAAGGCCGCCCATTGTTTTACCAGTGACGCTTAGATTAAGTTTCCACTATCTGTGCTTTGTTATGTTATTTGTAAATAGTGAACGATAAAGAGTTATCTATCTATCTATCTATGGATGTCGTAAAAACCGATTAAGTGATCTCACCAGAAGAAGGAAAGTGTGTCCTTCTGTGTATTATCTACACCTTTACTGCAATCGCCAAACCGCATGCTAAGCGTGGTGATTATCATAAAGCCCGCCTTCTTTGGACAGGGATATGTCCAGCAGTGGACACTAATGGGCTGTTGATGCGTACATTGATCAGATTTATTTTACATAACTTAGAAGCTATCCAAGAAGCGTCTCTTCTAGTGTCACCCGCACCTGCCCCCAAGGAAGGTGGTCCCGCGTCCTAGGTCCAGCCCTGGCAAGGATAACCCGCCTCTAGCACCAGACGCCGTCTTGCTCCTTTTGGCGATGGTGAAGCGATGGGAACTAGCCGTGACGAGCCTCATTTACGTGCCAAAGATTGCAGCTACAAGCTTTTAATCTCGTGGTGTATTACCTAAGTACCTCTTAGCTTGTCTTATCAAAATAACATTCTACGGGACATCGGCTACTCCCAAAGAAATAATAAAAAAAAAAGAACTAACAGTTGACTGTACTAGTTGGCAGCAAAATTGGGATTTACAATGTAAGCTAACTACCCATTAGATCGTACAGATTTTAAGGTTAGAACTAAGTATTTTTTGTTATTTTTTTTTACTTATGATGGCCTTGACCTCTAGGCTGGCCTAGTTTTGCTTGCCTAGCCAACGATGAGGTCTACGATGGAGCGAGCTTTCTCACAAATAGCTGGCTCCCCGCGCATCAACGGAACACGGTTAACCGCTTGACGCCGGACTTCGGCACTAGGGTGGTCGCTAGCCATATGGGCCTTCACAGGTCCACCTGGTCCTCCAATCAGTAGTAGGAACATTCAGCCGTTACCGCTAGCTAAGGTTTAAGCTCCCGTTGCCCGGGGTACACCACAAGGAGGTAGTTCCCACCTACCCCAATGGTTGGGTGCTGCGCCTCTCACCAGTGCCTGTGCGGTTTACATTTGGAATTTGTAATTTGGAATACACAGACTTTCATGCACTAGGTTTGCCGGCACGATGTCGCGCCTCTCAAGCCTTAATGACATTGTCAAAGTTAACGTCAAATATTTTTATATATTTAGATTTTTTAGGATCACTTTGAAACGTCAAATCTACTGCTTGTTCGAATTTGCGACTAGCACACAAGAAGAAAGGCAAGAAACTCGGGCCTTTCTCCTGATGTGCTAGTCGTTTGTCCAACGAGTGAAAAGTGTAAGCGACTCTTTGGAAACCCTATTTGCGTCGACACCCTTGCGCCATAACATCTGCCTGGAACATTAGTTAGGTCTGGTGCTGCGGCTGATTCGGCCCAGGGTGGCAATAGGCGCAAATATGTATGTATGCTCTCGTCTAACTTGTGTAGGCTTTTTGGGGTTGGTTTTCAAAAATCTTGCGGGGCTTTTTAATGAGGCAACACGTGACCCATGTGCGGCAAGGCTTTTATTTAGGTCTTGGAATTAATATAGCTATTCAGCGTGGCAATGCAACCAGTTTCCTGGGCATGCTACCGTCTGGAAAAGTTGAGTTACCGATAGACCGTTTGTAACGGTCCTTAGGTAACCCGACTGCTTTCCTTGTTTATAGTTAGTTGAATTGTAAGTTTTTTTTTTAATTTTCTTCTGAATACATTTTAGATAATAGGTACTTTTTATTACGCACAAGATATAAGATGCGATGCATACGGTGGTATTGCAACGGTTGTTAGTCTTGTTGGTCTCTGTTTGTGAGGTACCGCAGTTTCGTACGGTTCTGTCCACCTACCCCAAAACTGAGTCCGTTAATGGTGTCAGTGTGGACTGAGTGACCACATGTTTTTTTCGTACTTTTTATATTATAATAACAGCTTTTATACGAAATTTAAAGTAACGGTAGATTAGACTTGTAGTCCGTTTGTTTCGGCTAGTCTCCGAAACGGCTGGACCGATTTTGACGGGACCTTAACTGGCAGATGGCCGATTTTATAGGAAGTGCTTAGGCAATTTTTATTTTATAAAGAGAGTTCTAAGAGTTCCGTGCTCGATTTTGTCCTGTGCCGAAGTTTACCGAAATGGTTTTTTTTTTAATTGGAAGTGAGTGCTAATTCTGTTTCATAGATATGGTACCGTTGTGACTGTTCCCAAAAAAATATATCATAAAAATCGTTCCTCAGCGATCGATATTGAAAAATCATGAAATCATGCAGCCGAAATCATGAAAATTCAACATGCACCTATAGGTCCTATTAGCATTTATCGTGGTAATTTAGCTGCACAGTCACAAATGGGATTCCTGTTTTGTCCCGGTTACTGTAAGACTGTTATGTCACGTCTAATGTCATGCTTTCGGTTCAAAAAGTAAAAAAAACTCACTCTCTTTTATTCTCCTGAAGAGGCTCTTCATTATCTGGTTGGGAAGCCAGGTATCCAGTGGCACGCGCTCACTACTAATGCACGACATCGCACCGCTGTGGCCGGCGTCATGCTTCGGTGACGATGACTATACCGTCAGTCATAGGGGTGGATAAACTCTGATACCTAACTAAAAGGTACATTAGTGTAGAGATACACCTGCGTAAATTACGCAACCGAAGCGTGCTGGAATTCAGAATGAATGAATGAATGAAAAATACTTTATTGCACACCTTAAAAATAAAAACTGGATAACTTAAAAATAAATTTACAATGGGCGGTCTTATCGCTAAGAAGCGATTTCTTCCAGACATGTCCATGCAACATTGTCTACTATCGAAATACGAGGGCGTTAGGTGTTTGTCGTTGTTAATTCAATGCCGAAAATTACGCGACGTTGCGTTGCAGCGTTGGTTCCGTGAGACGATATGTTGTTATGTTTTTTTTGTGGATGAGGATTCCGGACGAAGAGCGCCTCCACCTTCGGCCTTATCTTAACTTGTTACCAGGTGAGATGACTGGCCAAGCGCTACTCTTACAATAAAAAATTAAAATAAAAACGAGAAGAAAGTTGAATATGTGTGATGAACAGCTTTGTACAGAGTTATGATGAAATGTCCTGTTTTGTAAAACCTACAACCTAATGAAAAAGTGTGCAACTTTAGTTGAGACGCTGTCCAGCGTCGCGGTCCGGCTGGGGAAGAAGCTGAAGCCGCACCACGTTAGATCCTCTCAATATTTTGCATCTCATATCTCTTAGGTACTCAAAAGAAGACATGTTTGACGACCAAACTTTAGGTGAGATAAAGGCAGGAAGATGGAAACCCTATGTTTTTATTATTTAGTGTTACGATTCTCAACATGATGAGGCCATAAGGCTATTGACTTATTCAGTAATGTTGTGACGCTGAAGCCCACATCATTGTATACTATTGATTACGATTGACCGCCCATTATATACGCATTTTTTTTTTTTATCTAGTTCTATTTTTATGATGTGCAATAAAGTATTTTCATTCATTCATTCATTCACACTTTTAATTTTTAGCGACGTTAAATCCGCTGGTGTGCTGCTACTCTTAATTGGTAATGTGAGATATGGGGACCTGTCTGTATTAAGGTAGGTCTATGCTATATATACTTAGGTGTCAAGTTTGCGGTGTGACCGAGTTTGCTTGCGCACGTCGTTTAGATTATCGTAACGTAGGTAGATAGTGTAGATACCAAGTAGGTAAACTGTGACAGACAGCTTTGCTTATGGAAAAGTAATGTTGTGTAGATCATTTTCTACCCACGTAAAGCAATTTATTTACAACGCCTACACTGCATTTGCTTTTGCATCCATACCACCACCTCTAAACATTAAAGGTTAAACCCAAATTGGAGTAAGGCAATTTGATTTCAATGCATATTTCTGCCCACAGGAGCAGGTCATTTAAGCCTGACCTGACTCATCAGAAGGTAAACAAAGACTGTGAAAGGTAAACAGGTAACCATGGAGTTTGTAAATTAATCAATCGGGTAAATAGTAAGTAGGTACTACTTAGGTAGGTTATGTACCAACTCACATACCTAGAACCTAGTTGCCTTTGTCGCTCCTATTAGCGAGAGTTTTTGAGTTCATAATTCCGTTCAGTAGCCCTGTTGCAAAAAAGCAACAGGGCTACCTACTACCTCTCCTTCACCCTAGTTACCTACTACCTCTCCTTCAACTGACTTTGGTGCCCACCATTCTGATGCTCCCATCTTATAGCACTGCATACTTACAATCGTATTTACTAGTTAAGAAGGTACTTATTATCACTTACCTAACTTTTACAGTAGCTATACCTAGTTTCACTATATGGCTATCTAAGGTACAAACTCTACCTAGATTTTGTGGAGTGTGTGTTCGGGAAACGGATAGTAGCTTTCAAGTCTTGGCTGTTTATTTTTTTCCTTGTACCTAGGTAATTTTTAAACTAATTATCCACCCATTTGTGGCATTACTACCTGTGTGCCTAACACGGGAGCCTCTCAGAATACGCTGCATAAACCATGTGGAGTTTGCCAACACTTTTTATTTTTTTCATAAGATGTTGTTGAGTTTTTACTTTTTCACCAACAAAATGAACCTGTAATCATTGCTTAAGTAGGTATTATATAAATACTGTGTTGAGTGAATTAATTACATTTATTATTTATTAGATACTTAGGTACCCATATTGAAGTAATATACATATTATTTATCCATCTCTAAATTTTTGATTCGCACCCCCCATACAAATACATAGCCTGTATGTCACTACCATAATTAAGACAAACATAAACAACTCAAACGTCAAAATCCATAAAGCCGTAGGCTGTGACCTGTGGAACACGCAAATTAAATAGACATAGGTAGGTACATACATTCATACTCTCGAAAAACATAACCTTTTAAGGCGGCTGGGTAAAAAGCAGCAGTTTGCAGTAACATTGACCCTGCACTACCCTAGCACAAAACGGAAGCTCGCTCAACTGAGCACGACCGTGCGATATGCTCTGCAGACGTCTTGATTACTTTTGCCGTAGGTACTTACATACATATACTTATAGCACAATAGGTTAGTGTAGATAGTAGAAATAAGTAGTTAAATTAATGCATGATTACATGTTGGTGGCCTCGTCATTACCTAAGGCCATTAGAATATAATCTATAGGTACCCAATCAAATAAAAAAAGATTCAAGCAAATCGGACCTCAATTCGCGGAGATAATATCATGATTTGCTATTGTCCGTTGAGGTGTTTCGGTCCCCAGGTCTAATCTTCATCGGATATTCATCAAATTAAAATGCGATCAATTTCGGATGGTAGATCTGTCTATAATAAAAAAAAGGAATTTCGTAAATTCTTTAGGAACTCGCGGATATAACAAACATAAAAGAAACAGCTGAATTGAGAGCCTCCTATTCTGGTAAGAAAATAGTTTTTCTTTAATCGTCGTTTAAAATAGAATGTTGATGATGAATGAAACAGTAATAGCCGCAGGTACCGAAGTGTCTTTATGAAAAAGCTTACAAGTTAAAATATTGCACATGGCCATGGCACATATTTTCATGAACATTATGAGCACGATCTTCCCTACCTACCTATCAAACAATGAGGTTATAACCAAGAAGAATATTTTCTTCAAAGCCTCGATCATCGTCGCAAAGTTGCAAGATTATCAGTTTTTTATCGGATACACTTCGGAGAGTGTGCAGCGGAACTACACAATCTAATTCCGCCATCGATTTTTTTTTCCCAGACAACCAGACGCTCGGCGATGCGCCACCGGTTTATGGTGGATATAGGTACCTTCCTCGCGCACTAAGCGGTTTTCTTCCTCATTTATAATGCGCTCCGCCAAGGAATGGAACGCTTTGCCTGAGTCTGTGTTTCCCGAACACTACAACATGGGAGTCTTCAAGTCAAGAGTAAATAGGTACCTTCTGGGCTAGCGTGCTCCATCGTAGGCTGCATCATTGCTTAACATCAGGCGAGATAGCAGTCAAACGCAAGCCTATCACATAAAAAAAAAAAAAAAAAATCTAGCTTTGGAGTAGTCATGCCAAGTGTCTAGTCTATAGTCAGTAGACGGCTACGGGCTGTTACGTTACGTTACGTATTATTATATTTTGTTCACGCTTATGATATAATCACCACGCTTGACAGGCGGGTTGGTGATCACAGTAAAGGTGTTGGATAATATACACACTGCTGCCCATCTAGTGTGATCCTTTCGTCTCTTACGACTTCGACGGGCTGAGATGGAGAGGTATATTCTAAGCCGCGACAGCCAAGGCTAACGTTACATGATGAGCATAAAAGCTGAATATGACTGATATCAAAGTTGAATATTAGTATAGTACCCACAATGAGGGTTGTTTCGTACAAGGCGGCTTATGTCTTGTGGCAGACCCTTTAATTTAGGAACACCTTGAAACTTATTTACAGGGTGGGTAATAAAACCTTTTTTATGACGTTTTTAAGTATGGTCTCATTAGTTCCTGACAACTTTTATGACGAAAAATTATATTGTCACTGTCATTTTAGTCATCAAAGTTGTAAACTTGCTTACCGAGATTGCTCGCTGTTTTTATTTACCAACAATCGAGAAGTTGTTTTTTCAAAAAGTAACGGACAATACAAGATCAATTCAGAACTAGCGATTCTAAAAATGGCGAGCACGACCACATTTCAACTAGGATCCTGCACCACCAACACGGAAACGAGCTCTCAGTTGCCCTCGGAATCACGAATCAGCTTCGCCGATGACTCCCAATCTCGGGTCAGCAAGCAAACCTTCTCCTTCATGGAGAAACGGCAGCTGTACCGTGTTATCGTTGACGCGACCGACGTCACGCCCGACAATATCGTCGATCCCGACCTCGTCACTATGGAGGACAGCTACTCGCACGCAGCGTTCGAAAGCAAGCCCCGCATGAAAAGCGAAATAGCCCTCAAGCCCAAATCGAAATCCGGGGTAGATGTCGGCATGAAAGTGTACGCGACCACCATCAACCTCGACGAAATACATATCGATTATACACTCAACACCGAGGAGGGGTACGTCCCTAACGACGGCGACCTCGAAATCGCACCGTCTGCGTTCTACCTACCCAAAATCTATCCTCCGATGTCGTATCCACCGAAAATATACTTATCCTTCAAGGAAACCGAGACAAGTTTCCTTTACGAGCTGCCCTCGTTCTCGTACGATAAAGGATCGCAGGAAGCGATCGAGGTCGAGGAAGAAAATGAATACTATCAATACATCACCGTCGGGAAGGGCAGGAACCGGAAGATGGTTGCCGAAGAGACCCAGACCAAGCCGTATATCTCCCAGACGAGGCACACGCTCGCGGTCAGGCCGCAGAAGAAGAACGCGATCGCTTTCGCTTCGATGTGGGACATGCACGACACCTACGCTAGACTTGCGCTGGTGAGGAAAGAGGAGGAGCCAGACGAAATGGTGCTCTACCAATCGGCTGCTCCGAATCTTCTGCGTAAAAAGAAAAAGGTAACCAGTACGGAACAACAACGCTGCGGTAAGACTTTCGATGAAATAGCGCCGACGCCACAGTTCCAGGATGCTGTGATGCTGACGGAAAGAGTTTTGGCGTCGTTAGAATACTCTGATGCCCAGAAACGGTTCCGGGGCTTAGTGAAATTTGACCCACTATCTCTAGACTTGGTCTACATTTACTCCATGAAACCGCTATGGTCGCTCGAATGCGAAGACACCGAGAACCGACCGATCACGTCCATCGCCTTCAATCCTAAAAACGAAAACATCTTAGCAGTCGGCCACGGAAAGTTCGCCTACGCGGAACATGCCATAGGCTTAGTCTGCATCTGGTGCACCAAGAACCCTTGCAAACCTGAACGTATCTACCGTTTCACTGACCCGTTGACGTCCGTATCGTTTTCCGAGAAGAATCCGAATTGGCTGGCGTGCGGCTTCGCTAACGGCGACGTGCTCATTTTAGACATCACATCGTACCCCATTAAAACTATAGCCAAAAGCAAACGCGAGACGAATCCTTGCTTCGACCCGATCTGGGCGACCAGCTGGCGCGCCATCGACCGCGAGACCGAGTACGTGATGACGACCTGCCAAGACGGACGCATCAATCGGTTCACCAGCACGAAGACGCACGATTTCATCTGCACGCCCATGATGCGGGTCTCGACGGTCGAGGGGAAGTTGAAAGGCTTGGAGATAGCGAAGATCTGTTTGAAAGTCGACGTGCCGATCACTAGATACCCAGCGGTTTTCTGTATGAAATGGCATCCGAAGATTGACCACGTTTACTTCGCTGGGACCGACGAGGGCTGCATTCACAAATGTTCGACCCACTACCTGAACCAGCACATCGACGTGTTCCGCGCTCACGCGGGACCCGTGTACGCGATAGAGATATCACCTTGCATGAATAACCTGATGGTGACGTGTGGAGCGGACAGTTCTATTCGGCTATGGTTGGAAGGGATGGACGATGTTATAATGACTCTGAGCTGCCCCGCTGCTGTTTCGGGGATCGCGTTCAGTCCTATCAACGCCACCGTCCTGATATCCGTCAGCGGCAACGTCCTTTCGATCTGGGACCTTCGGAGGAAGACACACATACCCTGCGCTGAATACACGTTTGCCAACAACGTCGTGTTGACGTACGTAAAGTTTTCGGCGTCGGGGGACAACGTGTTCGTGGGAGACACGGCGGGGAAGATCCACACGTTCCATTTGGAGGATACGCCGATCCCGCCGTATTACCAGCGGAGGATGTTGGATGACGCGATCAAGAGAGCGCTGTGCACGAGGCCACAGCTGTTGAAGCAACTGGATAAGTTGGAAAAGTTTACAGAGAAGCACGGATCGTAATCACAGAAGAATTCTTCCATGGTCTGTAATCGTAACGTAAATGTACCAACGTAAGTTTTGACGAATCTTGACATTTGTGTTCCCCGGAGTACTACTGATTATCGCCTGCCCATACAAAAGCAGTTTGTCGATCATTTCGAAATGGCAATTCCGATTCAAAATAAATTTTGCAGGTACCTATAATCGGATGTTCGGATATATGGGACCCTGGAGCAATGAACAGTCTATGAACATGACGTAGGTAGAGAAAACGCCATTTTAAATATCGAGTTTACATTTAGTAATTGTAGGCGATTTAGTGCCTTTTAACCAATCAAAATGTGGGTTATTGACAACAATTTAATATATCACAGAACATATAATATATAATGTCTGTGGTAGGCGCCATCTACCATCAAGTGGTGTCAGTCACTACGTAAAGTAGTGGTATCGTAGTGTAGTGTCGAATCCTGAAAGCCTGGGGTACACCCCAGGCAACGGAATCGCTGGCTTTTGCTAGCGATTACCTACGGCTGAATGATCACAACACTAGTGGTAGGACCAACACTAGTGGTAGGCCAGTGTCTTCTGGGAAACCTTACTCCATTGAAGACCTTGCCCTGGTCTAAAGCTAGACAAGCCTAAGATGAAAAGTATAATTTTTATCAGTGGTTTTACGATCAATTTTGTATAGTTTCCTCATCGGTATCAAGCTTTAAGATACTTTATCAATTTTATTTTCATTATTTTCCTAACATGTAAATATAACAATCATGGCGTTATAGGTATATCGTTTAGGTGACTAGATTTTACAAAAATAAAATATGAACTTATATGATATTTTTTTATTACTTGTATTTAATAATAATAGAGTAAAAAACGTAAACATAACAAATATTATCATCTAAGATAAATAAAAAGTTGTCAATAAGGTCTACAATGCTACTTACAACTTAAAACTAAATAATTACTTAAGTTAAATATGACTAGGTCTTTGAGAGCTTCTGCAATTGGTATTCCTTTTTCAATTCTTTCAAGTTGGTCTCCAGTATTGCGACCTGCGAATGAAACACTCATTACTCAGCTTCATCATCATCATTCAACGATTCCCGTGGCGGCATCCCCTCAATCTCAACCAGTTGTCCACCGCTGGACAGAGCCTCCTCCGAAATAGGTTGGTGGATTGGTGTTCGTAGTAAAAGTGGTAAAATATAGAATCTGCTGTACTTCTGACCACGTAGTATTTTTTTTTTTTTATTGTACGCTTAGCCTTCATCTCACCTGGTTTAAAGTTATGATAAGGCCGAAAGTGGAAGCGCACTTCACCCGGAATCCTCAATTGTGTGAGGAACTAGCTATCTTACCTCTAAATGCCACAAATGTTTTAAGATGAATTCTCCGATTTACAGCTAGACAGACGAACTTATAATATCTTGAAAACCAGGTGAGATAACAATAAATAAATAAACAAAAAAAAATCACAGGACATTAATTTCACGCAGCGCCATCTAGCCCCAAACCAAGCATAGCTTGTAATTATGGGAACTAGATTACGGATAGAATACTTGAATACTTTTTGTAAATACATACGTACATTACGTACTATATGATACTTTATGGTCAAGCAACTCCCAGTCTTCCAAAAAAAAAAAAAACTTACCTCTTCAAACTTGAGGTCCTCCCTGGCCTTCTTGATGTATCCTCGAATAATGTTCATCTGCTCCAGCAACGGATTGTCTTCATCATCATCATCATTCTTCACGTGACTGTCGTAGCCTGTAAACAAACAACCATATAATATGATTAGGTTTAATCTGCTATTGTTGTGTTCCCTTCTAGCATCTATATTCGCATTCTTTATTTTATTCAGTAAGATTCAAGCTAAGAGCTAGAGGTTAAAAGCTAGCTCATCATTTATAAAATACATTTATTAAATTAAAAGTACAAACTAACTATGTACAAAGGAATCAGCCAGATTACCTAAGGACCGTTACAAACGGCCTATAGGTAACTCAACTGTTCCAGACCAGTACCAGACGGAAGCGTGCGCAAGACACTGGCTGCATTGCCACGCTGAATAGCTATGCTAATTTGCTGGCCTATATCAGAGCCAGCTCTATATTTATAAAATAAAATGATGAATGTGAAACATTAAGAGGATCATATACCGCGTACATGTCCATTCAAAAGTAAATAGCTCTTTTCTACCTCTTAATATAGTCAGATTTCGGTGTTTTTTTATTTAATCAACATATAGATTTAAACGTCTTATTTTTGCCAGTTTTTTATAATCACTTTACAAGTACAATAATCTTAACGAGTCACGTTTTTGCACTGAAACTATGACTATTAAAAGTCGAGGGGCTAGATGGCGCTGTGTTAAATTAATGTCCTGTAATATGATCCTCTTATCATCGAATAGCTAATGAATGTTCATTTTTTATTCATATTTTTTTATAATAATTAGCACGGCCAAAACCATTTAAAATTGTAACATACCCTAATATTAAAATATTAGCTATAAAAAAAGTCTAAAAAGTTAATTTAGTAAAAATCATCAAACAATCATACATTAATAGTAAATTACATTCATGATAAAAAATAAAATAATCTAATTGTAATTCATAATAATGATAGACGCTCACCAGAGCCGACAATCTCCGTCCTCTGTCTCTCTCTGTCCATGCGTTCTCTCTCTGCCTGTATCTGTCTCTCCGCGCGCTCATACCGCTGTCTCCTCACTTCCTCTATCTGCGCTTCGGTCGGCAGTTTCCCGAGAGAAAGCAGATGTTCCTATAATGGGTAGATGCTAGGAAAGTCATTCTTATTTATTCATTTATTAACCAAGAGCTGTGTGGCCTGGTGGTATTAGGCATTGGGTGGTATTAACCAGAGGTTGTGGGTTCAAAATCTAGTCTGAGTGATATAACTTTTCCAGTTTTTCTAAAATTTATTTTCACATAATCTGACGGTGAAATAATAGTAGGCCTATTATAATATATTATCTGTGCTGTGCCTATACTTAGCTAGATAGTATTAAATTTTTCAAGACGAAAAGAAATGAAAATGCTTTTACCTGGATAAAAGTATTTTCAGCTTATAAAAAAATTAGACAGCAAAAAAGGCGGTCTTATCGCTCATAATCTGTTATTTCCAGACAACCTTTTGAGATGAAATATATAATATGTATATAATTAAAATTAAATTTACATATTAATATTATTCAAGTTATTTTAGACAAAATTGAGACAGTTATTGGATCATAAAAGATTTAACCTGCCAGAGATTTTTGCAGTTTTCCTTGCTTGCAATTCTAAACAAGAGTTAGATTTGATGTTTTAAAATTATGATAAAAATCTTCTGGAATAATCGTTTTTTATTTTTATTTTGATTATGCTTGCTGTATGGATGCAGCATGTAAGGACCAAGCCTCAGAGCTCAGTTGGAAGTAGCTCTGCCTTCTGCTCTGTAGGTTGTGGGTTCGATTCCCACCCAGGACAAACATTTGTGGGATGAATATAGATGTTTGTTCTGTGTTTGGGTGTTGTATTGTATGTATTAACAAATAAAAAGGTATTTAAGTATTATATCCGTAATCTAGTTCCCAAATCACAAGCAAAAATCAATTATTGTCGTGTAATATATTACCTTGATATAATGCGAGGCGGCCTGTCTGATGGAGTGGTGAAGCTTGGCGATCCTAGTCCCGGGCTCCGTCGGGAACGTGGAGATCTGTTTACTGAGCAGGTCAATACCTTCGGCCAGCTTACCGATCCGCCCGCGCATGGCATTCACGTCTTGTAGGGTGTACGTCGTCTCTCCGTCATATAGGCTTTGACACATCTGAACAATCGTTTTTTTTTATAATTTTAAAAATAAATAAATATTACAGGACGTTAATTTCACACAGCGCCACCTAGCCCCAGACTAAGCGTAGCTTGTAATATGGGGACTACATTACGGATAGAATACTTAAATACATTTTTTTTAAATACATACGTATTATACAACACCCAAACACAGAACAAACATCTATATACATACAAATGTTTGTTCTGGGTGGGAATCATTATTATCATATTTTATACATACTTATAATACGATACAACACCCAAACACAGAACAAACATCTATATTCATCACAAAAATGATTGTCCTAGGTGGGAATCGATACCACAACCTACAGCGCAGAGGGCAGAGTTACTACCAACTGAGCTATGAGGTTCGTTAGATTTATTTTTGATCAAGCCTCATAGCTCAGTTGGTAGTAACTCTGCCTTCTGCGCTGTAGGTTGTGGTTTCGATTCCCACCCAGGACAAGCATTTTTGTGATGAATATAGATGTTTGTTCTGTGTTTGAGTGTTGTATTGTATTATAAGTATGTATAAAAAAAATGTATTTAAGTATTCTATCCGTAATGTAGTCCCCATATTACAAGCTATGCTTAGTTTGGGGCTAGATGGCGCTGTGTGAAACGAATGTCCTGTAATATTTATTTGATTATTTTAAAGATAATGTTAATGTCAGCCTCATAGGGTCCGCTACCACGTGAACAGAGCAATTATATTGTTTTATCTAAGGTTATATATGGCCTCTGTGGTCTAGTGGTAGATCCAGAGGTCCCGGCTTAGATCCCAAAGGGAGTACAATATTATGCTTGGTTTGGTTGGTGGCAGGACATGGTTACCGCCTGGCAAGCTACCACCATGTTATAGGTAACATGGTGGTAGCTTGCCAGGCGGTAAGCCTTAGGAGGCTTTCGCCATAACCGCAATTTAAAGAAAATGGTTGTGTTCCGGCATTTAGAGGTAAGATAGCAAGTTCCTCAGTTGGTTGAGGATTCCGGGTGAAGTGCACTTCCAACTTCGGCCTTATCATAACTTGAAAATCAGGTGTTTTTTTTTTGTCATTGAACAATGACAAAACTAAAGAAAGTCCTATCACCAACCAAACCAAGCACAATATTGTACTCCCCCTGGGGATCGAACCCAGGAGCTCTGGATCTGACACCAGTGGCGAACCACTACACCACAGAGGAGGTCTATCGTCGCACATCCACCTTATGGTGGATCCTTAGTATTCAGTATGCATTCTCATGCATGAATAACAATAGAACTGTCTCCAGTTTCTTGTGAATTGTAGATTCCAAACACATCATGAATAAACAAATGACATCTCTTTTTCTTAGCAATGAGATCTTAAAGAGCACATTTGACAAAGTTAGGGAACTTGGGAAATCTAAACATTGTATTTATAAAATAGTGTTGTTATTTGCCGTTGCGGTCGCGTCTTAAGAATCGACCCTCCCACTCAGCCCATGGATGTCGTAAACGCCGACTAAGGGATCTCATCAGAAAAGGGCAGCAACTTCCTATGTATATCTTAACCTTCACTGCGATCACCAATGCACCTACCAAGCGTAGCACTTATGGGATGTGATGTCGTTATTTTAAAGATAAAGATAAAGATATTTTTATTTGCTTGAACATAATGTAACATAGATCTTTATTACAGCTGTTATCAATAAGTATCAATTATGCTCTGCCTTAAAGAGCATGCAAATTTTATAAGAAAGTAAATTAAACATAATTGCATCTACAAGAGAATTAAAAATAAGCTAGTTAACATTTTTGATTAACATTTAGTTAATCAAAAATGTCATAAAATACAGCAATCAAAATAAAATCATATTAAATTAAGTGTCAAATGTCAAATTTATAATAATCACAGTTTGTCATCTAAAAAATCAATATTAAATCAAATATTAGTTACATGAAATTGATAACCATCTGAAAAATCACAATTACCTTTTCATACATAGCAACTGCTGGCTTAGCCTGATCCATGAGGCTCCTCATCTGTTCGTAAGCCGTCATCAGCACAGACTTAGCGTTCCGACTATCCTGCACTTGCTTCCGAAGCTCCACTAGGTTGTAGCAGTGTTCGCACAAACGTAGGCCGTCCTTTTCTGTTAATGCTTGTTCTGTAGTCGGTGGACATTGCTTAGAAGGGTCTACTATTGCTTCTGGAAAATCATAATGAGAATAACACTAGAGTAAAGGATTAATTTTAAGACAAACATTTCAAATACGATTCTGCAATTGTTTATGAAATAAAATAAATTATTGTTGGTATAAATCCAATTTAAATCATGAATCTTTTCCAAAATTGAAACTAGAACTCAGGTAAGACACATGAGATAAAAGGTAATAGAAGAGATAAAATGACCCTTCAAATTGACATTAATAATACTCTTAATGATTTAATAAATTGGCTGACAACAAATAATTTAAAGGCAAACCTGACGAAAACTAAACTAATGATTTTCAGAAATAGAGCAATTCGAATATCAAACATTGACATTAATTATTCAGGACATAAAATTGATGAGATTGATGTTACAAAATTCTTAGGCGTAACTATCGACTCAACACTAAATTGGAAATTGCATATAGACAATTTGTGTACTAGATTAAACAGGTTTTCGTATGCCCTTTACAAGTTATCAAAAACTGCAAGTACTCCAACACTATTGACGGCATATCATGGGTATGTTGCATCCCTTCTTAGGTATGGTGTTATATTTTGGGGAAACTCTACAGATAAGGAAATCGTTTTCAAAGCGCAGAAAAAATGTATTAGGGCCATATGCAACTTAAAAACCACTGACAGTTGCAAACCTCATTTCTATGGTTTGAATCTTTTGACATTACCATGTGTGTATATATTTGAGGTTATTCAGTTTGTAAGGAGCAACCTACATTTGTATGCACATTTTAAACGTAAACGCCACCAACACAAACTTACTTGTCCTACCCACAAAACGAGCCTATTTGGCAGCAGCGTATTCGTTATGGCACCAAAGATTTATAGTCACTTGCCTAAGTCTATACTGGAAATAGCTTCTGACAACATGTTTAAATTTAGGGTAAAAAAACTGCTAACGGAAAAGGTGTATTATAGTGTTAGTGACTATTTGAATGATAATTTATAATTAATGTAACATGACTCTATATGAAATTGATGAAGTATAAAATTATTTGACATTGTAATTAATTGTAATAGGGACATAAATAACGATATATATATATATAACCCTGACATTGTAATATATGCTGTAAATCAGGTATTATTATTGATGAATTTACATTGTTTTTAGATTACAATTTTATTTTTGAGGTATTGCATGCTTGTAACGCTGAAAATGGTGACACAATATTATTATTATTTTAAGACCTACATAATGTACCTACCCATTTATCGCAATAAATAATTTGAATTTGAATTTGAACAAAAGAGGCAAACAGTATCATCTTTATCACCCCGCACACATCTTACCTAAGTCTGTCGCAATAACAGCAATTATACATTTTTGTGTTGCAGCATTTAACTAAGAGTAAGATAATTAGAACTAAGAGCCAGTTCCTCACACTGTTGAGGATTTGGGGTGAATTGCGCTACCTTTGGCCTTGAAACCAGGTATGAAGGCCAAGTGCTTCCCTTTTGTACAACAAATCACTTTTTAATCCAGTTATGAAATTAGAAGACTTACTAGCTACATTTAAATCCAAGAAAACTGAGCAGTCGTGACATAGAATGGAGCCACATAGTCGACAGTGGTGTTTTCTCCGAGTCAGGTTGAATGCCTTCGCACAGTTTGGGCACAACTTAACTGATGAACCATCTAGCCATGGAACAATCTGAAAAACAATAAAAATTCTAAATGAACTATGCTTGGTGTGAGAGTGACTGATTGTATGACTGACATACAAACAACACACAGCCAAAACTCTAACAAACCTCACAGCTCAGTTGGTAGTAGCTCTATCTTCTGAGCTGTAGGTTGTGGGTTCGATTCCCACCCAGGACAAACATTTTTGTGATGAATATTAATGTTTGGGTGTTGTATTGTATGATAAGTATGTATCTACAAAAAAAGTTTTAGAAGTATTATTTTTTGGACTAGATTGTGCTGTGCTAATGTACTGTAACATTTATTTTTTATTATTATTATTTATTTATTTATTTATACTTATACTCATAATATAAACTGTTCGTCATAATGACTTGAAATTTTGAAGGTGTTATTGGAAAGTAAAGGAGGAAAATTCTCATTCTAATTTAGAGACCCCCATTTATTGGGGCCCCCAATAGAGCTAACCTATCCCCAGACAGCCCAGCTAAGCAAAGTAGCGGAGCAGGCCCTTAGGTGGAAAACAGGCTAAAGAGTCCCAATGGATGAGCTACAAGACTGCACTGAATGAGCTGCAGTCCAGATTATGTCCTTGCTTTGCTTGTGTAGTGGTGTACTAAGGAAGAACATTAGAAAATTCCCACAGGACAACATGAAAAGAGTCACTTCACAAGTTATTTATAAAAATAGTCTATGTGAATGACTTTTGGTACCAGATATTTCCAGGTTCATGCCCTAGTTAGTACATATACACCTACCTTAATGCATATCATTTGCTTGAAATTAGATAAGATAACATTTAATCATTTTAAGAATGACTGATCTACATACCTTCTTAATAATCTTGTTGTTTCTACTTTAGTTAGAATAGTTTTCTCATATAAGTGCTATTTTTGTCTAGTGAGAATAAATTACTTTTCTTGAACCAAACAAATTATTAGCACAGCAATAAAAGAAGCGTTTTAAAAGGTACTACATCACCTATTATGTTTAAATTAGTGTTTTCACATACTTACTTCCTGTTCATGATGTTTCCTATGGTTTGGTTCTAAAGGCATGTTACACACTAACTTATCTAGCCTTATCAACAGCTTGTTGGTCTCCGTGGCGTACCTTTCCAGCCGATTTGATCTCACTGCTTTGAAATAATCAGTAGCACTGCGAGAAACACCAACTGTCTGTTCCTCATCATAATACTCATCCCTTTGGTTGAACTTTAGAGCTCTATCAAAGGTCTCTATCAAGTCGGTATCATTGTTGTTCAGAATAATCTTCTTTGCCTTTCCGAATATATCCTTTAAAGACCTGAGTACATCCTGTTCTTCCTGGTGGAGACTTTCAAAGTGACTGGTCAGTTGCGATGCGGATTTCAAGTCAGCCTTGCATATAGGACACAGAAAACCTTCAAGAATTTCTTCGTTATTCGCTGCAGCCATGGTTTACGTTAAAACATCGAGGCACATCGATATATGTATTCCTCGGAAACCAGTAAATTATAAATTTTGCTATTGCCTAAGTAGGTACAGATTTATGTAAATATATTTTTATGTGAAACTGAATGAAACACCGACCGAACTGAAACACCCATCCATAATCACAAACATATGTTTTTACTTGACTGACATTGACATACAATGACAAAACAATCGTCAATCGGGTCGCCTGCAGCTTTCTTTAGTGCAGCCTAGCTGCGGGTAAGAGCTTCAAGCTGGAGCTATTTAGCCTAGTTCCCTAGTACTTACCCTTACCCTATCAACTCTTGTGGCTACAACCACGAAGTCGCGGGGCATTGCTTTGCTGTGAAGGTGGTTCGGCCGTAGCATTTAGAAGGCTTCGTTATAGTGGTTCTTTTCTGATTGCAACCCTATAGTAAGAGCACAGATAATAAAATACAGTAAGGTGCTCCCAGTATTTCAAAGGGCAGGGATCGCCAGTTTTCTTGGACTGATGATAATTTTGGAGCAAGGGGCTAAACATTGCTGAAAATGGGCTAAATCTAGCTCTGAAAGAGCTAACTTAGCAATACTGATCATTTCGTCTCAATCGGGTTTTATTTTTTATTGTACGATGGGTATGCGCTTGGCCTTCATCTTACCTGGTAACAAATTGAGATAAGGCCGAAGGTGGAGGCGCACTTCACCCGGAATCCTTCAACAAACTGAGGAACTGGCTATCTTACCTCTAAATGGCGGAACACAACAATTTTTAGAATTGTTGATATTGCGACAGAATAAGGTAAGATGGTGGTAGCTCCAGGTCTCAAGTCGTCTCCAGGCGGACTTAAACAAAGTCCTATCACCAACCAAACCAAGCACAATATTGTACTCCCTTGGGGATCAAACCGTCCCGGGTTCGATCCCCAGGTGATGGATCTGGATCTGAAATCGGAGGGTTGAACCACTAGGCCAGAGAGGCGATGAAAGGGTATTCGGGTAGTCTAGTTTCTTTTTCCCTGCGGGTCAGGTAGAATGGGTTAGACTTAAGCTATGATATATGTAGTATTACTTAAGTTAGTATTTAACAACCGTTTTAATCCTGGATTGTTACCAATGGCACAATCAGATGGACTGCGAGATCACTAGATCTCACACCTAAAGATTTTTTTATGGGGATATGTAAAAATGTATTCCTTATATGAATAAATGTATGTACCTACTTAATGAAATGGAGCTCATATCGAGCAGTTAGTTTACCTTTCGTTCGATTAAAATAACATTAGATTTAGTGATTTTTCTTTCATTTAATTTACCACATTTGTTAGAGATTTGATCCTAGCGGTAACGATAGATGTCTTAGAAGGCATTGTAAATTTAGGGTGTAAATTTACAAATTTTAGTCTGTTCGATACCCGGATGTGGCAAGCGAAATTTAGAAAATCTTTGAAATTTCTTTTTAAAATTAAACTTGAGTAAATTTTTATCTCCAGTATTTTAAGTACTTTCCTTCAGGTGGCGTTAAAAAAATTCCTCCCTGTATACTACAACGGCGGCAAGGAATCTACAAGGTATGTAGAGGCACAAACTATGAAACTATGTGTATATTAGGTATAACAAGGGAGCACCAGTCTGGTGGTAGTGTGGAGTATTATATTCTACCATGGACGAAGGAAATACAATAGACAGCTAATCCCATAGAGCATTTTGTAGATCAAAAAATGATCAAAATCCGGTATTATTTCTAGATGGCGCTGTCTCGTAGCCTGGGAGCATTCTAATCAACATCTAAAACGAATATATTTTCAATTATTTGTATGGTAAAATTCTTCGATTGATATCTATTTTTTTTTAGAATAGTAAAAATTGTTCACAGTGTAGTTTTATCAATTTTGTTTCACAGCGGTATTACACCACATTTTACGAGCCTGCTAATAGATGGCGTGTAACTAAACTCTAAATAAACGTACGTAAAATGCGATGTAACGCATCGTTGTTTAACTAGATGGCGCTTATCATCAAAGTAAGTATTATTTTTATTTCAGACAGGTACCTGCAGACTATAGGAATGTTGAAAACTCCGGTATTTACTTTTCTAGTTTATGTCATCAAAGTAAGCAGGTTAAATCGTTAAAATATGTACCTACCAGAAAATTGAATATTGAAATACAGAGAAAGACTAGAGAATACAGAGTTTACTGCTGATAGGAGTGACTGGAAGAGGAGAATATGTTGTGCCAACCCCATCTAGAGTAGGATACGGACAGGAGAATAATGATGATGCCTATAGAAAAAGAAAAACAACAATCAAAAAATAAATTTATTTATGAGAACGATTTCATATATATATATATATATATATATATAGTTCATATCTTTCGTCACAGAATAATAAATAGTACTAGCGTACAGAAGGATCACTCTCTAACCTAATTACGTTTTGATGACAGATGGACGGGCAGACAGACAGACGCGTGACCCTATATGGGGTCCGTTTTCTCCTTACTTTTGAGATATACACCCAAATCGCTTCAAGTGTGCCTATAATATTTGAAGAGTTCCCTCCATTTTTTCAGGATCCCATCATCAGATCCTGACCGATACAGAAAAAGTCCCCCTGACAGGGGTCCCTTATCGCTTTAAGTGTGCCTACAATATTTGAAGAGTTCCCTCGATTTATCTAGGATCTGATCATCAGATCCTGACCTGATGACAATGGGATCACCTAGGAAGTATACCGACCCTAAAAATACCCAAATCACTTCAAGTGTGCATATAATATTTGAAGAGTTCCCTCAATTTCTCCAGGGTTCCATCATCAGATCCTGACTTGATGACAATGGGAACACCCATGACAATGGGAAGACCCTTTAAAAAAAATATCTAAATCGGTCCGGCCGTCTTTGAGTAATCAGGGAACAAACATTAAAAAAAAACGTTCCGACGATTTGAGAACCTCCTCCTTTTTTTTAAAAGAGGTTAAAAAGCCATGTTTCGGTACAAAAATGTACTTACTGTTAAGACTTGCACGCGAAATTGAATCTTATTGTGTGGCTTTAGCGTTCATAATCCGTTTGTCTCTGCTGACTTGGAAACGGTTTCGCGGTCAGAGCATTTGCCGATATTAATATAGGTAAAATTTATGTTAAAATAAATCAATAATGTTAACTATGTATATAACATCAATACCTACCTTTAATAAGTAAGTGTCGTGAAAACACTTTAACATACATAGGTACCTACTAAGTACAGTTTTTTTATTGACAATACATGTATGTCTGTACCTACTTATAGCTTCTCACCAATTATAGAATTTTATCGCTGTCTAGATAACTACAAACATACGCAACTATTACTGGGTAGGTAGAGAATTGAGTAGGTGCGTCACAGTATCATGTACCTAAACGAATTATTTATGTTTCGAAGTCATAATAATTGATTGATCCAAAAATCACAAAAATTAGGTACGCATGGTAGGTAGCGACGCGGTTAGCGTGTGACCAGAGACGAGAGCCGAGTTGCAACCTACTGCCGCTATCTAACCTAAACTTCACAGTGACACCCCCTGCGATCGTTTTGGGCCCTATAAGCCCACAGCTGAAGCATTTTCTCGGAAGGCTCGCTTCATTGTAGACCTCACTTTGTTCCATCACCAATAGTTTTCGCTGCGCATGTGATGCGGTAGGTATCAACTCTGGGCATCACTATGCACTATGTATAGGTAGGGTAGGTACCTACCTAACTAACCCTTTTTTACTTCACCATTATGTATAGGGGTATAGGTTAAGTACTTACCTACATAATGGTGACAAGGAAGGCAACCAGGCTTTGTTTTCTCAATAAACCTTATTTTGAAGAAAATCTACAATTTACTATCTAATCTAAATATACAGTACAGGACACAAAAAATCGTATGTAGATCGGCGGTGGTGGTGGTGGCGGCGGCGGCGGGGCGGGAGGGTTGACCGCCTGTGTGCAGTTTTACGGTACCCATTTATTTTGCACTTTGCAGTTGCACGCGACGAAGACGACGACGAGACAATTCGAGTCTTAAGAGCGGCAACGCCACCGCCGCTGCCGTGCGTAGGTTTTTGCACATGCTGGCAACCTCGCAGCAAAGAAATAACATTTGTGCTAGTCAGAAAAAGCGCCATCTCTCTGTATATTTTCGTACGAAGAAAGGAGTGGGCTAGATTGAGGTTTAGAAAAAATATTATTCAATTATTATTACTTCGTTTGGGAACACGTAGCGACATCTCACGTCATAGAAAGTATTTATTTATCGTGCCACGCTCGATAGTAGGAAGATTGTCAGTCTATTGTATTTCCTTCGTCCATGATTCTACTATGTGATCTATATCTTCTACGTCCCAAACCTACCGAAAAACAAATGCTTCGCTGCAGGCTACAGGACTGACAAGAAAACTTAATGATACATCTTTTCGAGTCATTTTGCTCCCAAATAAGATTGCCGCTCAAGTTCCGGCCTGAATTTTATTTAACCTTTTATTTGAATAAAATAAAACACCCAAATACTACATAATCGATTTCATATATTCACTGGCACTACTAAATAGCGTTTTCAGCCCATCCAACGCTTCTTTATTCTCCGGCCAGTCCTGTTTGTCGGCGGCCCTGATAACCGCCTGGCTAGTGAGTCGCCCGGACGACAGTTGGGAGTTCGCCTGTAACATATCCTTGTCTTCGCAGTCCTGCCTCGCTTTCAGGCTATAGTCTAAAAGGGAGTGCGCTAGGTCTATCACTTGCTTGCAGGAGACTGGACTGTTGGCCCAGTTGCCGTTCTGGAAAAATAAAAAAATAAAGATTTTGACTTCCCTTTTGAGTTTTTATAGAGAGTGTGTGATGGATGATATAAACATGAAAGGGATGCTGAGATGACATCAAATAGAGGAGAATGGAGGAAGAAGACAATATGTTGTATCAACTATATATAGAATATGTTGTGAAGAAAATGAATTTTGTTTACCACCGCTTATATAATGACACTATGTACCTACTTACTTCTATACGATATATTATAATTATTATTACTATTTTTCTGACTTGGTGTCAATAATGGTGTTATAAATCAATCTGTATTTCTGTATTCAACTTCACCTTGTGTTGCATATAGTGTTTTAATTACTAACGAACAAACTGGATAGGTTAGGTTAGGTTGGATAAGTAAAAAAATACCAACCGACCAACTAGATAGACAGCCTGGTTGGTCGGTCACATCATGACCGACCAACCAGGCGATCCAACGCGACGATGGGCCCTCAAGCGGCTCGACAGAGATCTGCTCGAGGCCGCCGCCATCGTCGCGGCCTGGTCGGAAGGCCTAGCCGGAGAGGATCTGCCCGATCCTGTTAGAGAGGCGGCCTGGTTCCGCACAACGATGACGTCGATTTGCGACTTATCGATGCCCAGAGCCAGGCCAACCAAGCGCAGGTCAGTGTACTGGTGGTCGGAGGAAATAGCGCGGTTACGTGAGACGTGCCTGCGGTCCCGACGCCTGTACACCAATACCCGGAGAAGACGGCGAGCCCCTGCCGCTGAGGTGGATAGAGCCTACGAGGTATACCGAGGCGCTACAATGGCGCTTCAACACGCCATTGCCGACGCTAAGGCTCGGTCCTGGAGTGAACTCCTGGAGGGAATGAACAGGGACCCATGGGGGCGCCCGTACAAGATGGTACTGGGCAAGCTCAAACCGTGGGCCCCTCCGTTGACGGAAACCCTGGATCCTACGCTTGTGGGAGGCGTGGTCGACACGCTCTTCCCTAGGGTCCAGGACAGTTCCTCTTCACCCCCCGTGTTACCATCGAGCCCGATTACCTGGGACGATGAACTGGGGGTGACCGTACAGGAGTTGGACCGAGCCGTGAAGCGCCTTAGGGCTCGTAACACGGCGCCAGGCCCGGATGGGATTCCGGGTCGGGCTTGGGTGCTGGCTTTATCCGCCGGGTTGGGGGACCGTCTGAGGCGGCTGTTTGACGGCTGTCTCCGTAATGGCGTGTTCCCCATGGAGTGGAAGGAGGCGAAATTGGTCCTCTTGAAGAAGGATGGAAGGTCCGCGGAATCTCCCTCTGCGTATCGTCCCATTTGCTTGCTGGACGAGGCCGGCAAATTGTTCGAAAGAATAATTGCCGGTCGTCTGTGCGCGCATCTCGGGCAGGTAGGCCCCGACCTGTCGGATGACCAGTTTGGTTTCCGGCGGGCCCGTTCGACGGTGGACGCGATTCTTAGAGTCTTTGGACATCGTCAACGCGTTCAACTCCTTGCCATGGAGGACGATAAGGGAGGCTCTCGTTTTTCACGGGGTCCCCCCCTACCTGCAGCGGATTGTTGGAGCCTACCTGCGCGACAGATGTGTCAAGTATGTGGGCAGGGATGGTACATTACACCAGAGGGAGGTGTGCTGTGGGGTTCCGCAGGGGTCCGTTTTGGGCCCGCTCTTGTGGAACCTTGCGTACGACGCGGTCCTGCGTGTCGATCTCCCCGTCGGCCTACACGTCGTCTGCTATGCGGATGACACTTTAGTGTTAGCCGGCGGAGACAACTTCGAGGGGACCAAGGGGCTCGCCGAGCTTGGGGTGGCTTGTGTCGTGGATAAGATCCACGAGCTGGGTCTGCGGACAGCGCCTCTCAAGACTGAGGCGCTGTGGTTCCATAAATTCCCGAGGGGAAGGGAACCACCTAGCTTGTCGGTTCGTGTCGGTGACGTCGACGTCCAGGTGGGGCGGTACCTCAAGTACCTGGGCCTTACCTTGGACAGTCGCTGGGACTTCGGGGAGCACTTCAGCCGCACCGTCCCCCGGATTCAGAAGGTAGTGGGTGCTCTGCATAGACTGCTACCAAATCTCGGGGGACCTAGGGAGGGAGTTCGCCGTCTCTACGGGGGAGTCGTGCGATCGATGGCACTCTACGGAGCGCCCGTTTGGTCTGGGAGACTGACGGGTGTTAGGCGCTATAGACTACTGTTTAATAGTCTACAGCGTACTATGGCCATTCGCATCGCACGAGGGTATCGTACGATATCTTTTGAGGCGGCAACGATCTTGGCGCGGTTTCCGCCCCTTGACATCTTAGCGGAGATGGATGCACGTGTGTATTTTCGTCTCCGCAGTGATGATGGGAGTGGAACCGCGCCCGCTGAAGTGCGTGTGCAGGAGCGCCGACGTGCGCTCGTGGAGTGGCACGAGCGGTTTGATGAACCGCGAAGCTCGCGCCAACGCGTCGTCGGCGCCATTGCGCCTAACTTCGAAGCCTGGCTGGGAAGGAGGCATGGGCACGTCACCTATCGCCTTACTCAGGTGCTTACCGGACATGGCTGCTTCGGGGAGTACCTGAGTAGGATTGGACGCGAACCGACACCACAATGCCACCATTGTGGGTGTGACCGGGACTCCGCGCAGCACACGCTTGAGCAGTGCTCAGCGTGGAGCGTGGAGCGCGGAATCCTGGTCAACAGGATCGGGCAGAACCTCTCTCTGCCAAGCGTAGTGGAAGCTATGGTGGCAGATGAGACGGCTTGGAAGGCCGTGGCCTCTTTCTGTGAGACCGTATTGGTTCGGAAAGAGGCCGCCGAGCGAGATCGGGAGAGGGCCGATCCCGCTCGGAGGAGGCGGCGGCGGGGCGCTGGCAACGGCCGCCCCGCACTGCCTGCCCCATGAGGGGCTTGGGCGGTACCCCCTGCCGAACAGGGGGCCTTTCGGGACTGCGTGAGCGGTTGGAGCGAGGGCTCCGGCTGGTCAGTAGCGGACCCCGGGAGGGCGGCTGACACATTGTGGCATGTGCAGCCGTAGCACCACGAGTGCTGGGGGCGACTGTGGGTGTCGTTCCCGGGACGTGCTTTAAAGGCGATATGCGAGGGGGGCACCGAAATGTTCTATAGAGAGTTGTCGGAGCCCCTCGACACGCATCGAGGCCGGCCACCGGGGTGGTTTTAGTGAGTCGACGAGTCCGTCATCCTCACACTACCCTTTCGCATCCCTCGGTGCGTTAGGGTGTCTGCAAACAGATTTCCCCCCGTTAAAAAAAAAAAAAAAAAAAAGGTTAGGTTGGATAAGAAAAAAAATACCAACCGACCAACTAGATAGACAGCCTGGTTGGTCGGTCACATCATACACAATGATTTTGTTTGAGTGCTTTTTAATGAAGACACCACTGACTGCTCTATTATATTATGCATTCAATTGGAGCAGCACAGGATAAAAAACATTTTGATGTCAAATTTTGTCATTGATATGAGGACAATGGGGTCAGTTGGATATACCAAACATAATGTGTCATTTACCTGTGTGTATCCTCTATAAGCCTTCAATAATCGTTGCGCCTTCAGCAGGTAAGTGGGACTGACGTCGGAGTACAGCTGCCAAAGTTCTGGCTTGTTCTGGTGGATGGATGTTATTCGTCCGAATAGCTCTAGCAATCGCCGTTGTAATCTGAAAATAATCACTAGTAATTTACTTGTTTCCTATGCTAACCGTCTCTGTTGTCTAGTGGTTCGTTACCAGTTTCAGATCGAGAGGTCCCGGGTTCTATTCCCAGAGAAGTATAATATTACGGGACAAGACAAAGACAAGTGCTTGGTTTAAGTCCGCCTGGCTAACTACCACCATCTTACCTAATTGTCGCCATAATAATAATTCTTAAAAAAATGTTGTGTTCCAGCATTCAGAGGTAAGATAGCCAGTTCCTCAGTTGGTTGAGGATTCCGGGTGAAGTGCGCCTCCACCTTCGGCCTTATCTCAACTTGTTACCAGGTGAGATGAAGGCCAAGCGCTTCCCCGTAGTACAAAAAAAAACGTAATACTTATTATTATACGTTACAGAGGTACAATGGACGTTCTTATCTCTATTTGACATATCCATTATAATTCCCATTCCAATACAATCTCCAACTTTCTCTCTCTACTTTTCGAGTGGCAAAGTCACACGGCACACATCATGAAAAAATTTACCTGGCAGCACCATTCCCCTCTGCGTCTTTCACGTCTTGCAACACTGCTCTGACGCAAAGCGACAACACTTCCACATCCTCGTACTTGTGCAGGATGTCCAGTAACCGGTGGATGCCGCGAAACACATCTTCAAAGTGCCCTGTGTCCATGCTCACCATTATTACGTTCTCCCATAGCTGGAAATATGGATATCACTATGAATCCGATAGCCAGTTCCTAAGTCTGTTGAGGATTCCGGGTGAAGTGCGTTTCCACCTACGGGCCTTATTATAACTTAAAATTCTTGAAACCAGGTGAGATGAAAGCCAAGCGCTTCTCCGACGTACATTATAAACTATATTAAAAGGTCGTAACAGAAAGACGCATTTATCTGATCCCAAATTGTTTTTCCTTTGGATATTGTTTATTCAGTTATTTCATTTTCATTCACACACTTGCGAATAAAATGACATAATATATTTGTTTGCATAAAATGGCTTCCAGTCCATTCTAACCTACACTGAGAAAGCATGGGGATTCACGACATAATATATATTTCTAAATAAAATTGCTTTCAAGTTCATTCTAACCTACACTGAGAAAGCATGGGGAATCATGACATAATATTTTTTCTAAATAAAATGGCTTTCAATCCATTCTAACGTACAGTGAGAAATCATGGGGATTTACTATACCTTCCAGTTATCGTAGTTGAACCGCAACGCCTCACAGAGCGCACGATATGCGCGTCCCTTGTCGTTCTGGTTGAGATATACTTTCGCGAGATTGTTCCACGCCTCGAACGAGTTGGGTTGTAGATACGTGTAGCGGCGGTAAGCCCGCGCTGACGTCTCCCATTGCTCCGTTACTAGCGCCGCGTACCTGAAATAAACAGGACCGTTATATTATACCGCCTCTGTGGTCCAGTGGTTTAACCGCCTCTGAGGTCTACTGGTTCAACCAACCGATTTCAGATCCAGAGATCCCAGATTCGATCCCCATGGGGAGTACAATATATTGTGCTTGGTTTGGTTGGTTGTAGGACTTTATTTAATTCCGCCTGGCTAGCTACCACCATTTTACCTAATTCTGTCGCCATAACAAAAATTCTTAAATTGTTGTGTTCCGGCATTTAGAGGTAAGTTAACCAGTTCCTCGGTATGTTGAGGATTCCGGGTGAAGTGCGCCTCCACCTTGGGCCTTATCTTAACTATTGTAACCAGATGAGAAGAAGGCCAAGTGCTTACACCCGTCGTCGTACAATATATGTATATGTATATACAACAAACATCTAGCTACCAACGGCTGTCGCAACCGGGTGACAATAATTTCAAATGCAAGTGCCTTTCATGACGTGTATAGAAGCTGATAGTGGATACTTTTTTATTATTTATTTTACGTGAGTAACACTACCTTTAAAGTTTTAGAGAGATTTTTTTTTATATTCAAGTTATTTCTTACCCAAGTCTCAGCCAAACTCCCTCCTGTATGGAATTGATCTCCACAGATTTTTCATAATGTGGAATGCATTCTTCGTATTTCTTGTGCTCATACAGAAAGTTACCCCAATGCCTCTGTGCGCGACTGCTTTTGTGGTTAGAGAACTCCCAAGCTTTCTCATAGTATTGGATTTCATCTGAAAATGTACATTTTAATTTACTTAATATGAATACTACTATACGAACAGCAGACCCAGAGGACGTCCACGAAAAATATGGGTGGATGATATTAAGGGAAATTCGGGATATCAGTGGATGGCTACAGCAACCGAGCGTCGCGCATGGAAGGAAATGGGAGGCCTACGCTCATAAATGGGCACTGAGTGTATATTCATGATGATGATGATGATAATTATAAATACTACTCGAAAATAAAATTACAAATTTCATATTATTTAACCGGTAACGCAACAACATTTTTTTTTTTATTTGGAGCTGAAATGAATATATTTTTTGTTTATTCTATGATCGGGAATGAGTGGTTGTATGTATGTATGTATGTAAATGTATATTTTTGGCAATCTTTGTGATGGCATTACTTTCGAACTTCCATTTTGATGAAGTATAAAATATAAAGAGACTGACGCGGGGAAATGTTGATACGTGGGGTAGCTTTTAAGATATTAGGGTGGAAAGGATTACAAATAAGCTTTACCAGTAGCATCACCAAGAAGACAGTACAGTTTGACCGTTGGATTGATGTCAATTTGTTGTTGGATGACCTCAGCCGCCTGAAAAAGAAATATGGGTCATAAGTACTATGAGTCCTTTAGTACGACGGGGAAGCGCTTGGCCTTTATCTCACCCGGTTACAAGTTAAGATAAGGCCGAAGGTGACGGCGCAGTTCACCCGGAATCCTAAACAATCTGAGAAACTGGCTATCTTACCTCTAAATGCCGGAACACAACAATTTAGAATTGTTGTTATGGCGGCGTACAATAGGTAAGATGGTGATAGGCGGACTTAAACAAAGTCCTTAAATCACATCTAAGTCATATATCATATTAGCTCATGACCTGGATAAACTATGCCTACTCTGTTTTGGCGTCGGATTAGTGATCGCAACAAAGCTAGATAATACAAAGAAATGAAACAAACTGCTGCACTCTGTCTGGTGAGATCTTTTAATCAACTTCTTCAACATTATCTTTTATACAGCATGCCAGGTGAGAATGCATGCTGCCTCAGCATTGAGACAGCTCTGGTACTGACCTTATGTCTCAGCTGCAGCAGCGTGAAGCAAACGATGACATCTTCCCACAGCTGTAAGGCTTGATACTCCTCCAAGGCCGCCTTCACCAGACCCAGGCTGAGGTAGAGGTCGGCTAGCTGCTGGCGCCACGACCACGCTGGCTGAAGCCCCGACGCCCACAGGTATGATAGCCTGGAACGGAATCTCAGTAAATATCTTACCCTAAAAGTAAAGTAAAGTAACAGACTCATGACTTTTCAAGGACTCTTCAAGGACTCACAACTGATCACTACTCTTTGCACTTTGCAGCTACAAGGTTTGCTTTCTGAATCCGAGAGCTACTTTAACAATCCCACCAGATATAGAAGCTAAAGAAGATCACACTTATCTTCAAAGAAGTTGGTGGTTAAATGCTAGACTTAATCGTCATTATTGGTTCTCCCATGAATTTCTTAGTAATTTCGTTTGATTTAGGTTTCTCCCTCTGGGACCGCCTGGTAGAAATCGCTTTTAGCTATAATGCTTTGTACTTATATATTACCCAATATTTGTATAATTTGTTGTAATTTTAGTGAACAAGTAAGTGTTAATTAAATTCAATTAATTGTGGTACAACTCCGAATATAGCCCGTGTGAATAAACGTGGTTAATATAAAGAGACAGATATAGTGTATAGATATGCACAACAACTTACCTAGTAGTGTTGGAAGGCACAGTTTTATCGTTGACAATGGACTCGCACTGTCGCATAGCTCGCTCCACCGTTCGCTTGTGCGAGCTCTCCAGCTTGCAGCGAATCAAGAGCGCGGCCACGCGGCACGACCAGGCGCCTCGCTTCTGCGTCAGTATCAGCTCTATATAGGGCTGGAGCTCCTCTGTTGCTAGGTCGTCCTTGGGCTGCGCTTTTTGGAGGTATTGCCTGTAATTTATGAGGTGCAGGGCATTGGCAGTTTCAGGTTTCAAATTAAGAAGTTTCTGATTGACAATCAGAAAGCTTGTTGATAAGGTTGATAAGTTGATGAGGCTTGTTGAAAGACCTTAGAAGCGAGGTATCTCTCCTCTAAAGATTTATTTTTTTAAGATTTTTTAAGACCCCTACCATTTCCTAGTTTAATTGTCACTAAGTACTTTTAGCATGTGTTATGTTATTTTACCTATATACACCATTTTTATACCATTGAGTTACCTATAAAAAAAAATGTTTTGTTTTTTTTGTCTCCATGTATTTTCTTTATCTGTAAAGGTTACAAGTTTTAATTTAAATTATATATATATATTGGTTAAGCATCTTTTATTTATTTGCTTCTATTTAATCATGTTTTATAGTTACCTATTTATCTATCCAGTTAATTGTTAGTTATTATGTGGTGTTATTTGTTTGTATAATTTTAATGTAAGTAAGTGTGTTTTCTTTCGCGATGCACTCAACTGGTTTCGACGGAAGACCAGCGTTGTGTTACAATTTATATTACAACACAGCATATTGCTGAGTCGAACGCCAATTTGATGCATTTCTATGCCTCAAATAAATGAATTTTCTTTCTTTCTTTCATTCTTGGGTTTTTTTTATTGTTCGACAGGTAAGGGCTTGGCCTTGTGGAGGCGCATTTCACACGGAATCCTTAACAGTCTGAAGAACTGGCTATCTTACCTCTCGATGCCGGAACACAACAATTTACAATTGTTGTTAAAGCGACAGGCTTATACATGATAGTGGTAGAGCATATTCTTCAACTATTATAATGACTCACACCTATTTCATCTTCATACAAGTGCAGCACCTAATTTTTATTTAATTTAGTTAAAAGTTTCTGTTGTCTTGCTATATAGGAGGGTCTTGATGGCAACATTGCTTCATTTGGTTTTTTGTTGGCAGGACTTTGTGTAAGTCCCCTTGGCGTATAGGTGTAAGTCATTATAATAGTTGAAGAATATGCTCTAAATGTGTGAGTTTTTCATTTGCTAATCCAATACAATAGTCATACAATATGATTTAGAGAAAGAAAGAAGACATTTAGAATTATCTTAAAACATAGTTAAAAGCCTAAATGTATGTATATACAAATAAAAAATTAAGAATCAGAGTGGTTTAAAAATATGTGAAAGGAGATCATTCACATATCTCACAAAAACAAAAGGTCCAGCCAGTAAAATAAACATAATTGCTTCTTGTGGCCCAACTTGGTTTGGTTAAACCAATTAGTTAGGCCGATTTTGCAACATTATGTATAAAATAACAATAGCAAATATTTATATCAATGACGTTTTAGTTGTTAGAAAGATATTTAAACCTTAAGTAAATGGTCAAAAGTTAATGGTACTAAATTTTGAATTTTATATACAAAAGTTTACCAGCATTGTAAAAAAAAATCAAAACATTTGTTTGCCGCAAGATGTTTTTTACTGGCCGGGACTTTAGTTTTAGTTTTTTAAATGATCTCCTTTTAAAGGACATTTCAGTGGTAGCTTGATGCTGATAAACATGTTTTGGAATAATAAATTTCCTTTTCGTAACAACGCAAAAATAGCTTACTGCTACACCCCACAACCTGACGCTTAACAAAGGTACCAGTTATCTTAACCATTAGTCGGTTTGAAGGAGAACCACAGTTTGCAGATGACAATAATAGGAAAAAATTAACTTACACAGTAAGTAAGCAGAGTGTCTGCTCCAAACTTGGCAGCTGAGCTTGGTTGATCTTCTCCTCATACTGTATTTTGTTTAGCCTGACATCGTCATCAAGCTCTATATCTGCTGGCAGTTCTGCAGTACCGTGGCTTTCTTCAGCCGAAGGTCGGTCCATGTCTCCAGCTAGCTCGCTGGATAGTGCCAGTTGAGGCAGAATTGTCTGCTGGAATTTTGTTCTCTTACCCAATACGCCTGGAAACCAAAATTTTTTAGTCAGGTTCTTGTGTTAAATTGAAACTAATTTACTCATAACAATAGTCTTATAATTATGGTTGGTATGAAAACCACAGGTCTGTTACCTGTCAACTCCAACTTCAATCCAGCTAGTTCCCGAGCTTTAATCAAGTACTCCTCTGCCCCCTGAATCCGTCCATACAGCAGGAATGCCTGACCAATCTCCAAGCACATGAGAATCTGAACCCGAGGACTGTCAGTCAAACGCAGCATCTCGTTTGACAGTTTCGCAATAAGGAGTTCCAGCTCAGAGTATAGAGTGGCACTGTTATCTTCCATGACTCTTTGGTGCACCACCTTGCTTCGGAAATACCACCATAGGTGCATCTGAAATTAAGATTACTGTGATGGTAGTGTTTTTTTATTGCAAGACAATGAATGTGATGCTTTTTTTTTTTATTCTTTAATGTATCACCACTTCACCTTGAGTTTCATGGGCAAGGATGAGGACCCTCTTTTTTATCATATTAACTCCTTTGCTAATAATTTATCTTCAAAAATAAATACTGTTTGCATGACATAACACTCTTATAAATAAACTAATAAACTTACCAGATTAAAATCAACAGAGTACAGAGCATTGAATAATTGACTAGATAAGTAAAGAAGCTCTGGATATAAGATATTTGTGTAGATTGGCTCAGAGTCCCGCTGCAGTTTTTCATTAGCATCTACACTTTGAGGCCATTCCTTAGCAAAATACTCATGTAAGTCTAATTTCTCAGGATGTGTGCTCCAGTTTCGATCACAGAATGTCAGGAATGAGCTGATTGCTAAGCGAAGAACTTTTATCATTGACTCACTGTCATTTTGTAGGTTTTTTAACTCAGTGATAAGAAGATCTGTTTCAAGTTCAGTTGCAAACAACTTGGCAAGCAATTCTGTGTCTTCAATAGGCCATTTATTTTTCCAAAGTTTCTTGACTGCTTCATTTTCTGCAATTAAATTAATAATTTTACATACTTTATTATTTATTCTAGGTTACCTACCTAAGAAATATATATGAAACTAAAGCATCAAAGTAAGGCACAAACAATATGTATGAATAGACTTACTATTTATAAAGGAATGCCTAGGGACCGCTACAAACTTGATTTTACATGTGCACTTATATTTATTTCAAATCGGAGGGCCTCAGTACACGGTGAGATGAGAAATCTCTCGCACACAGAATACATTTTCTGCTCCGTACGTACTCTGGCGTTGTGTGTGTTGTAGCACAGTTATAGACGTTATACTCAGTGCTAATAAGTACACGACGACATGACATCAGCATAAGACTTTTCGCACGCGGTGGATCACTATAATATAAGCCCACAGGAAACTAGACGTAGAATTTACATTGATGTTAGTAATATTAACCTCACCTGAACTATTGGGATGATCATCAAAATTACACATGTAAAAAAGTGTATCGGACAGCATTGCCGCGGTCAATCTTTTTTTTGTCACAGTCAAACGATTATTCAGAACATTTCATATAAAAATATACTTGTGTATTTTATTTCACGCAACGCAACGCAAGTTTACTTACTTACGTAGGTACAGTAGTACAGTGTTTATAAAGAACTCAAAACACATTTTTTTCTTGTTACTTGACATTGATTGACTTGACATTACATATTTTTTTTTTTACAAGACAGTTCTTTTTTAATTTGCTCATTACGGGAAAGCTAGCAACCCTAAATTGTAACTTTACTAACATAGGTTTGGGTTTGTGTCGATCGAATAGATTATTTTACTTAAAATTCCTTTATTTTTAAAATGAAATAGAACTGCTTGCAAAGATTTTCTTAAATTCGCTTGCCTCACCTAGGAATCGAACCAACTGAAAATAAAAAAAATAAACCTCGCTATTATATTCTAATTCGATAGTATTATTTTTCAGAATAAAATCTCTACTAAACATTTGATAATGTAGATCGTGTAATGTAACATTAATTTTATTTTATTGATAACAATACCAAAATATTGAGACTTGAGCTGTATTAAAAATTAAAATTTTGTTACAGCTTAATAATTTACTGGGGGCCATAGATGAACTCTTATACAAGTTATAACAGAATATGTGTACTGTGCCGAAACGAAGTTTGTGTTACGACTTTTTGAATTTTTGTTAAAAGTTTTTGGTAAAACAGGATCAAAGTTTTGATACCCACAGCTGTTTTTTTGAGTTGAGACTACCCTAAAATCAGCTGCTTCTTAACTCGCAACAGTGACCTCAGCTCTATCCACAGATGAGGCAATATAGGAGAAGGTCACAATCACAAAGAACGAAAAGCGCTTTCACTAACAGAGGAAAATAGTCGAAAAGCCTGGGCTACTAATGAGACAATCCATTACTAGAAGGTTTAATTTATCAAATCACTAAGAATTTTATCTATCTGTTAGCTAAAATACAAAATAATCGTTCTTTTAATGTACTTTTGTTTGTCCTATATCGCATTCATCGTCTTTTTGTAATTGTTGGTGCCTATGTAATTTATCATTGTGTATGTTCTATCTAATAACATACTTTCACGAGATGACTCCAAGCTCTCACTAAAACTGGTTCATCTGTCCTTAGTATTCTTTGACACAGACAATTGCACAAAGAGAGCGCCTACATTTACAAAGCCGCCGCGGGTATGTCAAAGGTAGCGGCGCCGCCGCATTGCGCGCCGGCTCGCGCCGGGCGGTTACTTTGAGTGAACCGCAACTTTAAGTATTATTTAACAATGATTCCGTACATTTGTTTTTATCTAAAACACATTTTACAAAATTTCTGTATTCAGAACATAGATTCAGCGTTTTCTACTTTTCGTGCAGATCCTTAAATAAAAAGTACCTTAAAAAAATTACATAAGTAGGACGTTATTTAATAACTCCTACGCCTAAATAACGGAGTTATATAATTAAAAAAATTACATAAGTAGGACGTTATTTAATAACTCCTACGCCTAAATAACGGAGTTATATAATTAGGACGATTCGAACTCAGATTAATACAAGTAGAACTTTTTGAGGATATGTTGATGAAAGAAGAGAGACACCCGAAAGGCTGTTGCCATCTTACCATTGCTTTTGTGAGCTCGTAGGAAGACTCTTTTCGACGGGAACCATCCATAGGAGTAACAGCGGAGGAAGTCCAAGCACTCTCTCAGTCCATGACGAGGATCACTTCGATGAAGATCCTCGGAGGAGTACTCAGCAAGCAGCAGCCCAATCTAACGTATCCCACATGAAGATGTGGCGTGTGTTAAGAAATGATGGCCAGCACCTTATGATTACCGACGGACTCAAGAACTGACTGCCGCCGATTACGGGCCGCGCGTTCAGTTCTCGAGGTGGGTCCAAGAGAGGACTGAGGCGGACCAAAGCTGGAGCAGCACAGTGTTGCTCACGAAGCAACATTCACCTGGAGCGGCGTCTCCAACATTCACAATGACCACCTCTGGGCGCACGTCAACCCACGCGCACCTAGCCAATCCAGCTTTCAACATCGCTGAAAGGCCAGCACAAGTCTTTTGAAGCAAAACCAAGCGACTCGGCAGTCATTACTGCTGAAGTTGATAACATAAATAAGAGCCTAAGGCTCGTTTCCCTCCATGAAACGGTAGAGGTGTTGAAGACCAGTAGAGCTACTAACCCAGTGATGACACTGGGCCACTCATCAATCGGGTCGTCTGAAGCTTTTCTTTGTTTAGCTACGGGTAAGGGCCTCTAGCTGGCGCTATCAACCCTAGCATCAACTCTCGTGGCTACAATCACGAGGTCGCGGGGCTTTGCTTCGGTGCCTTCCTGTGGAGGTGGTCCATCCGTAGCATTAAGAAAACTTAATTAGGGTTGTATCCTTCCTGGTTGCATCCTATCCCATAGACTCAGATGTGCCCAGTATTTCGCGAGGCAGGGGACTGGGCCACTGAGAATCACTATTTTGACATTGACATTGTTGACATTTGACATGTCATTCATAATAATTTCAAAAGTAAAATGGGTGCCAGTGCCAGTGCCATTTATGTGTACTTTTGTAGGTTATAAATTATAAAATAAAACATAGATTTATTTCTATAGATTAATATTTATATTTAAATAAAATGAACTATAATGATAAAATGGAAGTGATATTAATTGGAGCGACATGTACTTTGTGTATTATATTACTATATAAGATTATATTTCGACTGAGGTGGGTTCTAGGTTATCTTAGCTTAGCTTTCCCGCCTGAGGAAAATTATAATCTAAAATATCAAAATAACAATTACAAATAATATTTTTCAGATCGGTATTTCCATGGCGTGTTAACTGTTGGTTTTGTAACAAAAATACTTGGGTGAAATATCCAGAGCATAATAGCTGGAATTGCCCCCACTGTGAGCAGTACAATGGTTTTACAAAGGTAAAGGTGCTTTCTCAGCAACCAACACGCACTATGCGTGCTATATGTGTATATAGTCTCAACTAAAAGTAGAAAGTATTTTCAAGTTGTAGATGGTATCTCACCTACTATTATAATACCACAATTAAGTATTATTACACACAAGTAGTAGTGTATTGAATAGGTACTTGACTCTTCTAGTGTCCTACCTAATATTTAGATAGGTACCACATATCTGTAGGAATTAAATAAGTAACTAATTATAACTGGTATACATGAATTGTATTTTTTTTAGAACTTGAAATATATTTGCAGGATGGCGACTACAACAAACCGTTGACCACAGTCAGTGATCAAACAATGCCAATGTCTCCAAAGGTTTTCCATAAAAGTCCACCTAAGAATGGCTTGTGCAAAATGTGCAACATCAACCAACAACTAAAAGTTGCACAGCTGGCTAACTTTGTACCTATGAATGAGCGGAAATTTGATGCAGAAATAGATGCATATAGGTAATTATGTAGTTGTTGACCTTCTGCTTCTGGTTGGCATAGATAAATTAATGACAAAACTTCAGCTGTTTCTGAAAGTTCCAACATGCACAGGCCATTTGCTGCTTTAGAATATGCAGAATGTAGAACATTTTGTTTTCTTCCAGGGCCCAACTAGAAAAAGCGTACAAACTATGCAGTCCATGCAGAAAGACAGTACAAATCAAATTGCACAAAGAAAAGGCAATCCTTCTCGGAACAAAGCTGTTAGAATCAAGAACACCCGAGAAAAAGACCACAAAAATAAATACAACGACCACAGTGCTCAAAACCTTCATCAACAATACCTCAATGCTTGTTAATGTTGTACTCATTGCACTTGTTGCACAAGAAATCTATGCATACTCAATTAAAAATAAGAATTTATCTTCAACAATAAAAAATACCATAGATATAATACAAGGACTAACAGACAGAGTCTTTTCCATTACTAAAATGTATATGGTTCTGACATTTCCATCCCTGAAACCTTATGTTTCTGACATACATGTTAATACTATTGACATGTTGCCACAAAGTTTTAATTTAAGACATGATTTTAAACTAGAAACCGTTAACTTAATGACTCAGAAGGCATTGGGAGGTTTTGTTTGTCTTGTGCAAATTATAGCAAATATATGCAATGTCAACAGCTTGAAGTACACAATAATTATTGATTTACTGTGGTCGGTGTTTGTAATCAGCATAGGAGAGTACATTGTGGCCATAAACCCAGCCATTACAAGCTCCATCAAGGTAAATATTCAATTTTAAAATACCTGCATTTCCATTTTGGTGTAGTATATACATTTCAAAAATACAGCCACCCCCTGTGATACTGTGTGATTATGGGTATATGTTTTTAGACCATGTCCCTTGCTCGCTATTTATTGATTAATGTAACATTATATTAGTAAAAACAAAAATATTTAGTAATAAATCAGCTAGGTATCTTGGAAAAAAATCAAATCAAGACTAGGTATACTCGGGAGTATTCAATAATTAATATATTAAATAACTTGAGTTCTGGTAGCTATTTTACTGAGGTAAAATGATGCTCACAGTGGTTTGAAAGAAACATTCTAGCTCATTGTCATGATTTGAAACAATAATGGTAAGCCTTGAAGATCAGACTATTCATAAATAATAATAAAAAAGTGACTGACAATAACATAAATATGACTTAAGGCTTGTAATTTTTGGGGAAGGTACTTTATAAAATATAGCAGCTTGTACACAAAAAGAAAAAAAAGGTATTTGGGAAAAGGTATTTTTATGAATTGAAAACTGATAACAATCCTTAGATGTTTACTTGTATTAAAACCTGAAAAATCATGAATGTGAAGTGTAGATCTGTTTTACTACACTTGCAAAATATCGTTGTTTAATTTATCGCTTTTAATTTATACATCATTAATAACAAAAACAGGTCTTCATCGCATACCTTTTTATAATTCCCGACGGTTTCGCGATAAAAAGATACTCGATGAAGACACAAAATTCATAACAAAAACATGAATTATTGCAAAATATGCTAAATGTTCCTACAACTTAACAAAGCTACTTGTTCCAGATAACATGTGCTCTTGCACTCTTACTTGTGTACAGAAACATGAACAAAACCAGTAAGAGCACAAAGTTCCAATCCCCAGCAACAAGAAAATTGAAGAATCTCGCCAACACCTCCATGAATGGGTATTTTGATAATGATGACACAACTGACACTGACGATGATGTGTCATTAAGTAAATTCGGAGTTCACAATCTTTCGGAATCATCAAACGACACGGCAAGTCCATTGAATGCGAGCCTACTGAATGGCCGATGTTTTTCCCCCAAAAACGACAGCATATGGAACAAACCTAAGCACAATTCCACATTTTGCGTCAACTCCATGCAATCTCAAAGCCATAGCTCGATCCCCGATACGGTATTCGCGAAGCCGTCATTCGATTCATATCAAAAACTAGTTAAAGACGATTCCGATTCGGATTTAGATCAGAGCATAAGCTGCTTATCGATAGGTCCGTCTAAAGCCAAGAAGAAGGTAAACCCGTTGTTTCTGATCAGGAAGTTTACCGCCACTCCGAGCTTCAGGGCTCCTATGCCGGCGCGGCCTCTGCTATCGCCGAGCAAGTTGGGTCACACCGCGTCGTGGGTCGCGGGCGGGTACTGGGGCTCGGACGGGGAGGCGATAGCGAAGCAGCAGAACATTGTAACGATCGCGGACGCCAGTCGCTCCTCGAGTCAGAGCTCGGGGTTCGAGTCCCAGGCGTCGAGTTTGAATCAGCGCACCGTGTTCTCGACGGCGGCGTCGCGAGAGCCCTCCGTCGGCGGCGTGGAGCCGATGGTGCTGGACCGTTTCCCGAACATGAGCAATCTCAGCAGCTACGCGGTCGCGAACGGCTACAGCCGCATCAGCTCGCCTGTGTTCCCTCCGATGCAGTTCAACAAGCACGTCCACATCCCGCAGACGCGCTCCGGCCAGCCGTCCGTGGCCGGGGGGGCGTACGGCCAGCGCCCGCAGACCCTCTACAACCAAGGCGGCATGTTCACCTCCCCTGGGTCTGGTCTGATCAAGCTCCCACAAGTCAACCAGCTATCGCTCTGATCCTTTACATTCGAGCTCTGAGCGTTCCTATACGTATTGATTTTTCTATTTTCATACATACTTTTTTCCTTCATGTAATTTATTTTTTGAAGTTTCTTGAACTGCCATTATCATAAGTTTTGTTAAGTTGTCAAGCACTTGTTAGTTGTAAGCGATTGTTAGTTATAAATAAGACTAATACAGTGTAGATGTAAGTATATTTGCTGATCTCGTGTTGTTGCCTGTTGTGGCGTATGAAAGCATTAAGAATTATTGTTACAATTTTTATATGGACGTCACTGTCCTAAACTTGAACAAATGTGATATTAAAAGACTAGTGAAATTTTTGCAGAGTGAAGAAAATGATTCTTGATGTTATCATTCATGTTTTTTTGGTTTCGTCATCTTAAATTGGAAACTTTTTGTGAAGCTCCTGCAATAAAGGGTGGAAAATGTGTTAATATTGTATTATTACTACCTCTACTATTTATCAATGTGCGACGTATCAAAACCTAAATCTAGGTTAGTTTCATGAAACACGTGCCTCAATTTTCAAAACTGACTCCTACTCTAGGACCTTAGTACCTAACCAATGGTCGTCAATTATAAATCTGCACGTTTATTTTTTTCTTGTACCTACGAGATGGAGAAGCGCTTGGTTCCTTTCATAGGTGGACGCGCACTCCAACCGGAATCCTCAACAGTCTGAGGAACAAGCACCTAAATGCTTAAATACAACTATTTAGAATTGTTCTTATGGCGACTTGCTTAGGTAAGCCTTGGTAGCTAGCCAGTCGGACTTAAACAAGCACAATATTGTTCTGCCCTGGGGATCGAACCCGAGACCCCTGTATCTGACACCGGTTGGTGAACCACGACTACAAAGGCGGGAAAATAGGATAGGTACCTATTCCATTGGTGCACGTGTCCGTTATGGTAGCGTACACATAATCGAATTCACGTTCGTGGTTATGCCTAAAAAACTCTGCTTAAATAGAGCATAAATAGTGCCTCATTGGTTTAAGAAATAATGACCAATCTTAGTGGGTACGCCAGCATAACGATCAAGCTAGCGTACACATGACTGTACTCGAAAATGGCTTAGCTATAACTGAGATCCAAACATATCAACTTGGCTACAAAATTAGAAATTAAGCATTATTAGACTAGGGGCTAAGGTATGTACAGCACGCTATCTTTCTGGTGGCAAAAGTACATACGAGTTTCTAGCCTTCCTCTCGCACCGATTCAGGTACTGATGTGGCATAGGCGGTACATAGCTATCATCATACAGGGAGGCGCTATAATCGGACACATCAGTGCACGCCCATTCGTATTCCTTCGTCTTCTTCAGTCCCCACTCTGTTTTGTTGCCCTGTGGCAAAATTGCTTCTGTCAAGCACAAAATATCCTGCCGAAGTCCGGTGTCAACGGTCTGCCGTATAACGTCGTCGGTGCGCGGCGGGAAAGAGCAGTGCCTTCTGGGAAAGAGCAGTGCCTTCTGGGAAAGCATGCTCCATCGTAATCATTCTTGCTCCGGCTACAGATAATAAAATACTAGAGCTTGAGCTAGATAATACTAAATTAATTAGTTGGGTAGATTACTAACATAGAATGATTTTAAAAAATAACGACTTTTTTCTACACTGATGATTCACTTGTGGTAGGTAGTGACACGCACGGAGCGTGTATATTTTTTATTTTTATTTATTATAATATATATTGATACCTACACCTGCGGGCAAGGCCTGAGTCATGAGGAGTACAATGGGAACTTGAGTCAAGTCCCCATTGTACTACTCATAACTCAGTGCTGTTATGTTACTTGACATCACTGGGTGTAGGCAATCCTTTGGGACTAAAGGATTACCTACACTACACAGCTACATAATTATTATAGCCAGAATACCTAAGGCAACTGCGGGTTCCAGACTGCAATGTGGAGACTATGATACCTAATCACTTTATGGTACCTTTATGTGATCATGATACAGGTAGCAGTGTTGGTGCGTAGATAATTAGGTAGATAATGCTCTTCATATCACGGTGTAGGCAGGTTATCCTTTAGTCGCATCTACCAACATCCATGGCCTGTATTCTTTTGCTTCTACAATACCGTTTTTTAATTGGTAGAAGTTAGCTTAAAGATCTACTTACTGTTAAGGCCGGCTCACAAACGATATATATTCATATATATAGGTAGAGATGCTACTTGCACAATTTGAATAAACGAGTAGGTAGGTATATAGATATCTATCTTATTATTATTAGGTAGTAGATACGTTATGTAACTGTCAATCCGGTTCATTGGCACATGGCGGTCTTTATTATGTGCCATTGAGGAATCTTCTTACACGAGATAATAATATTGGAGCTTTGCTCATGTGTGAAATAGTATCTATGGCTTTCCTTTCCTTGTGTCAGCTCTGCGTTGGAGCACTCGACATATTTACGCCTAAAAGTCAATTCTGTGACTAGGTACTAGACTACTCAGTACTAGAATAAATGTATTACAACGCTGATTATGGCGACCACTGTGGCAAGACTTTCCAATCTATGCTATGCATCAACGACATTGTGGTGCGGTTAGACGAAAAGAGGCGGCTAGGGTGGATCTCTGGTTTAAAATTATTATATTCCTGGTGGTTTAAAATTATGATGTAAGCTAGGATATAGTAATATAATCATAACTCATACATACAAAACACTTCATCAGGTCGGGCTGCGGATAGAACTGGTGGGCGCTCTTCTTGTAGTGCCGCCGATCTGGTCCGCACAGCGGCTTCGGTAAGTGGTTGTACACTAAGTCGTTTGTTGTCGCGAAGTTTCCGCAGTGGTCATGGCTGTCGTGTCGGATCGTAGTCGAGACGCTGCCCTAGATGAAATTAAGTAGGTACCTATTCATTCCTTATCATACTAACTTATACCTACATAAGTATCAGTTTATGTTAGGTACTAGTTATCGGAAGTTAGTGGCTAAACCCCACCTGCCACAAATCAAATAATAATAGTGAAGGTAGTTATATTAAGATAGGTACCTATTAGACCAGAGTGATTCTATTACTGTACTCTTCTACTTATCAAAAACACATAGGTATTTAAAAATGTTGTCCGTCTCTCTGTTTGGTCCAGCTTATCTCCGAAACGGCTGGACCGATATTGACAGGATCTTTTTTAGATAGGTTAGGTATGTCTAAAATTTCATAGAATTAGGGTTCCGCGGATACCTCATGCAATCCAATTTACCTACCTACCTTGCTTCCATTCGTGGTGCAGAGAGATGTGGAGAGGATTTAGGGAAATTTCAACGAGATGCCGGGAACAACGTCCCGGGTGCTTGCTAGTTGTAAATAATAGTCACATCTCGCGACTCGACAGGGTCACAGAAAAAAGGGTAAGTACATAGGTGTAGGTAGGTAGGTACTTACCTAACTACGTAGCTAATGTTGAGCTTGAAAACGTGTAGGACCTACCCACCGCACCGCCGCCGCCATTGCCGTCGTATCGTAATCGCAACTCCACTCCCAATATGAGTGCAATAATGGTGTACCATTATTACACTCCCTAATCACTACGATGATGGTCGATATGCCGCGGTGAGGCTCCTCCAAATCAGCCCGCGGATTTCGTAAAAGCCGACAGGTATCTCAACAGAAGAGCAGCTTACAATCTGTGTAGGTACCTACATCTATCAAGCAAATTCGTTAGATCATCCAACACGTGGTCGGTGGATAGCACAGTCTTCGAACTTATGGTAGCAACTAGCAACAATAAACCAATACCAATATCTTACCTGTACACTGCCTAATTTGTTGAGTCTGAAATCTATCTGCCTTGACTCTGGCTTCATTTCTTCATAGTTGATTACCTCCTTTGGTGCAAAATACAAATTGCCACCAGTACATTCTATTCGATCCTCCACCCAGTTTCCTGAAGTAGCATTTGAATACGATGAGATCACACATGGCGTAAATTATCCTATTTCGTGCAGCTGCAAAAACTTGGAATCAGGTTGCTAGTTGCAAGTCATTATAAAAGACCCATTTTATATGAAAAAAAACTTGAGCCCCCACATATTTGTAATTTTATGTAGGAATGTAAATTTTGTTTTATATTCGTATAGTCCGCCATCCTTGAAAGTCGTTATATTATCTGGCCATCCAGCGGTTGCCTGGAAGAGATCGCTTTCAGCGATAAGGCCGCCCATTGTTTTACCAGTGACGCTTAGATTAAGTTTCCACTATCTGTATTTTGTTATGTTATTTGTAAATGGTGAACAATAAAGAGTTATCTATCTATATAAACCTAACTAAAAACAATATTTTATCCATTGGTGCAGGATTGTATTTGAACCCGCAACCTCCGGATTGGAAGACAGGCGCATTACCACTTCGCCACACAGCTCTTCATATATAGGTACATCTATAACCTGTGATATTCTGTGACTATATCTTGGAACACTGAAACATTGAATTATTTCTAGTGTCTTCATAGAATAGCGATTCCAGGTCCTTTTTCTTGTTGTCATAGATGTACTGTGTGTGTAGATATCTACTTAGTATATGTAGGTACTTGCCTAATAATACTCGAGTGCTAAACACTGGCCCAGGCTTCAGTGCTTTAGCAATGGCCTCAGCCCTAGATGGAGATTTTGCTCTTGTTCTGATTCCAGATGCCATTTTAAATAATTAATTTAATCTAAAACTAAAACAATGGATGGTTCGATTATTTACAAATTTTACAAAATAATCAGTAATTTTGACAATAGTGACACATTTGCATAACAGAAGTTATGACATGACTATGACCATTTCGGTTTATTAGTAGTAATCTATGGCTATGACAATTTAATTTCTTTTAAGTCATACTGACTGAAGATCTTGTATATTTGTGCATCATTTGTTGGTGGTAGAAGTTATCACCAAACAATCAAATCTATATACTTAGTAAAAAAATACAAGTTTATAAAAATAAAAATGTTTATTAAAATACTATTATTCCTTATTATTTGATAATCCAGGTGCGACACTGGGGCTGATGTGCTTATCATGGTGCTGGTTTTTATTTGGCATTACACTTGTCCTTTGTAGGTATTAGTTTATTGATAGACAGTCTTTGTTTTTTGTATTTGATTGCAGAGGAAATAGTACCTATATACCAATATTTTCTTCAAGGGTTCGCAGTTTAATCTCATGTTAGGACCATGGGCCACTGGAAAACACTTGTGGTGTGGTGGAAGATATTTCAGTGAATAAATATGAAATGGAGATTATCATGAATTATTTTTATAAGCATCATTCTCCTTATCCAACCTGTTCTCTTCGTCCATTCACTCATATCAGCCATCTACCTTTCATAACCATGTCCTCTTTCACACAATCCAACTGTCTCTTCTTCTGCCTTCCGCTGTTTCCATGTCAACCAATGTTATTTTTAAAGTATGTAGTTATAAAATAATTATAAATAATACAGGATTTTAAAGTTTTTTTTAGTACCTATCAGACAACTTTCATATAAGGCTCTATTTGAGTTGGTCAAAAACATTTTACACACAAAATTATTCACTCTCTATTTCCATTTCCACAGCCATATTTTCAGCTGGTTTAGGCAAATTTTGCAGTAGGACAGATAGCTGGTTTTCTAATGGTCCAGACTGAGCGATAATACTCGTAAGGTTCTTCTCAATTTGCAGGATATCTTGATTAATTACATGCATCTTCTGAAAACAAAAACAATTTGATATGGGACTTGTGAGGATCTTACATGCATTGAGGTTGAGAGTTGAGTTGACTCAACTGTGAGAATTAAAAATATGTACCTACTTAGTTACTATTAAAAATTCTAAAGTAACTCTGTTTTATTTATTCCTTTTCTCTGATCAACAGCTAATCTGATCGATGAAATTTGGCAAGGATAAGGATGGATGGTGTATGGTATGCCTTGCCCATGGGGATGGGGAACAACATTTTAAATAAGGCTGCTCGCAAGGAGCGCCCGGCGGCGCGGTGGAAGGCACCGGCTGCCGCGAAGAGTTTTCCTAAGTAGGTGTTAGTGTATTGCACCACAGGTACGTTACCTGCGATATCGATGTGTACATGTATTTTAAGTTTTGTATGTTTCCGTATCTAATGAACCCACTTGCGTTTGATTCGTTATCTGACGGGGCAACGGAATCCATTATTCCTGCGAATCTGTGACAAATGAAAATAGCTCGCACTGTATAGTACAATAATTCTATGCTTTATATTGGCACTTTGGCACGCAATATTTTTTTTCAAATTTAAATTATTCAAACAAAGCAAACGCTTTTTAACCAAATCAAAAAAAGGAGGAGGTTCTCATTTCGGTTTGTATGTTTTTGTAATGCAGTGTTGGCCACAGATTAATTGCTATTACTATTCTACTATGTATTGTACTCTTTCATAAAGACTGTTTTGAAGATGCGAAACATTTTAATATATCATTTCATTCGTTTATTTCTTCTTTCATTCATTAATTTATATATATTAAAGAATGAAATAATGTATATGTAAATATAAATGCGCAAATACGATCATAACTAGGAATTTCGATTAAAACTCAAGTGGCTTCCAATTCGTACTCGCCGGAATACTCATATCCTTTCCCTCCTCTACAACTTTCTTCACAATCCCGTTACACCCTCCTACTTAAAGGAGCGCTTTGAGTTCATTAGCGATTCTCATTTTTTTTAGTAATCTCCGTTCGTCTGAAAATCGCCAGTTGAACATTCCTGTCTATTGAACCATCTTCTATGACTAATGCTAGCATCAGGTCTTGCAGGCTGCAAGACTGTGGAATGCTCTGCCGGTCACAGTTAGGCAGGTTTCATCTATAGCTACTTTTAGGAGTCCAGTGAAATTGTTTTATTTGAAACTTAACTTTTCATAATAATTCATGTTGTGTTACCGTATTTATCTCCTTTCGTGGTATTACAAATATTTATTAGTATTAATATAATTATTTATGTAATTACAATATAACTCATGAAGTACTATAAGTATATATTTATGTATATATGTGTATATTTTAGTAAGTGGGTATATTTTTATTTTTTATCATGTTACATAAGTATGTAAATTATTATTACGTATTAAATTATATATGTTTAGCAACTAAGGACAAAGACACCTAGACCATGAGGTAAATGACGATAAAGCGTCATTGTTGCGTGTTAGTCGCATACTTTGTTTGTCTTTTGTAAACTTTCGTGATTAAAACACTTAGTTTAAATCATTGTGTTATGTGTACATAACACATTATTTTAAAACGAATTTAAATTTATTTAGAAAACATAATTTTAATTTGAGAAACGGGTATTTATCGCGTATATTTATCCCTATTTCCTTTTCCTATTTCTTTGGCCTATTCTAATAATCAAGACCAAGCTGAGGGTAGTTGTTAAAAACGCCTTCACTTCTCGACGGTGGCTCCAAAGTTCCAATCTGCCCGCGACCACGGCTGGTGCAACCCTGCCGAAACGTCGGGATAAATATAGGTAAAATACGCGATAAATACCCGTTTCTCGAATTAAAATAATGTGTTCTAATCGCGAAAGTTTAAAAAATATTATTTAGAAACAATAGCGTTTCCGAGTGAGGCCTGTAAGTACAGCGCCGTACCTTCAACATACCTAAATCAAGAGTTATTGAGAATTTATTATTAGTAGGCAACAATTTATCTTCTTATTTTTGCAATTCGCCGAGGACAAGTACCAAATTGCAGCCCTCTCTCTAATTAAATCAATGATTAGCAACGTTTTTCTTTATTCCAATCCATGGCGTTAGCTAGCGGTGATCACATAACATGCAAGAATAAAATAAAGACCTCGCCCCCTCACAGGCGAATGCGAGGGTGTTTTCCGTCCTCTGCGGCAAACAATGTAGGCCAGTTTTGTTGTATGAACTTAGTTGTGTTTCTCTAACCCTTTCTGTTCATCAAACATGTTGTGACAACATTGTTGTGGTATTTTAGGTAAGGCGACCCTGCTTTAGTAGACAAAACAAAATAGCTCGCACAAAATTGCCCAAGTTTTTTTTTTTATGAAAGGACAATTTCATAAAAAAAATAATCTTTGCGCGGACCTGGCTGGCGCCGAAGGCGCGAACCCAAGAATTGACTTTTGAAATTGCCCAAGCTGTTTGAGATGTGGTATTTATACGTTTTATTAGGTAGGACTCGATAAAATATTACTAAAGTTTCTTGTACCTAATATTTTATTGTCAAATACGAAATACGGGCAAGTACCAGCCGAACCTAATCGCTATAACCAGCCATTTGGAGTGTAGGAAATCAGTTGCCTATAGTTACTATATTCTTTGAAATTACTGTTCTGAGGAGTGTAGTGACTAGTGACGAAAGAACTTGAACGTATACTAAAACAAATATGAGAATAATAAGGCCAAGGCCATATGAGAATCACCTTGGCTCCTCTTAGGGAGCCACCGGGGGAGCCAGGTCCCGTAGCCAAAAAATCTTACTGAATAAAAATATTTGACTTTGACTTATAGGCACTTATATATAATGCCGTTTTTGTCGTATGAAAAACCCTGCTACTCCTATTACTACTTATTTAGCCTAATACTCTTATATTGTACCTATAAGTTAAAATAAAAATCTTTGTTGATATCGGAGACAAGAAACTCTTCTAGGTAAACGAACTGTATCGAGGACCGAACGAGTCTATCGTCATAACGTCTATCGTAACATATTTTTTTTATCAATTACCGTAGTGGTACCGGCTTGAGAAAAAGCGCAAGTGTTTAGAAAAACCAAAATTAATAAAATCACTATAAACCTGTTACAGTAATAAGAAAATAAATGTATCTACTAATTCGTATTTTCATTCAAGTTAATTCTTTAATTGTTATTCGTCTCGTTCTAATAGGGCGGTGTGGACACTCTATTAGAACGAGACGAGTTACTATTCTCAAACCTCTCGCTCGGCTCGTTTTTAAGAATACAGTAAGCAGTCCAGTTTTAGTATTGGTGCATGCGAAAGAAAGACGATGTTTTAGAACGAAAAGCAAAATAAATGTCAATTGTCAATAAAAATTTATAAAATTGCTACGAAAAATCGAAACGAGAAATTAGTGAGCAAAATTGGAAAATAGCCAATTCGTTTCGTAAATTGGTAATAATAAGAAATGAGCTAGATAAATAGAAGTCTATATCTATAGTGTTAACTTTCTTGAACTTGAATGTGTACTCGATATCTACCAGAGACATAATTTGAAAGGTACGTAATGGTTAAAAAAACCTATTTATTTGGGTGAAAACTACCTGAACAAAAGGTAGGTTTTGATTTTCAGATCTAACTCACACGCTTTCCAGTGACCTAGTCAATTTGATAAAATGACTTGAGGCCTAATGTATATGCAGTGCGAGTTTGGTAGAGTAGAGACATTTATCAGGTAGCTCTGGTTAAATTTACAATAAATACCTATGTTACTCAGATCAAGGATTTTTTCTTTGAAGAAAACCTTTTTTCCTTGATCTGAGCTATGTTATTGTTTGAAAGTATAGATCAGTCGTACCTACAAGGAGTCTTACAGAGATGGGGGCTGAATTTTTTACACATATAGGCTGATGTATTGTAAGCCTTATTATGAATTTATTTTGTGAACAAATAAAAACTTTCAGAGATATGATTTTTTGGTCTAGGGCTGATCCAACTTACTAACAGAGTATTCAGGAGGATTGTTTTTTTTTTCATCACCCTCAAACCTGCAGCGAACATGCCCTGATTGGGGCAGAAAAAAAAACAAGCAGCCCCTTGTTCCATTCTACTAATTATACCTTATTGGTATCCTACCTTGCTAGAAACAAATTAGTCTAAATTATAGTGATGCAAATTCATCATAAAATAATTTCCTGCAATTATATCATTAGACTGCTTATCCTTCTGTATATTATCTTATTTGTAAGAGGCCGAAAATGTTAACTCCCTCTGATAATTTTTGACTGGTAGCTAGTGGATTAGTGGATGGCACATATTCTTCTTCTTCTTTAGCGAGGCATTATGATATTTTTGTATTAATCTGAAATAAACATGAATAATAGTATGATAGCAAATTAGAAATTAATGAATATGAGTTGCAGAGGGGTCACTGTTTTTTATAATTGGTGAATAGTTTGTATTTAAAGATGAGATTTACGATGGAGCAAGCTTACCCAGTTGAAGCTTTAATTTAGTTTATTGTTGAATACATAGCTTTGGCGGTCGCCCTTGGATGTCATAAAAGCCGTTTTAGTGCTACTGCGACTCCACTTCAGCCCTTAGATGTCGTAAAAGCCGAATAAGGGCTTATCAAACAAAACGTGTTAATATGGCAAAACCCTCCAGCGTTAGAGGAGGCTCTGTCCAGCAGTGGACAGTATTGGACTGTTGATGTGATGTTTTTGAAAGGTACATAAAGCTTGTATGACCATGGCAATACGGGCGCTGGCTGCTGAATTTCCTGGTAAGAGCACATACTTTTTTTTTTTTTTTTCTTTACGATGGTTTGGCTCTTGACCACGAAACTTACACAGGTAAGAATGAGATCTACGATGGAGCGAGCCTACCCAGAAAGTGCCTATTAACTCTCTTCTTGAAGACATTAGGGTCGTAGCACAGCGGAAAACAGACGCTAGGAGCTTATTCCAAGTTCTTGCAGTGCGCACAATAAAAGATTCTTGAAAGCGTTTAGTTCTTATGCGTATCATCCTCACCTGATGATAATAGGCTGTGGGTCTGAAATTTCTATTGAAAAACGGCGAAGGCGGTATAAGGTCGTGAAGCTCCTGAGCACACTCACCGAAGTACAATCTGTAAAACACCGACAAACACGCAACCTTGCGACGATGGCTCAGGCTGTCGAGCCTTGCTTTGGCAAGGTACTCTTCACCTATGAGCCTCTTGGCTCTGCGCTCCACCGAGTCAAGTGCGACATGAGGTAAATTAGTGTTTTATTCGGAGCCATGACCTCTGGATCGCATAGCTGGCGCATTTGCCTCTAACTTACTTTATCTTTGATTACAGTAGATTGCCAGGAATCCTTATTATCTAAACAGGAGATTCTAGTAGGTCGTCGGCGGCGGCGTGGCGTCGGCCGGGCTGGCGTCGCGGCGGCGCGACATACCCCTCCCACTACCCCTTAGTCTGCAACATGGCTATGCCACTCTATAATTATCTACCGTCACATTTTTATTTCACTTTTTAGTAATGTAGGTAATCTAAAAACGTGCAATCGTTGTGATGCCTGAGTGACTGACCAACAAACCCATAGAATACTCACAATATTACTCACAAGTTACTTATTATTACTGAACAAACCACCTAACTACAACCGCCCAACACACATGGGTTGCTCTAAAATGTTAGGAATGGCGTGATGCAATGACTGACTAGGTACCTATCTCAATCAAAAATAAAGTAATTTTACGAAGTATTTTACGATTTTAGTTCGGTTTTAGATATGGATAGTTGATTATCCATATATCCACAGGTGTGTCGTATATGTAAAGCGTTTGGAGATACGTACGTAGGTTTGTTTGAATATGATGACGACGCCTCCGTCGTCGTGGGTTGTCATCATCGTCATGTCTGCCTGTATATTTTTTCAGAATAATCCTAATCTCTAACGAAAACGAAAACTTACTTTACAAAATGTATGATTAAATTTGATTAATTTTGCGGGATGCGTGGATTCAGTATTCGGACTTAAGGATTTTTTTTAATTTTGGCGTTAGCCACAATTTAGTAAAAGCACAGTTCAGACATAACTGACTCAATTCAAGCGAGCAGTGAAACTTTCATTGCAGCTAGCCAACTTAAATTGTATCTGTCGCCGCTTCAGTTCTCCTCGCTACCCTTAGATAACCACCCCTCTTGACTGACTTCTGTGGTCGGATAGTGCCGAGTCAAGAGTGTTAGTTCAGCTTTCCGTGCGACACCACGAAATACATAACAGATTTTTGTTGATCCAAGTTTATATCAAACAAATGTGGGAGTTGAATGTCTAGTTATTATATCGGTCTTACAGTTACGTTACGATGTCGATGTTTTGATGATAAATATTTCCTTTTTGAACCACAGGCGGCTACAACCAGAACTAGGCAGTGAAGGTATGCTCAAATTTGAGGCTCAAGATGTGTGACTAATACCTCGACCAAAGAGACATGACAGAGGAAAATGCCGTAGATTGTGCTACAACTATTGAGAAAGCCTCAGAAGACGATTCCAAACCTATAGCTACAAGAGATCAAGACTGCAATGAAACCAGTGCCAATCAGTCAACATCCAAAGACAGAGCCATACCACTTGCGGAGAGCGTAAATGGTGCCATACCTAAGAAGTTAGAAGGTGCAGAAGACCAAAAAGCTAGAATAAGTTGGACTCTTGAAGGAGAACAGTACAAAGTATCATGGAGTGTGCCGGAAGAAGTAGCTACACCAAAGGATTTCATTGCGCTATGTCGTGTAGGTAAGTACTACCTGATTTCAAGTAATTATTAACGTGTATTTATTGTTCTACTCTGGCATCTGCTCGCGGCTTCGATCGCGTGGTAACCGGATAAAATATATGTTATGCTTCTTATATCTGAGTAAAACTTCAGCTTTCCGTTCAATAGTTCGCGTAAAAGTGCAACAAATAACCAATAACGTTTGTATGGCGATATTTGTCATCCCATTTCTATTCCACGGGAACTGATTGAACTCTTTAATGGTTAAGCTCGCCTCTGTACATATGTTTTCCTATGACATGTTTAAATCATATTTATGTGTACAATAAAGAATGGGATAAAAAGCCTAGCCATGAGCGCCTATGTGTTAATCCAGGGTATAAACTATCTAAATTTCTAAGTGTAAAAAGTTTCGGCGTGGAGGAACTCCAAACACACACACAAACTTTCGCCTTTATAATATTACGGAGCTTGTAATATCTGTTATTCATATATTTAACAGGCCTCATAGCTCAGTTGGTAGTAGCTCGACTTCTGCGCTGTTGGTTGTTGGTTCGATTCCAACCCGGTACAAACATTTGTGTGATGAATATAGATGTTTGTTCTGTGGTTGGGTGTCGTTTTATAAGCTATGTATGTATTAACAAAAAATGTATATAAGTATTATTTCCGTAATCGAGTTCCCTTATATAAGCTATGCTGAGTTTGGGGCTTTTTTTATTATTATACGACGGGGAAGCGCTTGGCCTTCATCTCACCTGGTAACATGTTCAGATAAAGCCGAAGGTGGAGGCGCACTTCACCCGGAATCCTCATCAAACTGAGGAATTGGCTATCTTACCTCTAAATGCCGGATTTTTTTTTTTTTTAAGAATTGTTATTATGGCGACAGAATTAGGAAAGATGGTGGTTAATGGTTGGCCTGGATGGCGCTGTGTGAAATTAATGAACCTGTAATATTTATTGATTTATATTTGCCATGCATTTTGAGGTGAAATGTTCGGTGTCACGTCTCGCCAAGCAGCAATCTAATCGTAGATACAGCGCGGCGCCCGTGTTTTAGATGTTATTCTCCTGCGGTTTATTTCTCGTAGTAAGTACATGCGGTATTGGCTAACCGCGTACTGTAACCGTTAAAACAGTAACAGGCGTCGGTACTGGTCCGATCCTCATTGCATTAATTGACAACAGGAAACTGACTCCGCGCGCGACCCACCCTTTTGTTGGAGATACCTATCGCCTTCTACGGATGCAATCTCACACCCAACGTGCGGCAAAACGATCGAATCAATAAACGCCCATTTCAAAATGTAAATTCTCTACCGGGATAGAAAGCAATTTTGCCTCTACAAGGGCTGCAAAGTCGGCACTGAAAGCGCAATTATCGCCTACTAACACTTTTAATTGCCCGATCCAGCAGCTAGATTCCGCTTCATTAGAATCAAGACACAAATTGAAATAGCTTTTAACCATTGAAGCTTTAACTAGCTTAACTGCCAAGAGGTGTATTGAGATTAATGGCCCGTTCGTTAAGGGTAACGATAGCTGATCAAACGGGCTCAATGCCGTACGGTTTTGTATGTCAGTCGATGCCGAATATTGTGAGATCGCTTACCGGCTCTGAATACTAATGATATCAACGAAACCAGAAGCGGCTGAACCGAGGCAAGGCACGAAGGCACGTGCTGTGCAATCGCATTGTTACATAAACCGCCGGCGAGCGCTTAGAGCCTTTCACCGATACCGGTCTGGTCTGGGTAATTTACTTGCAGCTATTATTGCTGTAAATCCAGTAAGCGGTGGCGCAACGGGATCTGATGAGACAGGCCGGCCGCAGCGCCTAGCGGGGTGACCCGAATGGGATACGTAAATGTCAACAATGCACTGATTCGCGGAGGAGTCAAAGTATCACAAAAGCCTAGCCAAAGTACTTATTCAACTCTCGAATTTCTCCTACTTTCGCTTCTGCAATCGGTTTTGGTGTCAGGTCGCTGTCGCAATTGTTGCGCACTCGTTCTGTATATGACCGGTTAAAATGCAATTGCCAAAGGGTTTGTTCGTATCTGCTTATTGTGTACCGAGTTTCCTCATTACCGATTTCCACATACCTTCGAATATAACGAGCCAGCAAATCAGGTTTATAGCTGTCAGCAGGTTTTGTTCAATGACTTACTATAGTAAATTGGCGTAATGTCCCCAAAAGGTCGTGTCGGTCAGTAGCGGCACAGGCGGTGGGACTACATGAATGGCTGCGGGCCGGCTGTCCCCCGCGCCTCGGTGCCCTCCCCCTTCGCTTTGTGAATGAACCCCCACCGGCGCGTGCCGCGGTCCGATCTGCCTCCGCTCCGCTCAGCTCAGTCGCGCCGTTGACGAACGCGCCGCGCACAGCGCCACGCATGTTCCTATTTCAATTTTTTGACGTTTAATTTCGTCGCAAGAGTTTGTGTTTTAGTTCTTAACTATTGACATTTGAGTGATTCCTCCTTCGAATATTGGATTAGATTTGTGCGTGCGCAAATCATTGTGTCTACTGGCTCGAATATAACCTTTGGGAAAGCCACGGCAGCAACACCGTTTTACTTAAACGGTAGTCGGTGAGTAACCGAAGCGAATTTTTGTTTTATTCACTACTTTTTAATCCAATAATGATAGCTTTTCCATAAGGCACAGCATGTCTGACACGTAGGCTTAGGTTCCATTATCATTGAAGAAAAATACGACTGTGGGTTGTACTAGGTGGGTGCCCGGTGCCCACGTTATATAAATAGTAGTAGGTGTAGTATGCCATCTAGTCCTCTGTAATAAAGGTATAGAAATCAAGTATGCCTTTGAAATTGTCTGTTTTAAATGTCATGTCGTTAAATTACAACATAAAATAGCCAGTTCCTCAGTTTGTTTAAGATTCCGGGTGAAGTGCGCCTCCAGCTTCGGCCTTATCATAACTTAAAACCAGGTGAGGTGAAGACGCTTCACCATCGTATATAAAAAAAAATGTGGTCTAAAAATTCACGAAGCTATACTTCTGTTCAGAAATCGTCGAACAATCTTCAGCATAAATTGCAAATTTTTGATTTCATTTATAAATAAATAGCCACGGCCATACTTCTAACAGGACAGGACAGATGCGTTCGGCGTTGTTTTTAATTTGCTCACAAAAAATGGTCAGATTTTAGGCGCCGTTACAACAACACAATAGTCCGCTTTAAGAGGCGCTAACCAACTTCTACCTGGGCTCAATTCTTGCTAATTTTTTCTTTACCCGCAAGCGCTCACCTCGTCGTCCTCTGTTGTGTCCAAATTGATGAGCCCCTATTGTTTGCTCAGAGATATCGATCGGTCTCGGTACAACACCTCTCAGCTTATCATCCTATCATCCCATAGTCAATGAAACGCTCCATCGACCCGGCCTTTTGGCAATTCTGTAAAATCACTGGCTTTCGAATGCTTGGAAAGTGGACTCGAATCTGACCTCAACTTTCTTGTTGTAACGCACCGGGCACCGCACCGGCGTTAGATCGTAAACAGAGTCCGGTGGGGCTAATCAAGCGGCCATCCATCAGAGGGCCCACCAGCACCAGCGGATATTAAATTGACACGCCTCACTTGGTACACTCCTTCATATTCCATTATGTGTTATTACTTTCTTTATTACTTCCAACAGCGTTTTTGCTCATAACTGCTACTGATGATTTATATGCAAAAACATAATAACCAGACTGATAAGGTTGCAATATTAGATCAGACTTATTTTGAGGAGGATGTGAGCTTAAAGCGGTTTTCTTTTCGCAATCTTTATGCTACTACATAATTGAGGAAGCTGAGAGATGGAATGCTATGTTATCTTTAAAGGTATCAAGGAACGATATCGTTACAGAGATATTGTAGCACACTGCGGAAACCTTCTTGAGTTACGTTCGACAGATAATTGAACTAGTAGTTTCCCGATCCCATTTCAACTTCCTCGACTTGATGATTTAAAATTACCGCCTAGTGTTAAAGTTGATTTTAAAGAGACACAAAACTGTGGGAGGTTAAGGTAACGTAAAAAGTTGAATAAAACTGAAACCCAAGAAAGATATTTAAATTTATTTCAATATTTTTAGATCTGGGGATTTAGATCGCCTGTTTCCCAAAGAGGTTGGTAGAGACGATCTTGATTATATCGCCTCTAGCAATCCCTTTATTTTACTCTCTCCATATGACATTTTTCTGGTTATACGTTAAGGCTTTGAAATGTTTTATATCTATGTATAGATATAGATTATACATTTTCAATTTGGCATGAACCTTCCATTTGAGACCCATATAAATAAAACATTTTGTTTTCCTCCCCCTATTGCTCACAAGGCTAGGCTAGGTATATAATATTAAAATGATATACATAGCCTATGTCACTTCTACAATGTAGACGAGTCAAATGACACCTCACATGGCAAAATCCATCAAGTCGCTAAGGCTACAGAGCTTTCCAATAACAGCAAACATACTCATTCTCAAAAACATAACCCTCCTCAATTTCAACCTGTGATTCTATTACTCTGCTGAATCTAAATGCGATATTCTCTCCATAATTTATCATAAAATGTTAATTATATTAATGCACTTTTCGTATCGTTCATCTTCTTTTTCCCTTAGACAGCACCTTCATTCACTTGGACGTAATATATTCCATCTACACTTCATTTCCTTTGTAAAATAATTATATCTGTATTATCTATACACTTATTAAACGTTTTTACATCCTGCTCTAGTAATTTGTATCTCACAATTGTACCCAAAATACAATGCTTGAGTAAAATTTCTGATCCAACATTAAACTACTATTAAGGCCTGTGGCATTAATCTTAGTGCAATCCGTCGTAGACCTCATCATTGCCTAGGGGACAGAGGTGAGGTAGAGGTAAAGCCATCCCGTATTATAAAAAAAGACCGTTCAGCGATTCTATCTAGGCTACCCACCTATCGGTATATTCATAAAAGTTCTTCGAAGAAACGTATCGACCGCTAGAAAACAAACGTTCGTTGCGACATTGTTGAAAGATTATCTCACGAAACTTTCATGTAAAAAGCTTCACTCAACAAAAGCCGTTGTTGCGACTATCCAAAGAAACGATTTCCAGTTTCTCACGGCATTGAGAAACCACCGTCTCCAACTGCTTACTTCGTAATGATTGGACTTTTAATTAAGAGTTTTTCTGAGCAATTTTAAGCTTGCGGAATCCAGAATGAGATATACTGCAAATTGGCAATGTTGGTAATAAATTAAAGTTTATCTATAAGAATATTGGAATCCTTTAAATGGTCTCGTCTTCGCCTTCTAACTACAACGGTCAAGGATACAGAAGAATGAACTTGTCACTGGCGCATAAAAAACGAGTACCGCAAAACTCGATAATCAACTCCGTAATAGCACTCGTATTTGCTGTGCCTATCTTCAATATCGTTAAAGCAAATTACTCCTCGACACATCGTAAAGACATTAAACTTCACACTCGGAGAGAGGAGCATTGTTGCTGTGAAAAACACGGAGAGGAAGCTATAAATTATGTTCGAAGTTTATACGATCGCCCGGTAATGGGTTCTGTTCTGCGTTGGTGCAACGTCATCTATACTTCAGAGCTTTTCATCATTATAGCCATTCACAATTTGTAATTAGCATAAACATCCAAGGAAGCGCTTGGTGGCGATTTTTCTCATTCCTTCTCTGAACTATGCTTTTACTAAGCATAGCAATTTGAACTGATTGTAATCAGTTTCGATTCGTTGAATTAGGAGCTCTACTTCAATTAAATTCCCTGCGCTGTGTGCATGGTATTCAAATGACTACAAATAGTTAATTCTGAATTCCTTCCTTTGTTAACCGTGCGTAAACACAAAAAATCGGAAGTCTTTACAATTGGAACAAAGGTTCGGTTGACTTTTGAGCGGTTATTAATAATTGTCCCTGCCGGAACTACCCTCGTCTGAGGGTGGATCCGCTCAAGAAAAAACGGAAGTAGCATACGTTCGCCATACCGTTGTTCCGTAAATGTCGGCACGGGTTCAGTATTTCCGGTTTATTTTAACTTGCTTTATGTAGTGTAGACATCCAAATGGTGCTTAGTGAATAATAATCGGCAACTATTTCAACCGTGGGAGACGAGATAACTTAAGTCTGCTAGGCATTTACATTGTCTGCAATTTAGTCATCTAGCAGCTAAATCTGTTGAAATCAGCACTCATTTGTTTTTGTGGCAATCGATATTTTCGTGGGAATTTCATAGCAATTTCAGACTCGTGTTCATTAAGCTATTTTTGTTTACAACAATGTACGATCTGACAGATCCACGTGGATTCCTAAGTAATATAATTTTCAATGCCAAAAGTGATTTCAATGACAGGGTTTGGTAGCGGTAGCGGCTTCCAAGTATTGACAGACTGACGTTCCTCAGACTATTAAGGATTCCGGGTGAAGTGCGCCTCCTTCGGACTTATCTTAACTTGTAACCAGGTGAGGTGAAGGCCAAGCTCTTCCCCGTCGTACAAAAAAAAAAGAAAAAACAACGACTCTGAAACTTATTTCATCTATTTAAATGAAAGAAACTCTGTATATAGACATGTCATTCAGATATCTGAGGATATTTATGTGCAACGCGCATTGAATACAATCGCACTCGTGTCCACCGATAGAGTAGGTAATTGTATTCCCGACAAGTATTTACTGTCCTGTACCGAAGATGGAGGCTGACTTACTAGGGAAGACAAGGACATTGATAGACGACGATGGTAATCCGCTCAATGGAGTCACGTCCACGAGCGCCCAAGAAACGTGTCGCGGCGTCTTTTTGCAGAGGGATTGTTTGAGGGTTATTTTTTAGCTTCTATAAGAAGATTAGAAGGGTGGAGGTGCTAATGCATGTGTCTACGCATCCGGTCCGTTGGGGTCCGTTAATTGGTGCGCGTAAAAGGGATATCGTGTAGCTCGCCCGCGCCCTTCGTCGACATCCTGTCTCGCGACATCGTTCCTAAGAGTGTTTGCTTCTTTTCTTAGGTATTGATGAAGCTTGCTATTTTCTTGCTCAAGTTTATGATCAACTTTCAGCTGCTTACAGTCAAGAAAAGAACAAGAAAATTTTAAAGAAAACAGCCTTAATTTGTCCGTCTCATTTCAAAACAGCAAATTATCGCAAGCATACCAATTAACTTGTTACAGAAATGTATTTTTTGAGCTGAGATAATGCTATTAAAAGGCTAATGACTTGGATTTGTGCATGCTTTGATATTAACAACAAATATGTTTCAATGCCTGAGAACGTTTGTTTTGTGCGTTCCCAAATTAATTAGTGTTTTTCTTGTTCTTGTTTCGAACAAGGTATATTTATGACATGGCCGTTTTGCTGAAATGCAATTGAATGACGGACGTTCCCATTCTCACGTGTGCATCAATCATCCTGTCCTCGGAACCTCGGCTGTTCCGTTCACATCTTCATTGCGATATGTAATCTGAGCTCGCTTCATGTTCCCATGACGTTTCTGCTCTGTGATTGTGACCGTCCGCTGTTCCTGCTCATGCTCATCCTAGCATGCAACTCTAAAACTTGTAGCTGTTTGTTATTGTTCTAGCCCAAAACCCTTGGATATTATCCAACAGCGTGAAGAAGAGAGGCTCGCACAAAGTATAATCGTTTTATGAAATAAACAAGTCCTTCTCGCTAGTATTGAGGATATTGCGCGAATCTGAAAAAAAAACGCTTTATAGTATTCTGTCGGTGCGTGGAGAGCCACTGGCTTCTGGGAATGCTCGCTCCATCGCAGACCTCATCCTGGCCTAGAGCTAGACAAACCTGGAAGTCAAGAACTAACCCATCATTTATATAAAAAAGGGAATTTAATAATTGATAACCACGTACTTTTGTAACACATGGTTTGCGCAGTTCACATTTATATGTTTTCGAGGAACAGCTCGATGTCGCGGATATTCCAGAAAGTAAATTAGTTGGCGTCTGGGAACCGAACAATTGGTTTTCCTAGAAATTGTGAATGGGCACGTTAGGTGTGGTGAATGGAAAGATAGTACTCCTCGGCGGAAACAATAGGTGTTAACTTGCGCGGTTAGCGGCCTCGAAAGAGGATGTGAACTGATTACTGATAGAGTCAGCTCTGTTGCTTGGAAATTGATAATCAGCACTTTACCTACTTACGAATTCTGTACTGCATTTGCATCTTAAGTATCTAACCTACTCAGCTTATCAATGCTATTTTAAACTCTCAGTGTGTTATCGTTATATCATACCAAACTTTTAAGTGCTAGTGAAAATATTTAAGCACACGTTCCAAAACTGCCAATTCCTTAAGCAGCATTATCAAGTTAATCTTACAGCAAAGCTATAAGTTCTCGAACATGTAGCTCGGTAGATCATTATGAGCAATTTGCCATGAACGAGTTCATCAAATGTTTATATTTCGCGGCGCGTGTAAACAACGACGCTGTCAGAGTCGGACCATCTTGTTTTTGTTTCTCTATCGCCGGCTGCTTGCCAGTCTTCGTAGACAATGATACTGCCAATGGATTATTTACCTTTCGACCATCATTGTTCTCGCTTTATCCGCAATTAAGTACTTAGTTATTACCTCTATGTGTTGTCAATAATTACTTGATTGTGTGGAGCTATTTGCGGCATAGATGATTGCATTAATTAAAATTGATTAAATACCGGTTAATTAGCGCGTTTTGCGTGTACCAGTACTTATTCAAATGTATGTATGATAAGTTCGTACCAGTTTCTTCTACCAATATATTTTACATTAGTTATTGCTGAAATAATCAACAAAAAAGCATATATTTTAAATAGGACGTGATAGGTTTAATGAAAAAGTAAATTCCTTGGAACCGGGATCGGGATCACGGGAAAAACCGGATATTCACTAGTCCGTAATATTCGTTCCATGAATCTCTAGATTACGTTATTAATGCAAGCCTATAATAAATCGTGTTTTCAAGTTCATTAGACGCTGCGGTGAAAACCAGTATGGTTTATTTATTAGGGAGAGTGGGCAGGTTCCGGTCGGTGCTAGCGCAGGAAACTCGCAGGATATATCAGAATTAGAATCGCGAGCCCAAGTTTCGTGGGGCACTTGCGCTATTCCGACCGCACTTCCCTCATCCGCCAGCCAAAGAGCTCGCTACGAGAACATAATATTTGCACAGAACCAACTTAATCTCAAACGAAAATAGTGCTACTTCATTTCATACCCCTCCTCAACAAACATTAATGTCTCTTCATATCCCTCTTCAGACATTTTAATACCAGCTCTCGAATATTGTATGTGCATTGAAAATCAGCAAGTTGTTTTATTTTCGATGCTACGCCGTCTAGCCAACGGAAGTCATTATGCGCTTTCCATCGCACGATGTACTGGTGCCCTGGTAAAAATGTATTCATTAAATCAGCGATCAACAGTTGAGTTTTTTCGCAAGACCATTGTTTAACATCAATTTCACGTATCGCTCTCACGCTGTGACCTGTGAACAAAGTTAAAGACTTGAGATGTTCACTGGGTTTCTTACTCTACTGCTTTTGAATTGTGTGCTTTGACTGTGGAACCATCGTGTCTGCGCCGAGCTAGGGGCGGCGCGGTCCGTTGCAACACTCGCGGGGGCATGCGACAAATATTGACTCGACAAATGTTTAAGTAGAAAAAGCACGTTCGTCTGTAGTGACTACTACCTGCGCTCTAGGTGGTGAGGCGGCTGGTTAGAGATAAACCTCGCCTTTAAACGCCGAGATAACGCAATGTTTGCACGAAATAAATCATGTTTGCTTACACTTTATGTCCTGAGGGTCCCTGGCACGGATCACTAGCGGTTGGATGCATGCAACCTCACGTTCTATTTGCATTAGTATTATGGATATGCATATAAAGTTATTGTCGGCGCAACAACTTCTCGGTTTTAGTGCAGCTTTTAAATAACGTCTCTACAGTGTTTCCCGACTCTTTATTATTGTCAATCTGCTTATTTCCATCGCAAGCTTTTTCGGAATCGCGTTCGATTGCAAAAACATTAAGATCTCAAGCGCCTCGCAGTGGTGTCATCGTTTTACAAAATTAACTTGGTATTCGAGTTGATTTGCCAACGCGTTTAGCATCCGTAAACAACATTCGTCAAGGCCGGCCATGTTTACGCTCTCCTAGCGTTAATACTATGAACACATCGACAATGTAGACAGAGGGAAATACACAACTGCAGCGAAATTATAAGACGGCGCAACGCAACAGACGCTTCTTTGAATTAGTTTATTGATCACCTACTTCATTAACTAGATGGTCGACATGTAGGTACTGCTATTGTTAGTAGTACTTGCAGAAGCAGGAATAGAACTTGTTGCTTTACATATCAAATCTCCTCGAGTTTATCTGCTACGGAACAAGCCTACTGATATTTCATAAGTCGCGATTTAGTCCCAAGTTGCGAATCACCAACGGAAATGAATGGCAGTAATGAGTTTCGGATGTCGCTCACCTATTGTGCCGAGGTAATAGATGTTGACTTCCTTAGTTCAGCCAATGGTGGTAACAAACAACACCGTCTATAATGAGGTATTGTTCACGTCTCAGCGATTGATTCTGCTTGCAAGGCGCAGATTGCGACCTAACGGGTTGCTAAACCTCTACTTTATGCAATACAGGCTTAAATCCTGGCTGGCCCTTATCCATATTCTCTGGTCAAAACAATGTGAAGCAAATGTTTTTCGAAGAACTTGTAGTTGTGCAAGAGATTGGCGTGCTATGATGTTGAATGTACCGTAGTCAATCTGCAATCACGAGTTGTACATTTCATTCCATGCGTAACCAATCCACAAATCCATTCATCCTCGGTCATTCTCAGGCTTGTATCGTAATGACTGCACCTTGGGCTTGCATTACTTGCTGGGAACGGATACGGATTTTGTGAAACGGAACTGACCTTTTAACGTTTGACTTGGTTTATTTTCTTATCACAACACACACATCACACAATTTGAAGGTGGATAGCAGATCCGTTTTAAAATTGTGTGCTTTGCCTACAATTCATAATCTGCTTTGCCCGTAAAATATTAAAAGTAAAGAGATAGGGTAAAAAATATCCCAGGTGGTGTTACTTGTAAATTACATCATTAGTCGAGCGGTAATCCCTTGTAGGCACGCGCAGGCACGCAGCAGTAAGTGGGTTACCATACCATGTCGATCCTCAAGGTCGGAAACTATTATTTACCTGGAACAATCTCACAAATAAAAAACACAAACAATTACCTACACGGAACAGCCAAACAATTTTAAAAGAATAATGTACTTCAATTGTACGAAAACAAATCAAGTTTCAATATTATCGTCCTTGATAAGGTTGGACTCGATTCAGTCCCTATCGCGGAACCAAATTGTATACGCAAAGCACGTCACTCATTCAAACGCAATCAAAAGATTGTGAATGAGATGTTTGCTTATACCTTATATTATACCATTGAATTGAGTGTGCAAGACCGAGCGCGCTTCCTGTTGTGTACAAAATGGGGCTCGTATACCATACCTCGGCTATTTCGAAGAGTTGAAATTGCTTGTCACAAAGTCCATCTAATCTTGAATGAAATATTGAACAATTTGAACATGCACGCAACAGATGGCGGTTGCTAAGGTAGGTAAAGCGTTAGGGTCGATACTGAATATGGATGAATAGTAATTTAATGTCCATAGCTAGCCGCGGCACGGTCCTGCCAAGGCCAGCGGGTTCGTTAGGGCTATTCATGGAAGCCTGCGCGCAGCCTCCCACTCCCGCGGCGACGCGACAGGATATTTCTCCCTCTATGCTGTCCGATTCATCAATTTATTTTTTAAAATCGAACTCAAGCAAAAAGATTCAATGCAACCGTAATTCACCGGATGCACTAACGAGTGTAATTTTTTTAAACTCCTCTAGCTGCAGATAGTAGGTTGTTTTTGTTCGCCGCGCTTCCGCCACGACTCTATCCGCTAACAGAACTTACAGCCGCGGTATTATCCATTAAAGCTTATTAGATTCCATTAAAAGTATCCACAACAAATTAAACTGTGTTTCTATAGCATTCCTTCAACGTAAAGACGCCATAAAATTCTTGCCTTCATCCCGGCGAGCTGCGTCTTGTTTGCTGTTTCCTACTGCCGGCTGAATGGACGTTAATAAACAGGAGATGAGAGTTTTGATCTGAATAGGAATATTATGCTTTTGCTAGGCGCGTCAGTACATGCAACGTGTCTGACATTTACATAGGAAATTGCGAATGGGGCAGGTAGATATTACTGCTTGTACTTGACTGGGCGGTTCTTTTCATAAATATTTTACGATTTCGCGGCCCGTAAAACATAATGCTATAATGTTTAGTCTAGCTTCCAGCAGTTAAACTGCCTCTGTGGTCTAGTGGTTCACCCACTGCTGTTGGATCCAGAGGTCCCAGATTCGATCCCCATGGGAGTACAATATTGTGCTTGGTTTGGTTGGTGGTAGGACTTTGTTCAAGTCCGCCTCGCTAGCTACCACCGTCTGTCGCCATAACAACAATTATAAAATAGTTGTGCTCCGGTATTTCGAGATAAGATAGCCAGTCCCTCAGACTGTTCAAGAAAGTGCACTCTGGGTGAAGTGCACTTCCACCTGGTTTGAAACCAGGTGGCATGAAGATTCCCTGTCGTACCTACAATAAGAAAAAATGTAGTTGAAATCCACTGCAAGTTCAAACGTAATTTCTCAAGAAATATAATTCTCAGTAAACCATTCATTGATTGGTTTTGTTGGGAAATATTCCGGCGTGTTATTAGGATCCTATGAAGTTATTGAGGGAGAGTAATGTGCCGGCACTGGATGCGTATTTCGGACGTGCATTGTGCGCAATTCGTCATGATTTGCGTATGTAAATCAATGAAGTTTGGCTGTGCGGGCGTAACGGTATTTTCGTCGGTCCACGGCAGGAAAGCGGATGCCATAAACACACTTTCAGCCATGTAAGCATCACTGCATACCTCGTCTTTCATTGGAGTAGATGATAAACGATACACCGAAACCCAAATCCACAAAATCCTGTTCGGGAATCGGATGTGTGAACACCATTTGATCATTGGCGATAGAAATAACATAACCATACAAATTGCATATTATTGCAATTCCTCTTTCCGCGTTGTTATAACCCAGACTATAAAATACAAGCAATAACTTAACGATTTCTTGCTTAACGTCTTATGTCACCGTCTATCGCCTACTTCCCTGATGCATTTACGCTGTTTCTAGAACCTTACCTACACAAGGCTGTATTGCACATGACAACTATCACGCATTAGGGCCTTAGCTTAGTTTTCAGAGAGAGTGCTAGTGGGAGCTCTACCGTCGCCCCCGGTATCCGAACCCACGTTCGCCCCCGTCTATTCTCTATGTCACCCTACGCACTAGTTCTTTTTAAGTCTACAGCTCAATATATATATATATATATATATATATATATATATATATATATATATATATATATATGTAAAGGGGCTGCCTAAGCCAAGGGGCAACTGCTAAGCTTATAGGTCTATGGTAAATAGCAACTTTATAATGGTCGCCGTAACAACAATTCTAAATTATTGTTTTCTAGCATTTAAAGGTAAAATGCCAGTTCCGCAGACTGTTACAGATTCCCGGTGTAGTGCGCTTCCACCTTCGGCCTTATCATAACTTGAAACCAGTTGAGATGAAGGCCAAGCGCTTCCACGTGGTAAAAAAAAAAGCACTTGATGTGTTTCACCACTTCCTTGAATGGGATAACGAATTAAAAGGGTACAAAAAGTAAATGCTGATGATTCATCGTAATTTTTAGATTATCGTTTAGCTGAATTAACAAGTTTAAAATGAAAAATTAAAACCCGAATGCAAAATAGCAAATTTCATGAATTTACGGGAACACCGTCTTAAGTTTTACAATCTATATATTTTTAGAATCAGCATGAACCTTTAATTTAATACCCATACCCATATTATTACGATATAACATTTTTTGTGTTATCATAACAATATGGTCTTGGCTGTAGAGTACATAAAATCTCACTCTCAATATGCCTATAAAGGGTCCGAAGATTCTCCATGAGAATATACACAGATCCTATCTAATGTCTGACAAGTATCTGGTGATTACATTCATAAGCTTCCTGACTGGATTACCAAAAAACACTTCGTTACTGACCATGATATTATCGAAAGTAGCCTTTTTTTAGTAGATTCTAAACCGGTTTATCAAGTTGTTACTACCCTACTACTACGATATCCTTGCATCACAATATAAATCGGACACTCTTTTGTATTTGTGATGTCACTCCCACATTACGATTTATCAATCATCAAGGATCGTATGGAATCAATAAGAATGGTGAATGGTGGGCGATCGGTCGTCGAACTGCGCGGGCGCATGATCCGGTGGTGCGCTCTAATTTAATTTGACGACAAATCCACCGCCGACGACATGCTGCGGGCCCAGCTCACCCACCAGCGTTACGTAACGACCAATGAATATCATAAGTCAAATATCTTACCAAGTTTTACAAGTTTAATCCGCCAAAATGTTTAAACAAGTATTCAATTTCACATGAATGATTTATCGCTTTATATTGCGCTCAACATAGTTTTGATTTAGTACTTAATTCTGAACAGTTACTGGCAATAAAACGGGACATAAACTGTTGAATAAGTGGTATGTTGTGTCAAAGGTCTCGAATTTCCAGAGATATATTGGTTAAGTTTGTTTTGCCGCGAGGCTTGTCATGCCGACTGAGTTTGTATTGAATTTATCCGACTTTACCGAGCCTGCTAAGTTATATTCCACCGAACAGTGTTCATATTTTGCTTTCTCCAGATTCGCATCCATCAGAGCATTGTTTCAGTGATATTATTGTGTTAAGCGGAGACCGGATCTGCAAGGATGGGTCGTGCCGTGTTACCTTGAATGCCGGATGCCGGCGTTCCGAGTTCTGACGGAGGAGCTATCGCCCGTCAATCGAGTGAGCGTCTCGTCACATATTATATCGTCTGTCTGTTTGTCTCTGCGGCTGCGAGAGTCGTTTTTATTTTACGACTGACCGCATCCGTTCTGCGAGTCCTCGATCAAGGTCGATTCACGAAAGCGGCTGGTGCACCTATCAGCGTTGTTCAGATTTTACTGTCGTTTTTGGAAAGTTTTACGAGAGTAATGTCAGGAGGCGTTATGATAGTGTTTATCTGAAAGAAGATCACACCTCGTCCCCTGTCCTCAACGGAAATTGTCGGGACGTGGGCGACGCCTACGGACGCCCAGCGCCACTGACCGCTCACATCGCTATGCCACAAATTTAATAGTTATCTCTATCTATTTCGGGTACTTTTCATCTAGGCTTCTTCGTTAGTATTTTGTTATCTGCTCATTCGTTCCAGGTAATCGGAGTTAATGGGCGTCACGACCTAACGAAGGTCGAACGCACCATTAATCAAGCAGAGTATAAGTTCCCTCGCCTGCGCGATCCAACATTCACTATTCAACACGTGTCTGACTCGGTCATCTGCAGACTAATGCGCCGGTGCTATTGAATACGTTATAACTTCATCATCCAATAGGATGTTGTGATCGTTTTCATCATCCATTTGCGCAGTGCATCACAATTTGTTACACTCATTACGCCCTATTTCCCCATCCGCTATTGTAGCTCTCTGCAATATAATAAAGCAAATCTCTTCAAGTGACGAGATGAATTCGGTCAGTTTAACGGTCGACGTTATCTCGTAAATATTTCATGGCTCGTATTTCTTGGGAAATAAAGTTTGAAATTGTTTGCGTTCTCAAAATTAGTGATTCCCTTTGATGTAGAACGGGAATATCGACAAAGACGGATGTCCGGTGCCGGTCAGGATTTATTTCACACGAGTGCCTCCGCTCCTTGTGTTCGAGTTAACTCATGAGATTTTAGACATTTTTATAGCACGAATTATAATCCGTTAATAGTTAGTTACGTAATGTTGTGTTTCTTTAGGAAAAATAAATACTGTAACTTACTGTTATCATTAGTAGTGGTTATCTGAAGTGTCGTTTTTTGTTGGAATTCCAAGCAAACTAGATCGAGGATCTCTTTATGGAAAATTTTGATTTACTTTTATTTGCAAAGCTATCTTTATCAATCTTTAGCCCACTTTTACTCTCAAGAAATCGGTAACTATCTGTTCGGAGAAATATAATAACAGTAATTCATTACACCGGGCTCGAATCTCAGGGGGGTACTAATTTGTGCTTGGTTTGTTAGGTGGTAGGATTTTATTCAAGTCAGCAATTCTAAATTGTTGTATTCCTTTTTTGTTATTATATATACATTTAGAAGCAAGATAGTGAGTTCTTCAGTCTAAGTTCGTTAAGAATTGTTGTTACGGCGACAAACTAAAGTAAGATGATGGTAGTACTTATTCAATGTCCTACCACCAACCAAACCAAGCAAAGTATTGTACTCCCCTTGGGAATTTAACCCGGGACCTCTGGTTCTGACACCGGTGGGCAAACCACTAGACCACAAGGCGGCAAAACTGACTTCATTTTGAATATCAACAATATCGCTTATATTAGTGTTTTCGAAGATTATTATAAGCTCTAACTGAAATATTATAAAACATCGACATAAAGAATGTTTGCTCAATATATCAAAACTTTTCGTCGGTCGGTGGACGTAGAGAATGCTTAGTTCCGAAAATCCTTCCGGCTCTTTTGTACCAGCAGCGGTGCGTACGCGCATCTCAAAGGGCTGGTATATTTGTCCGCTTAGCTTGGATAAACACGCTGCCCGGTGTGATTTCAGCCTTTTGTGTTTTTACGCGCTTGTAGTGCTGGGCTTATATTTAATCGTGTTATGTGTATCAGGATCCGGAAGTGTGTATGTCGTTATTTGTCGCCTCTTTGTGTTTCCCAGCAGGAACTATTATCTGTTGACACGGTTTGTGGAAAGGCCTTGCTTTATCTGATAGCATAATTTCTGTAAGCTCTCTTTTATGTTGATCATTATTTGCATGTGATAAATATATATCTCTCTGATCACACTTGGAATCAGTTGCCAGCGTCTCTGTTACATTTACAAAAAGGCATCTTCTGTGAAAATTCACTAAATCGTCATCTTTGTCCAAGCAAGCCACCAAGTGAAGAGTTAATCCATGATAAACATTTGTTTCTATCAATAAATAGTTTTGTACTATGTATTGACATCTTAAGGCTTCTTTGAGCTCCCAGAACGTCGCAATCTCTTGATCAGGATAGCTTTACCGTTATTTCAGTTTACTTGGTATTTGGCGAGCGGTGTGCGGTTCGTTTTGCATACAATGCCCATGTCGACGCTTGCGCAACACGGCCAACACGCGGTCAGCGGGCCGGATGTGACGACGACGATGTGGCTGCGGCTTTGCCCCGAATATGCCTACATGCTGACGTCTCTAGGCAATGGTATATGTGATCTGGGCTATGCTAATTCTGTCCTCACAAGATTGACCCTAATGTTAAATCATTTATTTTTTTGGAATAAAAGAAAAATTGTGTCGATTGGAGAAATCCGGACCGTTCCAATAACTGTATGTCTGCACCCTGCACTTGTTATTTGTTCTAAAGTCTGTATGTCTGATAATTATAAAAAATCGCGAGTCTTTTTCGGGTGGGCGTGATCCACCTAGTGGTCTACTCCGGCCAACAGAACTGCTGGCCTTGGCTAGCAGTTACACCCCACAACCTGTTAAACTGATAGGACCTGTAAAGGTCCATCGGGATATCGACTATACCCTCCTGCCGAAGTATGGCGCAAAACGGTTTGCCGTGATCCGTCGGTCGACGGTGACCCAGTGCCTTCTGGGGAAGCTGAGTCCGTAGTAGACCTCATCTTTGCTCTGGCATATATAGCAAATCTAGATAATCCTAGAGGTGAATAGCTACCTATCATAATTTAAAAAAGACCGTTAAAGACACTAAATCCATGCCGCTCACTTTGTAGGAGCTTTGTGTGTAACAGCCCAGGTGTACCGCCGTATAGGCGTCATGGCTCTTTAACGACGACTACCCAGGAATTTAACCTAGAGCCTCCGGTTTTTGAAACATACGCTAAATGTTCTTTAATTCGTAAGTTTGTATTTACTTAAGTTTTTTTTTTGTTATTGTACGACGGGTATGTGCTTGGCCGAGGTGGATGCGCACTTCACCTGGAATCCTCAACAAACTGAGGAACTGGCTATAATAGTTATTATGGCGACATAATTAGGTAAGATGGTGGTAGCTAGCCAGGCGGACTTTAAAAAAGTCCTACCACCAACAAAATTATACGTTTTTTTTGTTAAAATTATTAACATGACAGCCTTTTGACCACCAGCTTACTTAAAAAACAAGTAAAGATGTGGCCTAAGATGGAGCGTGCTTGTCTATTAGGCGCCTATACACTCTGGACTTGAAAACTCCAAAATTATACCTACTGGTGCGACAAAATAGACGAGGGCAAGGAATTCCGGTTACCAGTATAAATGATAAAAGTTGAGGAAACGATGAGTTCGGCACAATAAAATATTTACAAGTTATGATTCGAAGTATAGATTTTGAAAGACGTCAGTTTAGACGTTAGTTAGTCGCCACAAAATCTTCTCAATCTCTTGCGTAGAAAAATGCTGTAAAATAATGGAGTAGGTACTTATTTTATTTCTACCATAGCAATATAGATTGTACACGCTTAATTGGTTGAAAACGCGAGCGAGAGCCTTTACCTGGTCATGTGATTATTTGGATCTAGAATTAAAGAAAAAAAATCTAAAAAAAGACTAGAGAAGCAGTTATTGGATCTACGTGCCTAATGTGAGCTAAAGTTATTTTTCATAAACTTTACTTTAGAAACCATGTTATCTGTTTTGATACGACGTTTACAATTTAATCTAGCTATGGTATAAATTATTTGCAATTGCAATGCATTCTACCGAATAAATTGCAATTCGGCTGTTTATAGTAATTCGTGAGTATTTTTACCCGGCCGTGGTCGCTTACCTGCAGTAATGAACCCAGGTGCACGACTTGCACGAGGGCACTCGTAAACTCGCTCGTAAACTGAGTAATTTTCCTCATTTCATCGTCAGGTAATCATTGCCATCGATTCTTCAATTTATATTTCCGTAGGTGCTTTTGTAGGCACGATACCGAGAAACCCTGCCCAAGTTCCCAGCTAATCACATATTCCTGTCAGGTTTTCTATATTTTTAGTATACCCATATTGACCATTCAGATACTTAAAATTATGTTTGAAAACCTCGCCCCAGCCTTTCATAATTGCAGTTGCATTTTTACAGCACGTTTTTAAGGATTACTAGTTAACTCCTGCAATGTTCACTGAATTTATTGTGAATTGCTCTACTTTACAGTCAGTTTGGTTTTCCTCGGTAAATTTTCTCTGGGTGGTCTTGGTCTAGCAGACTACCAGCAAGGTCAGCGGTGAATAGCCATGCCAATGTACTACATGCAGCGCACGTTGGCCAAACGATGTCAGTCCTCGACATCCGGTCAAGCGATATGCAAAGTGCTACACTGGACGCACGATCCCACTCGTACAACCGTCCTTGGGCTGTGTTCTTCGATATTTTTTGTTCTCTGTATGGCCTGGCGATCCATTGTTTCATGCATTGAGTACTTGTTGTTATTATGGTTACTTATCACCAAATCACCGAGGTCTAACGCCTGGACATCTGACTTGTACATCATTTGCAATGTATCATTACGAGCTCCTGCCTGTTTACACTACCTCTTTTGTAGTTGTAAAAAGTTTTCTACGCCAATTTGCACGCAGACAGTCTTTATGGTAGTGTGCCAACTAAGCATGCAGTCGCACAAAGCTGCGTTGTGCTGGCAAAGAATCCGCAAGGCTTATCTGGGATCGATTGTGTACTCCCGCATAACGTCGGCATTGAGCATGCTGCTATCTCCAGTTCATCGGCCTACTTCGCACAGTGCAATACCTACTGCAACAGACAGTAAATAAATAGCTCATACTAGATGTGCTGGGCGAACTAAACATAATTTTTTGGCCATTTTAATAATACGCTTTTCTCAAATTGAGTGTAGCTAAGCTACGTGTTCTTACTATAGCAACTACATGTATTGTATTTTATTCTTGCATTGTCCCAAAGCTTGCCGATTGTGTATCTGACATTAGCAATACACCAGTGATATCGTCAAATGTTTATTATAATATTCATTGTTCACATTTTCTTTAGTATCGCATTAGCTATTGTTTTTGTCGAGAAAGGCAAAGCATATGAGAATCATGTTAATCAGAATGATAATGAACGATCCATAGTAAATAGCGAGAGTTCTGACGCTCTCTTTAATCTTGGTAACGCCGCTTTCAAAGTTCATAAGATTATCTTTAAAGAACTTAATATTTTGATGCATTAGAATCTGCTTACCGAACTTAAGCGCTCCAGATAAGGAGAGATATTGGGGATAAGGTGTCTGTAACTTGACTCTCAGTTCGTGGTGCTCTAAAGGCTAATGTGACGGCTTTATGGGGATTAATTACTGAAATAGACACGGTGAATATGAAACTTGTTCATCAAGTTGGCCATAACTGTCTCAAGTCAAACTTTAAAACTCTTTATGGAGTTTTCATCGCCAGCCAGAGACACCTTTTACATCATTGATAGTGATCTAGGTTTTTTATCATACATTTATCAGCAACCCAATGGGGTAATAGCTGTATTACTCAATTTACCTGCCAGATTTTTTGTTAATTTAGATTGAATATCAATCATAAGAGCAATAATCCCTTTGTATTTAGAATTCTGCATAATTAGAGGTTTGATATGCATAGACTTACTATATACATATCAAATCTCTACTTATACTAGACTTTCGAGTTTATAGTGAATGTAGATAGAAGGTTGACGCTCCATCGTGGGAATCGAGCTAGCAATCTGCCTGTCCCCTGACCAGTCTAGCGATATACGTTTCCGTAGTGCACGCGTGGGAACTCCAGGATATTGGTTGTATCAATGCTGAAATACTGCCCACTCTTCGAATTTATCGGCTAGTCGATACGAGATACCTGTTTGTGAGTCTGTGTTTGAGATTTCACCTCCTGTGTCCGGTGTCTTGTCCACTTCTGTTGACAGGACGGAGAGCCGTTGAAACAGGAAGCAGCTTGCTATCAAGCGAACCACCTGCTAGTTTGTTGCATGTATAGCTCGTATCATTTATCTATTGGTTTGTTAAAGACTGCATAATAAGAGAAGCATTTTTAAATTTTATGATGGGTAAGCGCTTGGCCTTCATCTCACCTGGCTTCTGGCCGAAAGTGACAGAAGACAACCTGAGGAATTGGCTATCGTACCTTTAAGTATGCCGGGGCACAAAATTTAAGAATTGTTATTATGGCGACAAACAGGTAAGATTGTGGTATATAGCCAGGTAGACTTAAATAATCTTCCACCACCAATCGAACCAGGCACAATATTAGACCACAAATCTGTTTCTCACAGATATGACGGTTAAGATCTTTACAAATTTGAGCGTTATAATGCGTAATGTTGATTATTGGCAAAAAGTCCGTTGAATAGTATAAAAATAGTTAATTGATTCAGGCGCAATTTTGCAGAAATCCATTGTTCAGTATATGTATATCCTGAAAACGGAAAGATATTTAGTAACAAATCCCATAAATTCGTATGAAAATTTTCAAATCGACATGTGTTTCGACACGCCAGTTGCCAAACGAATGTACCTGATTTGTTACTAAATATCTTTCTGTTTTCAGGTTATTTATATTTTAGTATAAAAATATCAATATAAGCCTTTGTTTTTAAATTGTTTAACTACTGCATATTCATTTGCGAGCCTATGTTTATGTTCTACAATATTGCTCTAACAGTTCGGCGAGTTCTGCTATTATTATCATTTCGCGTACATTGCGAGATTGGAGACATATTGCATAAAAGTCTTTTGATCACGTAATTGCAATTATTAAAAAAAGGAACCGACTTTTTGGACAAATTGTTTCATAAACATCTACAAAAAACAGTTGAGTTACCTATATACCGTTTGTAACGGTATATAGTTTTTAATCCGACTGCTTCCCTTGTAAGTACATAGTTACAACGGTAGTCTCGGTAGATAAAAAATATCAGATGAAATAGTTTACTTATTTCCTGTCTTATTGTTTTCAAATGAACAGTTCACGGGGTAATTCAAATCGCATGGTGCTGCAGGTTTCACACGAGCCTCACGATACATCGCGAGGCTCGTGTGAACCCTGTAGGAAATGAGTTGCAGAAAGATAAATCCGTGCGTAGACAAGACGCAGCGGAACCATGTGAATGAAACGCTCTACTTGCGATTGCATTTTGTGCCGTTACTTGAGATGGCGAAATGTCTACGGTAACGGATAACAAATAATTGATCTCACAAATAAGACTTTTCCGAAAGGATTTCCGGTTCTCTCAAACCTTGAAAACGTCAGTTAAGTCAAGAAGTTTTAGTAGTGTAAGGATCAAGAAAGCAAGGGAAAAGATTTTTTTTGGACGGGAATGCGCTTGGCCTTCATATCACATGGCTTACAATTATTATACGGCCGAAGATGGATGCGCACTACACCCGGAATCCTCAATAGTCTGAGGAGCTGGCTATCTAATCTCTTAAATGCCGAAACACAACAATTACAGGTTTAGTTTCTTCGTCCTGTGCTTCTGTTTATCCCACACCACTCGACACAGCAGGTTCTCTTCCACTCTCACTTGTAAACTAGTCATCCACTCTTCTCATAGCCATATCGTTACTCACACAATCCATCCACCTCTTCCTCGGTCTACCCTTACTCCTATGTCTGCCCTCATGTATACCTAACATTATTAACCGACTTCAATAGGAGGTTCTAAATTCGGTTGTAACATAAAAAAAAAATGTTTTTTACCTCAGAACTCCGTCACTTCACGTCGACGTTTGTTGGAAAGGATATGATTTCAGATTGGCCCCATTGAGATTTTATCAAAATCGGTCCAGTCCAGGCTTTAAAATCAAAATACAGGATAAGGGGAATGAAAAATTCCTGACATAGTGCGACCCTACGCTGCACCATAGTAGGAACCGATTCTTAACATTTGTTTAGGTCCTCTTTATTCCCATTATTGCGTAGATATTTCCCAGAATCCTGTATTGCACCCTTATACGGCTTTATACTCTCATAAAGACTGTCGTAGACGTCGTGGTGTCGTAGGTTATACAACGAAAAAAGCTATATAAGTTATATAAAAAAAAATGGAATCGACTTCACCACTAAAAACTTAAAAATAACTCAGGGTACGTTCATATAATTTGAGGCATTGCCATACAATAAACATGTTGTTTTGCTTGGCAATTCGGCACCAACTTCAAATTAATGAACTTACTCTTAAGAGTTATTTTTAAGTTTTTAGTGGTGAAGTCGGTTCCATTTTTTTTTCAAAAATTACTTATTTTAGTCACGTGACTCTTCCATCCGCATGTCTTGTATGGTTTAGTTTACTGATCACTAGTCAGAGCTTGGATCTTATGAGCATCACCTACTAGGGGGTAGTCAGAGGCACGTTCGAAATTTATTTCGGCACATACCCTTAACCGCTTAGCGGAATACTAGCCAGTGCAGTGACATTAAGATTAGAGAATGTCCCCAAGTGGATTGCAGTACCTAATCAAATTTCGAACACACTTCTGTTTACTCATCGGTTATTACGCTTCGTATGTCGACAAATCCAGGAATGCCGGCTGGACGCGTCATCCGGACAACCTGTCGTTTGTCGTGTTACGTGTTACGTCTCACCTGTTCCCCAGACAAAAACTGCGCTTAACATCTGTCTGAAGAATTGGCTCCCAGTTGTTTGACTCGCTTGCTATTCAGTTAAAAATATCTTAAACAATAACTTTTTGTATGCCTATTGTCTCAGTTGCAAGTTCAGCTTCCCACGTTGAAATCTAAGCAAAAAGTCGAAAGACACTATAGTGTAAAAACATAATTGTACCTGTTGGAATGATTATTGTTTGAGAATACGGAAATCCTAGTTAGCGACCTATGACATTTCGGCTCGGATCATTGATTCGTAGCGTAGCGTAACCATGTGCACGTAACTTAAATGTGTTGATGTCAGCTATTTTAATTTAATTATTGTACGACGGGGAAGCGCTTGGTCTTCATTTCATCTGGTTTTCAAGTTATGATAAGACCGAAGGTGGAAGCGCAATTCACCTGGAATTCTCAACAGCCTCAGGAAATGTCTCTCTTACCTTTAGAGGTGCCGGAACACAACAATTTATAGAATTGTTGTTATGGCGGTAAGATGGAGGTAGCTGTCAGGCAGATTTGAACAAAATCCTATCACCAACCAAACCAAGCACAAAATTGTGCCCCCCTGGGTATTGAACCCGGGACCTCTGGATGCTGCACCGGTGGGCGAACTACTAGACCACTGAGGCTGGGGCCCGAGCCCATGCTTTATCTTGGTTCTTTACCTGGGTGTAGCGCGGATTACACGGGAAGTACCTGTACTCATGCTACAGCCCTAACCCACGGTGGTATGTCTAAACGGATTGATAAATTGAGACATGAGGTGTCGTTTGGTTCATCCAAATTGTATATCACACAGGCTATTCTAATTCTGCTATAATTTATATATTAAACTTTTATGCCGCCTCTGTGGTCTAGTGGTTCAACCCACCGATTTCAGATCCAGAGGTCCCGGGTTCGATCCCCATGGAGAGTACAATATATTGTGCTTGGTTTGGTTGGTGGTAGGACTTTGTTGAAGCCCGCCTGGCAAGCTACCACCATCTTACCTAATTCTGTCGCCATAATAAAATTCTAAAATTATTGTGTTCCGGCATTCAGAGGTAAGATAGCCAGTTCCTCAGTTTGTTGAGAATTCCGGGTGAAGTGCGCCTCCACCTTCGGCATTATCTTAACTTGTTACCAGGTGAGATGAAGGCCAAGCGCTTCCCCGTCGTACAATAAAAAAAAAAAGCCTATACCACTCACAATTGTGAAAAACAAACAAATAGGGAAAAAAACAGTTTCAATTTCATCAAAAATTTAGAGCGGTGGAGGATATTTTACTTAATAATAGCAATATGTATATAAGGTTAAAGGTGTATAATTGTGTGCATATTCTATATATATATAAATATATATATATATATAATACGGCATTAAAAAGTAATATATATATATATATAATATGCCGTATTTTCGTAAAACCAGTCAAATGTGTCGAACTCTGAACCTCAAGCCACAAGCAGGACTTATTTGCTACTGTCACTCACACACACACATTTCACTTTTTTTTTACAAGCTCTTTCTTTCTTGTTGTTTCTATGTTATTCTCGTTTTTACATGTTTTTTTGTGTGTTATTTTAAGTGTATAAACATGAATGATATATACCTATCTAGAAGCATGTAATATGAAGAGAGTTAATGCATAGATCGTCTCTACCTAATCCTCTGGAAAACTGACGCTGAGGATATTTTTTGCCAGCAAATGGTTGCATGTTGTTGACGATGATTTAGTTAGAAATTATTTCCTTATTACCGGCTATTGTTTGATTCGTAGTAATTATTAATGATTCTGTGCCTGATGTTTTCGCCAAATGAATACTCGCACAGGAAGTGCGTGTAAGCATTTGCGTCGGTGAAACACCACACGGCGATGGTACTTTCAAAGCCTAATTTATATACAGTTAGAATATTGATAGTATTGAAACGTGCGTTTTATAGCCGTCTCACTATTGTTTTCCACATACTCCATAAGTGTTTTGCCCTCGAAAAGTGTCTATATTTATCACCTTGAAGGCAATGAGACATAGGTACCTACACAAGTAGATGCAAGTCCTTGTCAGCCATCAACTCTTTGCAGATAAGACTGGGAGCACTGTTTGCACATTTCATCAGCTCGGGTATACGAAGGGGAAGCGCTTGGCTTTCATTTTCATGTCACCTGGTGTCAAGTTATGATAAGGTCAATGGTGAAGTGCACTAGGAATCCTCAACAGACTGAGCTATATTGATTATCACTGTGAGCATTACTACCTACACTTGCAATATTATTCCAACCTCTGTCCGAACAACAAATAGTCGATTCTTGTCGTTTTCCCATGATTTATACATTTCTGGTGTGTCGGCTCGGGTCACACTGGTCGACTACCCGATTAGAGCATTTGTATTCGTTTTGTAGACGTGGAGGTCGTTAGTCCCGGTTCTCGTCTGAAATTACTTATTCTTTTGCATGCGGCAGGTGGATTCCCGATTCTGCGTGCGTTTCTCTTTCGGCATTAACACATGAGAACGGCACTATGAATTTAACATTTGGCAGTCTAAACTCTATTTCCCATGAAGCGTAAAACTCCCACACGAAAACGTGCGTTCAGCTATTGCTAATATCGAGGACTTCGATGCTTGCTTAGGATCTGAAACAATGTTTCAGATATCTCAAGTTAGTTGTATGTAATCAATGAGATTAAAAAGTCGTTACCACCATCCAGCACCAGAGTACCTGACTTATAGATACATTGATGTGTCAATAACCCATCGACCTACGGTCTCGGACGATTATCCTCCATACATAAGCTTAGCATTCCGCATAATCTTTGAGACGTTGTACCTACTATACAGTATACAATACAATGTCTGTTTTGTACAGTGGGTGCGACCAGTTAGAGCTCTCGCCTCCATGACGTGACACTTTGCTATACCACACCTTTAATTCCGCCTTCACCATCAGAATATTTTCCATTGATCTCGTTGAAAGATATAGAATAGAGCTACTCCAGCCATTTGTATAAAATGAACGTCGATATAACGCTGTAGGTTTTCTTATTGCAAAACCACTTTTAAAGTTATAGTTCCTGTGAATAGGTACAATTTATTTTGCAATTCTGATTACATTCTATTTAAGGAACATCTGATCAAGGGAACTCGAGACATTTCGCACTTTTAAAATATATTAATGAAGCCGCGTCGTGTCAGAAAAAGCATAACACTACCATATTTCGAATTCGTTATTAGATTGTAATACTAATTTGGAATTTATTATGCTCTTATTTCTATACTAGGCTTGTTAGGTGATATTAGTTGTTTTTACGCGAAATTGTGGGAGTTTATTGACTCGCGTCAAACATCGATTGGGCCGGCGGCGGCGGCGGCGGCATTCGGCAGGTTGGCGGATGTAGGTGTCAGCAAATATTAGCACTTGCCCAATTCACTACCAGCTACAAGTGTACCAAGTGTACTCTATTACCTAACTGGCAAGTTAATTTTGTATACTTACTTGATGCCTACAGACCTATAGTCACCTTTGGGAACAGCATTCCATTGCTTAATTACGCTGTAGGCGTCGCAACGACAGTATGAATGACAGTTTCAATGGAACTGCTGACAAAATGCGCGATTGGTGTCATTTGAGGATTATGATGATCTTTTGAAACAACAATGCGCACGGTTCAATGACACAGTTATTTAAATAACTTGATGTCAGAATAATTTATGATTATGACACGAGCTATGTGAAACATGCGTTTTGTGGTGACTGCGCGGCTGGCATGCGCCCGCGACCTCGCGATCGATGCGCGTGCGCAATATGAATGAATGGATCCCCCACTCCGCCTCCGCGCCATCTTAACGATCAATGGACCGCACGTGGCGATTGATACTATGCTAATTCTAATCTTATATTCTATCGCGTGTCCGAATCGTAAACTATACCAATCTTGTTTTATAGGAATTGCGTGCCCTAATTGATTGCAGAAACAGGCCCTTGGGCAATTCATTTGCATTACTCTCTAGCTCTTAATAAGTACTAACGCTCGAGCGATTTTCTCTTTGGATCGAAAAGCTTGCAGCCTTTGTAAACTATTCAACGAACTTGCATGACATTCTCGATGCTATCTCCATCCGCGCCAATCATCCATCAATGCCCCGGTGACAATAGAATCAATCGCCTTATCTTAGTAATGGGTCGGTCCCCAGTCCTAATTGACAGCTAAATGCCCTATTACAGTATCCGTCAGTGAGTGCCGGCGATAGGGCCCAATCGGCGTTGTGATTACGGCACTGGCGCCCACGCAGGCACGCGCTCCAAACTTTTTCATCTGAAACGATAATAAGCGCTGAATATGAACTTGCCTTAATGTACATCACTTGCTTCTTACCTAAGCATCCTAAGATGGTCGACTCCCTCGCTCTCCTTATCGGGAAACTGGAACGAGTGACCGTAAAGGGAGAGGCATGGTCAATGCATGGATGCAGCTCGCTATCCTTATTCAGAGGCGGTTATGAAGTGACAACCAAATCAATGTCTCAGTCGATAATATTACAGCTCCATATTTGGAAATGCTGAGGTAATAGCAGGCAGAGCGAGGCTGTTAGACGCTTAAGATAATGATGTTGGATATTATTAAAGTTTACTTTATTGTGTATGTATTCTTATAAAAAATGATCAGTCGTACTGATTAGTTTTGTGCTATGAAAGCTTGGGTGTTACTACATGAATCATAAACCAGTCTTTGTTTATCAAATCCAAGTACCAAAGAGGTAGTTAAAGCAATCAGTGATTTAGATTAGTCTCTAATGAGTCACACAGGACGCCGGATTTACATACCGAGGAAAAACAACGGAAGACTAAGTACCTTCTGTCCTTTCCGAGAAATAACGTATCGTTAAAAGAAGCGTGAATGGTCTCACACATAAATACTCTAATACCAAACCAAAATTTCATAAGGTACGACCCCTTAGATCTTTGAAACGCTTTCGAGTGCAATCCATAAAGCGAATTCTATACAGTACCAAGTTAGTACCTATGTCAATAGACGTAAATATTTAGTGTAATGTGACACGAAGACACATTGCCCAACTTCCCGATTCGGTCGTTGAACGCATACATCATCATAGTATTGACATTAGAGGCGATAAATGTCACCGTAGCTTTATCTTGCAGGCGCTAATGGACAGCGTCTGGCCACCATTGTATTAACACACAATCCTCTGCGATTTTAGCCTGCCCTTGGGAATTTTAAGTGGTCTCTACTCATAAAATTAACCGGTCCCTAATGGGCCGGAATGAATGGAAAGGAATTTTAAAATACTTTTAAAACTTCGACCAATTTTATGAAGGCGAATGGCTTAGCTCTTTTTATTGTCAAGTTCAGGATGTAAAGTTAAAAATAAGCGTGCTTCAAATCCCCTGGCTTGTCTGTCGTCAGGATGCTTCAAGTTGTTAATACGTTGAAAGCCAATCGTGTGAAAGTTTGAAACAAAGCTTCGTCACATTAGAATGTCGATAAAATGCCCTAAAATGCTCTCGCCATGCTGTCAAATCGTCACCGAGCTAATAGGGGTCTGTCATCGGGATGATCCCTTTCAACGTGGCCACATTTCCGGTGCTATAAATGACGATGTAGAGGTTGACAAGTTCCATGATTTACCCATCTGTTACCTCGCGTTTTTGTGAAATAAAAAATAATAATCAGAAAGTGATACGTAATGAGTTCTCATCTCCAATGATCACGGCAGCCGCTAATGTTTACTTTGCGAGGATACAAGGTGTCAGTAACAAATTGAGGCCTCGTAGTCACGTGTGAATTGGGGGCCCACTCAGAAGTTAATACCATTGGCTTGTATAAAAACTTAAAACAGTAGGGCGTGGGTGTAAGAGACATATGCTTGTTGCTTGTTCTTGTTCCGAGGAGGGGTCGAGAAATGACCGTAGTTAGTTTAACTACATGCTTCCGCCAAACAACCGTTGGGAAGGTCTGGGGTGATTTGACACTTGTACCGTACCTCGTATCGGTCTCTCTATATATTTATTACGTATACGGTTTATACAATATTTATTTGCTGTAGGCCTCCGATGTTTTCTTATTTGTGTTCTGAATTCTAAAGCTTTTATGAAGTGCGAAGTTTACATTCCATTTATTTTGAAGGTTATGCAGCACGTTATGGATTGAGCTAGGTTTGAAATGTGTGGGCTCAAGTATGTGGGTAATGTAAATTTTTGCTATCAACATATTCGAACGGACGATGGATATACGAGTAATGTTTCCATCAAAGTTCATAATCCAAAGTAATGGTGTGTAACATATGTTTCCTGTCTACATATCCGATTATACTTTTCATACGAAACGATTTATTCCTAAAAATAAGTGGAGGCAAATCCCTGTTATACATTTTTGTCTTCCTCGTCACGATTTCTATCAGAATTTCATGCAGAAGCTTTTCTGGGAATCTCCGAGATGATCCGAGTTTGTTTCACTTCTCAAGTAGTGCCTAGTCACTGATCACACCTATTTTATTTATTGTATGATGGAGAAGCACTTGGCCTTCATCTCGTCTGGTGTCAGGTTATGATAAGGCCGAAGGACTGACAGAGAAACTGGCTTACCTACTTCCAAATGCCGGAATATCAGGCATTCCGGGTCTGATAACAGTGGGTGCAACACCAGCCTATAGAGGCGGTTCAAATCATGTGCAGTGGCTGGCACCGAGTCTGTATAATTTTATATTTTGCATGTTATCATCCAGTAGGTAGAGTCTGCAAATCTCTCGGAAGTGCATGGATCTCCGGGCGTCGCGCGACATTTGTATCTTCTTCCATATCCTGCGGACGGAAGCGTGCGGATGTTGCGTCATCGGGCGGAAATAGGCGCCCTCTGTGTCACCGCGTCATCACGTCACCGAGCTCCGTCATTAACCACTTTACACCATCATGTGAACCTTGACTCAACGTACTTGAAAACAATCATGCTTTTATAACTTTTGAAAACTATCACAGTTGCGCTAATCGTGCTCTTGTAGAACATTAGGAAGATTCCAAATCGTCCATTCGGAAACAAAAAAAGTAATGGAATCGATCTCGTTTCCTCGACGGAGTAATTATGGCCGAGCGGAAACAGTGCAGAGATAATGCCGCGATTTATCCTGCCCTACGTGTATCCGCTTGTTTATTTGCCCCACGACGCGACGCGCCCTTTCCTTCTCACAGATACCGAGATCCTGGACGTAGGACGTAACCGTCAAAGCCCGTCGAAAATAAAATCATCCCGGTATAAATATTTCTACTGCGCACGATTTACGGGCGATTCGAACACTTAATCAGCGACAGGAAGATGTTAAAGTCTGCCCGTATATCAGCGCAATCAAAATATGGTAATGCGGTCGGGATTCTGGCGAATTTGCTTGCGGAATCAATTTGCCTCCGTGTAATTTATGGCCGTGTTTCCCAATTAACTGGCAATTCGGTGGCATCGATTATTTCGCATAAAACGTGCGGGAGTCGCCCGCATCCGGTGATTACGGCTGCATAAATTGTGATGCGCCCGCGCCGAACCGAGGCTGCGCTTGATTTTTGTTAGATAGCTGGCACACGGGCAGGTTTCGCCGCAGTGCGCTAAAGCATTGGTTCCCGGCTTTCGCTCGTTGTTGTTTGTTTTTACTGCGGACTGTTTGCACCTGCGCGAGTTTTGTATTTCATGCTGGTACCCGCCGGTAATTCTAAATGAGATTTTGCCAGCCCTCGTTTTAAACGTTTTTTCGAAGGCAAGTTTGATGGCTTCCTCTCTTTATTCCGAGCGCAGTAAATCATCGATTTGCAACGGAATTCAAACGTCAATACTGGTATTATATAACACATAACCCTTTTCTGAATATTTTAAACAAGTCTACTAGATACAGACAGATACAGCCCGCATCATTGCGTAGTTGATAAGGGGTCATAGCAAACATTTGTTAACAAATTACGATTGCTAAGAAGTATTTCCTCACAACATAACTCGACATTGTAGGGAATACTGGGAAACTGACGCTGAAACACAACAATTTAGAACTGTTGCTATAGCGACAGACTTGGTGGTAGCTAGCTATGTACAATATTGAACTCCTTTCTGGATCTGACACCGGTGGCCGACCCACTAGACCACAGAGGCAGTTATTATTTATCCATCAATCCATTTTATTTTCTTTATCATGCTCAGTCTAGCTCGTGTTCCTTGGGCCTTTACCTCTCCCACCTTTCTATTTCAGATGTAATTACCGCCATATAGTTATGATGGAGTCTAAGTATGTCCGTGAATGAGCAATGATTGCGTTGTTTCAGAGAGCGGTGGAGGCGGCGTGATCGCGCGTGCGCCGGCCGGCGGATGCGCGAGCGGCGACATAATGTGGCTGCTTGATGAGCCCAATCAGCCTTATGAAGGTAATCGTAATCACTTATCTAGGATCATGGCATGACTCTACGTAAGAACGCACAGATCAATTATGTAATGGACCTCCGCGCGCTTATAAAGCTTATATTACAGGATGTTGTGACAAAGATTGTAAAAGGAATGTTAAGACGGCTTTGGCATATAGAGATGATGGATGAAAGCAGGTTGACGAAGTATTATGTCGAGTGTGAATGGTACAGTTGGGAGGAAAGGTAAGGTCAGAAGTACCTTAAACTGATGGGCATGTATGAAGAGCGTGGTGAGGAAGATGAGGCAAATGAGGTGTGCAAAGAGTGTAGTAAGTGGAAGCCCGTTCTCTGTCTATCTCTCTTGGAAACAGGCTTTAGTCTATGTATTTGTGTATGTATATTACAGGGCGCCTTGGAAACTGCAAGCTCTAATTTAGATGAAAACATTTTGATACTATGAACTCTAGTTTTGCTTATCTTGAAATACTACTTTAAGATAGAATCCCATAAAAACAGGTCTGGGGCCTTCCTAAGTTCTGATTGTCAGAAACATATTTATAAAAATAATAAAATATTTATTTTCTGTTTTCAATACTTTATGATATTTACCCGGATTTCTCTATATTTCAGACTGCGAGCAACTCCTCTGCTTTCGCTACTATGGCGAGGGCGAGGAATGCGAGGGGCAATCCACCCCTCTACCACAACGTTTCAAAGTGGACCTCAAAAAGCTGCCCCTTCGGCTCAAGGAGGGCATGTCCCGCAAGCGGAGCGGCGACCACGTCTCGCCCTTCTCGTACAACAACGAGAGCTTCGAGATGAACTCGGAAACCCCCCGCATGGAACTCGTCACCGAAGGAACCAACTCAGAGATCAAACACCTCAGTGACAACGTCGACAAATGCTCAATTAGTGTCCTAGAACGTAACGGGAACAATCTCGAACAAACCATATGTGATAGTATAGTTAGTAAAGAATCTCGTGTAAATAATGAATCTCAGAGTGCTATAGACTGCAAGCCTACGTCGTCCGGTGTGAAGAAGAAATGTCCGCCGCCGGTAGATACGGGCGGAGGGCAATCTCTCAACGGAGTCAAAAAGAAACCCAAAGCGCACAGCGGGGTCGATTCTCCAACATCGCCTGGAACGGAGTACTACAAGATATGGTCGCCAAAGAACCCCTGCAAGATAATGAAGTTCGTATACGACGTGGAAAGCGCTAACGTACCGAGCGACGCGGAAAAATCCCCCGTCCCACCGCTCCCCCCGCGTCTCTCGCACAAACCGCTCGAAAGATCACACGCGCTATCCCCCCCTCACGTGCCGAGACACCGGAAACCCAAAAAACTGACCAAACCCGAAGACGCGTTCACCTTCGAGCTAATAGACACCGACGAGCAGTTCTTCACGGAAAACAACATCAGCAACTCCGCGGTCCTCCAAGGGCAGATCAACGACTTCAAACCTGGAGAGTTTTACTCGGGAAACCAGGCGGTGTCCTCCACAGCTAGCTTCTGGCGAGTGGGGCAAAATATCGCCCCGCTGGCCACCCCCGAGACCGACGGCAGCTTATGCGAGTCCAGCATATCCAACATAAAGTCTAAGCTCAACGATAAGAAAGATGTACCGGATGAAGCGAGGGGAAAGGTTCTGTTTATCAAAGATATCGGACCCGACAATTATATCACGACCACGTTCGCGAGGAAAGAGAAACCGCCTCCCATGGATGTTGTGGACGGCGTACCGCTCACGCCTAACCACGCCAAATCTGAAGAAATAGCGCAGTCGTCGTTCCTACACGATATCACCAACAGCTCCGAATTCGAAGACGACAACAGGAATCAGATCGAAGAGAAAGAGATCGCGGTGAAAGGCCACAGACCGCTCACTCGCCAACACTCCGGCCGAGCCAACAGCAACACCCCTACCATGATGACGGCCTTCCTGAACTCGTCGCACGACACCGACCCGCCCAGCTCCTGCAACTCCTCGCACTCCACATCACCAGTAGACGAAAGCAGACCGAGCGTCGGGACCATGTTGATGAACAGGAAGTACTCCATGGAATCATCAACGCCGAGGCACTCCAGCTTGCCGCGGCATCTGCTGAAGAATCTCGGGTGCGAAACGCCGAAACATTCTAAAACGGAAAGTCCGTCGCGGCCTCACCCAAGGGCGCTCACCAGGGTGGCGGCGTTAGCGGGAGCCGTGACGCCTCAGTGCCCGCCGACGCCTACCCACCACCGCCGCCCGCGGCCGCTGCCCCCTCCCGACTTGCAGCCTCCGCCGGTGCACAACGACTTCGAGATGGTCGAGTTCGGTGAACTGCGAACTTCCGAGATCCGATCGCCGAACCTGGAGTTCGCGAACAGCAATCACTTGACGATAGTGCACGCGGGTCCGCCGGACGACGTGGCGCGGAGGGGTAGCGATGATAACGATAACGCGGTGACGTCGCCGACTCCGCTGCGACACATGGCCGGGATCCGGCTGCCGTCGATACCGGAGCGCGCGTCGCGGCAGATGGCGCTGACGGGAGATTTTCCCGCTAATATGATTGGCGGGATCATCGAGTGTGAGGAGCCTTTGCCTGCTGGTAAGTTAATCAAACTAACATATCCTTATTTTTTTTTACTGAACGAGAAGGAAGCGCTGTTAGCTCCTTTCATAGAGTCTGCAACACGCAAGTGCTTCTGGTGTTGCAAGCGTCCATAGGCGACGGTAGCACACCATTATGATCAGGCCTCCTATGGGCCCCTTTTGCGTGACGGGCGGACTTTTGCTACTCCTACTTTTTTACTTTGCGTCCTCCAAAAAGGCCATCAGTCTGGATGTCCTCGGTGTTCCAAGGTGTTGCTGGCGTTGAGAAATACGCTTCTGCACTTTAAGAGTACGTGTGCGGCTGTCTCTGCTGCCATGCACCATTATGATCAGGTGATCATATCCATTGTGATCAGGTGTAAATGTAAATATAAATAGTCTCCCGTTTCCGCACTTAGACTCCTAAGTGGTCCATTGTGCGTGTGGAAGGTCCGGCTAGTATAGCCAACCTGACTCCGAACGAGCGCAGAATATTCCTGGTGTCTTCGAGAGACTTTGAGGGTCTCCTTGCGTTGTGACTCCTACGACCAGGTGGAAATGCATACTACCTTAGCACCTTTATACTACATAAAAAAAGAAAAACGTTCTTGTCTCATTCCATTGTCTCATTTCATTTTGACAAGCCTCATAGCTCAGTTGGTAGTAACTCTGCCTTCGGCGCTGTAGGCTGTGGGTTCGGTTCCCACCCAGGACAAACATTTGTGTGATGAATATAGATGATTGTTCTGTGTTTAGGTGTTGTATCATATAGTATGTATGTATTTACAAAAAGTATTTAAGTATTTTATCCGTAATCTAGTTCCCATATTACAAGCTATGCTTAGTTTGGGGCTAGATGGCGCTGTGTAAAATTAATGTCCTGTAATATTTATTTTATTCCGCCGTAGACAGAGTCCGCACAGCAAGTTTGTCTTTTCCATTCATATCAGCCGTCACGTTATCGTTATATCCAGGATGGGAAGCCCGCATGGACAGTCACGGCCGCGTGTTTTACATCGACCACGTGAACAGGACAACGACGTGGCAGCGGCCCGGGGCTAACGGGACGGAGCCGAGCTCCCCGGCGCCCGAAGTGCAGAGGCGGCAGCTAGATAGAAGGTAATCGTAGCTTGCACACGCAGCTCATCGCTATGCACAGCACTAGGATTCACATTCGAATATGGGCTTAACATGGACCTCGGATACGTTTATGGACCGCTATACCGCGTTCATTCAGATCCAGTTCAGATTTCAGGTCCCGGATGCGATCCCCATGGGGAGCAATATTGTGCTTGGTTTGGTTGATGGTAGGATTTTGCTTAAGTGCGCCTGGCTAGCTACCACCATCTTACCTAATTCTGTCGCCATGATAACAATTCTTAAAAAAAATGTTTTCTCCGGAATCCTCAACAAACTGAGGAACTGGCTATCTTACCTCTAAATGCTGGAACACAACAATTTAGAATTGTTGTTATGGCGACAGACTTAGGTAAGATGATGGTAGCTTGCCAGGTGGAATTTGTAACAAATCCTACCACCAACCAAATCAAGCACAAATTTGTACTCCCATTGGGATCGAACCCGGGACCTCAGTCTGATACCAGTGGACGAACGGCAAGACCATAGAGGCGGTAGTTGTTATATAATAATTTTACTATTCTAACTTGCTAACGCCATAGCTGGAACTTATAGAAGCATAATGCAAGTTGTTTGAAGAGGCTTAAAATATATTTTCCATTTCCAGATACCAATCAATCCGTCGCACCATGACGCGCTCCCAGCTGTCAATGGACGGCGGTGCCTCCCCCGCTGCGTGCTCCCCTCCTCCAGCTCGCCCCGCCCCCTCCTCACCTTGCCCCTCCCCCTCCCCCTGCCCGTCGCCCTCCCCCGCGCCACCCGCCGCCGCCTCGCGCCTGCAGCCCCCGCACCCCGCCGCCGAGTTCCTGGCAAGGCCGGACTTCTACAGCATACTGCATATGAACCAGGTAAACTCTTACACACTTATGATTGCCTAGTACAAACTCGTGTCAGCCGCCTACACTTCTATGATTGCTTGGTGATTGAGTGTCGAATCAACAATTTGTCAAATGTCTTAATGTATGGATTAAATGGCTGATCATAGCCATCACCCAATAGCAAATGAATTTTTATTTTCTTTGGGTTTGCTCTTGACCGCGAAACTTGCTCATGCCGGTATGAGGTCTACGGTGGATTTATTTATTTAGTCATAATATAGTCTAGCCGGGTAGAATAGACCTAAGTAGTCTGGAAGAATGATCTTGGTACTATCACAAACATTTCACCAGACCCGTAGCCTATTTGCGTAACTTTAAATCCATTACCAGTGAACTTCAAGTCGATTACCAGAGGTCAAACCCAGTCAGAATTTGTCAAAAATTATGAAGAAAGTGACAGTTGAAGCCTAAGCTAGGTTTCAAATGTCAAATATGAAGTCGATTGTTGATTACCAGTTGCCTTACACAATAAGGGTCCAATTCTATGAAGAAACCGCAATGTGGTTGGCTCAAATTTTAAAATTCAAGATGGCGGTCGTCTGTAAGAGAGATGTATTACTGTTATTATAAAAAAAAAATGTTACAGGAAATTAATTTTACACAGCGCCATCTAGGCCCAAACTAAAAATAGCTTATAATATGGGAACTAGATTACGGATAGAATACTTAAATACATACGTACGTACTATATGATGCAACACCCAAACACAGAACGAACATCTATAATCATCACACAAACGTTTGTCCTGGGTGGGAATCGAACCCACAGCCTACAGTGCAGAAGGCAGAGTTACTACCAACTGAGCTGAGGCTTGTTGCATATTTGTTTTGTATATAAGGCCCTGCTAGACTTCAACTTGTTTTAACCTTACGTATATATGTTTCCAGGAAGCGTCATCCCTATACAACTGCAACTCCACCCTCAAACACATGATATCGAAGATACGTCGCGACACGTCATCGTTCGAGCGTTACCAACACAACCGCGACCTGGTCGCGCTAGTCAATGTGTTCAGTGATAGCGACCGCGACCTGCCTTTGGGGTGGGACACCAAACTGGACACCAATGGGAAGGTGAGTCCGGGAGTTCAGGGATTTGCAACAGATGTGATAAATACTCTACAAGGAACCTCGGGCAACAAGAAAAAAAATATTGTGCGGCTGCGCCAACGTCGACAAGTACGCCCAGTACACGGGCGAATTGCATGAATTATTACTAGTGATTGATATTGTTGAATCACAGACTTGCATTTATCATGCAAAGTCAGCAGACAGCGGCTTACCCTTGAATTACGAATTAATACAAATCGAACAATCAGATGATTCTAGCCCGACAGTCCTAACCACTGAGCATAGAATTACTTTTCTGACATCCAAACCAATAAATACCCGCACACAAGTGTGGCCTATCTAGTAATTGAACCTAGAACCTCTGGATCGAGAGACCAGAGCGAGAGAGTAGAACGGACGCTCTTGCAAAGGAGAATTTCAGAGTTTGTATTTTATTATATTCGTCGTAGCGTTTCTACGTGGACCACGTGATGCGTCGAACTACCTTCATCGACCCGCGACTGCCGCGCGTGCCAACCGCCGGGCCATTCTCGCCTCTGTTGCCGCAGAGAAGAAGGCCCATTCTTGTTGAGCAGGTCTTTTGTAGCTAGATTATATGAGTCGATCTAATACACTACATTACTCTATTACTAGCTGTTGCACGCGGCTTCGCCCGCCCTGGTAGGTGGATGAAAAGTTGCCAAATCATTTAGCCTGTGGGTCAGCCATTTAGTCGGTAAATTCAACAAACAAACACGCAAATAAAACAAAAACAGACACTTTCAATCTCTAATATATAAAATTCGGTGTGTGAATGTTCCCTATGGACTCCGAAACGGCTTGACCGGTTTTTACGGGACTTTTATTAGAAGATAGCTGATGTTATAAGGAGTAACTCAGGCTACTTTTATTTAAGAAAAATAGGGTACCGCGTTATAAAAAAATACGGGAAGGAAACCCAGGGTGTGTATTAGTTTCTAACATTAGTATGGGACATCTTTATATACCTATTCTATCTAGTCAGCGTCGGTCAAACTAGTTCTTCTCTTTCTTTCACGGCTACGCTATCAGCCGTAAACACATCCTCCATTACCCTCACACAGCTGTACTTATAGTTCATTCTCTGCTCCTATTTCTGACCACAATAAAAACCGGATAACTGCAATCATGCACAAAGGTTTTAACCCACATTTCAACGATTTTCAAAAATACCTTTCTTGTATGCACCACATCAACGCAAAAATTACGTTCCTCGTATACCCCTTGGATTTTTATTTAGTTTATTTTTATTATTTGTGAGCGGCAATATAAATACGCGCTGATAATTTCAATTGCGTATTGTGGTTCATGAGGTACACGCCGCTGACAAACGGACGGATAGACGGACCGCGGAGGGTTAGTCATAGGGTAATTGGCACCTTTTGGGTACGCAACCCTAAATGTATAGAAATAGGCTAAGGAACGTAATTCTACAATGGCGTTTATTAGATCGGCTCAGATTTTGAGTTTTTGATGGTCGTCTGCATGTTTTTGTGGTTTTGCATTGCGGTCTTTTCTGTTGTTTTATTTTTCGCATGCGTTTACAGGTAGTGAGTACATGTGTATAGTTTCTTAGTTCACGTTTCATTTAGGCTTGTTTAATACAAATATATTTTGGCTCTTTTACATAAGAAAAACTGTAAAAACTGTCTCAAACTGTGCGTTCAAAAGTTATGCGATTTCGTCATTTCGTGCCGAATAAATAAATAATAATAATAAAATATTACAGGACATTAATTTACAACGCAATCTAACCCCAAACTAAGCATAGCTTGTATTATGGGAACTAGATTACGGATAATACTTAAATACTTTGGTAAATACATGTACGTATGTATATGATACAACACCCATACACAGAACAAACATCTACAAATGTTTCATGTTATCATCACACAAATGTTTGTCCTGTGTGGGAATCGCACCCACAGCCTACAGCGCAGAAGGCAGAGTTACCACCAACTGAGCTATGAGGCTTGTTATTAAATAAATTGTCTTCATTTGAAACACTATTGCAAGCGAAATGTGTAAGAGCCATAATATTTTATTTATGTCGTTTGTAGAAGTGTTTTGTTTATTTCAGCTTGTTTTCGTAAAAATTATACTATTTTAAGTAAATAAATGTATGAATGACCATTGTTTTGTGTAGGCGCCGACTCCGCCGCCCCGACCGCCGCTGTCCGTGGCCGATGCGTACGCGCATAACAACTCACACCAAGACTTACCCGTTGCGTACAACGATAAGGTGATAAATGTTTTATTTTATTTTATTTTGGGTCGTGTACGCGACATGGATTTTTCAACCGCCTCTGTGGTCTAGTGGTTCGCCTACCGGTGTTTGAACCAGAGGTCCCGGGTTCGATCCCCAGGGAGTACAATGTTGTGCTTGGTTTGGTTGGTGGTAGGACTTTAGTCTGCCTGGCTTATTACCACCGTGTTATCTGAGTTTGTCGCCTAAGCAACAATTCTCAATAGCCAGTTCCTCCGAGTAAAGTGCACTTCCACCTTTGGCATTATCATAACTTGAAACCACTATATATAACATAAAATTTAAAAAAAAAACAGGTTATAGAACTGTGTGCCACAACAGCAAAAAAACGACCTAGATTGACCCGACCTACTCAGCACGAATGCCTTACTACTGGGTACTGTAGTAGATAGGTGCTGGTTCTGCCGAAACGTTGACGAGGATCACTAGACCCCTAGTTGATCGCAATAAATAATATAAAGTCTTATTTAAAATACTTGCAAAATATATTTGTAAGTATTATAAATTAGACTTTTTATTATTTATTGCGATAAGACCTTTTTGCAGCCATTGATTTTTTTTTATTGTTTACCTTTTGTTTTTTTCTATGTACCTAAATTTGTTAAATTTGTTGACGAAACTACGTGTTCCTACGGTTTAAATAAATGAATAGAATGGAATTGATCACGGATGTAATTTCCCAGGTGGTAGCGTTCCTCCGGCAGCCGAACATAATGTCGATACTGCGGGAGCGGTGCGGCGGCGGCGGCGGCGGCGCGGGCGTCGGGGCGCTCCGGGAGAAGGTGAACGCGGTGCGGGGGGAGGGGGCGGCGGCGCTCGCGAGGTTCCAGCACGACGTGCAGCTCACGTGCATGCTCAGGTCAGTCCGCCAGACAGCCAGCTCCAAGGAAAGCTTACAGCTCCAACCAAAGTTTCAGCTCTGTTCAAAGTTTCAGCTCCGCGCATAGTTTCAGGTCCGTGCAAAGTTTCAGCTCTGTGTAAAGTTTCAGGTCCGCGCATAGTTTCAGGTCCGTGCAAAGTTCACAGGTCCGCGCATAGTTTCAGGTCCGTGCAAAGTTGCAGGTCCGCGCAAAGCTGTCGTTCTACCGGTTCTACCAGGCCAGGGGATTGTCCTTTAAAAAATAGGATGTGTCGTAAAGTTGCAAAGGATGTCAGAATTTCAAAACTCTCATATAAAGTTTCAATTAAATAAATATGCTATTGTCAGTCACTACTTACGGTAGCTTGTCTAACGAACGACATCTGGTTTTCAGGTTCCGTACCCAACGTCCCAACTCATAAAAAGGAAAGGGTAGTTCAAATAAATATCAATAGATGACGCTATGTGTCATTATCTTCTTGCGTTATCCCATACTGAGTGGTGTCCGCACGACATGTCTTCTTCAAGGCCATGTAGTTAGTTTTAGCTGTTTTTTTTAACTCAGTATCAAGTATATTTTTGCTAATGTAATATCGCTGACTAGAAATATACATTTTCTTAAGCATAATTAGTTACTGTTATATCACCGACTGGAAAAATTCTGAAGTATTTTTTGTTACTTTAATATGGAGTAGATTTTTCTTTTGTGATAGTATTGCGAAATGAAAAATAAAATGTGTAAAGCATTTTTTTGTTACTGTAATATCGCTGGCTGAGTTAAAGTATCTTCTAGGACGACGGTAATTTACGCTACCTACGTTATTACTTAGACGCACCAATTTCAGAACTCATTGCACGACTTGAAAATATAAATGCCGGTTTCGAATTTAATATAATATATTGCGCAGTCTAACCCTAGATTTCCGTCTTACATCATCATTTGCTGTTTATTTAAATCGAGCATAATAATTCGCCTCAATATAATGGCAGTCCTATAATTTTACACATTTCAAAGTACATAAAATGACTAACAAATTACATCTACAATTTATTTTGACACGGATTTACTGATTGCGAAATAAAATGTAACATTGTGGTTGGTGATCTAACTAGCGAAGTGGCAACCTTCAATTCCTGGCTTCCCTTACCTCATATTATGTGTCACTTGTAATTTTCCCAGAATACGTTTGTGTTCGTTCCCAGGGTTTTCTTATCAACGGGATTGGATGCAGAGATAATATGTAAACTTTAGGCAACAAATATATAACAGTTAATAATATTTTGTTACAATTTGTAACAATTATACTAAGTATGTACAGCAGTCGGATTACCTGAAAACCGTTACAAATAACTATTAATAAAATATAGATTCCTATATTATTAATAGTTATTTGTAACGGTTAAATTAGATTGAAAACTCTTATTTTGTTTTATATTTGTCCCCTGTCTGTCCACATTTTTCACACAAGACGTAGAAGCGCTTGGCATTCATATCACCTGGTTACAAGTTAAGATAAGACCGAAGGTGAAACTAAGGAACTGGCTATCTTACCTCTAAATGCCGGAACACAACAATTTTATAATTGTTGTTATGGCGACAGAGTTAAGTAAGATGGTGGCATCTATCCAGGTGGGCACATTAAGTTGGATGGCCATTTCAGTTCTTCTTTGAGTCGTCGACTCATAGTGATACCCATATCCATGCCAATCATAAATTATATACAGGCTGTTTTTTTTTTCTAGGGACACTGAGTTGAAGCCTGAAACCGTGAGAGTTTCGAAAAGTCATGTTAGGAGTTACATACAAGCTTTACTAAATTCATAAAGTTGAATTTTTAAAATTTCAAATTTAAAAGTGTTCAAACAACTTTCGTCACATAGTCATCATACATTAACTATTTAATTAATAAACAAAGAATTTTTTCAAAAACTCAATTCCAGAAAATTATATTTTTTATTTTGTTTTATCGAGCACGTTACTCCTAACATGACTTTTCGTTAACATTCACGGCTTCAGACTTCGCCTCAGTGGCCCTGGAAAAAAAACTCACCTTGTATATGAAAAGTAACTTAGCAGCAGAAGCACTAAATTCTTGATCTTTTTGAAAATAAACAAAGTCCCGGGCGGTTACTAGTATGAGAGCATACAATGTAAGTAGGTGCTTCTCCAACCTCCTTGTTAATAAATTACACGTCTTGCAATTCATTTGACTATAATTGTGCGTTTTAAACGTAAGCTGTTATTACCGCAATGCCAGCATATTACGTGTTTACTTACTGGCCGGTGAATGTATGGTCTGTTCGCCGCTTGCCCCCTTTCTGATTTCGTCTATTATATCTAGCCGTCCATAGAAACTGTGGATCTTTGCCCCCTTTTTGAAAACTTGTACTTTTTATTCGTTCATCGCCCACTTTCGTTATTTGCCCCCTTTACTAAACATTGATCAATAGATTCGTTTTTGATACAAAACTGGGACTATAAGTAACTATCTTAGCCGTTTGTACACTATTTGTGTAGTCAAGTACAAAATGCATGTTGCATAGTGATAAAGTTTACATGCGTAGATAACATACTCTTGTAAATATCACTAAATGGCTATGACATTACATATTTGTCATTAAACTGATTTGTATTGAAAAATAGTTTTTGCGATCAGAAAAATAAATATTTCTTAAATAATTTATTAATATAATAATAATAATTAATAATAATTTCTTTTTAAGAGTGGGATGTCTTTTTTTCATACTTTATTCGTCAATGGATGAAGCCTGATACTTTCAAATAGTAAGTTGCTTTGACAACAATCGTCATTGTACCATAAACGCTACAGAGGGTTGGCATTTCCGACTCAACCAAAAGGTCAAGCTAAAAAAGACCAATTTATTTCTGGTGATTAACGCTCTTAAAAATGAGAGCATTCATTGCGATTTTTTGGTGAGGCGACAAAAAATATACGAAAAAAAAGGCAAGAAAAAGACATTGTTGCTGATCAACGCATCACCAAGATCGTTCAAGACCATTTGACGAATAAAATCAGCATAGAAGAATGTTTAACACGACTAACGAAAGTAAAATTTACTTAATTTGGCTGTTTATTTGTTTTAATTTCAATTATTATTATTTGCTCGCAATAAGGCCGCCTGTTATTTTTCTAAATTGTGTATGTAGGTAATTTTTGTTTCAGTAAATATTTCAATTTGTGTATGATATTTGAGTGCCCATCAATGTTATTGATGTACCTACTCGTTTTGTTATTTGCTTAATAAACTCTCTTTGACTCTCTTTGACTGTACAGAATAGGGCAAATCTCTACATTATTCAAAAATACTCCAAAAAGAGGACATAGTTTGATAAAATACTTCAGAGGTAAGAAAAGTGGGCGATGAACTAATAAAAGTACAAGATTTCAAAAAGGGGGCAAAAATCCACAATTTCTTATGGATGGCTAGATATAATAGACGAAATCATAAAGGGGGCAAGCGGCGAACAGACCGAATGTATGGGTACTGGAAGGGTGGTGGACAACTGTTTTTGCTAATGACTGATGAATTGACAAACAGATTTTTTTTTGACACGAGGATTTCTTGAATCGCATTGAAAAAGATGCCATTTTGTAGCGGAAATCAAGCCTTTTTTTAACACTAAAACTGGCTTTAAGTCTATGCACGAGATTGCTTGTTTATTTGCTTTTGCAATTGCGCCTGTTTCGAAAAGTTTATGTGTTGGCAATGACAATAGACTTAGTGTTTCTGAATAACGTGTATTGAACGAATGATAATAAAAAAAAACACATTACCCATTAAGAAATGAAAGAAAAAAGTGAAAGTTAGAATCATCATGGTCAATCACGAAACACATCATGGTTGATAATTTTTCAAGTTTAAATGTCAAAATTGGTATTTATTCCCCTTAAATACATTATTTCTTTGTTTTAATCGCGAATAATAAAGAACATATTTTATCATGATAATCTAACATTTGAAGGATTCATTATCCGTTGCTAGCCAAAAAAAAAGTCTGAGTGCCTTTATCTAGTTATTTATTATGTTTTGCTAGAATCGTGTTCATTGTTTGTGTAATAAGGTTTAATATCCCATGACGTCACTCCTGCATTGTTGATGCAGTAGTTTGATCCATGACGACGTTGAACGAGAAAAAAAATAGATTTACTTCCATCCTCATGGCCAATTAAATATCGCAAACTCTATCTGAACCTACGAGAAGGTACTTTTGAATCATTTACCACGCAGGAGCTTTTACGTAGTTTTGTAAAGTAGCCTAAATGATTGTCGTCCATCAGCCCACAGTGCATAAACACATAAGTCTTCAACCAGCTGCCGACACATGGAAACTGGACCAAAGTTCTCTGTCGGATAACCTCATTGGTCTATACCAATGAGGTTATCCGACAGAGGATCTTGGTGGTTAACATGGTTCAAAAGGTTAGCATGCTGAAGAGGCAGTAGCCATATTTGCCGGAGGACCGATAGCTGGTTGTTTCAACGAGTCCTTCAGATATATAAATATATAGATAAAATATTGATTTGACAGAAAACACACATAGATAACAATAGAGATACAGGATATATAGAACTAACAGCAAGAGATAGACAAAAACTAGAATATATGATTAAAACTATACCTAAAACAAAACATACAGTAGAGTAATACCTTCAGTGGAATATAACTAGACAAGCGTTGTATAGGACGCCCTCCGGCTAGATGGAGTATATCTCTGTATAGTGGCGGGCAGAGAGTATATAAAAAAAGTGAAAGCGAACCTTGAGAGAGACCCACGTCCAGCAGTGGACTGCATTAGGTTGTTGATGATGAACTGTCTTGATTAGTCGTTTTGGTGTGAAAGGAGCAATAAACATCCAAAGACGAAATAAAACTTTTTTTTTTTTATTGTACGACGGGGAAGCGCTTAGTCTTCATCTCACCTGGTAACAAGTTGAGATAAGACCGAAGGTGGAGGCGCACTTCACCCGGAATCCTCAATAAACTAAGGAACTGGCTATCTTACCTCTAAATGCCGGAACACAACATTTTTTTAAGAATTGTTATTATGGCGACAGAATTAGGTAAGACGATGGTAGTTAGCCAGGCGGACTTAAACAAAATCCTACCACCAACCAAACCAATCACAATATTGTACCTCCCCTAGGGATCGAACCCGGGACCTCTGGATCTGAAATCGGTGGGTTGAACCTCTAGACCATAGAGGCGGTTAAAACTTCACCTTTTTTAGATTATCACTGCGAATATACTTGCTAACAAAGAAGCAGTCTCAATTGGCACACAACTTTTTTGGTCATACCAAAAATGCTAAACACCTTTGTTGCAATTATAATTCTATTCTTTATTTAAAATAGCGTGTCTAATTAAAGAAACTGTGTACCTATTCAGCTACTCGTGGTCTCTGGGAAGATATTCTTCAATTGTTTATAATTTTCTCTGTAACAGTGTAGGTGACCAAGTCGAACGAATGTTGTCCGAGGTCTCGTGTTTGTAAACGTGCTTTGAATATAAAAATATAATCATCGTGCATCCCAATTACGTCGGTAATGAAAAAATAACTTGACTTTGCATGTCCTAAGTAACCTAGCTATCGGTTATATCGAAGTCCTGAGTGCTGTGTGTATGGGTGTTTATTTTTTTTTAATACAACTAGGAGACGGAACAAGCAGGTAGCCCACCTGATGCTAAGTGCATCTCTTGACTATAACAATGCCTTACTGCGTAGGTCACATCCGCAAAGAACATAGCATACACAGCACTGCATTGCGCCCGTCAACTTGAGGCATAAGGGTGTTAAGCCTCACGTGCCTGTAATTTCACCAGCAACAACAACCCTTCAAACTGGAACACAGCATTGCACTTCCCCGGCCGAGCCCTTTCAAAATGGGCTCTTCTACTCTTAACTCTTACTTAATACAAATATGCATTTGTTTCATTTACTTAGTCTATACTATATATGACATGTGATTGAGACCTCATTTTAAGCAAAAAGATACCGTGTCAGGTGTCGCTCTTCCATTGCAATGTTTTCAAAAAATAAGTATCAAATAAAACTAGGGTGTATAGTGAGGCTTTTGTTTAACAAGCCTAATAGCTCAGTTGGTAGTAACTCAGCCTTCTGCTGCGCTGTAGGTTTTTTGATTTTATATAATGATACTGTTCTTAAAACCTCACACAGCTTAAAATAAAGAGAAGAATTAAGATTAATTATTAAGTTCAGTACAGTTCATTTATTATGTAACAGCCATGGTCAAATGAAAAGGTAAATAATTATGTACATTCGTACAGCAAGTGTGACAAATTTATAGATTTTATGTCAGGGCCCCAATTCTACTAAATCAATCGTTTCACTACGACAGTCGTATCATCGCAGAATTACCATTATAGGTGGTATTCTCCTGGCCATTTTGCAATGATCTTCATTATCATTGTCATTGTGATGCGATTGGTTTAGTAGAATCGGTGCCCTGGACTGATGACAAAAATGTTCTGTGACACCTATGCCTGGTTTCACCGACATGCAAAACTCTGTATAACCGCACTTATAATGCGAGATGGGGACCCAACAGTTATGTTACCATTATGTACGTCTCCGTTACTTTGTTGATTTAATACACTCCGTGATGTGTAAAGTAAGTAAAGCCTTACACAATAATAGTAAAGTTATTCTGCATAGCGCGTATGTTGATAATAATTCCACTCATTATTTTCTTACACATTAAGTGCTCAGATACATGAAAACGCCAATGAGTTTTTTTTTAATTTCATCTAATTATATTTAATTGCTTACCAAGTACTGAGGTAAAAAGAAGACGCGTTTCGAGTAGTGATCAGAGGTGAAATCTCAAGGAGGTTATGGTCTATTTTTAATTGTTATATTTTGTAGATCAAGATACGAGTACATAGTATGAACTATATGTGTAATTCGTATAAGCAAACAAATTTTGACACAAAAAACTGTCAATTAGAGGCCTCTATTAGCGCGATGTGTCGGGTAGTGTGGGAGATAGTTCAAATGTTTCTCTGTAATACAAAAAATTCACTGCTATTGACACTTTTTTTTGTAAACACACACTCAATGCACTTTCCATATGATACAAGGAATTATTGGCAAGGCATCTCCTATATAGGCTGTCATAAATAAAAGCCCTGGACTGTGCTAATGATAAAGGTATAAGCGAATCTACCTATCTAGCCCAAGGTTCTTGCCTTTCTCCTTGTGTAAGGTACTGGTTGCGATTCCGACCAGGCGGTAGATTTAACGTTCCAAAATGTATCCTAAAAAATCTTGACTTTGACTTTGTAATCGGCACAATAGAATATTTACAAGGAACTAGCTATAATTGTATCCTGCCTGACGTCTTCGATTTTTTATTTGTTGTAATAACCAACAGTTTATAACTCGGTCCATTCGCTCCATATCAATACAATAGCATTGTTTAGAATTTCGTCTTACAGCGGAAACATTGACGCACTAGACAAACCCTTGAATAAGGTCGTAAACGAAAACACGAACCTAGTTACATAACATGTGCAAACAACTACCGGCGATTTGTTCAAACAAATGTTGACCATCACACTATTCTACGTGCTGGAAGTATACAGTACGTAAGTCGAGTCGACAAACCTATTTATCGATGGTCGATAAATTGGCATCTTCAGGTGCCGCATACTAAAAGATTGATAAACAGTAAAAAAAAGTAACATAATAACCTTTATAGGATTCAGCTCAGCACCCAAAGAGATAATAAGGTTAAAAAACGAAAACCCGACTGCAAGATTTAAAACTGAATGGTTTTACTTAAACATGGCCTTAAAAAGTTTAACAATCTATATTTATTTAGAATTGGCATGTTACTTACTCCCTTTCGCTTGATACCCACGTTTTGGTAGGTGATAAAAATATCTTCCCGCGTACTAATTTTCAACACTTACGACATCAACGCAAAGCCATCGAGGGGCCCGTATTCTATTGCAAGGGCCGGCTCATTTAATGTTCGAGCCGTACCAATGATGATGATGCTGATTATGATGATGTTAGTAAATGCATAGTAGACATAATTCTTGTTCAGGCAAGTATAAAAACATGAGAGCTAACCCGTCATAAAAAAAATACACTTACCCTTGCGTGGCGTTTTTTTTTTTACGTAGGATCATTTTTTTTTTTAATTTATAGGGTTTGGTACTCAAAGGGAGCCAACAGGACCCTAATACTAAGCCTCCCATATTAATGAGCCTCCGCTGTCTCTCATGAATCGTAATAGGTAGACGTGTGTATATCTATCGGCGCTATAACAACAAATAATACTATTAAAAATTAAAGGGGATATTTATATATACCATACAAGAAACACCATAAAAAAAATTACTAGCCCGAGGTTCTTGCCTTCTTGTGTGCAACAACGAACAGGCGGTAGATTTGATGTTTCAAAGTGGTCCTAAAAATCTTGTTGAATAAATTTTGACTTTGACGTAATTGTTTGCTTGAAATATGGGTCGGAACCCTCGGTTTGCGTGTCCGCACTTGGCAGGTTTAGTGTTTGCCTGGCTTAGACAAATCTACAAGAATTCGGGGCCATCACTCTCGGTCAAACCAACCAATACATTACGACCAAAACAAACACGTTAGTCACCCAACAATAGTATTCATAATTAAATGGACAATGTTGTCGGCCACCTGTACCCTTGCCGTGGACATGTAGCTTAGTAGCAAGGCTACATGTGTTTGGGCAGCGGATACCGTAGATAAGGAAGATATTTGTCCAGGCATTATCGACTTCAAGATCGTTTGCTTTGACCAAATCTGGATTTACGAGTTTGTGTAAATTCGAGCGCAGGAAGTGGCTGACTGTGTAAGATGGATAAAATCGACCATATGGTTGTTCCTTAGCTATATGTTTACATACAATAAATGGAAATTAGCTGCACCAAACGAATAACAACAATATTTAGTTGCTACAATAGTTGGATGAACCTCGTAGCCAGTGGCGAATTTCTCATTGTAGTGAAAGGAAAAAAAAGCAGATGCCATATCAAGTTCGATTATATATCGTTTTCTTAAAATAAAACCTATGTCTTCTAATCTATTAAAAATCTAATTCTAATCGATTGTTTTACGAACTAATGAACATTAATAAGAATCATTCACATGCACAATAAAAGCAGGCAAACTCAAGAGCTTTTACTTGCCTCACAGCTCAGTTGGTAGTAGCTCTGCCTTCTGCGCTGTAGTCTGTAGGTTCTATTTCCAGGTGGGACAATCATTTGTGTGATGAATATTGGCGTTTATTCTGTGTTTGAGTGTCTATTGTAACAAATATGTTAATATATTGAGTTTTAATTACCCGTAATCTAGTTCCAATATTACGACATTTTTTTATAGATTGGCATCGTGTAAAATGTCTAGTTATATTTATTTATTATTCCCAATATAGGATACAGGATACATTTCCAAAAATGATGTTTATTGCTCTCTAAAAATAACGAGATGAAGCTACACATAAAGTTCTAGCAAGCTATCTGCATGTAGTTCTAGCAAGCTGGTCTGTAAGTCAAGGATGTGTAAGTCGATTTTCAAAAGGCTTAATCAACCCAACGATTTAGTTATTGTGTAGGTAAAGCCGCGGAGCAGACCTAGCGCATTAGATAAAGGATCTACTGAGATTCAGGGTCATCTTGATTTCAACATGATACATACTGAGCGGTCAAAACTGGAGCATTTCTGATCCTTCTCAAAGTACAGTCACGTCTTATCCCCGTTACTCGTGGGAAATAGCCATCATTTTTCACGAATGAGTCCGTTGAATTGAGGAAATGTACTATGCAAGAAGGCGCTTCGGTTGTATAGGTATATTTACTTGTGGATGACGTTGAAGATTACAAGCTCGCAGAAGGCAACAGCGACAAGTGGGTTCCTATACATTGTATATTGTATATCTTAACCACCTCTGTGTTCTAGTAGGTGGCCCACCGGTTTCAAATCCAGAGGTCCCGGGGTCGAACCCCAGAGGGAGTACAATATTGTGCTTGTTTAGTGGTAGGACTTTGTTTACGCCATCTTCTAAACTCATTTCAAACCATTCTGAAAATGACGGAACACATCAATTTAATAGCAAGTCTTGTCATCGCAATAGAACAAAAATCCACTTTAAGACATGGGCTTCCCCCTAAGATTGAAAAAAAAAATTGCCATAATCACATGGTTTGGCAGCCGGCTTGGGCCCATAATTTTTGCCGAGACTGTCCGTCGTGGACATCAAGTACCATAAAAATGATGAAGTATCGCGCTAATAAATCTGACCCAATGTCTGTAATCCTAATTGGAAATATTTCGGAGAATTTCTTGACTGTATCTTTTAAAACTACTTGGAACTACTTTGATCTTGGAATATCATAAAAGTTGCTCGCACATGATTCAATTTGACAGGCGATATTGGTATATTATGCTATTAATGTTGGTTATTCTTTAATGATGTTTGTCGTGAGCACTAATGTAAAATGGTAAAGTTTATGAGTTTGTATGTATGATATAATCTCCGAGACTACTCCAATTATGTATAGGTCTATACCTACATTTGATAGATCTGCCCCAAAACATACCACATGGTACACCATGTGGGGGCATTTTGGGGCAGATCCATATCTGTTGTGTACTTAATGATGATGAAGACGACTGAATTGTCTAAATTCTGATCAACCCGTCATATTGAGGAGCAAGCTTTATTTTCAATCTAGATTCCCACCAACAAACATTTCTGTGATGAATATAGGTGTTTGGTCTGTGTTTGGGTGTTTTATTGTATGATTAGTTTGTTTTTACAAAAAAAAAAGTATGTGAGTAATATTTCCGTAATCTAGTCCCCATATCACAAGCTTAGTTTGAGACTAGATGGCGCTGTGTGAAATTAATGTCCCGTTATTTTAGTACTGTAGAATTCAGCATCTGCATATTGTGTAGGCACCCAGATCTGTGCGCTACAGTCGTCACCAAACGCTGTAACATTCTAGTGAAATGAAAAAAACACTATCACCTATCTTTATTGTTTGTGTTTTATTTTTGCACAAATTAAAATGCGTCGTCTGGTCGGTGAGAAGTGTTTCGCAAAACTCTCACTCGTCTTCGCGCCGGACGGGCCAGCCAGACCGTGAAACAATATATCTTTCACGCGAGTCTAGTAATAGTGAGAGTAACTATAACGTTTTCACTGACGCTGTTTGTATATTTTTATAAGTAAGCGGGTTTGAACTACGGAGGTTTCATTTCTATTACAAAAGAGTACAGTTGGGAGGTTTGCCATAGTGACCAGGTGCGATCGTTCTTTTTTATTTTAAATATGGGTCGGCTCTTGACTTCGAAACTTGCACGGGCAAGAATGAGATCTACGATGGGGCGAGCCTACCCAGAAGGTGCCTATTAACTCTTGATGATATTCGTTTTAGTGAGCGCAGTGTTGGTTTCAATTGTGAATTGATAATAACTAGGGTTTGCATTACCTTCAGCGTTGCCGTTTAAGGGAATTGTGATATGTGGGGAATTCCCCAAACTGCGGGGAATCTCAGCTCGATTGGGGATTTTGTGGGGATCAGCATTATGCGAGAAACATGCGGGGATTCTAACAGCTACCAAACAGTAAGTAGCAAATAGAACATCACCTTCCGATCCGGAGGTTGTGGGTTCAAATCCAGTTGTGCACTGCGAATGCTCCAATGGGAAAAAGTAGTGACTCTATTTATTTATATAATTAGTAATTTCCATCACGACCATATCTTATAGGAACTACTATAGCTCACAGTATGGATGCCAATTAATTTGCATCGCAGCTTCCATACAAGGGTGCAAGATTTCCATGCATTTTAAAATTGATTAATTACGCGACTTATGATGAATATAAATGAGTCAGCTGTACATTACCTATGGATATGTAATAGGTACTCACCGAGATTAGCGATCGAGTTGATTAGCTTTACGAAGCCTTATAAGTGAAAAACGTAGCGGAAACTTTACTTGATGAATGTTTTCATAAGCCTCTTAGTACCCTCTGATTTTGCTTAAAATCGTCCTATTTTAATTCGATGTCTATAAAGTTTAATGGTAACAGATGTCGTAAAAGCCGACTAAGGTATCTCACCAGAAAAAGGGCGGCAGCTTCTGTGCATTGTCTATTAATACGATCACAAATCCGACTGCTCCTAATAAATGGACTATCAACTGGATGTGGATGATAAATTATTGTACGTCTGTAATTCCTATTCAGAGGGCCCAGTAACGCAGTTCCTCGTTCGTTTCGAAATGGCAAACCCGATTCATAATAAATTTTGCTGGTAAACTTCATCTCATCAGATTTTTCACCAAATTGTGATAAGGCCGAAGTTGGAAGCGCACTTCACCTGGAAACAAACTGAGGATCAGGCTATCTTACCTCCAAATCCGGAACACAACAATTTAGAATTGTTGTTATGGCCACAGAAGTAGGTAAGATGGTGGTAGCCAGGCGGATTCAAACAAAGCCCTACCACCTACATACAAACCAAGCACAATTTTGTGCTCCTTTGGCGATCGAACCCGGGACCTGTGGACCTGACACCACAGAGGCAGTAACAAAATACAGTTGCATGATAGAGACCGAACCATCTGGCAACACACATCGCACGCACGATACAGCCATAATGAAGTGCCTTATTATCAACATTTGTGTGGGAAGGTCACGAAGGTACCTTTCGTCAAATTATGTGGTATACAACCCTGGGTTAATTTGAGGTCTTCGGAATAGAACACTCTGTAATCATTTTCTTTGTGGGAGTAGTGAAGGATAGGTGCATGCAAACCACCTATTGCTTTTGTTCATTTTACGTAAAATGAGGTGTTTTAAACGATAGAGTGGTGCTTCAGGATTGTGTACGCATGAGACGGTTTCTGGTAAATTTTAGCTTCAATTTGAATCCAAAACATACTAGTACTAGTGAAGGCTAATCGTAGGTAGCGGTTTAGTATGGAATGGTATGGTGATCATATAAATGTCAGATATGTAGCCAGCTGCTAAGGATTCGGGGGGAAGTGCGCTTCTTCCTTCGGCTTTATCGTTACTTGAAAACCAGGTGAGATGAAGGCCAACAGCGCTTACCCGCCGTACAATAAAATATTAAAAAAAAACTCGACTTTTTCTCCTCTTCGAGGATTCACTTCTGTTGAGTACTCAGAGCGTAGATCTTAAATAAAAAAAAACGTTTGTCGTTGAATTTGTTACACTGCTTCATATAAAATAACTCTCAATTTATATTCTCTATAAAAAAAAATGTTTGCTTTTGGTAAACCATATAATTTTATTTTGATATTCCATAAACAAGCATTGCTTTACTATACGATAAACACCACTTACCCCAACTTCAATTTATACCAATAGCCATCTTTAAGTTTCAATACATGAACGTTTAGATCACGAACAAATAAATGGCCGGACTCTTCAATTTGAGCCAAATTGTTAAGCCGGTTATGATTGGGTTTTTAATCATGAAATTATAGATACGCAGTGATCTCACGGTAGGTACCTCGTGATGGAACTTATTCTGTAATGGCAGGTGTGAGAATTTGTTGTGGGTACATTATGTACACGTTAATTTATATAAATGTTCATTATACTACTAAAATATTACTAGAATTAATCATATAACTTTTTTTTATTGGACTTAGGGCTTGGCCTTCATCTCATCTGGTTTACAAGTTAATAAGGCTGAATATGGAAGCGCACTTCACCCGGAATCCTCAATTGTCTGAGGAACTGGCTATAATACCTCCAAATGTGAAAATTGTTGTAATGGCGACGTAAACATAATATTTTAGAATACTTGTGAATCGCCCGGGATTTCCCACCATCCCTTGGCGATCAAAGCGCCACCTACCTGGTCCAATAGTGAATCTAAACCATCAAGTGACCCACTCAAACACAAACAAAAAAAAAATCGGTCCAGCCGCTTATAGTAGTTATAATAATAAAAATAACGTTTATTGTTCAAAAAAGACAGTTGTACAGCCTTATTACTTATTAGGTAAACCTAATAGGTAGGTAATTTGTTGAGTGACCAACAAACTTCCAAAATAATTAAATAATATGTACCTAAAGATACATTTCACAGTTATAACTGAAACATTGCAAACAAGCGGATTCTGTATTGAAATTGAATAGCAAAAGGAAAACACGTAAAAAAAACAATTAACTTCGACAAACATAAAATCCGCGGATTATCTTGTGCCAAGGCAATCTTGGTGTTTTTTATAAATGATGGGTTAGCTCTTGACCTCGGCTTGTCTAGCTCTAGGCCAGAGCTAGGATGAGGTCTACAATGGAGCTAGCTTTCCCAAAGCACTGGGTCTCCCGCGCACCGACGTTGTACCTACACTATCCTCCTTTTCAAATCATAGTCCATTACTAGTTGAATTTTTGAAGAGCGTCGTGAAAATTCGTATCTACTACTACTGTCGTACGAATCAAGTCAGACCATCTCGTAGGTATGGTAACTAGATACCATACCTGATAATAATGGTAAGGTATAGTTACACGTAGTTGTCATACATATACCAGATATCAATAGAATGGACATTCAACTCTTAAATCTTAATCAACCCATTCTTCGTCATCGTCTTCATTTACATGTCATATTGGCCTCTAAAATAAAAGTTGTTAGCTTAGAGGTCCATTCCATAGATTTGAAATGTTTTTAGTGAAATTAATGTCCTGTAATAGTAAAAAAAAAGTTGAAGCTATTAGTTACACTAATAATTAACTTGATGAGTTGAGCGTCCTATGAAAAATACACGATTGTTTTACAGCACACATCGAACTAATAATGTTTTTGTGCAAGTATCATGAATCGATATAGTATTTTATTGTATTAATTATTTTTTTACTACACTAGTAGGTATTTTATAATTTTATTTTAAAATGTGATAGATCAACAAAAAACAACGTAAAACAATCCATTTCATTATTACACTAATTTAATGTGCCATTTTGATGCTTCAGTAAAATTGTATTGAAAGTGCTATTTACATATTATTAGAGTCTAAGAAATGATTTGAAATTGGAATTTGCAGTGGATCACTTCATCGTTCAAATCCAATACTGTCCACTCAATCGGAAAATAAGGCTACTCTATTTATACATTTTGATGAGTTTCGTTTATTGTGTGTCATCGTTTATAATCTATTTAGTAATTGGATGATTTGTGCTCGTAACTCTGAAGATCTTTTTTCATATGCTATTTATAGTAGATTTCTACCCATGCGAAGTATCCATTGCGTAAGCGTTGCTATGACATTCGCCATCAAATACATTTGTCGTACCGCAGGCGACAACCCGTACCTTGTAGATGATCCTTTGTAACGAACATGCCCCTACCTTTATCGTTGGTCAGGAATAGAAATCCTTGCTCTCTCCAGAGTGAAATGTTCCTTTTAGACTATCGTGATCCACCTTAGGCCACATATCTACTTGTTTTTCAGGTGAGCTGGTGGTCAAACGCGTGGCTATGACCAAATTTAAAAAATAGTTTGAGCTTTGTGCCCTTTATTTCACTTTATGATAGAGTTTGGGTTCCCACAGAGCACTGTTTACATTTGTTAATTGAGCCGAGGTACGATTACTTCTAACAAGTACATGATGAATGAGAGGTGTTAAGGTAACTTTTGTGAAGGTTTCGCTCTTGATACTGATTGATGTATTGATTACGTTACAGTTTATAAATGTTGTGCTCTCTTATTAGTGATCAAAGTTAAAAATATCACATTTTTTCACATCTGGTTTACAAGTTATGATAAGGCCGAAGGTGGAAGAATACTATGCCTCTCAATATTTTATTGAGGCACTGGCTATTTTACCAATTATTTTTGAACTGTAGTAACGATAATTCACATACTTAGAATTGTTGTTTTGGCGACAGACTTAGGCAAGATGGTGGAAGAAAGCTACAGAAACAAAGCCTTGGGGATTAGAGCCCAGGACCTCTGGATCTGAGACCGCTGCGCCCATCGGTGACCACAGAGGCGGTTCAAAAGTGACTAGAATCAGACGCGTCGATTAAGCTTTGGAAGATGTAGAAGTTGTTTACTAATTATTCGGCCCTCATTTATCAAGTGTGGTATAGGTCTAGTCTAGTACGTTTGCCTTGTATCATTTTCATTTATTTACCTAATTTATAGCATGGCATCATTCTGGTACCTTTCTTCTCAAAGATTTGCAGACACCATCGATTGTCATTCACATTAATGATTTAGTGAGCCCATGCTTTGAGGCTTCCGCCATAAATGTCAAAAGGGGACACAGTTATCATCTCTGTTTCCGTGCTGTATATGGTGAGGAAGAATTATTTTTTTATACAACTAGGAGACGGAACACATTAGTATCCCACCTGATGTTAAGAGCGTCTCTTGCCTATAACATGCCTGCGTAGGTCACATCCACAAAGAACATAGTCTACACCTTGCATTGAGCCCGCCAACTTGAGACATAAAGGTGTTAAGTCTCGCATGCCCGCAATATCACCAGATTTAAACCGGAACACAAAAAAAAAATCGAAAGATTCGAAAAACGGGTATTTTTCTATATTTATCCCGACGGTCCGGCGGGGTTGCAGCAGCCGTGGTCGCCAAATCGTGGTCAATAAATACCCGTTTTTCGAATCAAAATATTGTGTTCTGATCGCGAAAGTTTTAAAAATATGTATTCACATAAACTTATTTGTTTTCGTAGATATTAAATTGTCTTGATTTGCATCATTATGGCTACATATTTGGACCCTTATATATTATCAGCATAACTAAGTCTAACTGGTCTCCACTCCACTGTCAACCAACAGCTTGAATCGACAATATTGTTGTGCTTGAGCTTAGGACTTTCGCAAGTTTTTGAGTTGCGAGCTATGAGGGCATTGTCTGCGCGAGCGCACGGCATGCGGGCATTAGCATACAATCGAATGATGGAGATTCATTGGACAGTTAACACACTTCGCTGCTACTTTCCTAATTGATTGTAGCTATATTCTATTAATGGCTTTAATTCGGAAGCGTGCAGGTTAGGGTTCCGTATCTCTGATGACGAAATGGAACCCTTAAAAGACTCGCGTGTCTGTCTGTCACACCCCATTTACTCTGAAACTATCAGAAGGAAAAAGTTGGTAGGTGCCTACCAACTTTTAAAACTAGTACATACATTAGAGTTTGGTGACGGAAGGTTAATTTTGGGGGTAAAGTAAAACGAATAAGCTGCCCAATGGCGTCATGTAGCATATCAAATGAATGGTCTTGTCATGATAGGAGCAAATCTATTTTTATTATTTTAGCATGCATAGTTTGAAAGTTATTGAAATAATAGGCGAAATTACCTCATAACCCCTAGTTTATATACAAAAGGGTTGATGAGAGTTACGGAGGAGATAACGCACATTAAATTTTGAAAAAAAAAAAGGAATACTGGCCGTCATTAATATTTTACAAGAGACTATTCTTACGTTATAATTTAGTGGGAATCGATAAATATTCTACATCGAGAGCATACAATGTAATGTCTAATTTTCTTTATCCGATCACGATTGGTGTTTTTATTAGTACGTTGATTGGTTGATCTCCGAGTAACGTTGGAAAATCCGGCACTGTTTGTTTGTTTGTATGTGATAATGTTTGTTACGGCATAACTCTCGAACGGGAAATCCAATTTTAGTAAACCAATAACAAATTGATTGTCGCATGAGTATTGAAATACTTGTCAGAAGATAGCTAGTATCGGGAATACATACGCTATAGTAGCTGAGATCAAGATTTAGCAATGCGCGTTTTATAAGAAGCTAAAAATAAACCTAAACCATAATTTGCAGTGCATATGATTTTTTTACAAAACGTAGACGGAATAGTAGATAAGGTTGTGCTCAAACGTTTTTAACTTTAAAGTTTAAATAAATGTTCACAATTGAAAGCAGGCAATTATTTTATTTCAATTTCACAAGCTTGTGTTTAGACGGAGTAAACATTCTTATATAATAAGTCCTATACAGAGTGTCGAAGATTTAGAAGAAAAGAGCGTCCAGAATTTAGCGGGTACATTCAAGTATGAAGAGAATAAGTCTGAAATAGACATGAAATAATGACGATCGAAATTAATAACTATGTACCTACTTAGGTACCTACAGATGAAGATTCCTCATACCTACTTTGTTTATATTTTTAAATATAAAAATATGATAGATAAATTAATATGCAGGCAGGCATTAATTTATTACCTAATAAAATAAAAAAAAATTGTGTGTATATTTACTTTGCGTTGATATGTAGTTTTGCTGTGTATCAACGTTTCTGAATAATATTGATATATGTTTATGATCATGGTGTCCATGTTGACGAGGGTTTTACGAGGAGGCTGTAACATATCATCATAAGATGATTTCATAATTGTACTCGACAGTTACTTCAAAAACTTGTCAATGAATCATTTAACTTCTAAGTATATCAGAATAATATTATGTATTTACAAACAAAGGTATTTAATTATTCTATCCGTAATCTAGTTCTCATATTACAAGCTATCCTTAGTTCGGGGCTAGATGGCGCTGTGTGAAATTAATGTCCTGTAATTGTAATTTTAAAAAACAACCTTCCTACTTTGTCAAACTATCCCGTAGGTCAAGAGGCAAACTGTTGATCAGTCGAGGAATTATTAAAGGTATAGTTCATGTAAGGCTATACTAACATACACACATTCATTAACGCGAGCAAACGAGATATGTTTTTACTCCTAATGTCTATGGTAAATGAAGATGCAGGTCATTCTCTCTTATTCTCTCGCGCTGCTCACTAGCGCTACAGATCACATAATACACTATATTACATTTACGTATAAATATAGCGTTGCGTTGTAAATGAAGTGCTGCATTGCAACAAAGGAATTGGTATCATGAAAAAAACTATTCGTCCTTGCTCCGCTTATGCGTGTTACAGAAATGATCTGAATTGTATTATCCTGGTTTTTGACGTGACTAGCGCAAAATTAGCAATCTATTGAGTTCAGCGATTTTAATTGATTATCTCCATATATCCATGTAAATTGTTATTTGGAGAAACGAATAAGGACATGCCAATGTATTTGGATTTTCCGCAATCAATCATGTTATTTTATATTGTAAACCTATTTACAGCTAAGATTGTATGAAACGTAATTTATTTTTACTTCCTGTTTTTTTTAGTTAGTACTACCTTGAGTAGTGATAGCCAAAACCGTTGTACTTACATAATCAAACATTCATGTAACGACATGTAACCTCAAATATGAAGCAAATTAAACCAATAGTAATAGACTCGCGACTTTTTCCCCTTCGAAGATTAACCTCTCTTATGAGGATCACCTACTATGGAGAAGTCAGAAGCACGTCGGCACATGCCCACGGTTTGCAAGTAGCTAGTATTCAATACGTGGCAGGTTGCAAGCCCTTCGCCGCTTAGCGGAATACTAGTCAGTGACATATGTCATTCAGGCTGTTTGTCCGAGGAACATGCCGGTTTCCTCACGAGTGCATGTGTCAATTGTCCTCATAATGAAAACCAAAATGTCCAGGTTAAGACTGGATTTGAACCCACATTCTCCGGATCGGCAGGCGGGCCCTTACCCACTTGGCCACAACTAACATTCCAATGACTGCAAATATAGGGCGGGCTACACCGGCTACACAAAGACATGCGCACGCGCCGCGTTGGTCGCTATTTTCGCGCACTCGCACTCACGCCTCTAAGTTATGGCGCTGCTATTTCCGGCCACCCTTCTTTACTCGGTCATACAAACAAACATACCCTGACTTATTTTCATTACTCTGAGGAGGCGTTTCATGTATTGTATATTGTTTCAGGTAAGATTTACATTTCAATACGGCGCACGGTAGGTCGACGGAGACTGGTGATTATCATCCCGGGTAAGTTCTTGGAACTGCACAATTAATAGTAATAAATATTATTGGTCACTAATTACACAGAGCCATCTAGCCCGAAACTAAGCATATCTTGTTATATGGGAGCTAGGTTACGGATAGAATACTTAAATACATTTTTTTAGTAAATATATACCTACTGATCATACAATATAACACCCAAACATAGAACAAACATTAATTTTCACACAAATGTTTGTCCTCGGTGGGAATCGAACCCACAACCTACAGCGCAGAAGGCAGAGCTACTACCAACTGAGCTGTGAGGCTTGTCGAGGGATACATATGAGGATATTATCAATTCAAATAGGTTTGTCTATGATTGTTATCTAACGCATTTGTGTCGTCTGATTCTTATCGAATTGTAGCCATGTCATGACCCAGAATATGAATTTCAAATTACAAAGTCCTGATTTTATTTGATCTTTGATTTGTTAGTAGCACGATAGAATGATTCTAAAAAATGTGAATACAGAGTGTTATTTTAAATGTGAGTAAGACCTGGCGATCTCTGGTGTGGAGGCCAAGCCTGAAACTAAGGGGCATATTGATTTTTCTACAAAGAGGTCGAGGTCGATTTAGATAAAAACGAAAACAGCATCATTAAATTTCTGTTAAAAATATTGCCCTAGCCAGTAATCGAACCAATTGCATGCCGTTCTTTTCAAATCAAGACTCCTTACATTTTTTATATTCGCCATAGTTTCAAACATTACCATCCACGCTTACTTGATAAAAGTATCTTGTATATTTACGACATTAAAACCATTCTATATATATTCACGTACGTTTTGCGTTATCGAGTTGTCTTCAATTCTAAATCAAAACACCCAATATTAAAACCTCTCGTCAAAACAGCTCTCAGGAAATATAAAATTCAGTATTTAGTGAGGAAAACTGGGGTTGAAACTTTAATTAGATACATATGTGATGCTGAGTTGACCTTTCGAAGTTGTGGCTTACGTTACATTCCTATTGAGAAGTTCCTCAGTTAGTTGAGGATTCCGGGTGAAGTGCGCCTCCACCTTCGGCCTTATCTCAACTTGTAACTAGGTGAGATGAAGGTTAAGCGCTTCCCCGTCGTAAAAAAAAAGTGTGCTATACCTTTTATACATATACCGGCCTGAAGCGACATTTCTCAAATGCCAAAGGTGGCTGAGGCGTGCTTCCATTTCAGCCTTTGATTCAGCGTTGAATATTAATAGCAGGTTTTCAGTTGCGAGAGTCTCTATAGACGTTTTGCGAAACACTGATATTATCTTCAAAGATAGACGCTAATAGTTTTCTTATTGGTACACATTTATTAAAACAACTAGCTTTTGCTCGCGGCTTCGCTCGCGTTAAGAAGTATTATTATTAATTAGGTATAGTTTTTGCGGCTTTACTTTTGTTTAGCGTGTGTAAAAAATTAGGGCCTACAAAACTTAAAAACGACAGTACATTCTTCAACTTCTCCATTAACGTTCAGGTTTTCTTTAGCCATTTTAAAAAAGTCTAACCGAAAATCTCAAAATCCTTTCTTAGGGGATGCCTACGTCATAGTAGCTTTATGAATGCAAAGTCTCAGTCCGATCGGTTTAAAATTGACAAAGTTTCATACAAACTTTCATCCTCTATTTTATCCCCTTGGGGGTAGAATTAATCAAAATCCTTTCTTAGCGGATGCCTACGTCATAACAGGTAGATGCATGCCAAATTTCAGCCCGATCCGTCCAGTGGTTTGGGCTGTGCTTTGATAGATCACTATGTCAGTAAGTCAGTCACCTTTGAGTTATACTATATATTTAGATATGTACATTTAAACTCACTATTTTTTATTTTTTCACACAGCGCCATCTAGCCCCAAACTAAGCATAGCTTGTTGTGGTGCATAGTGTTGTGGGAACTAGATTACGGATAGAATACTTAAATACTTTGGTTTTTGTGAATACATACGTGATATATGATACAACACCCAAACACAAAACAATCATCAATCATATATCAACAAGATATTTTTAATCTCATGTCGGAATAGTATGTATTTTTGATACCTACTACTACCTCAACAGCCCATAAAGTACATTGCTAGTCAGGTGTGATTCTTGGGAGGCTGATTAGTGATCGCAGTAAATAAGTTAGATAAAACACAGAAGTAAGCTGCGTTCGCTTCTGATATTTGAGATATCCTAAATATGTAAATGTAAGTCGTAAATACATGGAATGGAATTTCTTCTTTGTCTTGAACCGGGAGTTGCCTAATGCATATTATTAAGGCTAAGTGATACGAAGTTGATAGCCAGGCTTACGTTTCCGGGAATATTATGAATCTGAAACTCGGTATCGAAATCGAGAATGACGTGAAATAATAAATTTGGGCTATATTATAAGTACTATGTTGTCGAGATCAAAAGGCTCGAAATTTCAATCATGGCAGCTTACACCATCCATGCCGTGAAGACGGACATTTTGGCAATGAACCAACAACATTTCGTCGACACCATACATCCGGTTTATATTGATACTTCACTTTGTTTCCATTTAGAAGCAATCAAAACATACTGAACCTTAGCTAAAAATATACACTAAGTCCCCATAAATTACTTAAAGCCCACAAATTCTCGTACTAGATTCGTCGCCTAACAAAGAGCACATAATAAAGCCTTGGCCTAGTTACGCTGCGGGGAATTTTAATCTCGCGAACCAGCCCTTCGCAAACTTCGCTATCTATTAGAAGTCATAAAAATACTTTAATCAACTCGACCTGCAATTTTCAGTGACTACACACAGTACAGTGTACGTAGACTGTTTGATTGTGAATGGTAGTATATCAAAACGTTAGTCCTGTCGGCAAGCAACGGCTCAGTGGATCGAATAGCTTCAACCGCTCTTGTAAACCATAGTTGATGAGGAAGAATCGCGCAGATTTTATAATGTCTTTTCGCTGCTCGCTAATTTGCGGCCATGACACGATAACCAAGTATCTAGCTTAATTACTATCAAGACAATGGACATGCGTGGCAATGATAACATCAAGTGTCGACTCGGCTAATTATTGCTCATTATCAAGATAAGGGACTGTCTATTTGTCTATAATGGGATGGCCGGGATGCTCAATGCCTTACCGTTATTTGTAGGTAGCCCTAATTGTCTAGGAGATAATTGCTTGGAACGAGCCCCATATCTGTCTTTATCTGTTTGTAAAACAAACAAAAATTGGAAGATAAATGCCAGTTCCGATGAACTGAAATCTGGAATACGAGATTTTTTTTTTCCTGTCAGTGCGTTTATCTTGTCAGCTTTGAGTTATCAGCCTAATCTTTTGTATACGGCTCTGTGAAATCATATAAGCATTGCAACCCTTCACAAAACGAGCCAGTAATATGTTTCTCACGCTTTGGGAGTACTGCCAAAAATTCCTAAACCGTAATATGGTTGATGCGCGCAGGTGTGTTACAATGACAATGCTTCAGTTGTCGGGATCGGGCCAAATGTACTGCACATGCTATAATTATCCAGGATTCTTTTATTGTATAACGGGACGGCGTCTGGTAAATTGAGACGAAGTATTTGACACGTCGTCTTATCTTACACCATTATTTATTTCAAACCATATGGTGTAAAAACTAGTCAAATTCGTTTCTGATTCTAGCTTTTTTAAGACGAATACATAGTGCAGATGATAAAGACTCTTGCCAAACCCATTAGTTATAGTACTTCTACAATCAGCAAAACCTGTAGTGCTAGCCAAAGCTGTTCGAATCCCGCTAAATTCTAACTGGCGGAACATGCCTTGAACTACCTGCTGGCAGCTATCCAACTTTTGTTTAGATTTCCTGTGTGTAAGGTAGACGTGTTTTGCGTGCACAATATATCATCAGCTTATCTCGAGTTCCTTTCGTTCAACCTGCTGATGGATTTGTTGCTTTTTATAATGGCGAGCTTACATAAAGAATGCTTATTGCTGTTTTGAAAGGTGCATATTGGCATACTGCATAAAAGTGTTGCATTGTTGGTATATGATGATGGCAGAACGTATGATTTCAGGGAAGAGATGGATGATGATTCATTTTTTCGAACTTATTTTTTTAAAGTATGACGGGGAAGCGTTTAGCCTTCTCCCTGGTTTTAAGTAATGATAAGGTTGACGATGGAAGAGCACTTCACCCGGAATCCTCAAAAGGCTGAGGAACTGGATATTTTACCTCTAAATGCCAGAACACAAGAATTTATAATTATTGTTATGGCATTTAGAGGTAAAATATCCAGTTCCTCAACCTGTTGAGGATTCCGGGTGACAGACTTATATAAGATGGTTGTAGCTTGCCGGGCGGACTTAAAACATGTCCTTCCACCAACCAAACTATAAGCACCAAATTGAACCCCCATGGGGATCGAATCAGGCGTTGTAAAGTGCTAGTGACATAATCTTGGTCTATGGTTGCGATACATTATACAAACCTGTCGGCGGATAAGGATCACACTCAGCATTCAACGAGTTAAAACACACTGCTTTAGAAAGCTCACTTCCTCTTACGCTCATAAGTTGTAGTCCTTTGAGATCACGCCTATCGCCATCTGCCGTAATTTCACGCGTTATTCATACGAGAATAGGTCAGTCTAATCGGTGCACCCTTTGCTTGGCAACAGTGTTTTTTTTTTTGTGTAACGGTAGTGTTGCGGTCGTCGCAGGTAGACGGTCTCCGCACCCGGTGCGGTTCCGAGGATCTTCTCTTTGATTCGCCTTTTCTTTGAACTTTCTCGCTGGCTCGATTGTGTTTATTTATCCCGAGCACTTTTATCTAAATTACTTGTACCCTTTGCTGTACCTGCGTAGTTTACCTTGCGTGGGCGGAGTACTGGAAGTTAATGTAGCGCTCACTTGCAAAGGACGGTCTCCTCATTTAGAGATTCAAAAAGGTTGACAACTATTTCGAATGAATGCCCACAGCTCGAAGCTTCACCCACGTATTTTGAGGACGCGTGCTTCGCTGAGACAAAGAGATGTCAGCGCCCATCGGCCGTGACTAAGGGCCCTTTCTTCTTTAGTTAATTACAGTGCAATTAGATGACAACTGAATAACGTTACATTATGATGAATAGCGACCAGGCCACCCTTTTGTTGAGTAAAAGTAAAAGTCGAAGGCGCCCATTTACGGCTGAAACTGTTACGTTTATTGCCCATAGATAGGACAATGTTAACCCTTTGTTACACACTGTTTACGGAACTCGTGATTTTATGGCTTGTTACAAATAATATCTATTAAAAACAGGAGGTAATTCTAGTAGGCAGCACAAACTTTTCACATTTTATAAATTAAAGAAAAAGACCAAAGCAGCTTATCGTGTTCCAGTTGATGTAAAATTAAAACAAAACTTTTTTGTAACAGTCCATTACACACCGAACAGCTAATTTGATTCGATTTACTTAAATCGATAAAAACAACATCGTAAGTATTAATAAACTCCGTAACAAGACAAAATAAATTTGTAGTTAACAGATGGAATCAGCTTTAAAAGCCTTACTCCGATGGCACAACATACCAGGCAATATTATTTAATGCCAGACGTATAAAACCTTAACATTGTGAAGGAAAGCTCATATTTCATTGACAGCTCTACAAAAAGTGGCACAGGCCATAGAAAGCAGCATAGTGCACGCGCACAGAAGCGTTCCCGTTCCATTCCTGTCGCGCGACGACCCATTTATTGTATCCGATGCGACAGCCCTATAGGGTTACCAACTTCTTTACAAATCATACGAACTTTTACTTGAAACCGTGCAAAAAGTCTCCCATGCACTTTTTTGATTGTGTAACTTTTGGCATACGAGTATGTTCAAAGTTTCAGATTCAAAACTTATTTTTAGTTTTTTGAGGTGAACTAAATGATATAGTGCCAACCCTAAGACGTCACATGAGAACCCTGCTGCGTGTAAGGATGATAGAATAACAGTCAAAGGACGCTTGTTCAATCAGATTCGATTTGACAACGAAGATATTATGGGCGCCTTTGATGCAGTCTCTAACCGGGAGGAAGTGAATTCAACCAAAGATTGATGTATTTACGACTTTGATGAACTTTCTAGACCAAGATTTTCCATTCACGGCTCTGACGTTAAAATAGCTAAAGTATTGACACAGACAGATAATAAAATACTAACGTAAAAAAAAAATAAGAATACTTTTCCATTAAATGTCGATTTCCAGAGAATTACGGAAACCAGTATGAAAAATTATGAGATAGGTCAGTGAGATACTCATTTCCGTTTTTGCACATTACGCATCAAATACTAATATGGTCAGTTCTGCATGACGTGAACCTCTTTACTTATGACTCAGTGAAGCTTACGTTGACGCGATATATACTGATAGATAAACACCGGTCGATATATCGTTATGTATTTTTTATTTATTGTACGACGGAAAAGCGCTTGGCTTACCTGGCTTCAAGTTATGACAAGGTGGAAGTGCATTCATACGGATCCTCCACAGTCTTGAGAAAATGGCTATCTTACCTTTAAATGCCGGAACACAACTATTTAGAATTGTTCTTATGACGACAGACTTAGATAATATGGTGGTAGCTAGCTAGGCGGGCTGAAACAAAGTTCTACCACCAATTGAATCAAGCACAATATTGTACTCCCCTGGGGATCGAACATCTGTAAAGTAGATAGGTTGATTTAGTTTTCAACATCAGGTGATTAAAATAATACAACAGAGCAACTCGCCCATCATTTCCCCTTGAGGCCTAGGGGTGAAAAGAAAAGCTTCACGTGTCTATCATTACACCCTGTCACGTATTCAATACTAGCTACTTACAAACCGTGGGCATTATGCCGAACGTAAGTTTGGACGTGTCTCTGTCTCTGTCTTTTTTCTGTGCTTTATTAGCGATCAAAGTGGAAAACGTCGTATCTGTTTCTTTTTACCTTTTCCATATTTCTTCAATATGCAGTATGATGCTTTGCTTCAATAATCCGTAAGAAATACTACTTCATCGGATAAGACGATTCACACGAAACATTAATACAACAGTTACAAAGCTGTTTATGAGCACAGTACTTTATTTAAACACTCAAATGTTACGGTGTACTTTCAGAGTGTTGTTTCAAATCAGTCTACTCGCTTTGATTTTTAACAAAAGTGTTCTAACTACGTAACATAATAGTCATTTGACACGGCAATTTGTAGTGAATACTGGACTGTGGTAAATAAGTATATACAAATTCGTTAAAATAACATTTTCATGTTTCTAAAAATTTTGTATATTGTTGTATGTATCATGATATATGGCTGTGTTTACAACTGAGGGTGGTCCGAAAGCAGACCGAAAGGTAAAAGCAAGTTGAAAGTTGAGAAACTTAAACTGCTAAATTTAGAACGTCATAGTTTTATGTGATCACGACCTTAAAAGTATTTTAATATCATTTAGAATTGGCAGGTTATTGCCAGTCGTTTAATACCCCAATTATTATAATTAAACATTTTAAATCCTTCCCCTTTTTTTTTTATTCGTCCCCCATTTCACATTTCATCCCCCATATTAAAATTTAAAATGCAAAAGCTTATTCCTCCACGGCACTCCCGCAACTTAATAAGAGGAACCAAACAACAACTCACATGATAAAATCAATCAAGCCGTCTAGGCTACGGAGCGTTACAATGAAAAAAATACATACATACATACCTACTCTCTGAAAATATCACCCTCATTCTGGTTTTATAGTAATATTTGAAGGACATTATGAAATATAAATGATTGAAGTCGAAAATAGGCAATCAACAACCCGAAATAAACCAAAACATTACGTCATTCAACAATAAAACCGTATCTATATAAGATCGACAGGTTGTTTACGTGGCTGGTATTACATGAAAAGAATAGTAATGACAGCTTGATATATTTTTACCGACTTGCATCAGAAGGAAAGTAATGTTTTTCATGAGTATGTTTGTGTGTATGTCTTTTTCATTGTTACGCCCTGCGCCGAGACGGCTTGATGAAATTGTTATTGACATGTGTTATTTGGTGCCCCTAAATTGTAGTAATTTCATAGAATAAAAAAGAAAAGGGAGGATATATTCAAATGTTTTATATGAGCAATATGGCTATCAAATAAAAATTTATGAAAAAATACATAGATCGTAATACTTTTAAGGCCATGTTCTCGTAAAACAAGGTTTGAAATTATGCAGTAGGTTTTTTGTTTATACACATTCATATATTCGTTCTCTACCAGTTTGTTTATGTATTTTACCGTATTAACACGTACTTGTATTACGATTGCTGGATCGTTTCGTAGTATTATGGAACCTCTTTCTGCTTTATTTACGTTGAATCATTCTCTGAAGTAGATCGGTAGTGCATATTGCTTATCGTAAGAGAGATAGACAAATAAACAAGAGTGCCACGAGTATTTACTTGCATGGTATGACAAGCTAACACTTACTCATTCTTGATTCAGTATAATATAACTGGTACATGATCCGTCATATCATAAGGTTAATAGGAATACATTTTCCTTGGTGTCAAATATCATGATCATTAAAATTGTTATTAGAGACATGGTAGGCAGCCGAAAGTACTATTAAGGTACCATCGCATACTATAGAAAAGGGATACTAGATGGATTGATAGACGGATTTTAAGAGTTGTAGAGCCGGAGGGAAAGTACCAATCACCATACCTATTTCGACCGCCAAGATGCATTGCTGTGTTCCGGTTTGAAAGGTATGGTCTTAAGTCTAAGGTATGGCCTTTGAAATTACGGGCACTTCAAGTTGTTGGGCGCAATGCATTGCCGCTACTTGCTTGTTGCTCCAAGTTGTATAAAATAAATGATGGCAATTATTGATATTACTATTACTAGCTGGTTATCCCATTGTTGGGCAAAGGCCATTGCTTCCTATCACTGCAGTCCTGAGCATTAGCCAATAATTATCCGTCTTCCTTAGTAAGACCTCATCATGCTCTATGTTATGCAACACAACTGCGGAATCGGGTCGTGACATGCGGGCGAATGAATAGGATCCGCCGAGATATAGGTCGCGATTTAGCTGATACACGTGCGGCGTGCACGTCATTACTACGCTCAAGTTTATAAACCAAGGGATCCATCAAAAGTGGGACGCTGCAAAACATGTATCTCTCGAGCATCGTATCTAGAATAACGTAGATCCCTATCGCGAACTAAATGGTGTCGATTGTCGACAAAACGAAGCAAATTAATGAGGGAAGGAAAGTGAAACTGGTTAGGTTACTCCTCCAAGCTTACCAAGACTTTCTTCTATAAATTCATTTACTCGTGAGACATTTCGGTGTCAATTTCCAACCCAACAGCACCCTGAAGAACTGGTAATGCTCGTTGCTGATAACAATTCAATAGCGGATATAAAGCTCTTTAGCAATAGTAACGCTGACTGTTTACCATTCTGCCTTCGCATTATGCTCGCCCGGATATTATAACATTTAGCTTTACGTCTGGCATTTTAATCAGAGCAAGGAAAACTGTTACATAAACTAATTACTTTGTTACAGATCGCTAGAACTGTAATATAGATTCTGATTAAAACTGCACTATGCTATGCGTAGGATAAAGTAGACTCTGTTACGGTACTTTATACTCGCCTGCAGCTTTCAATAAGTCCTTGTTCTTCAGTATGAAGAGTGTCGAGGGTATAAAGTATTCCGAATGCATTATAGAAAAGGAGGGTGCGGTAAGCCTTCTAAATTTAGAACAGGCCTTTCGCCCTCAACCTATTTTCGCTGGCTTTAAAAGTGTGACGTCATTGATTCCACTCGCTAATAGGTCAAGATTTGAAGTGACACGATCTGTCCTATTGTAGATCTGCCACTCTATTTCCTAGTAACATACGTTGATAACTTGGATAATTATGTATATGTACAGCAAATGTGACTTGTGACGTTGCTCGGAAAAATATTATAATTACAATGTGGTTGTACTCAGATGATTCACCGATAGCTCGCTAGTAATGATAATGACCTAATGGCATTATTAAGTTGTAATAACTATCACGCTACTGCATAATAGTTATAATGGTTTGTTGCGCTTTTATAAATCAATATTATGCTACCTAAGCTAAGCTTGTTTTACATCTTCCTTAACGAGCTACTAGACTTTGTCGCTACGTATGCCATTATATTATATCTTAGTCCCTATAAAAATCGGCTAGGCATCCAGAATGCTTAAATTCAGAAACTAGAATTATGCATCCAAAACATTTGGTATTCATTCTGTTCTGATGCCACAAAACCTTGGCCTACAAACTGTAATGTACCCGAAAGCTGTTATAAAGTGGGAGATATCATAACAGTTGCTATTTGAGAAGCGTGTTTAGACATCTGAATACTTAGAAGCATACATGATATAAAATCAAACAAATTAATGTGAGGATTGGCCTTTTGATACAATATGTTTCTCATCTCCTTGACCGTTGTATAGACAGAATAACCTAATGTTTATTTCTATATCGGGCTCCGTGTTTTGCAATTTTATGGAACACGCACATCCTCTGCACCGAGACGTGAGTCAGGGCTGAGCTCACTCTGACATCAACAATGCACAAATGCACCAAAATCAATTGTGCAGAAATCTTGCTTTCGATGTGTGGGCGGTCACTGTCCAAAATACAATAAAATATACCTATAAAGTACGTAGACAAGGTGCCCTTGATCGCAAGGGAATCGCGTCTGGCAAATGTGCACGTTTTCGCAGTTTTTCTGAATATAATCGTTCGTAAATATGATTCGTTTAGCGCTTCTGTCATATTTAACACATTTTGTCTATACCTATACTTATACTTTGCTTTTGCGATATGAAAAACGCGAAAGTATAATTAGATAAATAGTACAGTAGGTATATTGATTTTTCACCGTCATCTAGCCTCAAACTTAGCTTGGATTTATGAAATTATTAGTATTTTTTATTTTGACAATGACTAATAATGTTTGTCTACTCTACTATATGATATATAAGACGGAACACGGCAAACCGTTTGGCGCCGGACTTATGCAGGACGGTGGTCACGGTGGACCCCAGTGAAAAAGATAAAAATGAATCATTTTATGTACATGCGTCTTTTCATGTTCGCGCTCTTCCTATGTAAAGGTCTTCCATGTCGAGTTTTATGTTTAGGACATAAGAAGGATCTTATCAAATCTCCGATGAACGTTTATCTACTGTACAGTGATATGTCTTGTACTTCAATAGAGTCTACACATCGGAGTGTACAAGATTGTTCACGCGATGCGTTGCTCCAGGCTACGCGAGCCGCATGAAGTATTTGTCTTGTAATTGTCGCGTGCGTACAGTCGGGCACCTCGCCTCAAGCGCCTTCCGCGTTGATTGTGGATACGAAATGCGCTCAGTATCGCTGACGTGAACGTAAATTGCATTTTGTGAAGCACGCGATCTACTACCGAGACCATTGTCACTCTCATCATTAAGCACCTAAAGCAATGAATGCACAACAATATTTTTCTAGATGCTATATGTATTGAGTACTTGTCTTGTCATCTGTATATACACAACGCACATCGATTACTGATAAGTATTGAATAACAATAAACTTTGAGAATATCGTTTCGCGTTTCGTTTGGTAGGTGCTCTAGTTCAACGCGTTTTTTTGGTAAAATATATAAAGTGACACAGGCCCTACGGGAGCTTACGAAGTTCCGATAACACCCCCGTAGCTGGCCGTAGCGTAGCAGCTCTACGCCAGTCGAGCGCGAGCGTTCAAGCCGAGAGGTCGTCCGTATACCGCTCCGCCATTAACTCACGCACACGCACCATTGCCATGTGATCCTTCGATTCTTCGATCATTCGCGACGGTGCATCCGATTTGATATTCAAATTGGGCTACAATGAGAACTTGTTGATAGTTTCGAGAGTTTACCGCACTGCATGCGCAGGATTACGGTGATACCAGTGATGGATGTGCGAGGAAACCGGCAAGATTAACTCGTACGTGGAACTTGGCGAGCGAGCGGCGCCGCCCAGGGGTGTGCGCCGCCGCCAGTTCATACGCGGCTGGAAGAAGACCATGGGGGTCATATCGAAAACGTTTGGCGTCGTCTTCAGTCTGTAAGTTCTTCTAGCCATGATATTTTTAGATAAAGATTTGCATCGATAAAATTTTGGACATTAAGTTGAGAGGCCTAATTTGGGTGCATATCACCACTTGGAGCAGGGAGCAGGGTTGAAACATAATAAAAATTAAAAAAACGTAGCAACTTTCCTAGAAAGCTGGCGATAAAGCCCAATATAACTTTACGATAGTGGCGGCGGCGACGGAGACGTTGCGTTTGCGCAAGAGGTTCTATTTGCACGCATCGACGAGTACACATATAGCAATAAAAGCATTTTTCTATCCGCAATTTTGTTTATAAATTTTCTTCACACTTGACTTCAAAAATGAAGGAGTTTCTCAAATCAGCTGAATATTTTTTTGTATGTCAAAAAGAATCAAATCGCATTTGATTCTTTTTATTGTAAAGAGTTGGGTTGGGTCTCAAGGTTGGTCCCATTTAGGTGTAAAATTGGTTGCAATTTTAACAAGCTCGTAGATTTTTTTTAATGATGTTCTAGCTCTTGACCTGGGCTAAAAATGATAAGGTATACGGTGGAGTGTGATTTCCCAGAAAGCATTGGCTCTTCCGCGCCGACAGAACAAAGCAAACCGTTGGGCGCCGACCTTAGAGAGGAGGGTGGTGGCTAGCCAGGTGGATCTTTACAGGCTCTACCACCAGTACGTGATCAATCAGACGTTACCGCTAGCAGAAGCCAGCGATTCTTGCAGCGATTGCCCGGGGTAGACCACTAGGAAGTAGATTACACCTTCCTTAAGTATAATCTTCTAGGCTAATGGATGTTGTATATTTACATTATGAAATGCGACGAAAGGCTAGACAGGTAGAGCAACGGGTAACAATACGTATTTACGTTTAAAGACATTTATTCTCATACAGTCACTTACGTGATAACAGTTAATTACCTAACTAAAGTGATGAAACGCGTGGTACAAATTTAGTTGATCGAATTTTCTTACGAATATCTCCATGCATTCATCTTGTTCCTCAGTTTCCGCATCTCACGCACTGAATGCTTATGCAAAAATTACAACATATTCTACGGTTCTATTCAGTTATTCTCTCTTTGTTATACATATGCCATACTTCCCACAATTTAAACTTAAACTCCATTTGTTAAGCTTTCGCTTGGCCCAATTCAATGTGGTCATGTCAGATAATGTTGCCGAAAGACTTATGAGTGGAATGCAATATAGTGATTAGATAAAGCTTTGAGACATAAAATACAACGGAATAGTATTTTACACTATTATCATTCGTTTTCATCAACAGCCAGTAACCGATCACTCTTGATCATGAGCCTCCTCCAAGACTGAGGTTTTTGCTCTCCTCGCTTGGCTTCGGGTTGGAGTCGCAGTGTTGAAATTACACAAGAAAATGCTGCTTTTCATCTTCTGCTAGCCTATTACCTTAACTGTTTCACTTGGGTTTCAATATGTTTAAATAAAAAAGGCGGCTGCTTTAAGACTTTGCTTATGAAACCGAAAAATTGTTTAGCAGAAAAGCCGCCTTTTCGATTGTAACCAAAATGAAACAGACTTAGATAACAGGTCAGCTGGTCTACGTTATTCCTGGATGGTGTGCTTCTATGATATTAATTGCCTTCTACGATTCCCGAAGTGGAAGGGGTTGGTTCTTTTGTACCCATTCAAACACTATCGTTACATTATCTCCAAAATAGTGTACTACTAATTTGGGAAGTGATTTTGTTACAGCGATAAAACTTAATGATAAGAACTTTGAACCCTCGTCACAGCCGGTGTCGTTTGAGAGTAAGGAATGGGTTTGGTTAGGTAGTCCCCGTGTGTCACACCACAGCTATGACCAAGTTACAATGAATACCGAACCTACAAAATAATATTGCTTCATGTATCGTAACTAAACTACATGTACTAGTTAACTAAACTAAAAGCTGACTGCAACATTTTTATCTTCATGGTTTTACGATAACATGGCCCTAAAATTATTTCAATCTATTTTTACCCATAATTGCAGTAATAAGACATTTTCTTTACGCTCTTAATTTTTTATTCGCACCCCCTACTTATTGAAATAATAAAGCTTGTGTCACTCCTAAACACGATTCCTTCAGGAGTGTTCTGTTTTTCGAAAGCATGTATGTAGTTATTAATTATATGACAAAAATAAATATTAAATGAAAGTGAGTTAAATGCCGACTTTAATTATTAGATTGCAATAGTTTTTAAGGCCGTGTTTTCCTAAAACCTTAATGTTTGCAACTTTGCAGTTGGGTTTTAGTTATTTCTACTTTCAACTACTTTAGATCCTTCCTAGTCTCTATTCTAACAAATATTGCCTCCAAGTGCTCGACTTCTCATTCATCATAATAACTCGTTGCTACTCACGATTCCGATCAGCCAGTCTGCCAGCCACAGAACAACGCAAGTTTCTACTAACAATAGTGCGGTTTCGGGGTGCATTATGATGACGTCATGTTATTGGCCAACCCAACGGTTCGGACTGAGCTATCAGTCGTATCTCAGAAATTAATAGGCCGCGATTCCGGAAATGTGGAAACGCCTTGAGTTATCGCGGACAATCTTTTACTGAACCTTGGCGCTTGCAAGACCCATGAATGATAACGGCTGGATCGAATGCATTGGTCAAAGGGTGTGTGGGGAATAGGACCTTCAAAATAACGGCTCGCTTTGTGTGTATTAGATTGATACTTAAATTCGTTAACAGCTTCATTATGTACAACCGAATAGCAGCTGTATGACATGAGCTTTCATAAAAGCATGTTAAATAAAGCAAGTGATTTGCCATAATCAGCACGCTTGGAATGCTGGTAGGTGCTTCAGGCTGTACGAAACGACTGCGTTTGTGAGAATTTATTTTCAGTGATATGACCTTATCTCAAATAGCTACCGTGATACATGAATCTCATTAAGAATGCTAATCTGAAACTCTGATGGACTTTACGTGTTTAAAAACCCACAATACGTGACCTGACCTTTGACCCGTCGAGCTTTACCTAAACATTGTATATTTTACGCGTACTTCGCATACATAGGCTACGTTACCATTGTATGCTGGTGGTAAGAAAAACATCACACTAATATTAAAGTGAAAGTTTGATTGGATGTTTGTGTTCCCGTTCACGCCAAAATTACTGAACGGATTGAGCTTTAACTTTGCACATATGTTGCTAGGCGGGGAATAGAACGTAGGCTACTTTTTATTGCTCTATTAGTTCCCGTCCCGTGGTTTTTTTTATAGTAGGATGGGGAGGTGCTTGACCTTCATCTCACCTGATTTTCAAGATATGACAAGGCCGAAGGTGGAAGCGCATTTCACCCGGAATCCTCGACCAACTGCGGTACTGGCTATCTTACCTCAAGTGCCGGAACGCAACGATTTTTAAGAATTGTTGTTATGGCATAATAAAGTATATATAAGTAAGTAGCTCTTTTTATTCGGGTGCAACAGGTAAAGCCGTGACCAGAAGCTCTCCAGTATCTCATGTGCTCTAGTTTGCAATACTTCCGAAAGCGAATTACCACTCTTGTTTATCGCAATCTGTACGTATTATCAAAACTGGGTTGGGTTTTCATCATTAAAAACAAATCACCTAGTATTTTAAAATTCCAAAGAAAATCTATGGATTTGTTGCGGCGGTGTTCGAAGGGGTCCTTATTGTGAACATTTATAAACCCAGGCTGTTTAGTCAATTGACGGGGTTTTTTGATCGCCCTTCCGTGTTTTGATGGTATGGACAGGTATAATGCCGGGGTTTGGGACTCTTCTTGATTGGAATATCCTTTCTTGTTTTCTAACCAGTGTTTTAAAATTTGGTCAAACGTTTTTATGCTTGAATTTTGTATCGTCGATGTGGATTTAAATTTATTTGTTGTTGGCTTTTTCCGGGCAACTTCTCTTATGCGTGTTTTTTTTTAAATAGGTAATTCAGGTTTTATGAGGCAATTAGAAACGAAATTCAAATAACGATTAAAGATAAATTCTAACTTCAACTGGAAGTAAATAAGACAGACAGAGGACATTAGTACCCATTTTTATCTGTATACCTCTCGGGAACAAACCATCCGAGTAAATTTAAAACCAGCGCTGAATTGCATTTATTTTGCTTATTTTACAACTTTTTCTTAATAAAAATATTACTTACAAGGTTGGTTTAGTTGAGACCATTTTCATAATCATCTTCTTGTCCTTTTTCCGCCTAGAGCAGGTTCGGCTCAACATGTTCTTCCATACAGCCGTCAGCTCATCATCCACTCCTTTCACACGCATACCGATTTACAAATGTTTATATTTTTTTGTAAAATGTAAGAAACTCGTAAAGATCAATCAAACGCTAAAGATAACGATCAATATTAATTACGTAGTTACCGACGCCTGAAAAACTCAGTTAATGTGCGCGCTATCTACATCTATTGGTTTTAAATTAACAAAGACACGATTTAAAGTTTACGACTCTCGTAAATCTTTGCTCTTTTAAGTGTATCTTGGTTCGATGGTACTAGGTTTCCGTGATCCTGTATCGTTTGCTTCGGCCGCCCAATCAAATTGTCGTAAAATGTAATAGTTTCGGTCGTAATCCTCTCGATATGGGAACTGTTGCGAGATACCTATGGCACGACACTGCCAAGCGAAATTGAACTTTATCTAATTACGATAGTGACCACTGTAACTTGTAGACCATATTTGGTCGCGTTCAGATTGAGCGTTTAGACAAACACCGTGCAATGAGCACGCGTATTGAATCTTTATTATCGCTCTTTTTTCCTCGCTCACACCGCTCATTGTCTGCGGACACGAAGATGCCTACTGATGTTTTCGTCTGCATAATTAGTGTAGGTAATTAAATTTTAATATGGGAACTTCATTATGATGTTTTTGCTTTATATTTGGTTAATCCTTGTCATTAGAGCGCATCTCTGTTTTGAATATCATTGTTCCAATGGACGCAATAACAATGAATTTAAAATAATCTCATTAGATTACCATATTACTTCAGTACCTTTATCATTTTACTTAAGTACCTTATGTAGTATGTTCTTTCTGTTATTCTTATTATCGCTAAGCCCATGATGGTCTTGAGCACCGTTGAAACTTTGCTATTTTTTCGGTAATCGCACAGGAGCTTCATGATCTAAGAGGTACCACGACCTCTTAAAGCATTCTTGTTTTAATTTTACTATTCTTTTGTCACTATTTTTCCAGTGTAAAAAAACCATACAAAATTAAAGTAATATCAAACAAGAATACTTTTAGAGGTCACCTCTGATCCCGCCATCTCCCCTCCACTACTCTTCAGGAATAGCAGACGCACGGAGCATTATCATCTCTAACTCTTATGCATACCGGCCATCCATGCTTCCACAGATTCACAGATACAGCATTCCACTTCCATCATACTAAACTAACTAACAATATAAACTTTCTAAGGAGTGGAATACGCTGCCTGCGTCTGTTTTCCCTGCAAAATTACAACATGAGCATCTTCAAGGCGAGAGGTGTCTTCTATCTGGGCTAGATATCGTGATACATCGTAGACCAACCATATCGTCACTTATAATCAGACGATATTGTGAAAACGAAGTTCTAAAAAAAACGATAGTCTCCGAGTAAGTAGCAGTTGATGCAACTATATGACACTCGCCAAAAAGACCTTTCGCACAGAACACGAAAGCTGAAAAATGTAATTGTAAGTAACTGATATTGTCTCGTGGCTGTATCCAGGCGACAGACAATGCGAGCAGCCAGGCGGAACACCATTGTCCAGGAGCGAAATGCAAATCTACGACACGTCTAACTGGTGTGGCCAGCATGTCTGCCCAAGGACCCTGCTCCGGTAATGCAACACGATACTTCGTTTTTTGGCAACAAAAAACATATTATTGTATTCGGAGATGGGTCTTAGAAAATAGAGAATATAGAAAAAGTATTTTAACTAGACTTTGGGTCGGGATTGCTGTAATTCAAAGGCAACAAAGTTTTGTTCATGTTCTTATAATGAAATGGCTATATCTATATCGATATTAAGTATTATTGTGGCATAAGTCTCCGTTTCTGTCTGTTAATAATAAATACATTTAACAGCAAGTAAATATATGTTTAATAACGCAGTGTTGTCTTCGGGTCAGTATAAAATGTGTTACTTGCGTGCTCACTGATAGTCATCTTACGATAATTATGATAATTCAACGCCATTTGTATAGAAACGTTTCAAAATTGGTGAAACAATGGAGACCTCATTTTTTATCATTTTACACGGCATGCATCAACAATGTTGCCACTGCAATTTGTGCTGCCCTGAAAGGAAACATTATCTTCAAGAATAGCGACAAGTATATTAGCATCCCTTCAACTCAAGCCTTCATGATACCTGAAATTGCTTAGCTTCGGCGATCATAGTAATTTGTACCATAAAAAAAACTTGCGGGACTTTTGATTGAGGCGACACGTGACCCAAGGACTTGCTCTTATTCAGGCCAGCGAAATAGCTATTCAGCGTCGCAATGCTGCCAGTGTCTTGGGCACGCTTCCGTCTGGTACTGGCCTGGAAGCGTTGAGTTACCTATAGGCCGTTTGTAACGGTCTTTAGGTAATATAACTGATTCCTTTGGACATCGTTAGTTTAATTGTATGACGTCATAAAAATGACTAACGGACCCACCAGAAGAGCAGCAGCAGCTTGCTTCTGTATATTATCTACAACTTTACTGGCAAGCGTGATGATCATAGCAAAACCCTCCAGCTTTGGAGGAGGCTCTGTCCTGCAGTGGACACTAATGGGATGTTGATGTATACCACTGCATCATAGATTCATACCAATACCATCATGCGTTTGGACACAGCTGCCTGATGTATTCGTATTCGATCTATTCGTAGGAGTGTGCCACAAATCGGTCATCGTGTCGTCCTGTGTTTCCTGTCGTTATTATTACTCATTCGTTATGGTTTTTTTGTTTTGTTTTGACTTGTATTATTAGTACAGATATATATTATGCATGAAATATATTATTGTGTGTCTACCCTGAACCTCAAACTGATTAGATAAAAATGTAGGTTTAAAAAGAGGAGTTTACCGCCTCTGTGGTCTAGTGGTTCGCCGAACGGTGTCAGAACCAGAGGTCCCGGGTTAGATCCCCAAGAAAGTACAATATTGTACTTGGTTTGGTTGGTGGTAGATTTTTGTTTAACTTCGCCTGCCTACCACCGTCTTACCTAAGTCGCCATAACAACAATTCCAAATGGTAGTTTTCCAGCATTTAGAGGTAAGATAGCCAGTTACTCAGATTGTTGAGGATTCTGGGTGAAGTGCGCAAGATGAAGGCCAAGCGCTTTCCCGTCGTACAATAAAGAGTCCGGCTAGGTACTTGAAAATATACGTTTTCGTTATAGTGTGTTTTAATAAGTCAGCTCTTGACATGAGGCTTGCCTGCCAAGGATGAATGATGAAAAATCGTGTATAAAAAGGTTAAACCCTTAGTAGTCGGAATACTAAATTCCCAGCGCCCAACGAACGTGATAAAATTCGCCATACTTTCCGCCATATGTCAACAACAGCCAAAGCAACGTACAATTAAGTGATCCGCGAAGCGAATAGGGGGCACGGGCCATATCCTGACTCCCCCATCACTTACCTCCATCGTGTTGTGTTCATTTCCGGTCCAGACCAACGGAAAAACACACAAAATACACCGTATGCTTTTTGGATATGGTTGAAAATAGCCTGGTTGCTGTGGACATGTTTAATTGCCAGGATATAAGGGCTAAAGGTCCAGCGATTTCATTAGCGCTTTCATTTGTTGGCTGGTCGGTTTTATTGTTCAATTGACGAGTTATATGCGAGTGGAAACTTGATTAAATGTTTAGTGTAGTCTATAATCAAAACTGTATCGAAATAACTCGTTCCTTGATGAGCTTACTTCATTTGATTCACTGTATAACAAACTCATAAAGTTTGGTATAAAATAGTACAACCGCCTGCACTAATATTATATAAGCAAGCTGCCCCACCTAATGTTGAGTGCAACTTTTTTCTATAATAAAACCTGACTGCGTAGGTCATATACACAAATAATATGACCTACGCTGCACTGCATTGCACCCATAAACTTGATGTGTAAGGCCCCGTATCCGTATACTTAACCGGCAACTACCTCTGTACCCTTCAAACCGAAACACAGTAATAGTGCTTGCCGGCCTAAAAAGGTATGCTGATAGTACTTCCCTGGACGAGCCCTTTCAATGGAATTCTACTAATCTCAATACAGTTTAGTATCCACTCCTACAGATATGTTATTAAATTGGTATTCAAGTGAGATATCAGGCTTGAATACAAAAGTAACGAAAGATTTAGCCAAATACCAAATAATGTAGAGGCTTCACTTTGAAAATAATGAAGTGTATACATAGTGCAAGCGACTGTACATAACACGTTTTATGTTAGACAAGATCCTAAGATAAACGAATCTATTACCAGCACACATAATACATCGCCAGGCTATATCAAACACTAAACAAAATCATTAACATAGATAAATCTATCGAACAAAAGCAACGATATTTTCAAAGCTTTCAAAGCGACCTTCAACTGAAGAAGATCTATTATCTCCCATGCAAGGCCACTCATGTAGAGCGCTAGCACAATAGCGGTAATGGAGTAAACTCAGTGCAAATGAATTGCATACATAATAATTTGTCTGTCGAACGGATGCCGGAAGGCCCTCGTGCTAACATCCTAATTGGTTCGCAGCCTTTACTAATGCTGTTGCTATTCTCGGCTGATTGATTGTCTGGACCGTCGTATCTTCATCTGCCCATTAATTTCCACTATTTGACAGTACCCTTCAGACCTGAAGGGTTTGGCTAAATCATCACTCTTAGCAGACGGAATATCTAATTGATTCACAGAAGGAAGCTGCTGAAGGATTTTAACAGAGGAACTGGTGAGATCTATGTGAATGTATGACATCCGTGGGTTGAGTTGGAGGGACTATTCTGAAGTTTATCGATATTTTGGGTTAGACTCATATCCAGTGAACATTCTCGGTCTGTTATGACAAATTGTTATGATATGACTAAAGCTCGTATAATATATTCATTCATATTATATAACACGACTGCACGATGGATTTTAAAGTTTTTTATTTGTACATTACTCGATCTTTCACACAACGCCATCTAACCCTACACTAAGCAAAGCTTGTAGTATGGGATCTAGATTACGGAGAATATAAATACCATATTTTTTATTTTTGAAATTATAACGAATGTCACAATAACACCCAAACACATAAGCATCAATAATTATCACACAAATGTTTGTGTGATAGCGCAGAAGGCAGACTGAGCTGCGAGGCCAGGATTTGTGCAACATCTCAATTTAACGCAAATTTGAGTTTCATACCTGCACCCCATTATTATATCACGTTAACTCGCGGTGCTTTTCAATTTATTAATTTCCGAGAATCGTGGCTCTTAGACGAGAAAAAAAAGGATCGCTGTGATTGATTAACTGACTTAAAAAGATATATTACAAGGCATTAAGGCCGCTCTAGAATTAACATTGAGAAAATACCCGAGACTGAAAACTGTATTATAAATTTTAATAAAAAATGGAAGCAATCCGCTTGATGCATCAAAAATGTGGCCTCATGCCACATTAACTATTGGTAATTTATATCAACTGGATATTTCGGCTTGAAAAATCAACATGCATTGTACGCTAATTTGTTACATGGTATGTAGATATTGTTATCTAACTAAATAATATATTTAACTAACTATTTACAAAGGAAGCAATCTGGTTACATAGATACCGTTACTAACAGTCTAAAGGTAACTCCACTTTTCCAAACGGGAGCGTGCCCAAGATTCCGGCATTGTAGCTATGCTGATTCGCTGCCCTAAATAAGTTAGAATACTTCGTAGTCTATCGAAATTAATTTATATGCAAACTATTATTACTGTGTCGTTTTTTCTTTCTTACTGTCTCTCTTTCCGTCTTTCTTTGTTTCATTACATTAACAAGAAGACAACCTGTGTGTCAATTCGGCATCGCCATTCAGTGTATTGTATACCCTTGTTACGGTCTTCATAAACAATACCCATTGACAAAGTAAGTATTGCAAAAATCTAATTTTGCAAGGACTTTTGTCACTTCCTCCAATTGACTGACGATATAAATCCATTGTCACCCTACCAATTGTAATTTAGCCTTTAGGTTGGTAGATATTATTATTACTCTTACGTTTATTTATTTATAATGGGTCAGCTTTTGACCTCGAAACTTGCTCAGGCACGGCTCCCTCCATCGTAGTACCTCCACAGAAGGAATTAACTCACTTCTTAAAGATATTAGAGTCAACACGACGACACAGCGAAAATACAGATGCGGGATGTTGATTCCAAGTTTTGCAATGCGCTATTGATTTTTAAAACGCTTAGTCCTTAAATATGCGGAATATCAACCATAACAGGGTCCAGAAGTCCCGGGTTCGATCCCCATGGGAAGTACAATATATTGTGCTTGGTTTGGTTGGTGGTAGGACTTTGTTTGAGTCCGCCTGACTAGCTACCACCATCTCACCTAACTCTGTCGCCATAGCAACAATTCTAAAATTGTTGTGTTCCGGCATTTAGAGGTAAGATAGCCAGTTCCTCAGTTTGTTGAGGATTCCGGGTGAAGTGCGCTTCCACCTTCGGCCTTATCTCTACTTGTTACAAGGTGAGATGAAGGCCAAGCGATTCCCCGTTGTAATAACATATATATGTACTGTTACAAATAATAAATAAATAATAATAGGATGCTTGTTACAAATAATAATAATTTCAAGTATGTAATTTTTATTTAATTTGTAATGAATTGCGTAACTTTGCTGTGAAAATATTTAATAAATGTGTATTTATTCTTTTTTATTCCTGTGTTTGATCCTGTGTCGATTTTATGAATAATATAATCATTTTAACGTTGATGTTTTTGGATCAAATGTATCCTGTTTTCGCTCATTTCAAAATATCCAACAATTTCAATAATTCCCTTGTTTGTCATACCTAACTCACACCTCTTCCTGGTAGCATATTTACTGTCATTAACAATATGGTTCCATATTTATAGTTAGGTATTTTTATTATTATGTTCGTGTTGCCGTATGCAGCCTTGGTTACAAATGTTCGGAAAATTATAGGTATACCTTCCTTGCTATAACCAAGTACCACATTAGGAAAATTAACATAAGTAGTGCAAATTAGTCTTCACAGGAAGTACTAAAAGACCTATGCTGTCCAGTCACGTTATACCCAGACCTAAATTATATCCGAATGCATTTCATGCTGTGTAACGCAAGTATCTGCCTGCGATTTCGTTTGTAAAAAGAATTAGTCGAACCATACTAAGAGATTGAGCCCTATCTAAGAATTTGACAAGCCTCATAGCTCAGTTGGTAGTAACTCTGCCTTCGGCGCTGTAGGCTGTGGGTTCGATTCCCACCCAGGACAAACATTTGTGTGATGAATATAGATGTTTGTTCTGTGTTTGGGTGTTGTATCATATAGTACGTATGTATTTACAAAAAGTATTTAAGTATTCTATCCGTAATCTAGTTCCCATATTACAAGCTATGCTTAGTTTGGGGCTAGATGGCGCTGTGTAAAATTAATGTCCTGTAATGTCCTGTCCTGTAATATTTAATACATTTTACCAAAACTTCTTCGTGTCTGATTTGGCGTCAGTCATCCAGTCCAGACGACATGCTAGTCTCGAGAATGTACGTACTATTAATTTGAAATTAATAATACTTGACATCTGGTAAGTATATTACGAAGAATATGAATACTTATATATTTTCTTTAAATACATACTTATCTAACACCCAAACACAGAGAAAGCATCACACAAATGTTCATCCCGGGTGTGAACCCACAACCTACAGCGCTAAAGGCAGAGCTCAGTTGGTAGTAACAACTGAGCTGTTAGTTAATTAGCCAAATTTGTCTCGAAACACTGCAGTGCATAGTAAAACTACCGAACGTAACGATAATATATTAAATAATATATCAAAGTCTAAACTTAGTTTGTTAACAGCAGCCATTACATTATTACTTGCATTCTCTTAGTTCGATCATATTCGCGGAAGTCATTTGCTGTGGATATTGGGCACGTACGTCAAAGTTTACCACTGAGGTCGCTTCAATGTCGACTCCTTAATTTACTTTTGGTCATTTGAAACTTGAAACAAACCCTATTGTTATAGAGCAATTGGATCTGTGTGTAAATATCGTTTTTTACTCGGAAGTAATTTGATACATTTCGAGTTCCCGAATCCTTATCGAATGACGAGAACCAAGAACAGTCAATACACTTACTATGACAGTTTTTATGGCCGTATATTTATTGCATTTGAAGAACAACAATGACGTATAACGGTTCCTGAAGGTTTGAGTAGAACTTGATATCGTTTTGTATTTTTTAAATTTAAGAGAGGTTTGTCCAGAGGCTGTGATTATGTGAGTTGGTTTAGTGGTTTTACTGCGGATTCCGCTGGCTCGAGCCTCGGGCGAACGATGATCACCAGTTATTACAGGGAACCATTGGGACCCTAATTAGAGTTCTTTGGTGTCTAATGTATCGACAATTTGGATCCCTATCATGGTTTTGATCGTATTTTTTTTATTTACAAAGAATATCTTCTTTCTGTAATTTTCCAATCGTGATTCCTCTACGAATTACAAGATTTTTTCAATATTTTTCACTGGTAGTTATGTTTATTTACTACTATGCTCCAAAATATAATACTTATTTTAATACCATATTTGTTATATTCTATCTATTTATCTCACTCATAGCTTAAATTTCTTGACGGGGACTAAACTCGTCTCAACATTTCGGGTTCACGAATACACCTTCTAAAATTGTAAACCATATGAAGCGTATTTTATAACTAAGGTAAAAACTGGTAAAAAGGAGTGTGCTTCACGTAATCGTCAGGTAAAAATGTGGGCAAGTCTGTCCAATACCATTGTTGCAACAATAAATGTAAGAACTACTCCAAAGCCATCAACGACAGCCTTTGGGCGACAAAACCCAAAGGGCGTTCGTAACGGTGAAAGTACGCCATTACCGTGTACCTGGTCATTAACTTGAGCCCTTCGACGTTATCTCTCGCTCGGCTACCTCAACAAAACAATGACGCAAACCTATCGAGACCATCTCTGATAATTGAATTAACTCCAAAGTTATGTCGTGTCATCTTCGATTCACCCTGACGCGGAATGAGACGTCAGCCTCCTGTAGAACAGCACTGGCGTTACCGTAAGGTATCCTTTAGTATATTACCTGCATGAGAAATAATTTTGTGGGCGTCGGGGTTGGGAGATAATGTGGGTGCAAGCTAACGTCAGTCCCACATGTAAATCACTACATTTCTGCAGCGTCATATCATGCTTTATGAAAACTGTTAACCATTGACATACAAAAGAATACGAATGGGCTCTTGTCTTGTCTATTCCGGGCCGCAGTTTACTCTGCAACGTATTCATAGATAAAGTTTAGTTCGTGATAATGTTGTAGAGCGGGGAGCGCGGGGCTCGCCTCGCACACCTGTTGGTCGGGAGGTGCGTGACCGGCGCGCGCGCAGCCCCGGGCGCGGTCCACGGACGCGTGCGCTCAGACCTCCGGGGAAATGCCTCCGCTACTCATTAACTCGAGTTTCGGGCCTCGCCGGTACAATCACACACGCAGGATGCCGCGCCGGATGCTTGTGTAATGACCACGAGGGTAACACCACGCCTCCAACATTCTCTGTTTGAATTCGCCTCGCGCTTTGTTCCCGCTTCCATCCGTGATCTCGGCGAGAGTAATTTCAGGTCATTCCCATCGCGTTGAGGCCTTGCGTTGCGAGAACGCATAGCGCCTAATGTTTCCTCAATTACGTTAGCCTTCGTTTGTGTAATGACAAATCGATCTGGCTAACAATGCCAGCAATCGCTCGCGATATTGCGCACGCATCTTATTAATGCGAATCATAATAGATAATCAGGTATCGAAGGTTTCTCCGTAAAAGGGCCCGGTCGTTTCGTACGTACGTGATCGCCATCGATGCCTAGCCTTTGATTCAGAACCTATTGTTTTACGAACTGCGCCGAAAATGTTATGTCTACGCCCGTTGCCATGCATGACCGTAAAAAACAATCAATGTGTAATTCTAAACACATATCGGCGATCTGGTTCTATCTCGCGGCGGTGCGTGCGCGCGCGCCGTGTCTTCACGTCTGCGTATAACAACTCCGAGAGGGGTAATATAAGGTTGATCCAGCTTATATGAACAGAAAGAACGTTAATTGGTGCGAACAAATGCTACTCGTAAATATGAAGGTATACTCTGTGTGAACTCAAATGTCCGACTTCATTTTGTCATTAATTAAATTTAGTAATGTCATTAGATAGATCATTCTTCAGATCATACTTTTCAATAAAAGGCTACGTTTAAAGATCAAATATTTCTATAATTATATTATACATATATATATCCAATATTTGATTTATACTTTCGTTCAATATAGTAAGGGATATTTTTTTTAACTTGTGCCTCCAATCAAAGGTTCAAGTGCGTCAAGGGTTGCAATGGCGCATTTTTTCCCGAGGGCTCTCCTGGGTCCAAATGAAATTATTATACTAATTACCGGATCCCGGCCACGAGCGGGGGGCGTTCCAGTCCTAAATCTCCCGCTCTCCTAAATCGATTACGGGTATTACAGCCTAGAGCCTAGAGCCTCCACGCTTTGTCTCTGTCTAATGGGCCGGCCTTGCTTCTTTTCGGTTATAATAATCCATCATGGTTCATTGCACTTGGGGGACGTCTAAGCTGTAGATGTTTTGTAGGAAATGGACAGGTTACGTTTCTATACACCCAAATTGGATGATAATGATAACCAACTATGGCAACAAACCTAGTTTAAGCGATAGCGACTATACAATTTTGGTTTAGCCCCAAAACATATCTCATGCTCTAGTAAGCAGCGGAGGAGTGCCGAACTTTCACACATTGTAACCATTTCAAATTTAAAGTATAAGCCTTATTGTGGGACCAATTACCCTGCTCCACATTTTTTCGTCTATTTATACCGCTTTGAGGGAAAATTCTCAGTCATTACTGCTAGCAAACACACCGTTTCTTTTCCACTATCTATGTTTTACCTATTATTTTCAGACAAACATAATAACCATGGTTTTGTTCCATGTTATTACAGAGCCAGTTCGTCTATCATTGCCATTTCTCGGGTTATATAACGTGGCATATATGTTTATTGCCATAACAAATTCTATCGCGTCGCTATTACTGTTACAAAAGTAATTTTAACCTAAGTCTAGTGTTGTTAGGTAGCCGTTCTACAATTTGTATTTGTTCAATATCAATACGCAAAGAAAACACTCTGTAGCATCAATGTATCTTTTGAGATAAGGGAATTTGACTTGGCGCGTATTACAATAATTTTATCGATAGCTTATACTATTTATAATGTTATGATTCGTGCGCTTGTTCAAAGTTGCAAGAATTTCAAAACTTTTACTTCATTGCAAGCAATTTTTTTTTTGTTATCTGGTCTTCCTGTGTTTACCTGCAGCGGTCAATGTCAGATTAGCTAGTGATTAGATAAGAAGCTACTAATACAACATCCTTTTGTTTGAGTTCAACTGCTCTGTAGTTTATGCGACTATTGTAAAGATAATACATATATTTTTTTCTCCATATCCATGCCATTTTAATTGCGGAAATCAAATGAGTCGGCCGTTTTATTTGGAACGGAAAACCGCAGAGTCTTAGTTAAACATTTCTGTAGCTTGTTTTCAGTTTATCATCATGTTCAAATGGGTTCCAACGTATCAAATCATATACAGTTTTGGGTAAGATAAAGCTGATATAGCCATGACCAAATACCTGGTATCAGCATCAGCGTCTACTGTAATTCAGGAAAATTTGTTTGTACTCCAACCTATCTCTAACAAGCATCTACATCGCGTGACCAAACTGATAAGTTCACAGTTCAAAGCCACTGCTATTAAAAAATGAAACTTCACAGCGTAGGGTTAGTTATACACCTTGTGCTATACATTCGTGTTAACAACCAAAGTACTGCTTACGTATTTGATTTCTCTTTCCCTTCCAGGATGTTCCAGCGGATAGCTTACCTCTTTAGTCTTTAGTCTTCTAGTCAGTATTCTTACCCGTCTCTCTCTTATAGCTTTGTTTATCAGCGTATTCATGTCTATCTCTTTCCTTTCCAGCCTGTTCGAGCAGGAGATAATGAGCTACGTGCCTGCGGGCGGGTGTGCGAGTGCCGGCATCAACGTGTCGTCGCCAGCCGCGTCCCCAGCCGCCGCGAGGAGTACCAGGCAACCAGCGCCTCAGAGGAGGGACTTCGAGGCGAAACTCCGAGCTTTCTATAGGAAACTTGAGAGCAAAGGATACGGACAGGGGCCTGGGAAGTTAAAGTGAGTTTTTTTTTTAAATAAAATAAAATAAAAATAAAAATAAAAAGCCATTTATTTCAGCCACAAGAAATACTTAACTAACACTTTTAAACTAATTTTAACCTATGTTTGAATACTAACTAATCTTACATTTCTAGAATTTCTGTGGTTGTCGCCTCAGCGGCGTAGGCCTCCCCTAATTCCCTCCAATGGTCCCTCTCACGCGCTTTTCCCATCCAGTCTGGTCCACATCGTTTGTTGAAGATATCCCTCCATCTTTTTTTCTGCCTTCCTGGCTTTCTCTTTCCGTCAAGTGGGATCCACTCCGTTGCTCTCTTGGTCCATCTCTCGTTATCGAGTCTAGATATATGACCCGCCCAGTTCCATTTTAGTAATGTGTTTTTTAGTAGTAATAAGAGTTTTTTTTTACAGGTCATTAATTTTACACAAAGCCATCTAGCCCCAAACTAAGCATAGCTTGTAATATGGGAGCTTAGGTTACGGATGGATTACTTAAATACTTTTTTTTATGTAAAAGCAGTATGCTATCATACAATACAACACACAAATACAGAACAAACATCTATATTCATTACACAAATGTTTGTCCTGTGTACGAATCGAACACAACCCACAACCTACAGCGCAGAAGGCAGAGTTACTACCAACTGAGCTTTGTCGCTATATGACATCGATACATATCCTCGTTGGAGTTTTAATACTCGGTGCTTTAGTGTCTGATTTTTGTGGGTCTAATGACCCACAAAACTAAATAGTTAGTAACTAAATAAAACTTAATAGTTTTACTTAAACATGATACGATACTATAAGAACGGAGCAAGAAAAAAAAATGTTTATTATGTAAAAAATGCATATTTAGGTCGTTAGGTACCTACTACGTTTTGTTACACATCACAGTCAGTTTCCGATCAAAACTTTGATGAACCGTTGTCATTCCAGACTACACATTCGCCGGGAGCATCTGCTAGAAGATGCCTTCCGCCGCATCATGTCATGCGGGAAGAAGGAGCTACAGAAAGGCAAACTGTGCGTGCTCTGGGACGGAGAAGAAGGCCTGGACTACGGAGGTCCGAGCAGAGAGTTCTTCTTCCTGCTGTCGAGGGAACTGTTCAACCCTTACTATGGACTGTTCGAGTATTCTGCGAATGACACGTACACCGTGCACGTGTCTCCGATGTCGGCGTTTGTCGACAACCATCACGAATGGTGAGTCGTACAAAGCTTTCTACTTATACCATAACAAATATGTGAATTTATATTTTACAAAGAGCTGTGTGGCGAAGTGGGCTCGCCTTTCTGTAACTGGGCTTGTAACCTGTCGTATTGAATAATAGCTACGTGCAAATCGCGGCCATATGCCGCACGTAAGTTTAGATGTAAAATCCAAGCTCTGAGTAGTTCAGTGATATTTCAACGCGAAAAACGTCGTGAGTCTGTAAATTTTCTTTTAATTTTAAACAGCGCCGCCGTCTAGCTCCAAACGAAGCATAGTTTGTAATATGGTAACTGGACTACGAATAGAATACTTAAATACTTTTTTAACATGCGTAAATGATTACACCCAAATAGAACAAACAGCCACGTTCATCACATAAATGTTTTCCTCGGGGAATCGAACCTACAGCGTAGAAGGCAGATTCACTATCTCTAATATCCAACTGAGCTGTGAGGTATAACCGTTTGTTTATTCGCCGTTGCGACTTCGCCAGTCCAAAACGGACAAAAGGATATGGGCCCCTCTCTTCTGAAGAAAAGGAAGCGGGGGGTACTCCGGTGGATACCTGCCCCATCTCCTGGTGTAATCCGGAAAAGCTCGCTCCATATTAGTCATCATCCTTGCTCTGAAAGCTATCATCACTTACCAAATAAAAGAAACAATTCTAAAAATAACTGCCCCATTATTTTTTTAATAAAAGTGCAAGGAGATTATGTTATGTACGTAATACGAGTTCACACTTGGATTGATGAATCTAATAACAAATAACGTTTTATTCGTTATATCTGTTAAACCAGTGGTCACAATATATATTTAAAAATAAAAACTTATGAATAAAACCCCGGCAGTAAACGCAGTTTTGATATTTGTATATCAAGTTTCCTTGAAGGGGAAATAGTCGCAAGTCTTTTTATTTATTTTATTTTGATATTTACCTACCATTTAAAACAGTCACATGTCTAGATAGATAGATAGACAAGATATTATTTTGTCACTAGGCGTGTGTGTTTCCGTGGCTTCGAACTCTCATTAAAGCAATCAATACTAACTACCCATTATTACGTATTGATTGTACACAATTACTGGAAATTATATTATGGACCTGTAATTATGTTACACAGAGTACAAACTCCTATGATTACTAGAAGTACTTTACTATATTTTAAATTCTTCGACGGCGAAACGCTTGGCCTTCATCTCAAGTTATGATAAATTACGGAAAATAGGGAGACTTACATTTAACTTGTAACCGCCTCTGTGGACTAGTGGTTCAACCCACCGATTTCAGATCCAGAGGTTCCGGGTTCGATCCCCAGGAGGAGCAATATTGTGCTTGGTTTGGTTGGTGGTAGGATTTTGTTCAAGTCTACCATCATCTTACCTAATTCTGTCCCCGTAATAAAAAATATTAGAAAAAAATGTTGTGTTCCGACATTTAGAGGTAAGATAGCCAGTTCCTCAGTTTGTTGAGGATTCCGGGTGAAGTGAGCTACCACCTTCGGAATTATCTCAACTTGTAACCAGGTGAGATGAAGACCAAGCGCGTCCGTCGTACATCTTAATTCGTTACATCTAAATGCTGGAACACAACAATTTTAGATTTGTTGTTATGGCGACAGAATTAGGTAAGATGGTGGGAGCTAGCCAGACGGATCTAAATAAAGTCCTTCCACCAAAAACACCAAGCACAATATGTGTACTCCCCTGGGGATCGAACCCGGTACCTCTGGATCTGAGGTCGGTGGGCGCACCACTAGATCACGAACGCGGGAATGGAAGTGAAGAACATATTATGCCGACCCTGCCTAGAGCGGGATAAAGACAAGATGATGTTGATATAAGGTTAATTACTAGCTTCGGATATCACCACAAATATTTTATAGACACAGATATCGATCCGATTGTAGCCATGAATCTGTTGGGTCCGTGTACGTATAGCAAAAACCTTGTAAAAGCCATAAGTGCTTGAAACACCATTGCGATACATATCAGACTATCGGGGCTTCGCGATGACGTCAAACGAAACAGCTGATAGATATCTTTTAAATGAATAAAATCGTGTTGGGCATAATTGACTGAAAACGCAACGCACAAACTGAACATATAGTCACAAATTTGGTAAATATAAAAATACGGGACGGTTTGTCCAAGGGGGTATACATTCTGGTTGATAAACCTCACAGCTAAGTTGGTAGCAGCCTTCAGCGATGTAGGTGGGGGTTCGATTCCCATTCGGGATAAACATTTGTGTGAATAGGTTTGTTATATTGTATCATATTATGTAATTATCATATAATATCCTATTGTCTATCTGCTATATATTTCCAATATAACAAGCTATGCTTAGTTGTAGATGCGTAAAAAGGGCTAGATGCCGTAAAATTAAATGTCCCGAAGAAAAATACTACTATTCTATGATGATAATTAAGTACTCATCTCCCAGCCCTTTGAGCTACTATTTTACGGTTTGTAGTTATACATAGATATATAATTATAGGGGTGGAATTTAAATAATAGTGTATGAGATTGTTTGTGACATCGAATGATGTTGATGGCCTTACTGATACGACTAATGACGCTTTTGAGGTGAATCGTCCTTCGGCTTGTCGATTAGGAACACACTCGTTCGTGTTTCATTTACCTATTTGTGCACGATGAAATGAAAAATGAAGCTCATTGTGAATCGTATGCTTTTCAAAGCTTAACTTCGAATAAAAAACATTGGAACCCCACCCGAATAAAAGTTTATCAAAGTCAAAGTCAAAAGTCAAATATATTTATTCAGTAAGATTTTTTAGGATCACTTTGAAACGTCAAATCTACCGCCTGTTCGGAATCGCGACCAGCACACAAGGAGAAAGGCAAGAACCTCGTCTAAATCTTAACGCTTCAATCCGCCTGCCAAGCGGCAAAACACTCTTGTAAATTCGGAAAGAGGAACGTTTTTTATACAGTCAAAGTCAAAATGTGTTTATTTATTAAGATTTTTTAGGATAACTTTAATACGTCAGGTGCGCCCGTTCGGAATCGCGACCAGCACACGATGGGAAAGGCAAGTACATGGGCTAGTAATTTTTTTGATTATGTACTAGAAGGTCAGATTTGTAAGCAAAGGAGTGTAGCAGTTTCCGAGAAAACTTGCTCTCAATAATATGTATATCAAATCGTAATTCTTGTAATTCATTATTGTACCCCTAAATATGATTTAAACATGTCATAGGAAATCATATGTACAGAGGCGAGCTTAACCCTTAGAGAGTTTTCTACCAGCAAACCTTTAAGAGAGAGAGATGCGATACTCTGAAAAGGTAGTAAAGTGTACTTTCTAGAATTTAATGGACAAATGAAATATACACACATATATCAAAAGTATACCTACACGTATATGATAATCGTCGTATGAATGACCGACTAACAATCAACGCACAGCTCAAACCATAGTACATAAAAACTTAAATTCTCAGGTTTGCATCATAATCACAGATTTACTAGCGAAATCATCAAAATAATGCATATTCAACACTGTTTCCATTGTATCTGTTATGACTATTAACTAAATAAATAATGTGACCAAATTATCGTCTCTTATTACCCGGATAGTGTTACAAATAAACATCGGGTACTCGGACGCAGCTGGCGTTTTTTACGTTACTTTTAGTACCTTTAGTTGCAACTCGGGTTACAATGTTACTGAAGTGTAACATTATGAGAGCTCTTGTTATTTGGCGCTATGGTCCGGCGGCTGTGAGCCATTTTTAAATTATAATACCTACGTCATCAAAGACACACAACTATATGAGTATAAGGATAAATAAATATTACAGGACATACATTTTTACACCGCGCCATCTTTTTTTTATGCCACTATGGTGTCCAACAGGCATACGGCCCACCTGATGGAAAGCGGTTACCGTCGCCTATGGACGCTCGCAACACCAGAAGCATTACTCGCGAACACGCCGACCCTGATGTTTTGTGTCATTATAACATTCATCATAAATATGGTTAGATTCACAAATGGACCCGCAGGCTTATTACGTATCGCTCAACAGGATTGCAACAGCCGTTAATTTAGCGATTATCGCTGTCAAACGCCACTTTTGTATTATTATCAGCAGATGCAGAGCAGACAGCAATCGAGCACTAGTTTTCATCGATCGCTGCTCAGTGCTCTGTCGCTAGTGGCGCCACTTTCCATGATCCACTTTGATCATTCAGCAACCGTTCTCGCGACAGGCGGCCGATAAGGTTTCTAGTAACATTTTGCAACCGATCGCGTTGCTGTTGCTGTTGCTATGCTTCTGCTGTCGCTACTGCAAAATTAAACATTTATGTGATGAATATATATGTTTGTTCTGTGTTTGGGTGTTGTATTGTATGATAAGTATGTATTTACAAAAAAAAAAGTATTTATGTATTCTATCCGTAATCTAGTTCCCATATTACAAGTTATGCTTAGTTTGGGACTAGATGGCGCTGTGTGAAATTAGTGTCCTGTAATATTTTTTTTTATACGTAGTAAGCCTGCCGGTAGTAGGCGCTGCAATCGAAGCTCCGGGCGTTCCGCTGTAACATATATAAATAAGGAGTTTATTTGTTGTAGGTTTCGTTTCTCCGGGCGCGTGCTAGGCCTTGCCCTGGTCCACGGGTACCTGCTGGAAGCGTGGTTCACGCGAGCTCTGTACCGAGCGTTGCTGCGACTGCCGCCGGCGCTCGAGGACGTCGACGCTTTGGACGCGCAGTTCGCGGCCTCGCTGCGTTGGCTACAGGTACCTCATCATATCTCTCTCTAGCCCTGGTTCAACGTTTTAACCGTTATTTCAGATCCAGAGGTCCCGGGTTCGATCCCCATGGGGAGTACAATATATTGTGCTTGGTTTGGTTGGTGGTAGGACTTTGTTTAAGTCCGCCTGGCTAGCTACCACCATCTTACCTAATTCTGTCGCCATAATAACAATTCCAAAAAATATTGTTGTATTCCGGCATTTAGCCAGTGCCTCAGCTTGTTGAGGATCCCGGGTGAAGTGCGTCTCCACCGCATTAACTCTACTTGTAACCAGGTGAGATGAAGGCCAAGCGCGTCCCCGTCGTACAATTAAAAAAAAAGTTCATCCTTGCCTACGGAAGTTGGAAGTCACGACATCACTAAATGATAAAACAGGAGATAAATAGCAGTCCTGCTGAAGTGCGGCGCCAAATGCTTTGCCGTGACGAGAGAGAGCCAGTGCTATTATGGGACAGCTCACTCCATCGTTGACCTCAATATTGCTTTGACCTAGGGCTAGACAAGCCTAGAATTAATTAATTAATGAAAAATACTTTATTGGACACCTAAAAAATAAAACTGTATAACTTAAATAATGTATATACAATGGTCGTTAATATAATAATAATTATGGGATTTGTTAACAAAAATGTAACACATTGAAGGGAAACACAAAATGAGAACGACTCGGCTATTTTGGTAATAGTAACGGGTAGCGCCATCTAGTTCCAACGCGCTGTACCTTTACAGCGTGAACGTGAGCCCGCCATGTGCTCGCGGCGCACGTGGTTTACTTTTATTTTCGTCAAGCACGTGCTATTTAAAACGTCACAGCGCGTGTCTATAAGCGTGACCTAACCAATGTGTTACTATTGCCGTGGAGTTTATAAGGTTTGCCGTAAAGTTATTGGCAACGTTTTTGTTTTTTAACAAATTCTAAATTTGTTTCTTATACAACGGGGAAGCGCTTGGCCTTCATCTCATCCGGTTACAAGTTGAGATAAGGATGATGGTGGTAGCGCACTTCTCCGGGAATCATCAACAAGCTGAGGAACTATCTTATCAAATGCCGGAACACAACAATTTTAGAATTGTTGTTATGGCGACAGAGTTAGGTGAGATGGTGGTAGCTAGCCAGGCGGACCCAAACAATGAAAATAAAACCATTAAAGTACTGTACCTACATTACGCAGGGTTAAGTTGTTTTTATCTGACTGTGGTAAATTGAAATTTGTCATGTAGGTACCTACCTATGTTTTGATAATAGTGGATAATGGAGGAAGATGTCGTTGTTGTACCTATGATTTGAAATGTCCAAGGAAACCGAAATTTTTCATTTATTTATCATCATTAACTGCTAAGGTAGCTCTTGTAACGAGTAAATTTTATGACTTTAATAAAAATATACAAAAATCTTTCCTATGGACTCCAAAACGGCTGGACAGATTTTGACCGACTTAAATTCGCAGTTAGCTACTTGGCTACTTCTATTATACAAAATAAAAAACAATATACACACGTGAATTTTGGGCGTAGCTTCCTCTAATGCTATGAATAAATATTACAGGACATTAATTTTACACAGCGCCATCTAGCCCCATACTAAGCATAGCTTGTAATATGGGAACAAGATTACGGATAGAATACTTAAATACTTTTTGTAAATACATACGCACTATATGATACACCCATACACAGAGCAAACATATATTATTCACACAAATGTTTGTCATGGGTGGGAATCGAACCTGAGAGTTACTATCAACTGAGCTATGAGGCTTGTAATATCCATCGCGAATGTTGCATTCCAGTCGGCGCAGTGCGTGTCGTCGCTGCACGATATCTATGGATCTTGACAATGGATTTAGTGAGAAAGAAATTCCCCAGTAGACCCAGACCCATGCTTTCAAATCTGAATCTGGTAATAGATCTAGCGAGTAGAAAAATTCGCAGTAGACCCACAATTTCAAAAAATTATCTACTACTGTACAGTGGATCTACTGAGATTGATCGCCTGTCTCGCGTCAACCCACAACCTTCTTTTTTTTTACGACGGGTATCCGCTTGGCCTTCATCTCACCTGGATCACCATATGTTAAATAATACAGGACATTTAATTTCACACAACGTCATCTAGCCCCAAACTAAGCATAGCTTGTAATATGGGAACTAGATTACGGATAGAATACCAAAATACTTTTGTAAATAAATACGTATAGTACGTATTTATTGATGATGATACACCCAAACACAGAACAAATTTATTTTAATTAATTTATTTATTTAGAACTGCCAGTGCCACTTACACTAATTACATAACAATGTTTTTTTATTAAAATAAAAATTAAAACTTATAATATTAATTGTAGGTTATGTAGTAGTAGGTTAAAGTTCAAAAATAATTAAAAATAACAATGAAACAACAAACATATATTCATCACACAAATGCTAGACCTGTGTGGGGATGGTACCCACAACGTACAGTTAAGGCAGAGTTAGCAAGTGAGCTTGTTTGTTGCGTTCCAGTCGGCGCAGTGCGTGACGTCACTGGAGCTGACGTTCGCGGTGTCCGAGCGACTCGCGGACGGCCGCGTGCTGGAGCGCGAGCTGAAGCCCGGCGGCCGCGAGCTGGCGGTCACCGACAGGAACAAGAAGGAGTACCTCGAGCGGGTGGTGCGGTGGCGGGTGGAGCGCGGGGTGCACGAGCAGACCGAGTGGCTGGTGCGAGGTTTCCATGAGGTATGTTATGTAATCAATTCATATTATTATTATTTAAAAAAAAAGCTATATTGTGCTTGGTTTGGTTGGTGTTAGGACTTTGAAGTCCGCGTGGCTAGCTACCACCATCTTGCCTAAGTCTGTCGCCATAACAACAATATCTGAAAATTGTTTTGTTACGACATTTAGACTACTGAGCCTTCTTAAGCTAAACCTTTTACAGCATGGCCTTGAGAAAGACATGTTGTGCCGACCTTATAGTGCGGGATAACGGGCAGCAGATGTTGATGGTAATATATCGTTTGCTCCTAAACCTAAGCCTCGTAGCTCAGTTGGTAGTAGCTCTGCCTTCTGCGCTGTAAGCTGTGGGTTCGATTCCCACACAGGATAAACATTTGTATTATGAATATTGATGTTTATTGTGTTTGGGTGTCGTATTGTATGGTAAGTATGTATTTACAAAAAAAAAAAGTAATATTTCCGTTATCTAGTTCCCATATTACAAGCTATGCTTAATTTGGGGCTAGATGGCGGTGTGTAATTAATGTCCTGTAATATTTATCTATATCAGTATTTGCTCTCTGAGCAATGTTACACACTGAGCTACTAACCGTTCTGACCTTTTTGGTTTCTACTGTATTTGTTTTGTTATATTCACGTATAGTTTTAATCATGTATTCTAGTTTAATTATATCTCTTGCTATTAGTTTATATCGTGCATTATATTTGTTTATTTACTTTACGTGTATCGCATGCCGACTCAGCATTGGGCAAGAGTGGTCTGCGATTGGCGTCCCAACTCAGCGAGTAGGCGTCGCGGCAGACCAAAACGCAGATGGCGAGATGAGCTTGACCAGTTCCGCGAGAACTGGAGAATCGCAGCTCAGGATAGGACGGTCTGCACCTAAGGCTAATAATAATAATTAACCTTCCAGCATTAGACCCTTGGCTGTCTGTAACGAAGAATAAGAATAAATTTATTTTTGTACTCGATCAAATTCAATACAACCGACTTAACCTAAAAAATAATAATCAAATAAAATAATGTACCTAATTGAAAAAGGAAAAGGGTTGTTTTGGTTCGCATCAGATGTCTATGCTAGACTTAAAGCCTGTGTTATATAAATCTGCGCTCCCCTTCAATTTTGACACATGAATCTACACTTAATAATTTATATAAGTCAAGTTTTTTACTATAATTACAGTTATTAGTCTAATATTGCTAACAAAATGTGTGTATGTGGTGTGGATTATTTGTATTTGTGTGTACAATCAAGCAATATTTTGTTTGAGTACTTATATGTATTGTTGTGTTCACATTGTTATATATTATTAACCATTTTTTCTTTCCTGATAACATTTGAATTAGGAAAAAAAAAACAAATTTGAATGATTATTTTTTAGATTTGATTAGGTAAATAAATGTGTTTTATTAAATAATTAATTATCAGATTATTGTAAAATTATGAACAAATCCTCGGTATCATGATACGTGTAAGTATAACATTGATTAATGAACAAATGGACCTTCCAGGTGGTGGACCCTCGACTGGTGGGGGCGTTCGACGCCCGCGAGCTGGAGCTGGTGATAGCCGGCGCTCCCGAGCTCGACGTGGCGGACTGGCGAGGGAACACGGAGTACCGCGGGGGGTACCACGACGCGCATCCCGTCATCATCTGGTTCTGGCAGGCCATCGACCGGTCAGTACCTACTTTGTATTATTTGTATATCACAGCGCGTTCACATGACGTTTAATATTACATGACGTTCAATATTACATGACGTTCAATATTACATGACGTTCAATATTACATGACGTTCAATATTACATGACGTTCAATATTACATGACGTTCAATATTACATGACGTTCAAGATTACATGACGTTCAATATTACAGGACTCTAATTTCACACAACGCCATCTAGCCCCAAACTAAGCATAGCTCAAGTAATATGGGAACTAGATTACGGATAGAATACTTATTAGAATACGTTGTTTTTTTTTTGTTAATACATACGTACTATATGATACAATACCCAAACGCAGAAGAAAGATCTAGTATGCATCACACAAATGTTTGTCCTGGGTGGGAATCGAACCTACAACCTACAGCGCAGAAGGCAGAGTTACTACCAACTGAGCTATGAGGCTTGTTTTTTTATCTGTTATTGCACGACGGGAAGGTTATGATAAGGGAACGTGGAAGCGCACTTCACCCGAAATTCCTCAACAGTCGAGGAACTGGCTAAACCTCTAAACTCCGGAACACAACATTTTAGAATTGTTGTTATGGCGACATAAGATGGTGGTAGCTAGCCAGGTGGACTTAAACAAAGTCCTACCACCAACCAATCCAAACACAATATTGTACCCCCCTGGAGATCGAACCCAGTTCCTCTGGAACTGATATCGGTGGGCGAACCACTTGACCACAGGCGGTTAGTAAGTAATGCTGTGAAAGTAATGTCCTGTTATATTTATTTATTACAATATCATATATATTATGGACTCCGAAACGGCTGGACCGATTCTAAGGCAATATTTAGTTTATCCCAGCGGGTGATCCTGTAAAGTATTTTATTTTTGCAACTTTGGGTAAGAGTAAGAATCGATGTATGTATGGTCCCTATACACGGCGCCATTTAGCCACAAACTAAGCATAGCTTGTAAAATAAGAACTAGATTACGGACCGAATACATAAATACTTTTTTGTTTACATACTTATCATACAACACAACAAATATTCATCATATAGTGTTTGTCCCGGGTGGGAATCGAACCCACAACGTACAGCGCAGGCAGAGTTACTACCAACTGAGCTATGCTTGTTAAATTTATTACTCTTCATTCAGTTATTGTAGAACAAAAAACACAACAGATCCATAGATGGATTTGTTTAGCGGATTTAAGTGGAATAGAGGTTAGGAGTTCTATATATATATAGGTATTACGGTGATATAGGTATCACCATCGCAATGGAACTGATGGAACTGGAACTGGCATTTATTTCGTAATGTTTGTGAATATCAAGGAAGCGTAACGGAACGTGCCTAGAACCGCTGATCGACGCATCGTATCGTACAGCAATCACGTTTGTAACGAACTACGCAATAATCCAAGTCACGCAACGTTCGTGACTTACTTTACTCCTTTGTGATAAGAATTGCCTTTTATTTGTCACGTTGCCTCTGTAAAATGTATTTCTGTAATTATTTCATATAACTTTACGGCGTTGTACAATATGAAAGTTGCGTTACACGTGGCCGAATCTTGAGGGTAGGCAAATGAAAGGCACCAACTAGTAGAAGCTTTTAATAGTGCTAAACTAAGATATGGATGTCACTAGTCGATCATTTTAAATCGTCAACCGACAGTTCGTAATCGCGACCAGCACACAAGGAGAAACATTTTATGTTAAATATATAGAATAGGAAAACATCATTTTAAAACACGGGTTTTACCCACGTATACGATTATGTCGATGTAGGCACCAACGGTTTCGATTCAACGGGTGAATCAAAATGTATAACCACTCACGCAAGTTTTGAAAGTGATATAGGAAAACATCATCTGGATACGAAAAAATTGGTAATTATTGCGTATTTTACGGTAATATACGCGATAATTACCCATTTTTGCGTATCAAAATTATGTGATCAAATCGTGAAAATTTCAGAAAGACGAATAGGAATAGTTCTGAAGATTGCCATCTCTGTGTGAATCATATGACGAATACACAAAAGTAAACCGTCCTATCCATTACAGGTTCACAAACGAGCAAAGACTGCGACTGGTCCAATTCGTGACGGGGACATCCTCCATCCCCTACGAAGGCTTCTCCGCGCTGCGAGGCTCCACCGGCCCGCGAAGGTTCTGCATCGAGCGATGGGGTCGCGTCGAGTCCCTGCCCAGAGCCCACACCTGCTTCAACAGACTCGACCTCCCCCCTTACCCCACCCCCCAACTCCTACATGAGAAACTACTGCTGGCGGTCGAGGAAACCAACACCTTTGGCATCGAGTGAACCCCGCATTCACTTACAACTTTATTTTGAGGGTTTAGTCCAAGATGTTCTCGAGATGCCAGGTCGGAAGCGCCCGCACTTATGAGCTTGTAAGAAGAACTAGGATCAAGAGATGTTTGTCGCACCTGGCTTAGACTGGACGATGTAGATGCATTTTCGGTTAATGCTTAAAAAACAGCGCGCAAAGCATTTGGCAATCCTTGAGTCGCCCGTTATTAAACATCAAGCTTTGAAAGGCTTGTAAGTATTGTAGACAGGTTCTGGGGTCACTGAATTGAGGAGATTTAGGTATAGCTTTGATTAGTGCCGATGACCCTGAGGCTATCATCGCGGGGTCGACGACCGTAACGCATTAAAAACGCATTATAGCAGCTGTAAATATATTGTGACTAATTACGTACAATCTCTCGTTGTCAATGTAAATAATAGTCAATTGATAAGGTAGAGCTACGAACAAAGATAGTGTAGTCATAGTCCCTAGGTGTGCATAGTTATTTATTGTTAAAGTATTGTAGCCACTTGTCCTTGAAGGTTTGTATTTTATTCATGCTTGTGTAAGTGGACGTATATTGTGGCTGTGAAACGGGTGTTGCGTCCTGACTTTAGATTTATTACGCTTGTACGTCACTTATCTAAGTAAAGCTATCAAATAAATAAAAGTAATTCAAACGAAATCAAAGCTAATTGTTGTTATAAAACGGAAAGTAAACTTGTGTGTACATTTTCCTCTTTAGAAGCACTAGTCAGCTGTAGTAAGCATGAACATTTATACATTAGGCCTTCACACAGCAGTCAACAGTATTTATTGATAGAATATACCAATGCATCGTTTTAAATCAAGTTTTATAATTCGTGTATGTAATGAGTTCAGTTAATGATTATGTTCCTTATTTGCATCCTATATTTAGTTTACTGTGTATTTATTTGTTACTTTTTCTATTTCTTGAAAAGAACAATCCCGTCGGGCATCTAATGTTAATATCTTAGATATTTATTGTGCTTGTACACTTTGTGTAAATGAACTTACATACTGTTTATTTTGTAATTAATATCTCTATTAAGTTGAATATATTTCCGTGTTTTGTCTGTAAATTTTAAGTGAATTGTTTTGTGTGGAAGTGATAAAATGTCAATATACAAAATTACTTACAGATAAAAGTTTCATTTGACCTACTTTGTGGTAAAAGTTAACCAAAACCACAGTTATCCTTATCAAATGTCACATTGCGAAGTTCACAAGAGCCAATGAGTAGATAGATACCTACCTACTTATCTACTACCTAACCTTGTTGCCAAACTAAGATTTGAATATTATTCAAACCTTAGTTTGGCTAATTATAATTAACTCGAAAAACAACTATATTGGCTCATACATTTTGTTTTGGAAGTCTACAGTAAAGTTACGAAAAAAGGATAATTCGAAAATAACTACTTACATTTACCTACTTATGGTAGGTACCTGAACCACCCTGCTCTGCCAATATCCATTTTCAAAAACTTATTGTCTACAAATATAATTTACATACCTTGACATAAAAAAGAACCAAAAAATAATCTCTGAAAAAAAACTCACCTCACATCTATTAAATACGTACCTACAGCTACTGTCCCCTTAGGTAGTCAGAAAAAATATTCAGCTGCAGCATGTGTCAAATGAAAATTCCGAGTCGGAGTCTTGTATATTTACAAGAATCAAATGAGTGTAATTGAGCATACATCTGGCGCAGCAGCACGCAGACGCCAACAATTATTTTCTATAGATAGCTCTTGACCTCTATACAGGCTCTTCTAGCTCTGAACAAGTCTACGATGATGGAGCAAGCTTTCCCAGAAGGCACTGTATCTCACATATATCGATGGCTAACTTTGAATTAAATCTATTTATTGTACTCTTAATTCTGTGATCTGTTGAGACTCAGCCCTACTCTGTTATTAGAATTGTGTGTAGAAATACCTAAATATAAAATTTATATTCAAACCAGCAAAGTACATTCTGGGTAATCTCGAAACACAGCGGGGCTGTGAACCATACCGAGGTCTGCATGTTTTAGAACCTCTAAGCAGCTACTCTTAGTAGTGGTGTGATTTTCATCCATGGAGAATCTAAATCATCATTTCAGGAGGTTTTCATTGATAGCAAAGCTGGATGGAATCAGTTATCAGCTTAAGTAGAAAAATGTCCTACAATGCAAGATTAGGTAGGCACCTATACATATAAGAGTATATGAAGTCATCAGGTGCTGTATCTCCCTGCATGTGAAACATACTAAGCCCTATATTTCAAGATGTTTGAGTACCACCTACTTGGCAATTAAAAATCAGTCTCACTTTCTGTTTACTGTTACCAAGCAAGGGTATATTTTTTATCTGTCGGGTAACACTCCTCAGAGATTGTAAAATAAGTGCAATGTTTTACAGCATCCTAGTTGTATAGCTAACATCTAATCCTACCTACAAATTGAATGCCCACTTGATGCCACTGTAGACTGAATTATTGCTATAATTATAAAAAGGAATAACAAATCAGGGGGAGGATTAAGTTGAGGTTAGGAAAATTCCATAAAACAAAATAATTAAGAAAAATATCACACATACAAAATGTTTATTTTTCAAGTTTGTGTAACAAAACAACAAAAATCAACCTTGTTATTTTTAAGACCTTATCTTTTAAACATATAACTATTTACATTTCCCAAAGTCTGCATCCTTCAACACAAACTCATGATATAAAATGCAATGAGGGTTATTTCTTAAGAGTCCTATACTAAATTGTGACGGAGTAAGGTTCTTTGTGAATATGATCTACACAACACATTCATGCTCATGCTTGTACCAACTCCATATTAGGAAGTTCATTATAGTGTGTCACAGTTTGTAGTTAAAATCCTTAATCCGAATAACTCAAGTTAATCATAAGCTGTGATTACAATAAGCTACTGTTATCGTATATTCGAATGCTTTGTAGCTAAGTCAAAAGTAGAACTTAAGTTTATCCTCCCCCTCTACGACCTGCGTATTGCAAGAGACACTGACCGCCCGAGAATTCTAAATTTTATTTAGCCAATAAGTGGCGCCCGCAATTCGTCATAATCTAAAATTCCAATGTAATATAATACACGCACGTGTAAATATTTTGTATATTTACTTCAAAAATAACGGTACATACAATATTTATCTGTAACTTTTATCTAGTTTCAAAAGGGAGAAGAACAAAGGCTCACTGATTCTAACCGAGAGAGGGGAAATCCTTGCTGTCATCAACCTTTGGAGGCGCAGTCTGCCTTGGCTGGGGGCGCTCATCCACAGGTGCAGGCTCATCCCGCGGCGCTCCACGGCCGCCGCCGCCTCCTCGGCCCCCACGGCCACCCCGTCCACCGCGCCCTCCGCGACCGCCCGGCGCTCCGCGACGCGCTATGTCGTTGAAAGTAAACTCAATGCCAAGAACGCGCTTCTGGCGGCCGACGCGTTGCGGGTAGTCAGCCAGGTCATACTCATCGTCCGTGTCCTCGCCCTCCTCGCCCGTCACCTCCTTCTTCTTCTCAAGTGGGACGAGTTTTTTCCATTGTGTTAGGTCCTCTCCCTCGCCTGCTTTGCGCAGGTTATACTGCGGCTGAGTGCGCTGTGCATTGCGGAGCGCCTTGTACTCGTCAAGGGTGAGCTCGCGCGGCTCATCCTCAGCAGGCACGGCGGCCGGCTCGGGCGCGGCTCCGTCTCCAGCTCCCTCGGCCGCCGCTGCCACCGGCTTCTCCTCGGTGGGCTCACCCTCGGATCCGGTCTTATTGAGCTCGTCGATGTCATCCTTGATAGTACCCCAGTTATGGGGTCCGCCACCCTCGCGCTTGTCGACCGGCTTCACGCCGGTTTTGTCGGAGCCGGAGCGGCGATCGAACTCGCGCTTACCGCGGCCATCATAGGGCCGGGGCCCGCGGGGGCCTGCGTTGTCGCGATCACGAACATCACGGTCGCGCGGCGGAGGTCGGGCTCCGCGCCGCTCGCCACCGTCACGGCGCTCGCCACCTTCACGGCGCTCGCCTCCGTCACGGCGCTCGCCTCCATCACGGCGTTCGCCACCTTCACGCCGTTCGCCACCTTCGCGCCGTTCACCACCTTCGCGTCGTTCGCCCCCTTCGGGTCTATCAAAGTTGCGTCGTTCGTAGGGACGTCGGTCGCCCCTCTCGGTGAAGTCCCGGCGCGGCGGCCGAGGCGCTCCGTCATTGTCGAGCGCGCCGTTGGGCGGCCGGTCCTCGCGTGGCCGGCGCGGCGGCGGACGGTCAGAGTTGTTCCGGTCGGCCGGGGGTCGAGGCGGCCCCTTGGGTTTCGGTTGCTCGCCGCTCTTGATGTCTTGAGACTTCACATTCTGGGTCTCTTTGATTCCTTTGCGTGCGGGGGCGGCGGGCCCTTTAGGCTTCGCTTCGGGCTTGCCTTTGTTTTCTTTTTCGGCGTCTTTGGTCTTCTTTTTGAGCTCTTTCGCCTGCTCGGACGCTTTTATCGCATCCAGAGGATCGGACTCATCGTCCAAGAAAAGAGCGTATCGGTTTACAACCCCCACACCGTAGGAATTCTCCATTGTGATCCTTTTGATGATTTAATCACACAAATACAGGATGTTATTGGATTATTTTCACGCACTTTAGTAAGGCGACATTTTGTCTTATTTTATTGATTCATTGAATATGGCGGACGAAAGCGAACCACAGAAAAGCGAACGCACCTTGCGCCATATGACGGAAAGAATAGAGATTTAATATGGCGGACGATCTGTCTAATCTGTCAGTTTTGACATGTTACTTTGTCTCTGGTCTAAAGATTGCCAACTACATTTTTTCCTTTTATGGTTTTTTTGTGGGTTTCATAGTTCTCTACCTATAACCTATATTATGAAGGAAGGCCTTGTAGGTGGGTAGTACGCGGTGCACCGGTGGTAGTACCTAGCATTATTGAAAAATTATACAAAATACTAAGAGAATCTAAGATTATTTTACATTTGTGTAATGGCAAGGTACTGGCTGCCTACCGAGCATCTACATCTTACTGATGAAGGCATGGCAAGGTTTTTTTTTTTGTTCATATTATTATCTGCGATCAGTTGGTGTACTATAGGCAGATGTGTTGATGTGTTGATGGCGTTTAGGATCTCGACTCATTAGTCAGTTCTCCCTCAAAGATCACATAAATTATCCAGGACACGGTTTCTTTTAACCGCATTGTGTCACTAGGATTGTTAATGAGTGCTCTTGCGAGTGGGTTGACATGGCATTTCAGAGGATCAATGTATCGCTTTCCTCTGAGTTTGATCTTTTCGTCGACCGTGGGGACTTCAAGGTAGTCGTGGATTTCTTTTACAGTTGTGAACCATAGCGCATTCACCAGAGAGCGTAAGATTTTATTTTGGCAGCGTTGGGTGATAGCGCGGTTGGATTTGCAGGTCGTACTCCATATATGTAGCCTATATGTCCACACAGGATTTAGGATGCTATTGCATACTAGCCGCTTGTTTGGGAGAGACAATTTCGACTGTCGTCCAAGAAGCCAGGACATGTTCTTGAATCGAAAGTCTAGTTCCGTTTTCTTGGCTTTTATATGCTCCTTCCACGTAAGGCGTCTATCCAAATAGAAGCCCAGGTATTTGACGGAGTCTTTATGGGGAAGTTCGTCGCCGCCAAGGTGTACAGGGGGACAATTTCCTCTTCCGCAGGTCCGCAGTGTAGATTTTGCATAGTACTGGGCCGAGAACGGAACCTTGAGCCTTGATATCATAGAAAGCCGACTTTGATTCCCCGTGCTTTACCTGGAAGATTCTATCAGACAGGTAGGAGTTGATGATAGGGCTGAATATTTGAGGCAATTGTGTTTTTGTTTTGCAGAGTAGTCCCTTATGCCATACTTTGTCAAAAGCTTGCTGGACGTCAAGAAATGCAGCAGAGCAGTATTGCTTTTGTTCAAGGCTTTCCCTGATGACAGATTAGACTCGGTGAACTTGTTCGACGGTGGAAAGGCTATCTCTAAACCCAAATTGGTGGTCCGGAATTGTCGAGAGCGCTCTTTTTAACCGTTTGGCAAAAAGTTTTTCCCATAGCTTTGAGAGTACTGGAAGGAGGCTTATCGGTCTATACGATGTTACTGCCTTGGTTGGTTTCCCAGGCTTGTGTATCATTATGATTTGTGAGACCTTCCGTAGGAGTGGGTAGTATGAGAGCCTGTACGTGGCGTTAAACAATGACATAAAGAAAACTATGGCTTTCCTAGGAAGTTCTTATAGGATCTTGGGTGTGATCAGATCGAAACCAGGTGCCTATTTTGAGTCAAATCTCCTTATTTCTGTCAAGACTTCTGTTGGGCTGACTGGCCTTAGAGGTAAGTCCATCTGATATGGAAGGATTACATCAGTTTCCCGCTCATCTATATCTTCGCCTTCATTAGGTTGGAGTATACGAGACAAGTGAGTTCCGAATGTTTCGGCCTTTTTATCATCAGTTCGCGCCCACTTTCCACCATCCATTTGTATAGTATGGTTTATTTGTTGAGGCCTGTTGAACGCTTTCGTTACTTTCCATAGGGAGTGGTGACCCTTAGCTTGTGTGGAGAGAGATTCCAATCGGTCATTAGATGTAGCATTTTCGTGTTCTGTTATGAATTGTTTTATTTATATATTCATAACCAAGCATATCTAATTTAATAAGTAATAATAATTTAAACATGATAAAAAAAATACAATTTTAATGTACCTACGTCCTAAAATATTATATAAAAGCGCTCATTTTTTCTTGCCATGCAATCATGGCGGACGTAATACTTGTACCTATTCATTTATATTCGAAAATAATTATTTTGATAATAATTCTACCTAGGCTAGGTTCCTAGGTATATTAATAAAGACACGTTTCGTGGGACCATGCACGTTTCCTTTTGTTTCTCCGAAGCTCAGTTTGGCCACAAATTTGTGATACGTAAACCAAAGATTATTTTGTTGCTTTACTTTGCGGATAATGGACGATGAAAAATTTATTGAACATGTCCGAAAGTATCCTGAGCTTTATGACATGTTGCATCAAAAATACTTGGATACAAAGTTCAAAACTACCTCATGGACTTCAATTGGAAATTAATTAAATGAAACAGGTACAATGAGAAAACAATGAGTAGGTATTACTGTAATTATTCTGATTACGACACATAGTGATTTAATAACTTTGCTATTAGGAAGACCGAATATGGTTACCATAATGATTGACGATATAGACACTTTCCTTAAGTTCTAATGACAAATAAGCCAATAATAATATGAAAGTTGTAATAGGTACTTGGGCAAACATGTTCTTTTCAGGAACCTTTGTAGGAACCTATCATTAAAAATGTCTGGCCGGTGGCGAAAAGTAATTCTTAAAACTAAAAACTACTTTTTGCTTCTGCTTCCTCTTCATCAAAAGCTATCGCAATAGCAGTACGCTATATTGAAGCGACCGTGGCGGTTAATAACCCGTTTAACACTCGGTGTAATATAATCGTGCAGCACGGGCGGGCTTCTCTCCGGGTCACCCCGGCCTCGGTTCGGCCCGGAGACGGACCGGTCTAGTATAAATCTTCCCTAAACACATTCTCACGTTATCTTCCCGATCCTTAGAGGTATAGGTACGATGGCAGTAGATCCCTAGAGCCCTATCAGAAAGAGACTCTTGTGATAAGTATGTACTACTCTTTGTATATTATTAATACACGTAAATAATCCAATATCGAACGATATTAACACAAATTCACCCGCGCGTCACACTCACCCCTCACTTGTATACGCTGAAACTGTTGATGATTTCATCGATATACGTGACGTGAGTAAAGCGTGAAACGCTAATGAGAAGTAAATTTTAAAATTTCTAAAAACCATTTCCACGAAAGCTGTTTGTGAGGATGGCATTAGAGCCCATGCTCTAATGCCATCCCATAAACCTAACATATGGATGGTACATTATAAATTTCTCCCTTAAAAACAAGTTAATTCCCATCCTCTTGTAAAAAAACCTTTGTCATTCCTCTCCCTGATACTTGTAATTCATCTAATGCCTCCGAATTCGTACCAGTCTACATCTTGCCCCTTGTATCCAAAATTCTTGAACATGTTGTTCATAGGCAACTGTCCGCCCGGTTTTAATCTGGCCACAGTACCAGTCAGTGTCTTAGTTAATAGATCGGAGGATATTCGTTTGGGCCATTTAACAATCGACTCCTCACTATCCTTGAAATTTGTAGCTGAATTTAGTAGTGCGTTCTACTCGATTGATTTTATAATACTTCTGTCCATCCTTTCATCTCTTAATATTTGACCCTCAGCAATTTCTTAGTTCAATTCTTATATTTCGGGTCGTTTGCAGTGTGTATTCCCAGAAGATTTTTACTCAGATTCTTGACTCTCTGTAACATTACTAAGGGCGTGTCTCAAGGTGGTGTTCTGCCTTTTCTCCTATTTTCGTTTTTTTTACTGCTATTACTAAAATTATTTATTTTCGCTTACATCTTTAAGCTGATGATCTGATATCTAAATCCATCTAAAGTTGATGAGGTATCTGTTGGCATTGCTCAAATGTATGTCTTCCAAAACTTCCGTGAGTTGATTTTACTCGCATAAAAACGTGACAACATCAACATATATATACATGACTAAAACCCGTGTTTCAAAATGTATTGCGCAGATATAATAAGATCTTAACAGCATACATTGTGGGTGTTTGGCCTCCTAATCCTTTTAAGGATCAAGCGCATACCTGCTATAATTATTGTCGGCTTTATGGTACCTAGGTTAGGTACCTAAATCAATACCGAAAGCGATTTCAAAAGTTTCTACTTTTTGAGACTAACTCTTATATGACTTCTTTTGGACTATGCTGAAGCCTTTGGACTATGCTGACTCCTTTAGGCTATGCTGACTCCTAGACGCCACGGATTTGTTTTTTTATAAATTAGGAGCGTCTGCGAAATCTGCGCGTTCGTTTCATATTATACCTACCGATCGCGTAAGTTTGACCACATTTCAATCCATAGATCCCAGTTAAAATGGCTTGCTATTCGTCGTGATTTACACGTCGTAGGTACTCTTTTCTGTATTATATTCTCAACAATCATCTTTCTCCTTCTTATCGCCGTGACCCGTTTGAATAGGTACTTATACTGGCCGTTGCAAGCCCTGCAACGGTGAACAATAATGCAAACATTTAAATATCTTCTTCTACATACTATTTATTACCCTGCTTTTTGCTATGGTGGCTCATTTACTGTGAACTCAGTCAGGTTGTTGAACTCTCTACCCCACGATATTCGCGCTAGTATCCCTCATTCATTTTCCAGAGCAGAGTCAAAGACATCTCCATCTACTAGATTTGGTATTATATGTTTTGTACGTATAAAGGTATTTGTAATAAGTATGTACTATATGATATAATTATGTATGTTTAATAAGGTACATTATATATTATTTTATTTATGAATAGAATATGTATATATATTTTTGCCTTTTTGTTCCAAAATTTACTTATGCTTTACGATGTTGTCAACTGTGGAAACACAGTGAGCTGGTGGAAGACTTAGATAACATAATAAAGAACACCCTTTCCACGGTTTTGAACATTGAGTTGGCACAACGGCAGTGGGACGGGCGTCTATGAGAGTTGACACGGAATTATCTATTACATACGTGCTGTTTCAAAATGGGAATCAGGTCTTTGGCTGCAAGCACATCCATCTCACAATACCGGTACACTTATGGATCCTGTAACTTTCCGTATTGCCACTTGTCTTCGGTTGGGTGCAAGATGCTGCGCCTCTCACCAGTGCCGGTGCGGTGCGGCCGTAGATCAATTTGGTTTTCACGGACTTTCGTGCACAAGGTCTGCCGGCAGGATTTCGCGCAAGTCTTAATGACATTATCCGTCGAGCTTTTACCAGAGTCAATGTGCCAGCCGTTCTTGAACCGAATGGTCTGTTACGTGATGATGGTAAGCGGCCCGACGGTATGACTCTTGTTCCTTGGGAAATGGGTAGGCCTTTGGTGTGGGACAGTTGAGTTACCTATAGGCCGTTTGTAACGGTCCTCAGGTAATCTGACTGATTCCTTTGTACATAGTTAGTTTAATTGTACTTTACATTTAATAAAGAGTTAAATATGTATATTATATTAACAGTATAATTATAGTTATTACATCATGTAGTTTGTCATAGTTATATGACTATGTTAGGACTATGTTGTACGAACAATAAATGAATTAGGTACCTACTATGTTACCTAACATAGTAAATATAAATGTGGTACTTACGCTTTTTCCATTACCAATATGAAATATTGTTTCCCTCTACCTAGGATTGCTGGAAGAGAATTCTTATTAGAGTTAAGCTCGCCTTTACCATCATTTCAATTTAAAGTTAGCTTGTTTTGTTAGATTATCTTGTGTGTGCAATAATGTATGAATTAAAGTGGTAAAACCCAGTGGTTAAATATGTATGTGAAAAGCCTTTTGAATTTTATTATAATGAAACAACACATATACAAAACAAACGCATTAAATACAAGTAAAAAGGTACCTCCCAAAGGTATATTTATGAATTCTCAATCCAGGTACCAATACTTACAAGCAAAAGACAGGTATTAAAGCTTTTATTGATTTTAGGTGGAACCCATCAGACATGTTTCTGCGATAAGTGAACTGACTCGGTAAGGATCACAATCTCCTGCTGGCCGGCGGTCCTCGAGAAATCCTTTCTTTGCTAATCCTACACTCCTTTGAAGTCTGATTGAAGCTGCTCTATCCGCTATTCCCCATTTGCACGTATCGAATGCGGCTGTTTCAAATTTTCCAGTCATTCTTTTTTTGTTTTCTTCACCATTTCCAAGACCATAGTTCTTAATATATTTTTCATGCTGGTCACATAATATTTTACAAACCCTTTCGATCTCGGTTATTCCACCATCGTTACGCATTTTTTCTACACTAAAGTTATGATGACATCCAATACCAGGTTGATTTTTTCCCATAGGTTTTGGGTGATAACTAATAACCACCCCAAAATGTTCTGCTATTCGTGACAATAAATATCTTCCCATCCACAAATCATCTGCAGCTTTAATTCCGACACTAGTTCCAACCTGAAACTCCCATGAACCTTTCATTACTTCAGCATTCGATCCTCCATAGTCCATTCCTGCATACACGCAGGCTCGGGCATGGCATTCGACTAACTCTCTCCCAGCAACATGTTCTCCCACTCCGCAGTAAGAGAACTTCGCCTTAGTGTAAGGATACCCTCTGGTTTTCGGCCAGCCAAGGGGCCACAAATCAGAATCAAACATGGTGTACTCCTGTTCAATTCCAAACCATGGATTTTGATCCGAAATCTTACTGAGAACTTCAGCACAGTGCGCTCTGTAATTGGTTGGCGTAGGCGCGCCATTTCCAAACAGGGTTTCACAGAGAACCACAACATGTGGGCATTTCCGGAATGGATCATTGTAAATAGCAGAGGGTATCAACAAAGTATCCGAGTCGTTTGTCTTAGCTTGGCCTGTCGAGCTTCCATCGAATGACCATTTCGGAATCATTGATATATCACATGGAGTTTTTTCTAAAACACGATCTTTAGAGCGCATGTTAATGCCACTTCCGTCGATCCATACATAGGTAGCAAAAATTTTGTCCTCCGGTAGGGGCAGATTTATGTAGTGGTGGTAATGTGCATCGAGTGGTACAATCAAAGGTGATATTCCGCTCGTGAAACTATCTTGATAAAGATATCGTTTATTAATTGATACATCTATATGTCTTGCTGATCTCCAAAGTAATCTGTTAATAACTAAACTTCGTAAAGACGTTTTCTTTAGAATACAAATATACATGTTAGTAGAGTTTTCGAAAATAAACTGGTACCTAGCAATACGCAGTATGTTCTGAAAGCACTTCTAGTTGGCTAGGCACGTCGTCTACTTACGCTTGCCCATCTAGATTGTCTCAAATTTCTCGATATTAATTCATGACTTGCCCATTATGTTTAGTGATTTGGTTGGGTGCTGCGCGTAACACTGTAAACTGCTGTTAAATCTCTCTGTAAAAATAATTACAGCTCCGATCGAGCATTAGGCCATCATTCAGCCAGTGTTTCCTATGGTCACAGATATTTGAAAACAAACGTCGTGGTGATGCATATAGAAACAAATATGATTTATTTATTTGGACTACCAACAGAGATTGTGTGTCACAATAATACAAAAATATATGTACAATAAAATCCTAAAATCGAGTGCTCCACTAATTATATGTACATCTTGCGTCAATTATAATTGGTGAGCTAGTAACTCATTTATAAAAGATGGGAATTAAAATTTATAAGTAATGGGAAAAAACTAAATTACTAAACACAGTCATTAAAATAGTAAAACAAGGGGAAATTAAAAAGTAACGAGTTGCGATGATGTAGTTACGTAACTAAAATTAAACATTAAAAATTAGATCGATATAAATAATCGTCTTGTGTTAGGGGGTCCGATCAACCTATTTCGGAACCCAAGCCAACCTCCACTGCCCATGGCATACCCTGCCGACTAACGAACGACCCGTTTGTCATTCGCTCTGAATTCTACTATTCTAGAATGTTTATTAAATAGTATAGAATTCTGAACTGAACTAAAGACAAACAAGTCAAAGGAAATATTAGAAAAGATGTGAGAAATTATATCGCTAATTATTAATAATAGCATTTGAATAAAACCAAATAATCACAAAATAAGAACCATCAAATATAAAAATGTTAAAGATGAAACACGAGTTAAATGTCAAAACAGGGACCAGATTATGAACATTTACAAAAACTGACAATAATGAAATAGGTACTGCAGATCACCAGGCAAAGACAGGATAACCATAGAAGCCCTAAGTGTTGGCAAAAAGGTTTGTGATACTAGGTACGACACTAAGCAAACTTTTTTAACACCATTCTAAAAGCAGGTGAATTCCCAGATCGGCTTTGTCATTGAAATATCGTATCTTAAACAATATGACTTATCCACTCAGCCGATGGTCCCACGCAACAACCGGCGGCGCCAAAAGCTCTGCTGAACGGTAGCAATTTACCAAATACCGCGGTATGGGTTTGCACTTTTACAGGTATATAAAAAATATATGTAATGTTATTACTTTTTAAAACTAGTTTCATAAAATAAATATGTTAGGCGAATAATATTTATTTATTTTATATAAAAAAAAAACTTCCTAGAACCCATTACATGCGTAGGGTACACGACAAATTTTCGCTTAACTTTACGGCACTGGTGTAGCTGGCTGGTTACTCTTCTATGATCATAGAGTTTTTGCTTCTCAGCCAGATCACAAACTACAAACTGTATGATGGTTAATTACAGAGTTACATCTAAGCCGTTTGTAACGGTCCTGAGGTAATCTGACTGATTCCTTTGTACATAGTTAGTTAAATAGTATATTTTATTGATTGAATAAATATATGTTTTAACGAGGTATGATAAATGTTATTAGGTTTCCAATTATTATTGCTATAATACTTAAAGAATAATATATTATCTGTGGCCAGGCCAAGCCACAGATGTAACTATGTATAGATTATCTGGGCTAGGCTATTTCATAGATTAACTATGGCCGTTGCTTTGCTTCTGCTTGCTGCGTTACCTTCCTTCCTTACCTACATATTGCTTGCTAGTTTTTAATTGCTATTTTGCTATGCTGGCTGTCACTGTCTGTATGCTGTGTGTTGAAAAGTGAATAAAATAAAAATGTAAAATTGTAAATCAAAAATAATAAAAACAGACAAACCCACTAAGCATTTATAAACCTAGTGCTGTTTGTGACCAAAACCAAAAAAGGAATAAGTAGTCTATCTATGATCCAAGGTGTATAAGATTAGTATTACCGGCCATACATAAATTATCCGGGAATTAGAAATGGAAACGTAAGTTCTATTATAATCATCACAAAAAGTGGAACAGCAGATCGGGCTGATAGTAAAGTCACAACAGTCTAGAGCCATTTTCATAATTTATTTACATAGGTACCTAATTGCATGTCCTTCGTTGTTCCAGAATAAACGCGAATGCCGCTTTTCTCTGCAACTATGAAGTCATGCAACTGTTGCAAGAACTAAAGGATAATACTCAAAAGAAACACAAGCGAGAAGGCTCTTTAGCCACTGTCACATATGAGGCAAGAACCTACCAAGATAGTCATCTTGCTTTTAATCTCTTAGCTCTCTCCTTGTGTGCTGGTTGCGATTCCCAACAAGGAGTTGACTAGACAATTTGAATGACAATCAACACAAACCAACAAAATCCTACTTTTTATACAAATTTTATAACTTACATATTTGTCAGTTTGGGATTCATAGATTTAAGCGCCATTTACATGATGCAAGTTTCTTGCCTGTTGCATACAATAAAATTGAAGCAATAAATTACCTGCATTGTCTAAACAGTACGTAACATTTTGATCTTTTGCGCAAGTTTTGCTTGCCAAAATTTTCTTGGTGTAAACAGCTCATACAAAAATTTCTTAGGCGATTCTTGCATTCAATTATTTTTCTCTTCATTTGCCAACATGAGTGCAGTAAGTGAAGGTGTGTTAATCGTTGCTGCTCTTCTGAGACAAGAAATATTGAACCAAATTTTAACACTTTTTGACTCATATTTTTTACTCTGACTCTTTACAAAACCTTCTAACACTTGAATGAAAAATTTGACAACGCAAATACGTGCAATACTTGAAGCAACCCGCCAATGAATGGTACACGCACATACAACTCTCTATTTAGACAAGTCAAAACTTGAAACCAATAATCTCCTAAACATTATTGTATTGGTCTAAACAGAAGACATTTGCAACTATTTTTTGTCAAGACTTGCATTCAATAATTGCGTAAATTTTTTTTTACTTGTATCCACGTGTAAACAGTTGCGTACAATTCTTGAAGGGCAATTAACGCACTACTAATATTGCATTCAATAATTGCACTTGAATGTACAAGAAAATTGTATCGTCTAAATCACGCTTTACTGTGATTTTACAGACTGTACACTTCCTTCAAGAGACAGAATGCAAAAATCAGACCTCAGATGGGATACAGAAGTTTCTAGAAGCTATGAAAGGTTTTAAATTGACTAAGACAGAGAAACTGATGATGGTCAACACTCCACCACAAACAGAATTAGAAATACAATTGGTGAGTGTACACTACATCAATAGCCCATCAAAAATCCATTAATGTCCACTGTTAGACAAGCCTTTTCCAAAGTAAGGGCTTTGCCATAATCACCATGTTCGTCCGGGAGATTAGTGATTGTAGTAATGGTATATTGTATATCTAGATACGCATAAGTAACACACTACCCTTCTTCTCATGAGTCTTAAATCAACTTTTAAGGCCTCCTTATGTTGAGTTTAAGGTGTGGATTCTGAAGATGTGACTTCCACTGTATCCACATATCATAGAAACTGAAGTTACCTAGGTACTTGATATTAAATGTAATTATTGTTCCATTTTCAGATTATTCAGGAAAGTGAAGAGCGTCTTTCAGAGGAAGAAGTGCAGAAAATCTTAAAAATTGTGTCAGAGTTTTTGCTCACTCATGAAAGTTGATACTTTAATAGCTAATCAGTAACAAAAGTGAAACATTCAAATATTAAGTAAGTAATTTATTGTGTTAATTTTTAAGAACAGCCTAATGATTAATGTGAATACATATTGTTTACTAACGAAAATATATTTTAATTATACTATTATATTAATCTAATCAATTCTCAAAAAAGAAAGTGACATCAAAATCCTTTTACATATTTAGACAGTGTTTTAAATAGGTATGGAAACTTTTTTTTTATTTTACATCTGTGAGGCCTTCATCTCACCAGATCTACAAATAATGAGAAGGAACAAAATCCAACCACCAACCAAATCAAGCACAATATTGTACTCTCCATGAGGATTGAACTCGGGAACTCTGGATCTGACGAAACTGGTGGGCGAACCAACTGAGTTGAGTTTGGCACAAAAATTTAGAAACTGCGTCTGGACTCTCGTTATTCAATCAGTTAGAGCATTTCTGGCTTGAGGAAAGATTTGGGTTGAGTCCCGTCGCGGGTTGTGAAGTTTTGTGTCATTATATAATTCGTAAATGTTGTGACCCAGTGCAATCACAAATATAATATTTTAAGATTGTCACTTCCGGATTGTAAAAAGACTCCCGTTTCCGCACTTAGACTCCTAAGTGGTCCATTGTGCGTGAGGTCACTTCCGGATTGCAAATATATGAGTAGTCCTTTAAGTTTTCATGATTATAACACACATATAGAGAAATAAAAAACACAGTGGCACTCCGGGAGTGCCGATAGAAGTGAAGGTTTGTAGTTTTTATCATTGCCAAAGAGAACAGCCGAGATTGTTGGTACTTAAATCTTAATGTGTTCTTTTTTTATTGTAAGACGGGTAAGCACTTGGCCTTCATCTCACCTGGATACAAGTTGAGATAAGGCCGAAGGATTAAAGTCAATGTGTCAGAAGTGGTTTCGGTAAGGTAACAGTGTCACGAGTTCAATGGTTTTTCTCATCTCAAATAATACTCTAGCCCAAATTTCTTGCCATTCTCCTTGTGTGCTGGTCGCGATGGAAACTAGATTACGGATATAATACATATAGGTACCTACACGTTTTGATTTTTTTTAGCTACACGTAATTTTTCTTCCTGTCCACTATCCCACATTAGGTGGAGTCGGCACAACGTTTTTAAACAATTTATAAATGTTCATGTTACATCCATGTTTAACTAATATATTTTTCGCACCATATTACCATAATGACGTTGTGGGGTGGATCCGCCGTTTCGATTCTTTATTATTTATTTTAACATATTTTTTTAAATTGTTGGAAATGCGTGCGAAACACAATAAATTTAAAGGTTTTTTAATAACCTTTACAAACCTATTGAAGGCACTAAAATCCAGCAAGAGAATCAGAAGTTATCGATTATCAAAGTTATTTATTGAAACGGTAATGACGCCTTTATCATGGTAATGACATTTTTTAACGGTAATGACGATAAGTTAATGGTAATGATAAAAATAGGCAATAAACACATGTTTCTTCTTTAGTCACTATAATCTTAATAGAATATCACAAATCAACGATTGATACAGATAATGTTCTAATCAATAACAATGTCAAACAAATGGTATAAAGGTAACCTAAAAATCCTTATAATATAATTTTTCACTGATGAAATGATTTTTGGATAAATCCTTAGAAATTAAGTCATTCGTACTATAAGTTTACTATAAAACAAATCACGATGGATACATAGATAATAGATGTTCTAAACAATAACAATGTCAAACAAATAGTGTAAAGGTAACCTAAAAAACCTAACAATATATTTTTTTACTAAAAAATGATTTTTGGATAAGTCCTTAGAAATTAGGTCATTTGTACTATAAGTTTACTATAAAACAAATCAACGATGGATACATAGATAATAGATGTTCTTAACAATAACAATGTTAAACAAATGGTGTCAAGGTAACCTAAAAATCCTAAAAATATATTTTTTCACTGTTGGATAATTTTTTTATTAAATAAAATCTTTATATTAGAAGGTCCAGCTACACAATTTTTTTCAGACGCCTGCATCGTGTTGGTAATATTTGTGAATACTGCATTACCAAACTGACTCTTTGTGGCTTTGAGAGGTAACACTTCCGTATCGAGAATAGGAGGCGAGGTTACGCTTAGTGGTATTTTCAAAAAACCAGGGTGTTTACCATGAGTGCATGTGATTTCGCAGTCACATTCGAAGCAACTTGCATTTCTGAATGTTAAATTAGATAATCCCTTCTTCCACAACACTTGATGGACTTCTAGAGTTCCTCTGAATGGCTGCAAGTTCTCTGGGATCTTTTTCTCTATCTCAGTAATAGTTTCTTCGGGTACATCAATCATAGTCACATTAGTTATATTTTCTCGGCACACACGCATAAACTGGTCATAGCTGCCTACATCAATACCATGATTAACGCAAGAATCAACTGTCCTCTTTATTGTTCCCCCCACACCATCGGCAGCGCCTTTGCCGTGACCGGCTTCGGTATAGTTCCATGTTATTGTGTTTATTTGTGGGAATTCTTTGTGTATTTGTGCAATCATATGAAATATGTATTTGTTTCTATACTGGGAAGTCGGGGAATCTGTTTGAACATGTAAGGTGTCTATAAATGGGTTATCTTTGATAGTTTTTTGTATTATAGGAATAAAGTGTGCCCAAACAGCTGGAGCGTCGTGTCTCAAACAAGAACTCGTTGTACAAATTGATTTTGGTTTTATTGAACTAGTTTGAAAATCAAAACTGTATATAATGGCTGTGTGAAGGCTAACTTCTTTTCTACTTCCACCAAAATGCATGGATTGTACTTCTTTATTGAATTTTAAACCATAATTTTCAGAAAAGTCTGCGTGAATAACAGCGCAGTTGACAGGCATTGAATTCTTTAATTTCTTCATGTTTATATATTGATTATGAATTATATAAATATGTTTTAAAAATGCTGGTAAACCTGCAATCAAAGCATTAATTACTTCTCTTGGCTTGGCTAATATCTCCTCTTTTTTCATGATTGTAATAACTTTTTGTCCTTTCTTTGTTTTAACCGATTCTCTTGCACGTATCCATTTGCAATAAGTAATATATTGATCATCTGAAAATTCCTTGACCTGTATTAACTTATCTTTACAGGATTGACATTCACGTCTCAAACATTTATCTTCGTATATAGAACAACACAAACTCTTAATTAGATCATCGGCGTTTGACTCATCTATTATAGACGATGTCTTCAGTGCTTTGGTAATGAGATCAATATTTTCGTGACCGATGCACTTGCATGTATCTCTTTGGGCATTTTTAGGAGTCAATACCCAAAACGGTCTATGCTTACAAAAAAAGCTATAGCTCACTTTTACCTGATATTTAGTCATAAACTTCTGATGCAACACTTTTTGTGTACTTGTCATGTAACGTTTTTGCTTTTGAACTTTCAATCTTGTGACATACTCTTTTTTTCCGGCTCCTACTGTGCTGTTTAAGTCACCAAGATAAAAATTGCGCACTTTTTGTACCAACCGTCGAATTCGAGTATCTTCTTTAGTCTTTTCTTGATTTATCACTCTTTTGACTTTTTCAGCTGACTCTTTTTTTTCATTTTTTTCTTTGTCTTTATTGTCTCGCCTATACTTATTAAGCTTCACTTGTAACTGCTTGTTCTCCTCTTTAAGTTTTTCAATTATTCTTAAGAGGAACTTTCTTTTCTTCAGTTCTATATATCTAATTCTTCGGATTTTTACCTGAGCTTGATGAGATTCATTTAACTGTAGTGGATCTTCATGGTTGGCCTTTATTTCATTGCTGTCATTAAAATTGGCATCAATAAGCACTACTTGAGGAACCTCTGGCTTTTTTTTAGACTCTTCTTTCTTTTTTTGTCTGTATTTTCTAGCGGCTTCGCGCCACTTCTTCCGTTTTTCCCGTTGATCACGAGGACATTCTTCATTCACACTTTTAATCTTTTTTTCATCCTTTCTTTTCTGATATCTTTTTCCTTTTCCAACTCATAGAGAACTGGATCTTGCTTGATTTCTACGTACTTCCTTTTTCTAGCAATCTTTTGTTTCTCTAACCGCTCTATTTCTTTTGATTTATTTTTTCTTCCCATGATTTATCTAAAAATAAACATAATTTAATTTACATAATTTACGTCATTACCATTTACATATTATCATTACCATTAACACAAAACAAATGGTAATGATGATGATGGTTATGACGAATATGACTACTAATGGTTTTTTTAACTAAATACCACACTGCAAAGAGCACAACCAGCCCTTGTTATGATATTGTACATAAAATACAGAAGCTGGGATATTTTGATAAAATATAGTTTTAGTGCTTACCTGATTTCCTCTGTCAATGGTGTTGATGGAAATATTTGACAAAGTTTCCACAAGCTAATGGAAGTCAAATTTGCGACTCCCCGCGTGAATAAAACTGACGTGCACTCTGTTCCGCTTCGTAAGAGAGACTGAGGAAGGGGGCGCGTGGCCTCTCGAGCGCGGTTTAGTGTTAGAACATTCGAGAAATACAACTTTGATGGTGCCGCGACGGTGTTGATGCTTTTCCGTGACAAAATTTCTTTTATTTATTAGTATATGTTATTCATTATCAAATCACTTAATTATTGTTCATGTTATTCTGGATAATGTGTACTTCCAAAATGTAAAAAAAAAACACGGAAAGTGCATTGTTAATATTTCAATAATAAATAAAGAAGTTTATTACTCGATTTTTTTCGCAAATGGTGATGATGTTTGTTGCGTGTTTTTTAAAATTATAAATTAAATAAAGGTAATATACTATTTTAAATAGTGGCGCCTTGCGCTAAATCATGTTTAAAATAACCTGTAAAGTAAAAAAAAATGCAGCTGTGATATTTAATTTATTATTAGGATATATTTGCCATTAACGGATTTCCGCGGATCCACCCTGTGGGCCGCCGATAAAACGAAATGAGCGCGCGCGCCGAGCCAAGTGCCTCTAGGTAGGAAGTCAAGCCAAGGTCACCGACCGGTTTTATAACCAACCAGTTTTTAGGTTAGTATTTTATTTATCTGTTGTTGTTAATCGTCGTGATAATATATAATGCACAAAGGTAAGAAGTTGGTTATGTCAGAGTTGTGTTTCAATGTTTATTATTGCGTTGTATTCTGAAGCTACGAGCACCATAATACCGCAGTGCCGCAACGGGTCTACTAAACCAATCGCTTCACTATGGCAATGGTATCGTCAAAGAATGGCCACTATAGGCACAGAATAACTATTAGTACTATAGGTGCCTTTTGGTATTCTAGTGACTATTCTCCGATGATACCATTGTCGTAGTGAAGCGATTAGTTTAGTCGAACTGGGGCCCAGAATAGTATACCTATAGTAGGGTGGGTGCACTAGTTCGCCGTACAGTACTGGTATTCGACCGTTAGATTATGCGATTTACAAAAATTTAATTATTATACGTGTTTACATTTTTTTTCAAACAAAACATAGTTTAATGCTTCAACAAATAGTTCCACTACAACTGGCAACACAGATTGTATGAGTCCCAGCATCGTGTGATTTTGAACGAATTATTTAGTTTGACGTCGACGCCGGAGCAGTCAGCACGCACGAGAATCAAAGAAAAAAATAGTGGCACGTGTTCCAGTCAGAGGTTCGTTTTGTGCTGTTTTTACTATTAATGGTAGGTTATGTATTTGTATTCTAGCTTAAAAATAGTTGGCTAATGTATTTTAAATGCGATAATTGTGATAATTTATTGGAAACCTGAAAATTAAGGGTGGTCGGAAACTAAAACACGAAACTTCCCAAATGTTCATATTTCGACCGCCCGGTCGGAAACTAGCTCACATAGAGCTCGAATTCTTTTGTCTCTTTCATTAGTTATTAATATAAAAGTTAGTGTCCTTTTCCTTGTGTAGAGGGGTATGTAAGTAATGAACCTATATTTTAGTTTTCGACCACCATTAAACTGCTATTTCTATGAAACATTTCTGCTTTTTAAGTGTGGTCGAAAACTAAATCATGCTAATAAATTGTGATTTAGTTTTCGGACAATGTAAAATTGTATGACGAAACCGGGTGGTCGAAAATTGAATTCCGCTTTAGTTTTCGTACAATTAATGCATAATAACTACTTGAAACGCAAAAGTACGTATTTGAGGATGTTAGGTATGTCGAATTAAATAACATGTTTTCTCATATTATCAGATGGCGCCTCCCAGGAATCCCCAACCTAAGACAATAAAAAAAAACAAGAAAAAAAACTGCAAAATACTCTCAAAACGCCGTAGACAAAGCGCTTAAAGATATTCGCGAGAAGAAAATGTCTATTAGGGAAGTCTGTCGCATTTATCAAGTTCCTAAAACAACTATACATGATCGCTTATCTGGTAAAACTACTGATAAGATGAAGTTACCTGGACCTGATCCAGTACTCACATGTGAAGTTGAAGAAAAAATTGTTGAATGGCTAATTGATATTGCAAAGTGTGGTTTTCCTATAAAAAAAACAGAACTTCAAAGGGCAAACAGGCAAACCAAGTCCTTTTAAATATGACCGTCCGGGGAGAACATGGTTTTTGGGCTTTTTAAAACGGCATCCTGAGGTTTCACAGAGATCTGCCGAAAGCATCAATAAGGCCAGAGCCAGAGTTACGGAAGAATCTATAAGGCTTTGGTTTAAAAAATTTAAAAATATTTGATTCGGACAAACAATAAAGACATATTGTATTCCCCGGAACGAATTTTCAACGGGGACGAAAGTGGATTCTCGCTTTGCCCAAAAACCGGCAGGGTATTGGGCCCGCGAGGTTACCGTAACCTCTTTCAAGTACAGAGCGGTAATGAAAAAGATAATTTGACGGCTTTAATAACATTTAATGCGAATGGACAACTGTGTCCACCATTAATAGTGTTTCCCTACATTCGACCGCCCAAACATATACTTAATTCTATGCCACCGGAGTGGCTTCTTGGGAAATCCGAGAGTGGATGGATGAGGGGTGATGTATTTTTTGAATACGTCACAAATGATTTTATCAAATGGGTAGATAAAACGATTTGAGTAAACCAATTTTGTTGTTGGTTGACGGACATAGGTCCCATATGTCTCTAGAATTAAGCGGGATGTGCGAGCAATTGGGAATAATTCTATACGCACTGCCACCGAACACAACGCACATGTTGCAACCAGCAGATGTGAGTGTCTTTGGTCCATTCAAATCACAGTGGAAACAGATAGTGAGGAGGTTTTTAACCAAGCCCGAAAACACAAATTCTTCTGTTACAAAAGGAAATTTTTGCAGCCTATTCAAAGACTGCCTTGAAAATACAAATTTAAGCGTAAACATAATAAATGGTTTTAGGAAATGCGGCTTGTACCCTTTTAATCTCAACGCTGTGGATTACACAAAATGTGTCCAGAACACTCTTGAAAGGCTGCAAGAGAATTCAAGAACAATCGAAAGAAATCTTTCGCAACAGATAACGAATGCTGAACCTAGTATCAACAAGAAAAGTTCTAAAACATTTAAAGCCAAATTTGGTCCAAAAAAACATAAAAGTGGCTGTTATACTGAAAGAAATGAAGAAACTGAAAAAAAGCCATCTGAGATCAGCAATGATGATGTTCTATACGAAACTTGCTCTGAAGACCGGACAAATTCGACAATACATCTGTCGACGTCTCACACACATGGGGTAGACACAAATCCAGAACAATTACACGACTTGAATTTGACGGATGTGACGCCTTTTGAAAACATTTCAATCAGTCAAAGAAATGACGAGATACCGGTGTAATGTCTTGATACAAGACCTTCGTTCATAGCTCCTGAAACTCCGGTCATCCAAGAAAAAAATGCTCTAGTGCCATACGACTTTTATAACGATTCATCTACCACAGTTTCAGAATCGTTAATCGACAACGACATTTCGACCCTGCATTTGTCAGGAAGTTATTTAGATGTAGGTTCTTTAGTTTCACTGGATGATATTCTTCTCATTCCAACTGAAGCCAGTCTGCTGACAACATCAGCATCTGTCCCAATTAGCTCCTCTTCAGTGAATATTCCATTTCCTGAAACGGTAAACGATGCCTTCGATAAAACAACAACTGTTAAAAGCAATACGATGTCGACAATATTCTGGCCGCAGTCGGAATGTAGTGTCCTAGCTGAAATACCAAAATGTCAAACCAGCACACCTCTGGCTACTAGTCAACTTTTGAATAAGACACAATACATACAGGTTGTTGAAAAAAGTTTAGTTATGCCGGAACTCAAAAATAAAATATCGACTGCAAGTAGGCGTACACCTCAGTCTCCGGCAATATCATCAGAAGAAAGGCGACAGTGTTTGTTGGAAAAGGAGAAAGTGAAAATGGAGAAGATAGAAATGAGTAGACAAAGACAAGAAGCATTGAAAAAGAAAAGAATGGAAAAGGAACAGTTGAAGAAAATGAAAATCCCGAGAAGAAAAATGAAACGTCCCAAAGAAAACATCACTCCAAAAATCGATTGTGCCTTGTGTCATGCAATTTTAATAAGTGACACAGAAGAAGACTCTGAAAAAAATCTTGGATGTGACTTTTGCACAAAATGGTATCATCTAGGTTGTACAGATTTTATAGGACTCAAATATGAAGACGTATATAGTATAGCATATAGTACATTATAATATACTAATATAATATACATTATAATTATACAACGTAGTTTTATTCTTGGTCACATCCTAAATAGTTACAGCACAATATTTATTGCCAACAAATATTTTTATGTACAAGTAACAAGTAGATATGCGCCTGATAACATACTGAAAAATTGGTGGTCGAAAACTAAAACGTCGTGGACGAAAACTAATTTTTTTGGTCGAAAACTAGTGATTTGACCATTTTCGAGATTTTTTATTTCTAAAAAATAAAGCGAAAGTTATTTGATAAAATCAACGTTAAAAACGGAAAATACATTAATATATGCGGTCATTAAAAAAAACGTTAAGGAATCCCTCAGTAATTTCATTTTTTTCTAGCCTCCTAAAGTAGTCAATTCGCTAATTGTACGATATCTAGCGCACCGACCGTACCTACTCCAGTACAGGTAGTGACAGTGATCACAACCTGAAGCCAGGCAGCTATCGTTCCAGGGCTGTAAAATTACCGTATTTGTACAAATTTGTATCAAAATTATCGTACCCTTATGGATAGTGACTTTAATACATTAAAAAAAAAGTAGGTACGAAGTATGGCACAGACGCAGCTACCTTTCGCAATCTCGGGGGTGTCGTGTGTAAATCATCGATTGAACTCGAAGAATTCATTTTCCACAAGCCCACGGAGTGAAAACAATAGTTATTATTGAAATTAATGTCCTGTCCTGTCCTGTCCTATTATCATATACGCCCGATGAACTAACGTACCTATTTCATCGATCACGATTATATTTCTACAACAACTAGTAAGTATATCTGTATATAGACGATAAACACTCTGTTCAATCTCAATTTTAGGCGCCTAAGAATATTGCTTACTTTAAAATAATTCTTTTGAATATTGAATGCCGCGACTAACCCCATGATATACTGTAACGGTCAATTATAAAAAGACAAAATATTAGCAAGCAATGAAATAATTATGACATGAAGTGGCGGCATGTATGTGTTCCTAAACAAGAAATAAGCCAATAGATGGCGCTGACAGCGGAAAACTATCGTATTTGTTATTGGGCTATTGGCTGTAAGTTCAATTCTCAAATTGTGCATCATAATATTCATAGCTGAAATTATCGTATAATTTGCGTACGATAGTAGTGTACCATCTTACATCGTACGTTGACCTGAAATTATCGTACGGTTGTGAACACTGGTGATGTGACTACAAACAGTATCTACAGATAAGGTTTGTAGTGAAGTGTTTCATTCACTACTTGAAGTCACGTCACTTTACTTCGTGTCTTTGAACTTTGGAACTGTGCTCGTTCTGTTCGATCTATGCTGTGCTGTGGAAGTAGGTGTTTTTTTTTCTTGAAATATCTTAATTTGTTGAACCGTAGTTTGATCTTGATACTCGGGTAATTAAAAGGAAGAACTCAGTAAATCTTACAAAGTTTTATCGGATTTTGTATTTACATCTATTCACTCCATACGGCTCTGTTCAATTGGTCGATAGGTCGTACACAGCATGCGGGGACCCCGCAAGCGGATTAACGTCTAATTACATTCAGGAACAGACAGAAACAGTTCACGAGTGTTTCTAGAAGTGAATTGACGATTATTAGTGTTCTGTGGAATTAATGCTGCGTGCGCGGGAGAAAAATGTCTGGTCGCAATGTCGCAAAACATTTCCCCCACCCCACTAGCTGGCGGGGTATCGACCAATGAAACAGCCTTTTCTGATTGAAAGTATCTGATTTAAGTACGCACAAGACGGTTTTTGGCAAGTTTAGCTTCTAGACACATTCTGAATATAAAAAAGTTTAAATTCACCACAACACGGTCTCCGTGTAACTATAACATCAATATATTAGACATGTATAGATTGCTTAGATTAATTCCTTAGCTACAAGTAAAGTCTAAGCATACATACATTTTATGTCCACGATTTGTAAAAATCTCCTATTTACCAAAAACCTTCACGCTTACATGACCCAAGCAACCCTTTTTTATTTTTATTGTACGACTGGGATGTGTTTGGCCTTCATCTAACTCGTTTTTTTATAAAATGGGTAAGCTCTATACCCTTTAAAAAAAAAAAGGATTAATATTTATTTTATTTTTAAAATTTTAGGAAAATTTACACATTCTTAAATATACAAACAAATACATAAAAAGCACATTGTTTTGAAGGCCAATTAAAAGTTTCCTTGATGTTTCAAAATTTCAAGGATGAGAGGCCAGTTCCTCTATTTGATAAGGATTACATTTGGAAGTGCGCTTTTACCTTCGGCCATATCATACCTTGACTACAGCGCTTCTCCGACATAGAAATGATGTCATTGATGTGGCTAAGCTACAAAAATATTTATATAGTTCATAAAGTATTTTGTTGCATAAAACATATATCGACCTTCATGAGCGAAGGGCTTTGGCCGAAGGGTTGTCAAATTCCTATGTTTCGCGGGGCGCCTGCAACGTGAGTCCGCGCATCGTACGCCAGGAGACACCGAGATTGCGTCACACGTCGCCGCCTCGAATCGTGTGTCTAGTAATTAAGTTTTTATATTATATGTATGCTAGTTTTTAAGGTATATATTGCTATGGGCTGTAGAATAAGTTTAATAAGATCTTTTACTTGTCTATTGTTGCCTGAAATAAAATATTATTATTATAGTATAATGTCCAGCCTGATTCTGCATCGCGCCATCGGCAGCCCTCCAGCTCGGGCCGTTATGATGTTGGCAGATATTCTACAGCTGAAGCTTGATATCAAAGATGTTAACATCGTCCAAATGGAGCACATGTCGCCTGATTTTAAAAAGGTACCTACCTTTTAGCAAGCTTCACAGGTGCCTTTTGCGCTGAACGTTGTGGGTTCGATTCTCAGTTCTCACCCAGGACAAACATTTTTATGATGAACATAATTGTTTGTTCTATGTTTGGGTGTACGTACTATATGGTCGGTTCTTGCTTGCGAAATTTAGCTTGGTCATAAATCACATGCGCATAAACGATCTTTGAAATGTATTTGTCATCTATGTAAAACATCATGCCATGTTGTGTCTCAAGTCATTATTTTTTTTAGTTTACGTTAAAATTTGTTAAAGTGCTGTGTAATCCCAAAAATACCATAACCAAGTATATCTTAGCAAAGATGCTTTAATGGATGTATGTGCGGGCTAAAGTGATAATGATGATGTTATTTTTTTCAGCTAAACCCTATGGGGACTGTTCCTGTCCTGCAAGATGATGACTTTGTAGTGTCAGAAAGGTAAATACAAATCAATTTATGTTCACGCCATAATATGCTAATGTATTTAGGTACTATTCAAGTGGCTCCATAATGTAATGAAGGTAACGCTTTTACATCATAATAAGAGTCTTCTATACATCAGTATCCTCACGCTAGATTCCTTCTAGTTTTATCCCAAGCAGTAAGAATTTGGTGTCATCTTCGGCTATCGCACACCATTAAGACATTTATCCCATGGTGTTGTAAATGTAAATGTTAAAGACTCCCGTTTCCGCGCTTAGACTTTTAAGTGGTGACTTGTGTTAAATGGTGTAAAACCCATGGTGTTAAAATTGCAGTGAATGTGAAACTTAGGCAAAAAAAACATCTGAATGTCAATCTTCTATAGGTCTTCTAATTTCCAAGTGGGCGAAGCCGCGGGTGCAACTAGTAGTTATACACGTTACAGGAATCGTTTGGCCCTTAACTTTTCACTTTCTATATTTTTATTGCTTGTCAAGTAATCCGCTTCAAACTCTGAAAATTTAAACCGCCAGCAAAGACTGTAATTAAATCCAATGATTTCCCCAACTATTATTTTTTATTGTACGACGGGGAAGCGTTTGTCTTTCATCTCACCTGGTTACAAGTTAATAACAATAATAATTTCATTTATTACAGACTCATTAATAATTTTTACAATAATTTTGCCATCAGTAGCTAAATATTAAAAATATTAGAATAGCATCATTCAGATAATGCCGAAGGTGGAGGCGCACTTCACCCGGAATCTTAAATTGGAGTAAGCTTATATCCAATCGCCATGTCAATTGCAGTAATGCGATAATGAATTACATGCTGCAAAAATACGGCGACGAGACGAACAAAGAGCGGCTGTACCCGAGCGAGCCGAAGGAGAGAGCCATCGTGGACCAGTGTCTGTTCTTCAACGCAGGAATGTTCTTCATCACGCTCAGGAATGTTGGAGTGAGTACTCGCCGTCTCTTCTTTTCTCTTCTTCTCTTCACTCACTTTTACTTTACAACGGGCAAGCGCTTGACCTTATTCTCACCTGGTTCCCCAAGTTATGATAAAGTGGAGGCGCACTTCACCCGGAATCCTCAACAAACTGAGGAATTGGCAATCTACCTCTGAATGTCGGAACACAACAATTTTAGAATTGTTGTCATGGCGACAGAATTCGGTAAGATGGCGGTAGCCAGGCGGACTTGAACAAAGTCCTACCACCAACCAAACCGAGCACAGTATTGTTCTCCCCTGGGGATCGAACGCGGCCTCTGGATCTGACACCGGTGAGCGAACCACTAGACCACCAACAAAACCTCTTTAACCGCCTTTAAAGAGGTTTTGTTGGTGGTGGGGGTCCGCAGTCAGGCGCCAGCAGATCACACACTGATTAAAGACTTGTCTTGAGGGTCGGATATATATCTACATTTAGCTGGTTGATTCAGGCGTTATTTTGCGGAGATCCATTTTCCTTTATTACCCTGAAAAATATTTAGTCACAAATCCGCTACATTTGAAAATCTCGGAGCGGCAACTCCTCCACAGAGAGCTCGTCAGCTTAGCAGAAAGATTTCCTGAGGATGCGTCGTGTTGAGGCGAAACACGCGTCGATTTGATTTTGTCAAGGAAATTTTGCGGATTTGTTGCTAAATATTTTTCCGTTTTCAGGTATTGTACTTTAGATATAGATTTACTCCTTATTAGTAGTAAGTAAATTTGGGTTTTATGTAATTTTTTTATTTGAACTAAAAAATTAAATAACATAAAAATGTTGTACAATATATTGTACCCACACCAACCAAACATATCAATTTAAAACAAGAAAATCTCGATAAGTTACTATGTCGCCTTGTCGCTAGCATGAAAACGAGAAAGACGATGTAAAAAAAAAGTTTAAATGCTATGCGTACAAAACCGTAGTCTCGCGCATTACGACTCTTTCAAACATTAAACGCTTGCTAACATTTCCTCACTTACAAATGAATATTATGACACAAAAATTCACAACCCGCGACGGGACACGAACCCGCATCTCTTCCTAAAGCCGGAAACGCTCTAACCAACTGAGCTACGACGGTCCTGACGCAGATTCCGAATTTTTGTGTCATACCTCTGCTAGAAAAATTCACAACTCGTGAATTTTTGTGACATTATAACATTACTTGCGATCACTTGAAATACAACAATGTATTATTTCCTCACTTCCAGAGGGACACTTTCGTACGGAAACTCACCGCTCCGACGGCGAGTCACAAAGCTGACATCGAGTCATCGTACTCCGTGATAGAGGCGTACCTGACTTCTCGGAGCTACATCGCGATGGACCGACTCACGCTTGCCGATTTATCTGCCGGCGCCACCGCCACGGCGATACAGTGCATGCACAAACTTGACGGAAACAAGTCAGTATATAACAAACTCAGTAAATTTTGTAATTTACTGAGTAGTTTGGGTGTTGTATCATAATTATAGTACGTATTATATATGTACGTATATTATAAAAAAAGTATTATCCGTAATATAGTTACCATATTACAAGCTATGCTTAGTTTGGGGCTAAATGGCACTGTGTGAAATTAATGTCCTGTGATATCTATTTATTTAATTACATACTACCTAGTCGGTACATTACAAACTAGTAACCTGCTGGCGACCAAGAGTACTATGTAAACCTGGACATTGTTTATTATTTATTTATTGTTTATTTATTTCTATTTCATTAATTTAACAATATTTAAATTTAAGATAATAATAGTGGAATTGTGTAATGTATGTACGTATGGACTACCTCAGTGTCTGAATAAATAACTATTTTATTTATTTAATGTTCAACCGCCTCTGTGGTCTTGTGGTTCGCCGCCCGGTATCAGATCCACATGTCCGTGTTTCGATTCCCAGGGGTACACTGTTGTGCATAGTTAGGTTGGTGGTAGGTCTATGTTCAATTATAAGTTTTTAGGTTTTCGTGGTTATTCACTACATTTAAATTGTCAAACATTTCGGGTTTATTACCACGGTAATATGTAATTTTACTCGAGTCTACTCGTGACCATGGAGCGTGAAACCGCTTCGAAATATCGAGGTAAAATTACATATTACCGTGGTAATAAACCCGATATGTTCAATTATGTCGCCATGACAACAATTAAGATAAATGATATTAAATAACCATTAAAAAAAACAAATTAACACTATATTACAAATAATTGTAATAACAACGGAACATAAATATAATTATTGTTTTTCTTGTATCATACCTTTAAAGGTATGATAGCAAGTTCCTCAGTTTGTTGAGGACTCCGAGTGTAGTGCACCTCGCTTGAACTGTTAATCGAAGAATAACTTAAAGACAATACTCAACACATGGACTTGAGCCTTATCCTTGAATGAGGCTCGAGTCCATGTCCTCCAGTCTAGACTGGAGGATTTTGAAGTAAACCATGCTTGGCAGGCGGGTTAGAGATGGTTAAGTATAGACTACTAATACAAGTAGTTACCACATCAACAGCTGGAAGCTGCCTACTTATATGACTATGCCTGCTCCAAGCCATCATCTCTACGCTTGGCAGATGGGAGATCCATCGTAGTCTAACTGCCAAATATTTCAGGTTCCCCAAATGCGCGGATTGGATAGCAAGACTAGAAGAGGAGACTTTCTTCAAAACTGTCAATAAAGAGGGGGCAGTCTTCTTTGGGAAACTTATGAACGCGCTCTGGAAGAAAAATCATTTGAAGCAAACCACAAATTCCTCTAAAATTTGAGTTATAAAAGTGTGTTTTATAAAAAAAACGGTAGACCGGACTCGTTTTGAGGAAAAACTGTGTTTTTGAGAAGAAACGTGGTTTTTTAACTTTAAATATTAACGGTATTTACTATGAAAATGATTTTTATTTAGGTACTCTACTGAATAATAAGTTAGTTAGTTTTTATTAAGTAATAAATTAAGTAAGATCGAACATCTTGTTTTGGTTTGATCTACTACTACTTGCGCCTATACATGTCCAGTGCTGGACATAGCCCGCTCCAAAATGGGATCACATCCAGTAAAGGTGTACAATAAACACAGAAGTAAGCTGCCATTCTGCTGATGAGACGCCTTTTACGACCTCCCCGGGCTGAATTGGAGAGGTCGAGTCATGTCAAAAAGATTTTTATTAATTATTTTAATAAAAGATGAACACAAGAGAATAAACGAAACTAAAATAAGTAAATACAAATAGGTATACATCTTTGAAATAGATAAGAACGCATTTAGCCAATATTTCATAATTATTTAGATACTCTAATATTTGTTTTGTTTTTCCATTGTACATGATAGACTTATAAAATTTTAAAATAATGAAATCTAACAAAAATACGAGTAATTCAACTGATTTAATTATTTTCTGAATTCAGGCGTACATAAATATTTTAGCCTATTTTTAATGCAGCCAGTGTCTTGGGCACGCTTCCGTCTGGTACTGGTCTGGAACAGTTGAGTTACCTATAGGCCGTTTGTAACGGTCCTCAGGTAATCTGACTGTTTCCTTTGTACACAGTTAGTTTAATTGTACTTTTTATTGAATAAATGATGGTATAGAACAAGTAAATTGGATAACTAGATGGGTGGATGGTTAGGGATACTAAAATAAACAATTTTTTCAGCCGGCCGTCTAGGTGATTTGTTAAGAACAAATATTCCTAACTGGCCACTAGGAGGGATTGGATGGTCTGTTGGTAACAATCGTTTTTAAGAGGATCGTAATAACGTGACAATGTGTCAAACATGGTGTCGGTAAGGTGTATGGTGTCGCGAGTTCAATGATTTTTTCCCATCTCAAAAAATGGCGAACGGTCCTAAAGATGTTTTCACGTCAAAAAGTGGTGGATGTACTGGCTAAATAAATAAATCAAAATATAATCAAGAGGCCGTCGCGACCACGTCTCTCTCACGCTGCGTAGTGTCTTGTAATAGTGTGACTGTATGACTGTATGACTGTTTCTACGATAGGGTGACCAAAATCACCTGGATATCTGATAATAATTATCGTGGATTGAGATAACACGGATACGTAGCTAAACAATATCTATAATGGATTTTATTTGGTGACATAAACGGTTGGGTAAGTTTCTAGCATTAATTACAATTAGAAGTCACGCAGTGGCTTAGAACACAAAAACATAGGTACCTACCAATTTTAAATTGTTGTCTTCTGGCATTTAGAGAGATAATACAGCCGGTTCCCCAATGTGTTGAGAAGTCTCTTGTCTGATCATAAACCTGACCAGGTGAGGTGAAGGCCAAGCGCATCCGAGATAAGTGGCAGAATACACTCAAATAGGTAGGTGATCAGGGTGGGCTCACTCCATCTTAGACCTTATCCTTATCTGTGCATATCTAGAGGTCATAAAAAAACATAAAAAAATCTGCCTTCCACAGTTATCATAGAGATACCAACACCACAAACACTGACTCGCTTGCTACGCTCTGCCCATATTCTGTAGTAATACTTTTTGAGTGATGATGATGATTTGTCAAATTTCCTAAAACGATGCTGTGAATGTAATTTTTCATATAATGTATAGACTCTATTAAAATTAGAAGGTATACGCGCTATGGCAACGTCCTACACGTTCACACGCAAGAAATCAAAAGTATAATATTCTAAAACATTAACTTTATGGCCCAGAAAATAGCTGTACCTGTGCAGTGTCAATTGCACATAAAATAAAACGCCAAGTAATAAGCTTTGATCTATCCTGCTCGCCCTTTAGAAAGACATACCTACGTAGTTTGATTTTACACTACTGACATCGGTCTTTGGTCAGCTTTTTTGTCATTAGATTCGACCAAGGGATTTCACCAGGAGATGGGCAGCAGCTTTCATCTATCTTAGTACCTAACCTACCTACCTAACACCGCCACTGTGATTACCTGCCAAGGATAGTGGCAATTAATCTTCCATTAGGTACTCTACAAATAAATAGAATCGCTTTTTCCCCTTCGAGGATTCACCTATGATCACTCAGAGCGTGGATCTTACGAGGATCACCTACTATATATACCAACACCGCGATTACCTTATCGAATCGCTTGCCAAGCGTGGCCCATGTCATGCAGTGGTACTTTTTGGGCTATGATTATGACACGAAAACCTAAAAAGGACACCAGAATAAAAAATGCTCATACTATCTCTAGTACCAACGTTTACGTATCGTAGTGGCGTTCCGTAGCCAAGCGTATACACAGCAACTCTGAATTTTAATGTTGGATATTACCTACCTTTTACGATTTTTCATACCTTTGACAACTACAAATAATAAATTCTAAGCTAAAATTTAAATCTCCAAAGTGTAATTAACTCATCACTCGTCATCAATCTTTCGCTTATGCATAGAAGTAAAAAGTGTGTTTACTTTACACGCGTCACGCCGAAAAAGTCTCTTTGACCACGCTAATCTCCGAAAGTACAGAACCGATTTCAACGAGGTTTTCAATGGTAAATTGTGTAATATTTGCGTTAATATTATTCGTTTTATTTATCAAAATCCAATCATAAATTAAAAAGATATGCATTCTTTCACAACTTTTTTATATATATTTTTGCAAAAAAATCGATCGTCAGATCCTGCCCTGAACCATACACAACACATCATTGAAAATCACATCCAAATCGGATAAGCCGTTCAGGAAATACGCTTCAAGCTCAAGAAATCAGCTGTATGTTTTAAGTAGGTAGCGTCAATTTTTTTTAAAAATATTAAATATGCAGTCACAGCTTTTCTACGATATTATTATAAGTATAGATAGATAGAAGATGGATAGATAGTTGTTATGGTGACAGAATTAGGTAAGATGGTGGTAGCTACCCAGGCGAACTTAAACAAAGTCCTACCACCAACCAAACCAAGCACAATATTGTCCTCCCCTGGGGCTCGAACCCGGGACCTCTGGATCTGAAATCGGTGGGTTGAACCACTAAATCACAGAGGCGGTTAAAAACTATACCTTAATCTGTTTGTATCATGCGATACTTTCTCACTTGGTTATTCAACGAAATAGCAACTCAAAATGCAAGTAGGTACCTACACCATAAAGCCGAATCTGAATGTTGGCACTTATACGAGTAGGTAACTAATAAATAAATATTCTAGGACATTATTTTCACACAGCGCCATCTAGTCCCAAACTAAGCAAAGCTTGTAATATGGAAACTAGATTACGGATAAAATACGTAGCTACTTTTATTTGCAAATACTTACTTATCATACAATACAACACCCAAACACTGAACAAGCATCAATATTCATCACACAAATGATTGTCCTTGGTGGGAATCGAACCCAAAACCTATACCGCAGAAGGTAAGGCATCCTGCTGCTGTGGATGGAGCGAAATCCTTTGTTATTTCATCTAAGTGTATTGCGCGAAATTCGATAAAAATAGCAGTCAGCATTTCGCCTTTGTATAAACTTTAACTTAAGTAAGTATGCCAAATCTCAAACTTGATGATAAGCAAGAGTTCTCTACGCGTAGGTATTACAATCAGTAATTAATGCTGTTGTCAGTATACATACGAGTATCATAACTATTTCCTGTCACCGAGGAGCTTTGAGCATCATTAGTTCAATCAACTAAACAAACGAAAAGATCAGTATCAGTCAATCAGTATCAAGTGAGATCTCACTGATGCGGCCAACTTATATAGCTAGTTCTTTGCATGCTTGGTATACTCAGGCGCAGAGTAACATTATCTGCCAATCAAAAGACAAAATAAACCGTTCCGATCCACATTTTAAAGCAAAAATCACTTCTTGTTTCGGGCCCTCCTTCATATATTTTTACCCGATTGCCTCCGATAGATATAAAAAGTAGCTAGGTATTGAAAACCCTTGAAACCGTGATTTCAGAAGCAATGCTGCCAATCCTATACAAGTTGACGGCCAGTCCGCCGGCCAACGCGGTGATGATGCTGGCGGATATGTTGTCTGTAAAGCTGGACTGCCGCGAACCTGACTGGATGAAGATGGAGCACAAGTCTCCCGCCTACATGAAGGTGACTTCATCATACTATGAACATATCATCTTATAATATCTTGAAAATCAGTTGAGATGAAGGTCAAGCGCTTCCCCGTCGTACTATAAAAAAAACCTTAAAATTGCGGATTATCCTTGGCGAGATTTTCCCTAATAGCTACAGTATGGTTTTAAATGATTTCAAGGGTCCAGGCATCACCCGCTCACTATTTCGTCAGACCGTCTGGGGAAGTCCCTCCTTACAGGTGGACCGTATGCCTTTGCCACCTAACTGGTATGAAGAAACATGTATTTACAGCCCGAAATATTCCACTGACAGGACATAGGAGGATTTGCCAAAAGTTTTGACGCAAGCGTTTGATAATGATGAGTTTTCATTTCAGATGAATCCCATGGGGACCATACCAGTTTTGATAGATGAAGATTTTGTCGTTTCTGAAAGGTGAGGGAAAACAAGTCGCCCAGTGGTCGAAATTTGGCCATAAATAAGACATTTTTGCTTTCTGCAATCCATATAAATAGTAACGGCTTAGGTGTCCAAAGTTTTTTAAAATTAGAATGGGTTGACCTCAATAAGCTTGCACAGGCAAGAATGAGGTCTATGATGCGTGCAAGGAGGTGTCCATCAACTCTACAGTCCGTATACAATATGTCACTATAGACGAGTTCGCTTGGCCTTTATCCCACCTGATTTTTCAAGTTGGAAGGTAGAAGCGCACTTCACCCGGAATCCTCAACAAACTGAGGACCTGGCTATCTTACCTCTGAATGCCGGAACACAATTTAAGGATTGTTGTCATGGCGACTGAATTAGGTAAGAAAGTGGTAGCTAGCCAGGCGGACTTAAACAAAGTCCAACCACCAACCAAACCAAGCAAATATTGTACCCTTGGGATCGAACCCAAGACCTCTGAATCTGACACCGGTGGGCGGACCACTTAGACCACTGAGGCAATTTCTTGTATGCACTTACTGGATTCATTGCGATTGTTATATACCTTGGGTAAGTGTGATCCCGGAATCGCTGGCTTTTGGTACACAGCACAGGTGGTAGGAATACCTCCTAGTGATCGATCCCGGAATCGCTGGCTTTTGGTACACAGCCTGTAGGACCTGGCTAGCGACCTTTCGAAGGAGTTCCGCCGATGTCCGACACCGAACGGTTTGCCGTGTTCCGATGCGCGGGAAAGCCGGTGACTTCTGGGAAAGCTCGATCCATCGTATACATCATCCTTGTTCTAGGATCCCTGGGTATTGTTTTTTTGCAAATGTTATAATGACACAAAAGTTCACAACCCGCATCTTTTTCTAAAGCCGGAAACGCTCTAACCAACTGACCCAGATCCTGACTCAGATTCCGAATTTAAGAAGCCATAGGAAAAGAGCCTATACGAGATGTGAATCTTTGTGTCATTATAACATTTGTAGGTATATGTAGTGACCAATTGAGATCAATTGAAATACAAAAATGTAATTGTTTTTTTTGTTTGTGTTTTAGTAATGCAATAATGAAGTACCTTCTGGAGAAGCACGGAGGTAAGGACCGCGAGACGTTGTATCCCAGGGATCCCCGCTCCCGGGCGGCGGTGGACCAGTGCCTGTTCTTCAATGCTGGAGTCTTCTTCATCAGGCTCAAAGTGGTAGCTGTGAGTATTCATTGATGACTTAACACTTTATTGTACACAGAAATGATACTATGGAAGAACACAATCATTTAGTGACAATATTGACTAAGTACAATGGGAGGCACTATCGCTGAAAGTGATTTTTTCCAGGCAACTTTTTAAGGAGAAATGTAAACAGTAAAACGTAACAGAAGTAGTGCACAACAATAAGAATAAATATAAGCAAAAATCACGACAAGTACTAGTTACCTACATAAATAGTAAATAAATAAAACAAACTAAAATATATAAGTATATATCAATATATGTGTTTGGACAGGGTCAAATTTAAAAGACGCTATGTAGTGATTTTTCAGCCTCAATTTAAAATAATACTCTGACGGAGCCAATTTTATTTCAAAGTGAGTTTCTAAATAACTTCGGACCCCATATTAAGCATTTTTCTTTTTCCTTTCTTTTGAGAAGCCTTCTTCACCTGAACAGGTTCCAAGGTTCTTTTATATTTGACTAGTGCCCGCCTGTGGCTTCGTCTGCGAATAGCGCCCAGTTAAAAAGTAGCCAGTAAGTAGTAGTAGTAAAAGGTACAAATACATTGCTCCCCATCGCGTACAAATTTCATTAAAATCTGATCAGTTGTGTGATCAGCCGCGTTTTCCAACGGGAATCATGCTGATGATTGTTCCCTGGGAGAACCGGAACTAAGTTGTTGCCTTCATCGATAATCGTATACGAGTGCGAAACCCGTGTCTAAAGAAACATAAGATCGGTATTTAGTGGGCGTTATTACTAGGAGCTATTAGTGTCACATCATTAAAACCAAGCAGAAAGAAAAAGAAATAAAGAAAATACATTTTATTATATTACTGGACATTAATTTTCACACAGTGCCATCTAGCCCCAAACTAAGCATAATATGGGAACTAGATTGCGGATCGAATTCTTTTTTATTTTCTTAATATATACTTATCATACATACAATACAACACCCAAACACAGAACAAACATCTATAATTATTCATCACACAAATAGGTGGTAGGACCTAGGTGGGAATCGAACCCACAACCTACAGCACAGAAGGCAGAGTTACTACCAACTGAGCTATGAGGCTTGTTATATTTATCGGGAAACCCGTAATTCTAACCCGTAATTGTTTGGTTTGAATATCATAGTTTTTTTTTTTTGCGCGATATCCTTGTTATTTTTATAAAATAAAAGTAGTCTATGTTACTCCTTATAAAATCAGCTATCAGACAAAATTGGGCCAGCCGTTTTGGAGTCCATAGGAAACACACATCGACTTTTCAATAGTAGCTTTGTGGTTGTCTGGAATAAATCGCTCCTAAGCGATAAGACCGCCCATTGTGTTTTTTTTTTTTTACGTAATTTAGTTTAATTTTTTAGGTGTGCAATAAAGAATTCCCATACATTCATTCTTTCATTAATTCAGTAGCTTATCGATTCTTAAACGTGATTGAATGTTGTCCAGTTACCAACCCTCTTGGAGGGCCTTGCAGGGGCTACCCCAAAGCATTTAGAAGACATAGACACGGCGTACGGCGTAGTGGAAGCGTATCTCCAAGACCGGTCTCATATCGCAACAAACCATCTGACACTAGCTGACCTGGCTGTGGGGTCGACTGCCGCTTTCATGCAGCCCATTCGTCAATTAGATGAGAAAAGGTACGAAATTAACCGCCTCCGTGGTCTCGTGGTTCAACCCACCGATTTCAGACCCAGAGCTCCCGGGTTCGATCCCCAGGGGGAGCAATATTGTGCTTGGTTTGGTTGGTGGTAGGACTTTGTTTAAGTCCGCCTGGGTAGCTACCACCATCTTACCTAATTCTGTCGCCATACCAAACATTCTAAAAATTGTTGTGTTCCGGCATTTAGAGGTAAGATAGCCAGTTCCTCCGTTTGTTGAGGATTCCGGGTGAAGTGCGCCTCCACCTTCGGTCTTATCTCAACTTGTAACTTGTTGTTGAAGAGTAGTAGAAGCCCCTTGTGAAAGGGCTCGCCCGGAGAATAACTACCACCATACCTATTTCGGCCGCCAAGCAGCATTGCTGTGTTCCGGTAAGAAGGGTATGGGCCGGTGATATTACGGGCACGTGAGGCTTAACACCTTTATGCCTCAAGTTGACGGGCGCAATGCAGTGCCGTGTAGGCTATGTTCTCTGTGGATGTGACCTACGCAGTAAGGCATTGTTATAGGCAAGAGATGCACTTAACATCAGGTGAGCTACTTGCTTGTCCCGTCTCCTAGATGTATAAAAAAAAACAGGTGAGATGAAGGCCAAAGCGCATCCCCGTCGTACAATAAAAAAAAAAATCCATGATGGCGGACATTTTATGTTACATTATTGTTATGAGTATCGTTTGTAAAACAGGGGTGCGAGTATGACATCAAATTTGAAATCCAAGGCGTCGGTTTTTCATTTTTTAAATGACAAAACTAACAGCTGAGTTGGTAGTAGCTCTGCCTTGAGCTTTTGTAGGTTCGATTCCCACACAGGACAAACATTTGTGTGATGAATATTGATCTTTGATCAGTTTTCAGATATTGTTTTTTTTTAAATAAATAGGTATTTGCAACAAAAAAGTATGTACGTAAGTACTTTTTCCGAAATCTAGTTCCCATATTACAAGCTTTGCTCGGTTTAGGACTAGATGCGCCGTGTGAAATTAATGGCCTGTAATATACATATACTCCTGTCTTTATTTCTCTTGTGCGTACCTAACTACTTAATTTATACCTACTTAAATGTTAGTTAGTTTTAACCTGTATGTTTTAAAGAGACAAATAAACAATTATTATTATTATATTATTATTATTATACACATCATTTATTTTAAAACTCTCCAAAATAAATTTTTTACTATAATATTTAAAATATAAAACAATATAAAAATAACATTACAGTAAAAAATATACAAAAAAGGTAAACCATCAACCGCGGGACAAGGTCCAAGTGGATTATTATTATCATTTAATTATTTTTTTTCGCTCAATTTTCCTCGGTAATCACTCTAAGGTACCCGCCCTGAAACCCTCAAGGAAAAGGTACCTCAGACTCGTCTCTTCTTCCCCCCCCATCTTCTTCATTAATTTCATTTCCCTCCCCATTCCCTCTATTATTTCCCCCCCGGTTGACAAATACAGTATCCCCAAGAACTTTACTGACTATTGATATTGTGTGGATGGCTGCCTGTTTTTGAAAATAATATAATAATAATATTATTATTATTATATTATGATTATATTATTATTATATAATAAATATACAATAAACAAAGTCCTGCCACCAACCAAACCAAGCACTATATTAAATTATCCGTGTGATCGAACCCCGGACCTCTGTATCTGAAATCAGTGGACGAACCACTAGACCACAGAGGCAGCTAATAAGGCCTATCTAGAAGGTGCCTAGTCGTAACACAGCGGATATAAAAACTCAGAAGCTGATTCCAAGTTTTTTACGCTCTTAATATACCTACTTAAAAGAGAATGTGACAATGGGATAGCAACCTGCCCCCTCAGCACGGGGCGGGGATAAAAATGTTGTCCTCTGTTTTTATCCACCTTCGAGAGCATTTTGTCTCCCGATGGTGGATAAAAACAGAGGACAACATTTTTATCCCCTCCCCGTGCTGAGGGGGCAGGCGGTATTAAGGTAATGTTTTTTTATTGTTTTGCTAGGTTTCCCCGCACTGCTGATTGGCTGGCGAGACTGGGAAAGGTGCCATCGTTCCACAAGTTCAGTGAACCCGGTGTAGCAGTATTTGACAAGGCTTTAAATATGTTCTGGGAAATCAATAAAAATAAGTGAAATTTTACTGTTTTTCTAACCATAAACTCTCATGACTGCTGCCCTCTCCGCAAGGGGCGTTGATAAAAATTTTGTCCTCTGTTCTTATCCACCATCGGGAGACAAAATGCTCTGACAAGGTGGATAAAAACAGATGGAACAGGTTTATCTTTTCCTCGAAGTGCCTGTTTCTCTGTTGCCACAGATCTCCTACATTAAGAGGTAAGACAGTTCTGTTCCTCAGTTGGTTAAGGATTCCAGGTGAAGTGCGCTTCCACCTTCGGCCTTATCATAACTTGTATCCAGGAGAGATGACTGTCCCAGCGTAAAGGAAGCAGTAGTGCTTCAGGTCTAGCGACCACCAACACCACCATCCTGCTGATGTTCAAACAAGTAGTTCAGCTTCTGTTCCGATGAAATTGTTCAATCAAATCAAAAATGTTGATCAGTTGATCAAATATAATGAATAGACAGTTACGACGGGAGACGGGAGAGGTTACCCATTTATAGTAAAAAAAAACCTTGTTGACAAAAAATGCCATTTTACTTTCTGTTCATCATCTCTAGTTCCTATACCTACTGATGTGAAACTAACCTATGTTATAATGAAGCTACTAGCTATCGTTACTAGGAGTAGGACTAGGATTCGGTGGTTGGATGCAGCTGATGTTTAGTGGTAGGTATAGTATCGTTTGATGGCCTGTTCTGAGTGACATCTATCAAAACTTTAGCTTCCTAGCTAAAGTACGAGTTTAGCCATATTCTACAGTAGGTTCCTACCTACTGTAGAAAACTGGCTAAACTCGTTGCACTTCATACCTATTTCATAATAAAAAACTTAGTAAAAACGTTCGATGTACTATAACAAAATGAGATATAAAATAAAAAGACAGAACTAAAGACGGTTCAGACATTCTCATAATTGAAAAATTTAGGTAGGTACCTACCTACACGTTATTTTAATAGGTAAATCCCGAAATCAACCAGCTCTTGTCCGAATATTATTCTTACTGCTTGGAAAATTCAGGTACATATAATTAGTAAGCCAAAATATAGAGAAAGACTAGACCTTTATTTGGCTGGCTTTGTTTGGCGCAGTTTAGTTTACGCGACATGCCTCATAGCTCAGTTGATAGCAGCGCTGAAGGAAGGGCCTTCTGGGTTCGATTCCCGCACCAGGACAAACATTTGTGTGATGAATATATATGTTTGTTCTGTGTTTAGGTGTTGTATCTTAGTACGTATACGTATGCATTTTACAAAAATAAAAGTTTATGAGTATTCTATCAGTAAGCTAGTGCCCATATTACATGTTATGCTTAATTTAGGGCTAGATGGCGCTGTGTTTTTAATGTCCTGTAATATTTATTATTATTTATTAATTAAAGAGATTTATGATTTTCGAGAAAATTCGTGCGCGTCCATTTCACTCACTCACTCGCGAATTTACATCGCGCTGTCCCTGTCGCTCGATTGGCCAAAGCAGCATAGACTAGTCGGATGTTATATGATTACGTTATCGCCAAATTATCAAACCAGAGATACCTACCTAAGAATAGATGTACCAGCCTAAAAATGAACGCACCTACACAGCGCACACATACACCACCTTTGCATGGTGTATACACGTAATGCACATGAATATGCTTTGTCATTGGATGTTCAATGGATGGTGCCTGAACATAAATATGCTTTGTCGCATTCGAATAGTGACAAAGCATGTTTAAGTGATTGCGACTCTATACACGATCTTTGCATGTGAGCGTTACCGCTGTGGGGGTGCTTTCATTTTTAGGCTGGTATATCTATACCTACCTACCTATTGTCTGTCTTCTAAGCCGTCCGTTTATTTTCATAAATGAATGAATGAAAAGAATGAATATGTGTTTATTTTAATGATTTTAATATTTACTGTGTCATTCTGTTATCATCGGTTGAAAATCTGTGTCTACTCACGTATTTTAATATTTACCAAGTCATTTTGTTATCACCGGTTGACGTTCTTTTTTTTACCCATCTTCAAAAAAAGGAGGAGGTTCTCAATTCGTCGGAATCTTTCTTTTTATGTATACTCCTTCGATTACTCGAAGAAGCCTGGACCGATTTGGAAAATTATTTTTTTGTTTGAAAGGGTACCTACTTATACAGGTCAGTTTTTTTCCAGGGCCACTAAGGCCAAGTCTGAAACCGTGAGAGTTATCGAAAAGTCATGTTAGGAGTTACGTGTAGGGAATGCAATCTCGTACGAGATTTCCGCCTAGCGAGATCTCGCGAGACTCAAAACCCAGTCTCGCGAGATCTCGCAAATTACGGGATCTCGCGAGATTGGGAGAATCGCAATTAAAACATATGCAAATGCTTGTTTTAAGAACTAGTAATTGACATGATATGTAATTAAATAGAAACTGCGTTGCTTAGTTATAAAAATAATGTAAGTTTTATTTTAAAAATCAACAGAGTACTTATTATTTAGTCTCTAACTCTAATAACATTTGTTTATGTCTATAATTATTATACCTACTGTAGCTAATCAGTTCAAATTCTTACAATATTGGTAACAAAACAATAATTATCTATATTTAGTCTTTTGTAAATTATTACTTTAGTTACAATAATTAAGAGTAATAGGAACATTACTTATGGTAAATAAAAACAACAAAAAGCGCTCAGCCGCGCTATGAAATACACGTCGTCACGCTGCATTTGTCGATCTCGTTATCTCGCGAGATCTCGTACGAAATTTGACGAGATACAATCTCGTAAAATATGGCCGGGATCTCGGCGAAACGAGATTGCATTCCCTAGTTACGTGTTCGATTTAAAAAAAAAATAAGTTCTGCATTTAAGAAAATCTATATTTTTCTGTTTTTCTCGAAAAGTGAGATTTTGAAAGAAAAAAAAAATTGCATATTCGAGTTCTTTGTTTGGTAATAAAATAAATAATGTATGACGACTATGTGCTCAAAGTTGTTGTAACACTCTCTATTTGAGAATTTATTAATTCACCTTGAATTTAGTGAAGGTTGTACGTACCTATAGTTTGAAATGCGTATTGAAACTATTAAATCATCTTTTGCTGTCCGTGTAGAACTTTTTAAAATCGGAACGTCTTCAAAAAGCTTGGTATCGTCGAATGCGAAGCTACAACTTTAGCGTTTGAAAACAGAATTACCTACTCATAAATTTCAAAATTAGAGTTAATTTTAAGTCATGGATCAAATTTCTGGATTCTCCAGACCTGGATTCACACATAGGTGTACTTTTTATCCCGAAAAAATGAAGTAGGTATAGTAAACGTAACTCTAGTAGGTAGGTATGTTTGTTAATAATTAATAAAAATATGTCATCCAAGTGAATTGTATCATATTCTTCAATGATGTCTCTTTCTTCTATAATACCTAAGTATATTTTTAGTTTTTAAAACGTTTGATGTTGTAAGACGTGGAACGGGGGACGTGGTTTGGGTTGGGGGCAGCGCTTGTACTTCAAGTTAAGGTAAGGCCAAAGATGTAGGTGCACTTCTCCCGGAAGTCTACAAACTGAGGAACTGGGTATCTTACCTTTTAAATGCCGGAACACAACCATTTATGACTGTTGTTATGGCGACCGATAGGTACAGGTAAGATGGTGGTAGGTAGCCAGGCGGACTAAAACAAAGTCCTACCACCAACCAAGCAGTTGGTGGTAGGACAAGTTGTACCCTCGAATTGTAAAGGTCGTTAATATGTAGGTATTTTATTTATTTACCAAGTCATTCCGTTAACATCGGTTGAAGGTCGCATGTTGTAGATACGTGAATGGATATAATACTCAGTATCATATCTCTACTCCACGTAGTTTGCGCTCAGTTTACAGTTCTATGTGGACGGAGATAGCCGTGTTTCAATAAACCCTAAAAAAAGGTGAGGTTTATTTACTTTTACGACACTAAATATATTAGGTATTAATTTAACAAAATCCACAGACGGCTCATTAAAACTAAAAAGGTCATAAATTCAAACAAAACTAAAAGCCAATTCCGGATTTACAGTTTTTTTTAAATTAAATTGGATTACGACGGTAAAAAAAACAAGTAACCTCCATTAAAGCAATTTTTTATCCCGCATATTGAATGTCAGCACGAAGTCAGCAAATAAGTAAAGTTAGTTAAGGTTTTCATGACATGTTGCATACCTACTGTTAGAAAGGGGATAATTATAGTAGATAACTAGATAAATAATTCAAGGAATCCTTCTTAGTTTTTTTTAATTCCATTCAAAGTTGAGCTTGAAATTAATTTATGATTTTAATGAAAAATCTAGAGATTGCTAGTTTGCTAAATTTTGATTTCGACAGAACTGTACAACAATACAAATGTGTTTAATTTAGAAAATACATTTGGAAAGTAGCCTCCAATTATTTTTAAATTCAACTTTAAATGCTGACTTTTGTAAATTTTCAAATGAAAATAAATAAAAAGTGTCCAAGATTTTTTATCGGGGTTTAGAAGGTAGCAATAAATAAAATACAGCCATCTAGCTAATAAAAATATTCGATTATCATCAAGTGTTACTTTCCTGCCCGTATCGCTCACTATAAAGGTGGTACCGATAACTACTGCTGCAATCAAAAAAAATACTAGCCTTTCTTAATTAAGTCGCGATTCCGAACAAGCGATAGATTTGCTGACGTTTCAAAATGATCTTAAAATCTTTTTGACTTTGACTTTGCTCATGTCTTGGTCGCTTTCAACGACATTCAGGGTGGCATAATCCCATACTCCTTTCATAGGTCCTGCATTATTCTCCGCCTCGTGTTTGAGTTATGGCTTGAACATACACATCAGTGTATGATAACTCCTAGTCTCGTACAGTGGCACTAATTATGCGTGACGTCACTCCTTCACAATACAAAAAACATACGCTGACTCTTGTGCGTGTAAGTCGCCACCTGCATAAAACTAACGCCACACCCTCAACTCTAAATAACTACCTAACCGTTACTGAAAAACGTTCCTGGTAACCCAGACATGGACCAAGAGCCTAATGTGGGGCCTTTATAACTTCTATTATTGTACTTTTTGGTTGGTGAATAAAATGCGTTTATTCATCTTATCTTATCTTATCTTAATGTTCGCCTCTATTTTTCCAGCCTATAATCCAAAATGTCCCATTTGACCCTATGGAAGTTCGACGCCAGCCCTCCTTGCAACGCAGTCAGGGTTCTGGCTGAAATACTGGGTCTATCCCTAGATCTCATTGACTTGGACTTCGGCAAACTGGAACACAAAAGCCCCGAGTTCCTTAAGGTTAGTTCAAATATCCCATTTGACCCTATGGAGGTTTGACGTCAGCCCTCCATGCAACGCTTGGCCTTCATCAAACCTGGCTTCAAGTTATGATACGGCTGAAGATGGAGCGCTCGTTACCCGGAATCAACAGTCTGAGGATTTGGCCTCAGATTTAAATTCCGAAACAGGACCATTTTAGAATTGTCGATATGGCGACTGACTTGGTAAGATCTCCAGGATCTCTGGATCTGAATCCGGTGGGTTCTTACTTGCATACGCAACTCAGGTTCAGAAATACTGTGACTGGTAGCTGATTTCAAGTTTTTTTATTGTACGACGGCAAAGCGCCCTTATCTCACCTGGTTACTAGTTGTGATAAGGCCGAAGGTACGCACTTGACTGAGGAACTGGCTATCTTACCTCTAAATGCCGGAACACATTTTTTTTTTAAGAATTGTTATTTTGGCGACCGAATTAGGTAAGATGGTGGTAGCCAGGTGGGCTTAAATAAAATCCTACCACCAACCAAACCAAGCACAATATTTGTAATAGTACTCCCTGGGATTGAACCCGGGACTTCTGGATCTAAAATCAGTGGGTTGAACCACTAAACCACAGAGGCGGTTGAAAGTTTTAATTCGAACCTATCTTGTTTCAGATAAACCCCGTCGGCAGTGTCCCAGTCTTGAAGGATGGAGACTTTATCCTCACAGACAGGTATGTCAAACCCAAGGCCTAGTTACTACTACAGCTTCTACCGCTCTCCATACAGCGAGCAGCCCACCTGATGTTCAGTGGACCTCTTGCCCATAACAAAGCCTTATAGCGTAGGTCATGTCCACATAGAACATGACCTACGCTGCATTGCGCCCGTCTACTTGTGGCATACCTAAAGTTGTTAAGCCCCGGTGCCCGTCATTTCACCAGCCCTCCCTTAAAGCCGAAACACAGCAATGCTGCTAGTGGCTGAAATGGGTATGTTGCTTTCCCGGTCGAGCCCTTTCACAGAGGGCTCTACTCCTTCCACCAGTGTTGTGATCATATAGCTGAAACCGCTAGCAAATTCCGTTTCCCGGGGTATATAGACCACTATATAGGAGGTAGTTCACATCTACCCCAAAAGCAACTGCTTGTGACTGTAGCTGGCAAAATATATACAGCATATGTATATTATTACGGGACATTAATTTCACACAGCTCCATCTAGCCCCAAACTAAGCATATGGGAACTAGATTACGGATAGAATACTTAAATACCTACATTTTTTTTAATGTAAATACATACTTATCATACAATACAACGCCCAAACACAGAACAAACATCTATATTCATCTCACAAATGTTTGCTCTGGATGGGAATCGAACCCACAACCTACAGCGCAGAAGGCAGAGTTACTACCAACTGAGCTATGAGGCTTCTCAAAGTATCTCTGGCTCGGTGCTTTCGTGGCTAATAACCGCCTCTGTGGTCTAGTGGTTCAAGCCTTCGATTTCAGATCCAGAGGTCCCGGGTTCGATCCCCATGGGGAGTACAATATATTGTGCTTGGTTTGGTTGGTGGTAGGACTTTGTTTAAGTCCGCCTGGCTAGCTACCACCATCTTACCTAATTCTGTCGCCATAATAACAATTCTAAAATTGTTGTGTTCCGGCATTCAGAGGTAAGATAGCCAGTTCCTCAGTTTGTTGAGGATTCCGGGTCAAGTGCGCCTCCACCTTCGGCCTTATCTCAACTTGTTACCAGGTGAGATGAAGGCCAAGTGCTTACCCGTCGTACAATAAAAAAAAAAAAAAAACCCTCATCAATGATTTGCTTATGTTCCAGTCATGCCCAGATGAAGTACCTCGTGAACAAATACGGAGGCACGCAGAAGGAGAAGCTTTACCCGAGCGAAGTCAGGTCACAGGCTCTAGTGGACCAGAGCCTGTTCTTGGACACCGGCGTTCTGCTCGTCAATGGAATCAAAGCCGTTTCTGTAAGTTTCTGCAGATGGAAATTATATCGGTATTTAAACATTTCGGAGACATCAATATCCATACTAATATTTAAAACTCTCTGAGTGTTTGTTTGTTTTAGAGGGGTAAATGTGATACCTCATATTGGTCTACCGCGGGCAAAGAAATCTCAAGCTTTTGCTAGCGGTTACAGCTCAATGATCATAAGTCCTATCTTAAAGTACCTACCTACAATCTTGGAGTGTTCAAGTCCAGAGTGAATAGGTTCCTTTTAGACAAGCGTACTCCATCTTAGACCACGTCTTTTCTTGTTTTTTAAGTCAGCTGGTTGTCAAACGCTTGGGTATCACCAATAAAAATATAAAAAGTCACAAAACTGGTGGTAGAACCCAGTCCTACCTCTAGTCTAGGTTCACCTAGCAAGTGACCCTCCTGACGGATTCCGGAGACAAACGGGTTCCCATGGTCCGTCGGTGCAGGGTCCATCGTAGACATCATCCATGCTCTGGCCTTGAGCTAGACAAGATAGCGGTCAATAGCTAACCCATCTTAAAAAAAAACTATCCACGACGGAAACGTTGAGATAATTCGATCGAACGCGGCACCTCTAGATCTCACACCTGTAGCGAACCACAGAGGAGGTCAAAAAATATGATGTTAATTGTTACCGTCTGCTCCCACGTACGACCCCCACGTGGGGGCAGAAGGTAACACATATTATTAATATGGACTTTTTCCCAGATACCGACAATATTCGAAGGCCTCAAAGCACCCACTGAGCGCCACATCAAGGGGTTAGAAGACGGCTACCAGGTGGTGGAAACGTACCTCGGAGACAAGGAGTTCATAGCGGCCGAACATTTGACCATCGCTGACATTGCCGCTGGGGCAACCATCTCCGCGAACACTGTTGTACATAAACTGGATAAGACTAGGTACCTACTTCAAAACACGATAAATACTATAAACAAATTGAGGTTACAACAACAAACCTATCGTAATCGTTCATGTGTAATTTCGCGTCTGAGCATTCACCGGTTATGGTCTAGTGGTTGTATATCAGATTCAAAGGTGCCGGGTTCGATTCCCAGGGGAGTACAATATTGTGCTTGGTTTGGTACCATCTAACCTGAATCTGTCGCCATAGCACCAAATTCTAAATTGTTGCGTTCCGAGGTAAGAAAGTTAGCCAGTTCCTCATAATGCTGAGAATTTCGCGTGAAGTGCGCCTCCACCTTCGGCTTTATCTTAACTTGTAACCAGGTGAGATGATGGCCAAGCGCTTCCCCGTAGTACAAATAAAAAGTAAATAAGTAAGTTATCCATACTACAATCAAACGCGCTTCTGGCTTTGGCTTTGGTATCGTGCAAGCCATGGAACAGATAACAGCTCGCTAGGTACATGCCCGAATCGATATCAAGGTCGCTCATTCTATGATAATCTTAAAACAAGTAAAATTGATGAGAATGTAAATTAGACGCTTCAAGTAGATACCAAATCATTTTTATCGCGTTTTAATTAGCTTCATCTGTAACAATCAATATACAACTATTATGAAATCATAGAAGTCAATTTTAACCTAACACTAATTGTCTCATAGCAAACTTTGCAGGTATGAAGGTAAAAAATATACCATTAGTATATCTTTTTATGTATTTCAAGTGATCGCACTTGGTTACAACATTTACCAAATGTTATAATGACACAAAATTCACAACTCGCTACGGGACTCGAACCCGGATCTTGTCCTAAAGCCCGAAAAGCTATAACCAACTGAGCCACGACGGTCCTGACGCAGATCCCGAATGTTTGTGTCATATTGATACTCAGCAGATGCGTTCGAACGCATTTTCTAAGGACGCTTGCTCCATCGTTAACCCTTTTTTTTAAATGCGGAGAATGCGTTTATGCACCATAGCCTCGTTGGGGACGAGGCCGTGTGTGGGACTCAACCCGTCCTAGCGACAGGCAATACCCACTATACTCCGCAGTGACCCGCTTTCGCCGAGTGGTGGTGTCGTGGGAATCCGGCTACAGCCTTTACCGCCACAACACCACCAGCGATTGCCCCTTTACAGGGGCCCCACAGGCCCCCCCAGTATGACTGGGGGGGATGGCGGGAACAGCTGGGTCGCCAGGCCGTTCCCGCCGTTCGACGGGGATGAGGGTCTCTCTGCAATGGAGGCCGGTTGAACGCTCCTACGTTCCCGGCCCCCAGGCCCCCATCTAAACCATCAGTGCCCGATAGGGTGGCCGAGTTGACCCTCCCCGCCGCGCCGCTAGCCTTGAAAGCCGGCCATCCCACGACCCGAAGGTCCGCTGAGTCCCTCACTGGGACTCCCCGCCCCGCGGAAGACCGCCGTCCATCCACTGTGCCCTATGCTAACTTCATAGGGACACGCGGAGGACACCCTCGCGTCGGATTATTCATTGCCGTCGATAAGTCCCCACAAGTGGGAAGTGATCGACGGCACCCAGGGTACACCACGAGGAGGTTATCCGACCCAGTACTCCTCCATCGTTGACCCTAACCATACTCAGGGAACTCTGAATGTCAAGAGCTGACCCATTGTAAAAATATAGGTAGGTAGCTTGATAGGTACTCTTTACCGTCCAACACAAACGATAGTCTTATCGCTGTGTATCAGTCCTTTAGAATATATTTTAGTTTTAATTATTTGTAATCTGTGTTAGTAATTAAGATTGTTTGCGTTTTGCTGTAAATGTCTGGTTCAAATAAATAAATTCTAAATTCTAAACCAAATTTGTATCGGCATAGGCGAAGAGTCAATTTCGTAGCCCAGCATTCAGATCCACAGACCATACATTACGATCTCACGACACAAAGGTTTTCCCGCATTAGTACACAATCATGGGTAGCTACATAACAGTAACAGCTGGGACGCTACCGCCGACGGCGAAGCCGATCTCCTCGATCATTGATGGCTTTAAATTAGCTCCATGAGAACTAGAAACGATTTTTACCGATTTAGGTATGTGTCATATCCGAAATGGCGTTTCCCATCTCAAAAGTGTACACATGTTATGAAACCTATCCGTTCAGTACATTTGACGGTAAAAATCGTTTCTAGTTCTCATGAAGCTAATTTAAAGCCATCAATGGAGATCGGCTTCGCCGTCGGCGGTAGCGTCCCAGGTAGGACAAACATTTGTGTGATGAATATAGATGTTTGTTCTGTGTTTGGGTGTTGTATCATATAGTACGTATGTATTTACAAAAAGTATTTAAGTATTCAATTCGTAATCTAGTTCCCATATTACAAGCTATGCTTAGTTTGAGGCTAGTTGACGCTGTGTTAAAATTAATGTCCTGTAATATTATTTTTTTACATATATAATTATTTTTGCAGGTTCCCTAATACCTCAGCGTGGCTCGACCGTCTTTTCCAAGTGCCAGAGTTTACCAAGTACCTGACTCCTGGCAACGAGGTTGTGGGTGGGTTCCTCAACGCTTGCTGGGCAAAGAATAATTCGCAATAACACTTTTATCTTCTAGTTTTTTTTTCCTGTTTTAATCTAGCTCTGTCGGACAATAAAATAGGGATCATTAATTTTCTATGAAGTAGGCATAGTTTATTTTTTAATAATAAATGTTTTTTTTTTTTATCAGACTTCAAAAAAGTACTCAATTCAGTTGTTTTGGTTTGTTTTATTTGTTAGTAGGTACCTACCTCAGAACTCGTCATTTATTTCAATTGTAATTATCCTGAGTTGGAAAAATCTTAAATGTCTTAAGTAAGTAGGTACTTACCTACCACAACTTCATTAAATATAATGAAAATATATGTATTATTAAATGAATATGTAAATGTAGGTAGTATTCTAAAATTGTATACAATTAAATTTAAAAAGTATAATTTATAAGTTACCTGATAATTATACAAAGTGATAAAAAAAGTGTGTAGGTATATGATTATGTGTACTAGGTAGTAAGTAGGTACCTGTTCTAGCGAAAAAAAAAACAGAATAAAAATTGTAAAATGTAACGTAATGTTTACCTACCTACTCTATGCATGTTATGTTTATGACATTAAATGTATCACCATAATTTAATTATAATTAAGGAAATAAAAATAAATTTATTTGTATATTAAATAAAATGTATATTACTTATAATGTATATACCTACCTACTTGACCTAAGCAGGTATAGTTATAGTTAATTAGGGATCGACCTAGATCCATGAGGTGGTGGTAGTTTCCATAATTCCTGACTGATTTGACAAGTTGTAAACACCGTAGCACAGTTAATAAAACACTAACGTAACCGTATACTAACGTATCGTATCTACCGTTTTCAAGATAGTGGACTTGGGAGTTTATTATTGTACGTTATTTTTTATTTGTACGACAGGGAAGCGCATGGCCTTCATGTCACCTGGTAACAAGTTAAGATAAGGCCGAAGGTGGAGGCGCATTACACCCGGAATCCTCAACAAACTGAGGAACTGGCTATCTTACCTCTAAATACCGGAACACAACAATTTTAGAATTGTTATTATGGCAACAGAATTAGGTGAAACGTTGGTGGTAGTAAGCCAGGCGGACTTAAACAAAGTCCTACCACCAACCAAACCAAATATAATATTGTACTCCACCTGTTGATTGAACCCGGGACCTCTGGTTGAACCACACTACAAAGGCGGTTTGATTTATCTCTCTCTTATGACAGGACTTTTTTGATCAGCCACTAGATGGCGTTAGGTGCATAAATATCGCACAAACCTCGAAATTATTTTTCCATCTTTTAAACCAGGACTTTTTTGATGAGCCACTAGATGGCGTTAGGCCTTGGGTGCATGATTATCTTACATATTTGTAAATGTTGTTAGGATTCCGTACCTCCGATAACACATACGGAGCGCTTATTATATCATTTGCGTGTCTGTTTGTCTGTCTTTCACATCACATTTTCGCTGAAACGACAATTTTGTCATTTACATTTTACAGGAAAACGTATAGGAACTTGGTAGGTCTATAAATTCTGCCAAATTCTGAACCATATCTGTATATCGCTTAGCCTAGTGTATAAAGTATCTATCGGACTAACGTTCACATTTTTTTTATAATTGAACCCGAATAGGATTCTCTAGCATGTAAGACTGTAGGTAGTCTTACACACTAGCCTTGGCTGGGTCTGGGTCGTCCTTTCCGTAAAACGGAAGCCTCTTCACGCAATGCCAACCAATTCACCATAGCTTTCATCCGCCAACCAAATTTCAACCATGAACTGAGATCCATCCAACCGAGTTGTGATAAGGTACGAACAGAGTAAGTTTCAAATTTAAAATATTGCTTGTATGGATGGATATGTTTTACGATGATTTATTTTGAAGCTTCGATAAGCAAATTGATTATATTTGGTAGTTAGGTAGGTACCTACTTACCTAGCCAAAACCTTAGCACGTAGGTACTGTAAATAAGAATAACTATAGAAATAAAATAATACTTACCGATTACTATTTAGTTAGACCTATAATTATTATTCAATCGACCTCCATATACTTGACATCTAGCAAAAAAAATTGGCAGCCCTATATACTACCTCTAATACTTCTAATAGGTACAAGCGCACCAGATTGTCGGTACCTACCTACAATGAAATGCAATGACAAATTTTATTTCAATGGAAGTAGGTAGACGTAGTATTTAGGTATATACAATTTTATCGAGTTGCCTTGGTACGAGTTTGTGTACGTTAGTGACATCTATGTACTACTGTAGAAAAACTAGAACAAGTGCAATTTGTTCTGTTTTTTTTTGGTGTGGCATTTGGAAATGTGTCATTGTATTTAATTGTAGCTGTAATTTTGTACACTGCTCACCTAATTTTACTTGGTTAAATTAAGAAATTACTATTATTAAGATAAATATGCGCCATCTCTCTTACTAACCTAGAATCAGCTGCATAATATTCTTCACAACGCTATCTAGCGTTGTACATTGTCACTAAAAATAAGTTATAACCAGTGACCTTGCTATGCAACTTTCGAACGTATACTCGTAGTAACAACGACACTGGGAGCGGAATTTGAATGGCACGGTATCGGTTGGCCGTCGGGTGAGCCGTGAGCCGCCATCGCCAGTCGCTACGCAACGCAACGGCAGAAACGTGTCCGACGAAGTGCGGTCGACTCGTCGACGCAGCTGTCGCGCTTGACAATCTAAAAGTTTTATCCCGTAACGAGTGTTCAAAATATTACTTTCATTCCCAAAAAAGAAGTGATAACTGTTTGTTTTGATACATTGTGCAGCAAGAAGCGTCCTGTGTTCACGCAATGACATGGAGAACACTTGCCTCTTGAAAAAGTGGTGGCATTAAAATGTTTCATGTGGTATTGATGCCCTGCGTTTCTAAATAAGTGTAATTTTGATCGTAAGGACTACCGTGAATCGTTGAGTGCTCGCTTTTCAAAGTTTTTAACCGTTTTTTCTCGTTCAAAATGAGTGTGCTGAGTGGTTTGAGTAAGGCTGACGTCAAGACGGCTAGCGATGGGCTCTTGGAGCTGCCCGAGGATCGTCTTCGGAGCATCATGCGCTCGGAGCCCATCACTTCGGTCTACCACGTCGAGCAGACGCCGTTCGCAAGGTCAGTCGCCACCACTATCATAACAACAACTGGCAAAGTCGATTTGACCCTGATAAGTTTGTCAAAAGTTGATTGACCTCTGACCCCGTTTTATTTTTAATTTTACTCTATGCAAGGGAGTTACATTTTTAATACCTACAAAGAATTGGGACCTATCATTTGTATGTAGATGATGTGGTATTTTTTTTGTGTTTTCATTAATGTGTTGTTTTTAACACAATAGCCATAAATGGATAGGGTTACAGAGTGTACAATACTATTGTACTCTCTGTAATGGCCATACCTATACTACATAGATTTTTATATCTATAAGTACAAGTTATCTACAAGATAATCAATGCAAGGTTGGAGAACTAGACAGTGGTAGGTGGATTATCACCAGTCTTGATAATGTGAGTGGTGAGAGGTTGATAACTAGTACTTAATATGACTTTTAATAATATCATGTTGCACACTGCTTCTTCAAAACATAATTATGGAATATTTACTACAGTTTATGTTGTTTATTTTTTAATTTATGCTACAATTCAATTTATTTATGAAAATGAGTTGTTCAATATTTCGATACAGATCAGTGAACGAAAATTTCACACACAATCTTGAATTTTACTTAAGTTAATGGGAACTAGTAGGTACTCTGTCAAAGATTCAGCTAGGGAGCCCAGGCATTACAACTATAGGCATCAGATCAATGAATCTTTTTTATGGGTTGTATACAATGATTTAAATATATTTGTTGGTACCACAATGCTAGTTGTCTTTATTGAGACATTGCCAGATGTGTGAAGATCAGTTACTTTTACTACAGACTACTACAGAAAAGTAACTAAGAAAAAAAGTAAAAAGAAAAAAAGTAAAGTAAGACTCCTTCTAGATACTCATCCCAAAGTCTAGGTCATAATGAAACATACATACAACACTAGGTACTTATTTAGAAGTCATCAAAAATCAGCTAGGCAAGTCAATAGATTATTAGATCTATTTATAGAACGTTTATATTAACACTTACATGGGATTATATCTCAAAAAAATATATGTACATTGATATGGAGGAATATATTTCTTACTTGCTTTTACCCACAGCTTCCGGTATATACCCACATCAAAAGTAACCTACGTTGTTCCCCATGGCATGCACTGTTTCCATGTCAAATTTCATTGTGATCCATTCAGCCGTCTAGTTGTGTAAAGGTAACAAACAAATTAAACAGACAGACTCACTTTAGATATTTACAATATCAATGTGAATGGCTGCATAATATAATTTTGTTTTGCAAAACACAACAACACCAGTACTTGTTTACTTATATTTAATTTTATTTATACTTCACATTACACACTTATTTGTTTACTAGCTTAACCCACACATTTCTAAATATTTTTATAGTGTGGTCTTAGGTAGGTATCAATTGTATTTTACAATTATTTTCAGATAATTTTTAACTTTTTAACAGACTATCCAAAAAGGAGGAGGTTCTCAATTTGGAAAATCTTATTTTCAAAACTTAGTCTCAAATGCTACTCGCAAATTGAATGATTTATTTTAATGCCTTTTTCGTGTATTCTAGGCAAAAGTATTTTGGCCATACTACCATTTAAAACCTGTTTTTGGATATCCATATCCATAAAGTCTGGAGACCAAAATAATAGATAAAAGTAGTAGTAAAAGTATGTTTAGTACCTAGTACTTACGTAAATGAAACCAGTTTTTTAGTGCACACATTTTTCTGCCTATTTTTGTTTACTTCACATAAGCGCCAAATAGTAAACAATGCCTATTTGATTAGGATGGCGAAAAAACAATGGTACCATGTGTCTAACAATGCAAAATAGGAAAAAACCCTAATGGCTGATATTTTTCTCTAGCTCTCCCCACTCCCAGCTAGCTCGGAACCGGTTCGAAGCGGGTCCAACTAGTTTTACATTTCCCCTACAGTTTAGCCGCTGACAGTTTTTATTTTACATTTCCGCAAATTGTGATATGTTTACGCGCGCTCCCCGTTAAGTGCAAAACGGCGCGCGAAACGTCTCGGAAACTGCACACATGATCTTGTTTACCCTTTTCGAGAACCAGTAACTTGTACATAAGTAGGTATACCTACTGTATACCGCGCGTCTATTGGTAGGTACTACAGTATGAATATACCAGGTACTTTGACTAAGTTTTTTTTTTGCAAATAACTGTACCACGATTATAAGCAAATAAATAATAATAAATTAATATTACAGGATATTCATTTACACAGCGCCATCTAGCCCCAAACTAAGCATAGCTTGTAATATGGGAACTAGATTACGGATAGAATACTGGAATAGTTTTTGTAAATACATTATACTATATGATACTACATAAGTAGGTATGACCAACTAAACTGTTTTCAAGTTCATAATTTTTTCTTTGTCTAGTTTTTAGTTTTCATTAGCTCTAAGGTTACAATGAACCTATCAAAAAATAATTACCATAACATTGGTGCAACACAGTAACATTTAACATAACTTTAACATTTTCTCATGTACCTTTTTCAATATGTTCTGTGTTCAATAAATTATTTATATTTTCTATATTTGGTTACATTTGTTGTTTCGATTAAGTGACGGCTCTGAACATTTTTGTTGCCATTGCAGATAATTAAGTAATATTCAGTAAGTCGTCTGTTTGAGGTTTCATTGAAATAACGACTGCAATTAAAATATTATGATAGTGCCCAGCTGGAGCTGTAGGTTGTTTGATACCTATGTAGTTTCATTACGTTATTAGAGGTTAATGAACAAGCTTTTGATCTAGTTTCTGTAAAACTGATAATGATATGAATACAGTTAGATAGATATTATTAAAAACCCATATACTTTTAGTGGAACACCCTGATCAAAGGATCTCTTTTTACCTTAATTGTTTCCCGGTAAATATCGGCAGGTTCTAATAATGAATGAAACAGGACTGAATGGCCGCCTGCACTCAAAATTACTATAGGCACCTACAACTTCTAATTTGATACCAACTATCTAAAACGTTTACGATCTTAGTCTAAAGTCCTTTCGAACGTGGCCACTGACCGAACAATTTATAATTGGGTTTAATCACCTCAAATGAATTTTACTTGTATGCATTACATTAACGTTTGTAATAACTACTTCCCGAAATAATGGTAGGTACCTTACCTCTCTTCGCTTGTGCCAACCTTCTCGATCCTGCGCCAGTCTATCCCATAAACGACCCACACATTTAACTATGTCGTCGACCCATCTTGGCCTATGCCCAGCTGTGGGATGAGACAGGCTGCACGTGATGATGATGATGATGATGATGACGACCTTACCTACCTAACAACTATTGCCTATTGATAACATTGAGATTTTTGAAACGAAAATTTTAATTATTTCTGTATGTTTCATTTAAGACCTTACACGACATTGTTTGAGCTTGAACTCGAAAGATCAATGTTTATGTGCGATTTTAAATCAGATACATCGCTCTGATTTCAACTCTGAATTTAACTCAAACTGAAGGAGCAAGGCACAATCCTTCGGTTTTCTAAACAACATTTCGTTACTTGAGTAATTTTATGGATTTGTTTTCATTTTACCAACATAAAGAAAATAATGTATCGTAGTAAGTAGCATTTTTAATAGTTTTGTATTGTATTATTCCTTAAAAGACTAAGTATGTAGGTAAAGTAAAGAACATTAGAGCACTGTACTACACTACCAGCATCAAGGTTCTGGTTTCGGCCCATTGTAATTAGTGTTGGGCAATTTGATTGATTCGTGCGTGGGCTTGGCTGATATTTGCACTAACCTACCTATTGCTATAAATAATATTGCATTGCATACGGGCATAACCAGTAATTCTATGCCGTAAGATTTCATTTCAAGATTATTTTAATAATTATAAAATAAAGTACCTACGTTTCTTTTCAAACCAGTTCGAAGTAAAAAGCCTCGACCGATTGTAAACAGGCCGTGCAACTTCTCACTTGTATTTTTATGCGAATAGCGCTGATAATTTGGATGGTTAGACCGCTGTGATATATCGCGTGATGCATACAAAAGTCAAGCTAGCCTCGGGGGAGTTGCGGTCTAAGTGAAATTCAAAACAGACTGAGTTTGCGTACCCGCTGGGGCGTTTGAGTAAATGAAAGGAATCGTTTAGCGATCGCCAGCGGTTATTGGCAATTTCTCCGCGCTACGTCGTCGCCCCAGGCGCCCCGTTTCCCGGGAGCCGGCAACTCGAGATAGCAGTTTTTGCTCGTCCGGCGTCGAGATGTAATCGTGGACTTTCTACAGCTGAGTCGGACCGATGCGGTTTCACTTTCGTGCGGCGAGGAATGCGGCCGGACCTCCGACCCGCGCTCGACGCCATGTCACCGCCGCCATGGCTGTGTCACCCCTCCGCTGCGCCGCATGCACTCCAACACTCATCGCTGGTTTTGCATGTCGACAACTAACGGTAGCGGATTATCGAATGATTTCTCGCGGTGACGGCCTTAACGGTTCTCTTGAACGATCGGGAAAGGAACCAGTCTTGAAGTCTCGTCTCTAAGCTTTTTTAAGATAGTGTCGTGTGAGTGTGAGCGCGAGGCAGTGAGGTAGGTGGGGCGGCTATCCGCGCTAATATCTCATTCGTGTCATTAGTGCGAAATGCCAGCGGTTTGGCAGCGGCGATGCCTGGCCTGCGGACGATGCACCGGCACCGCCCCGGAGCGCACCGGCTAAATTCGGGACCGTTGCATCACGCATCACTTTCGGTTTCGTTTGTCACGCGGCTATTTTAGATCGAGTGTCGATTATTAGAACTCCGTTTTTAGACGTGGCCGCTGACTAACTCGCGAAACGCGCGGGAAACTTTAATTGCTTTACTACAATCGTAACCTCGTATTTCCTATTCAAATAGGACGCAGATAGCTAAAATGGAGTAGAATAAGGCTAGATGTGTGTTCAAAGTCGGCGGAAAGTATGCAGCCGCGCTAGCCGGCGTGCTGCAGTTATCTCGAGTTTGCGGAACGAAACCCGATCCTTATGCAGCACACGCGAGCGAGGCCGCTCCGTCCGCCACTCCATACCTTATCTACCTAGCAACCTAGGTTCTAGTGCTTCACTTCACAGTAGACGCACTATTTTTCCTTAATCGTGTACCGCTTCGTTGCTCCTTCCGTTCCCACGTGTAACCCTCTGTGCCTTGAACCGACTCCCTTGTATTGTAGCTTTTTTAAAAGTGCGGCTCGTACAAGTGGGCAGCTGATGCGATCGATTCGTCACGCCTGACGAGTGGCTCGGAATGTGCAACCGTCGCGGCGGCGGTCATGCCCTTCGTCGCAAGGCCGCAGCCAGCTCTGGGCTCACCTGCTGCCTGCGCCCGCCGGGGCCGGGACCCGCCCATGCTAACTCGCGAATGTTGCAAGCTCGGTGACACCTCGCGTGGGCATCGTCGCTCGAGAACAATCGAAGCGAGCGCTGGAATGCGGGCTTTTGATATGGTTACAACACCGATGTAACGGTGCGGCCAATGTCAACTCGGCTCCTGTGCTGACTGCAGATGGAGTGTATGGTAATGGCGCAGTCGTGCTCGCATCGGGTATGCGCCGGCGCTCGTGGGCGACTACATTTTCCGAAGCTCGGGTTGGGCTCGCATAATGTAGCCTCGCGACTCGCAGTCGCAGCGAAAGTCTAACCGACCTTCGGCTTCTAGATATGGCCGGCGATCGGCGATACCCACCTAACATCTAGAGACACCTAATTGCGATTCGACAGCCGAGCGGTAATCGAGATCGGATCGACCGCGTTCAACGAGTTGCATGCAATGAATATGACTGATTGCGATTATGTTATAAGTGTTCCGATGCTTCTTAGCGACCTTATCGTCTTCGGTTGCGGCCTCTGCGGCTGACGTAATGTGCGGTTTGTTTATTGCGAGAGCATCAGGGTTGCGAATCGCAAGGTAATGTTTGGATTCGTCAGAATACCCTCCTCGGAATAGGTTACGGTGATCGCATGCCTAGCTAGATAGATCGCTGTCGAGATATGATCGGAGCGATGGCGTTGTCCTGTCGTTGACGATATATTTTTAGCGCGCGAAATGCGTATGCGCTTGCGAGATTGCGTCTCTTATCAGTCGTATTTCATTCGCTAATTTTAGATTGCGATCATAAGGGTATGCTGGAATCTCTACACGTTTCGTTTTTATCGCATGGTCCAACCAAGATCTTGCTTGTCAAGAATGCGAGTGATTCTAGTTGCAATAGTAAAAACTCTTTAAGATACCGGTGAACATTTCACAGTTCAGTTTTGTGCCTTGAATATAATATGAGCTGGCAAATAAACGATCGTAATTCTTTAAAACGTCACATTTCGGGCTTTCCTGTGTTAAAAAAAACGTCTTGCGGTCGATGATTCAGTAGAGTGATTCAACCGATATTTCGTGTAAATTTTGCGGCTTTGCATGCTTGTTTCTATCTCTTCTTCTAACTTGTTCTAGATCAAAGCTATGGTCATTGTCACGTATCATCAATTAAGAGATGAGAATAGGTCAGCGGGAGCATAGTTATCGCTCAGCCCATACTGACGCCTCTCGACTCGACGACTTTGTTTGCGCCGTTGATGGATGCAGCTCGAGCAGTGTTTACTGTTTACACTCCCTTCCCTAACCTTGGACAGAGTTCAGTGACTCGTCCATCATGCGCATGTCGTACGCCCGTTCTTTAATTGTGCGTTTCCGTAGTGTTTCCATCTACTGCACCCGGAGCTCCACACGATCGCATCCTGTCCGGACTAAACTTAGAGATGTTGAAAAATAGGCCGCAATTTCACTCACTGTGAAATGAAATTGATGAAATTAGATTTTATCGCTCGTACACTAACTCCTGAGCAATATAAACGTCAGCGGAGACGGTGGAAGTCTATGAGCGATGCAGTCGTCGCACCGCCGTAAACGGTGTTATCCCGGCATTCCTTGGTGAGAATTTATAGCGCTTCGACCGGCGCTGCGTAAATATAATTAGAGAGGCTATTTATCAGCTGCGGCGGAAGGGCACTCTGTATCACAGCGGTAAATCTAGCGTAGCCTCTGACGGCTCAATCCCGAACACGAGGAATGCCTCGCGAGATCCCTTCGCGAATTTGTCCAAATCCATTCTTATACGTCTCGCCGCCGCGCCCAGTGTATAGATTAGATGAAATTAATGCATCCAGCCGCCCGCAATGAAATTCCTTTCTAAGTCTGTGCGCGGAGCATGCATGCTGTTTGTTTTGGTACATGTTGTGTGAAGTAAGCAGCTAGTCCAAGGGCAGGCGGCGCGTGCGCAGTGGCCCGAGTAATTGGAGCCGGCGGTCGCCTCGACAGCTCCACACATAACTTGCTGCCGACCGACACGAAATTATATATCATGCAATACATGTCACTGAATCATTTAATCTCATGTTAATGGACATAAAGCCTAGAGATCTGGTTTAAAAGACAAACATCTTTGACTTCAACAGAGTCTCAAGTCCAGTAACAGGAGTGAACACGATAGTGATGCTGAATATTTTTTTGGAAAATGAACGCTTGAGACGGTCGGTGTTTCGCTAGATAATATGCAAGGGTGTGTCGACGGAGCCATCACTAATAAATGCATGTGGCTTCAAGTCTGGGGTGGTCAGACATTTGCATAAACCGTGCGCGGCCAGCGCCGCCCTTGGCCGGGCGAGCTGGACGTGGCCCAAGTTGGAGACTGGGGACGTCAATCGCGAGACTTACAGACCCGAATTGAATTGAACCCGACAACCACACTCCTGACCATGGGGTGTAATTTCTCGGTAAAATGTGCTGTCGCTGACGAATGTGCCTGATCCTCCTGTAATGTTCACCAGAATATGTACATAAAGCATTTTTCGTGAATGAATGTTCTGTTTGCATACTTTTTAGCACTCATTGCCGAGGCACAACTTACTTTTCATTTGGTGATAAGGGCTGATATTATCACGCGTGTACATATACATGACACGCATGCTTTAAATTTGCAATAAACATGATTTTTGTTATAAAAGTTAATTTTGAGTTATTTTTCTCGTAAGTTTGACTAACCAACCACATGTGAACCTTTTTTTTTTGTATGACGGGGAAGCGCTTGGCCTTTATCTCACCTGGTAACAAGTTGAGATAAGACCGAAGGTGGAGGCGTACTTCACCCGGAATCCTCAACAAACTGAGGAACTGGCTATCTTACCTCTGAATGCCGGAACACAAAAAATTTAGACTTGTTATTATGGCGACAGAATTAGGTAAGATGGTGGTAGCTAGCCAGGCGGACTTCAACAAAGTCCTACCACCAACCAAACCAAGCACAATATATTGAACTCTCCATGGGGATCGAACCCGGGACCTCTGGATCTGAAATCGGTGGGTTGAACCACTAGACCACAGAGGCGGTACTACCTAGGACTACCCTCACCCAGAACAAGTAAAGCGTATAATCTTTTACGAAATTCTGTCTGTTTACATACTTTTTAGCACTTATTGCTAAAGCACAAGTTACTTTTGACTTATCTTCCTGATGAGGGCGCAACATTTTCATGCATATGCACAACTGTAAATTGCAACTGGTACTTGGTTTATTTTTTATTTTTTTAGGTAATTTAATTTCCATGTTTTTATTATAGGCCCTAAGTTTTATTGACCACTTGTGCAGAAATCTGAATAACGTTTTTTTTTAATTTACTCCTTAATTAGGTACTTAGCTTAAACGTAGATACGTATTATTATCATGACCACGGAATTTGAAAGTCAAGCCAGAGTCAGATAATGCGGAATTTCTTAAGACAGTAAAATTAACGACCACGGATTTCGACCTTCCAATAGTGATACGAACATAAAAAGTAAAGTTTTGGTGCTATAAAAAAGCTTTTAAGGCACATCTTGTAATGGAAATATTAAGGAAATGAAAATAACACCGAGAAGATATAAAAATCTGTACCGGCAAATCATGTTCGCTCAATGTCACCAGTTGCGAGTATCATTACCACTCTGTGTGGTTTTTGCGAGTTGTGAGGGCTTATAATGTTTTTTGTCTTGTGATATTGTACCAAGCATTAAAAATATTTCCTTTGTCGTAGCCACAATATGCGAACACGCCCATGAATTTATTATGGGACCTGCCTTAGCCCTGACCTTTATTTTGGCCTTTCTCTGGCTATTGTTCTTCGCAGGCACTTTCCTGCTTATCTAACGTCTTTGTTTTTGTGCGATTTCTTCAGGTCTTCTATTGCACACATCATATTACATCAAAAGCCAATTAGTTTCCACAGCTGGACAGAGCCTCTGCCAAAGCTGGAGGGTTTTTGGTCATAATCACCACGATTGGCAGGTAGATTGCTGATCGCATTAAGGTGTAGATAATATACAGAAGGAAGCTGCTGCCCTTCTGGAGACATATTCTAACGAGATCTACCGCCTCTGTGGTCTAGTAGTTCAACCCACCGATTTCAAATCCAGAGGTCCCGGGTTCGATCCCCAGGGAGCAATATTATGCTTGGTTTGGTTGGTGGTAGGACTTTGTTTATGTCCGCCTGGCTAACCACCATCTTACGTAATTCTGTCGCCATAATAACAATTCTTAAAAAAATGTTGTGTTCCGGCATCTAGAGGTAAGATAGCCAGTTCCTCAGTTTGTTGAGTATTCCGGTTGAAGTGCGCTTCCACCTTTGTCCTTATCATAACTTTAAAATCAGGTGATATGAAGGCCAAGCAATTCCCCATCGTACTATAAAAGAAACTGCATTTTTTTAATTCTCAGCTGATTTCGGGATCGAAGTCTGTGTTCCACGAGATCGTTAGAAACGATTTATTGTGCCGCTGAATTCAATAGGCACCTGTTCCGTTTCAATCTGATTCTCTGAATTAGTGTTCTTTAGGTACGCAGCGGTCCAAAGACCTGACTATTATTCGATTGGATCATAATTATGGCATGCACGACTGATCTGACCGATTATCCTTTAGGTGACTCATGGACCTGTTACAACCTGGGGGGATACATTCCGATTTAATTAACCTTTCCGCGTGACTAATCCTTTGCCAATTTACATGGTCTACTCTCAGACCGTTGAAAATAGCACGGTATTATAAAAGATTATTTACTAGTTCCAAGTTAAAAACATAGGAGATGTTCTCGAGACAGGCCAGGACAGTACCGTACGCAGTAAGTACAGTCAGAAGTACCTTAAAACGAGCATTGAAGAATGTAATGAGATTGAAAGAGATAAAAGAGGTGTGCAAGGAGCGTAGTAAGTGGAAATCTGTTGCCTCTGCCTACCCCTGTGATAAACAGGCGAGTATGTAAGTTAAAACATAAACCCGACCTCAAAATAAAACGAAAAAACGTCTTTAAAATGTATAACAACATTATATATATATTTAGAATTGATACCCATATTATGTATTAAATCAATATAATCTTCCCCTATAAAGTATTTCGACCCCCCATAATAAAGTATTCTGAACTCTCACAATTAAGACAAACCAAAAGACACCCGACACGTCAAACTCCATCAAACTATAGTTTAGGCTATAGAGCGTGATAATGAAATTCATACTCATACATCTTGAAATACATAGACCTCCTGAGGTGGTTTAGTAAACATGGAAGGGATTTAAAATATTACCTACGACCCCTGGACCCACCATGATGTGGGTTAATGCAGTTGGACCACGGGTAAAGCCTCAATCAAACAGCCTCTGTGGTCCAGTGGTCCACCCACCGGTATCACACCGAGAGGTCCCAGGAGGAGAAAAGTAAGTTAATTATCAATTAAAAATAGTATAAACAGTAAATAAATATTGCTATAAGCGGTCTCTTACAGAGAACCCTTGTACGGACGTAATGATGTATACATTTCCACGTCTATGTATCTTATACAAAAATGCCTTCCCAATGTAGTTCTACCGTCGGAATGTTGTCACCTAATCCTCTAAATACAAATAGCCCTTTGATTAACGACCACAACTTGATCTAGTGTTTTTGGTTACCGTTCCTCCCACTCGGATGAATTAATTCGGTCTCCGATAGAATCCCACGCGCGGTTGTAATAACAAGAAATTAATGGTGTCGAATAGGTGTAAACTAATTTGATGGAAGCAAACAGATTGTGATTACTTTGTTTCATTTATTTTTTAAAGATATTTTTTCACCTGAATTCTTGATTAGGTTGTTTAAAATAGTCGTACTATTAGCGAAGGCACTTGATCTCCAAGACTTGAAGCAGTTCTGATAATGGAAGGTTTTCGTAAATATGTATAACTAGACTAGCAAGCTTCAATTACTAAGTGGATTGAAATCATAGGAGGACGTTTAATGACGTTTTCCTGCAACGATTTATGCGATTTTGTATGTTGCAGCGGCTCTGTAATGGTTAAATCACCGGAAATTACGTCCGTTTATCTGATTGCGTTTGCATAGTTGGTTGACCTGACTTCATTGCAAACGTCATTAGCGAACATGCGAAATGGAGATCGAGAAACCATAGTTGTGTGAGATTATTTCACAGATATCTTGTTTAGGAATCTCCGTAGCCACTGGAGCGGAGATGGCAGATGTTTGCACGCCAAATGTGCGACTCTGCCGCAACCCTCTCGCTTCTCCGCGAGCTTTCGCGCGAAATCCGTCCCTTTCGTGCATCTGTGTTCGATTTTGGGCGAGTGTGGCCGATGACAAAGCGGCACTTTCTACGGTGCGCACGCGCAGCGGCAAATGAAGTGTGTCGCTCGGCAGACAGCTGCGCGATAGACTGTTCTAATGTGCGCCGGAAACCATCAATTTAGATAGTGCCGGATCGGCCGCCGCGAAGCTTCTGCCCGTAGGATGCAACCGTTACACGGAGGAAGCCGTGATTTATGACCTTCATTGTTTTGTGGCTCGGATCTCTAACTCTGCATCCTCATTTTATTGATGAGATGCTCGTTATCCACTTGGACAGAGGCATAGTCAAATAAAAACAAGCTTACCATCGCGTTATCGCGTAGCGTCACGTGGGCTTGTGGTGAATTGTTATTTGATTTGCGGAATTCGATGCGCATGGAATACCAGATGTCCTGGAGCACGAACAAAACATCTGCCACGTCATTCCCCCAGTGACTCGGGTCGGACCCTCTCGCCGGCAACTTGCTTCCATCGCAGAAAATCCGATCGAGTGGAAATATTGTGACTATAGATTGATTTCTAATACTTACGCAACAACCTTTTTAATTTGGATAGAAAACGCCGGTATTCATCGGACATTGTTTATCTCGGGCTGTTCACACGGTAAATTAAACTGGACCGCAATCTGATACTGCTTTTCCGTGACAAATCGAGAATCGGAGCCGGAGTAATGGCGTTTCTGCGCTGTTTTGCGTATTCAATGTTATGGGTATCGACAGAATTGATACAGGCTTCGACTCTCGCACGTTATCGAGCACTTTCTACCGAGCGAGCGGATCGGGACTGCCGAAGTATTGTTTACGAAAAGCGGGTCAGAAGAAAGCGAGGGGCGAGCGGTCACTCGCTGATATCTCCGGAGAGGTCACGGCCGCGCGAGAACCCGAGGAAACCTCGAGATCGCCACTGTAACAGTAGCAAGAGTAGCGACCGCCTTTGTTTGCCGATAATGGAGCAGATTTCACTTTGCGGCACTAATTGGTTCTGTTTGCTTGCGCTCGCAATTTGTTGGTTGACTTTCAAAATGCATCGATTTGCGAGTGGCTGCGCGCAGTGAGCGCGGCGTGGTGAATCGGGAATGCGTTTGCGCATCATGCGCTGTGCCATCTCGTCGCTGCGCCGCCGCCACCGCCACCGCCCGTGACACATGTACTGCGCGCCTGTGCGCAGACAATACCGCGCGTATACAATTATACATTCTTATATTGTGACAATAGCCTCCGTGATGGCTCTTTGTTTAAGTGTTTTCTCGTCTCAAGGTCGCAGCGTTGCTCATTTCTGTCTCGTTATAAAGTGCGTTTTTATTATTTGCAGCAAACGTTTTCAATTGTTAACCCGGATATGACCGGGATTGCTTTTTCACTGCATTGTTTGTGTCAGTAACCCGCTGTATCGGTACACTTTTAATTGTTTTTGTCTCTTTTTTGTTGTACAAGGGTGAAGCGTCTTTGGGCCTCCATCTCACCTGGTTTCCTGTTATGTTGTTATGGCGACAGACTTAAGTAAGATGGTGGTAGCTAGCCATGCTAGGCAGGTGGTAGAACCGAAACAAAGTGGTAGAATTGCCAAAGAACTTGCTTTTTTAGCTAATTTGGTGCCGAGGGCTCAACATTTTTATGTATTTTGTACAACAGTAATAAATGATTTTTAATTCAAGTTCCTATCACCAACTTAACCATGCACAATATAGTACTCCCCTGTGGATCCAACTTAAGCTTTGTATTGGCATCCATATCATCATCATCATCTTCCTGTCCTTGCTGACCTTATCCCGTTCTAGGTCGGCACAACATGTTCCTTTATTCCATCATGTTATCAATGTTTATCAACATGATAACAGCAAAAAAAACATATGGATAACAACATGTTGTTTTACGACCGGTCGCCTGCCTAACGTCAACCCTCCTTGGAAATACTAGTTTGTGTGGGATGAGTATAAAGATATGGATAGGGAGAGGAATAAGGAGGCGCGAGGATACTTATATGACGGAAGAATGGTGGTCGTGACTCTAGCAGCTATCGGGGGGTTTGCGTACCCGTAATGATTCCAGCCAGATATCGTCAGATCTGGTAGAATCACCATCTGGACTAAAGTTGAATTTCGTTTTTAAGTCTTTGTGTTTGTCTTACGAAAAAAGACTAAAGGGCCAAACGGATTTTCGTGATATTCGACATGGATAAAGTGAATGTCATGGGGAACAACATAGGCTTTTTATTTTAAAAAAGCTTGTCGGTAATAAAATGCAAAAAATAATTAGCGCGTTCAGATTATTAGTTAGCTGAGGGCTGCGCCTACGCAGTCTTGTGGCGATAAATAAAGGAGCAAACGGTCATCTCAGTTCGATCTTAGACCACAGAAAACTATATGTTATCCTGAACTATATACTGAAAACGATTATCATTTTGTAGGTTTGTACTAGGTACGGTAATTTTATAACTAAGTGTTTCTTCAATAATTTACTATACAAATTTCATTAGTTGACGGCGATGTCCTTAAATAAATTCAAACGTAATAATAATCGCCTGTCTAGTCTACAGCAGACCAATTAATATAACTAATTTGATGTAATTATTAAATACGAATCCAGATAGAACCATTTAAATTTATCATATTAGTCATAGAGTTCGAATCGAGAAGTGGCCTGACTTAGTGACTAAGTATAAGTATTAACTTACTCATAGGCATCAAAGCATAGGGTTGCCAGGCGCCTACTATGACACAGTCTTCAGGCTGCTAAAGAACTTCAAATGATTCGTATTTTATATTTTTTTTATTTATTTCTTTAGATCAGCTTCTTATCCAGGCTATTATTTGTTAATAAATAGTAATTATGTATGCTCATAAGAGATAATGACGATTATGAGAGTATGACTAGATTTAGGTCTAATTACCGGTGTGTGAACCACTAGACCACAATGGCGGTAAAATAATGTCATGAAAATAAACAAAACAATTGCTTTTTGTACCAAGTTGGTCATGGTCTGCACATGGAACAGAGCCAAATGTGATCGCTTGCTAAGGCACTCGGTCCCGTTTTTCCTCGCCAGCCTGAATAGGAATAAGCTGTAATCGACGAGGGTGTGGGATCTTCCCGCGAGCCAGATACATGCTGATCGCAGGCGCCTCGTGAGGTGACGTGCTTATTATGACGGTCAGGAGTATAGGTGTGTAATAGGTGATATCGTTATCTGAGTGTGACTGAGTATGGAAGGCAATGTGAATGAGTAAAAATAACATATGACTGGATAAGAGATTGATGGATATTGTAAGAGTACATGCGTGGTCTTTCACGTGCTTTTACACGCATGGTTTTACGTTTCTAGTTATGATAAGGGCGAAGGTGGAAGCGCACTTCACCCGGAATCATCAACGGTCTTAGGAACTGGTTGTCTTACATCTTAATGCTTGAACAACAATTTAGAATTGTTGTTTTGGCGACAGACTTAGGTAAGATGGTGGTAGCTAGCCAGGCGGACTTACACAAAGTCCTACCACCAACCAAACCATGCATAATATTGTACTCCCCTGGGGATCGAATCTGAAACCGGTGGGTGAACCACTAGACCACAGAGTAGATTGAATAAAGAAAGAGGTTAAAAAGTTTTTACAAGGTTCCGAGTTAGACAAACCTAGAGGCCAAAGAACAATTATTTACTCATATTTACTGGCCCCATAAGCTCACAAATGCGATTGCCAGATCCAAGTACGGGTTCCCAAAAATAATTTGGAATGTATTTATATATATCTAGATCTATTTAGCCTAAAGGCCAAGAGCTAACAACTACCTACTTAGAATTATACCATACACAAATTTATATTTTACCCCCACATAAGGATGTTTTCTGTTCCCGGGTTTAGCCCCCATTACCAAACATGGAGACAGGAAGGCTTAAATTTTAAACCTTCGGAATCTGTATGAAAATATAAACTTGACCCTTCCACATGACAGCGCCTATAAGCGGCTTATGAGTAACTAATACCCAATAATCCTTATACATCTGCAGGTCCAGAAATGGTGCGCTAGATTAGCATAAATTGACAAGTGTAATTCCGCACTAATCTTCGAGACGGCACTTGCATATTAGTTCAATGACACTTATTTTTATGCTCGGTACATATCTGTCTGCGTTCAATTTGTTTAAAAATATTTAAATACCACACTCGTGAGTATCCAGTGATAAACTTTATTTTATTATTAAACTAAAATTGTTTTAAATTGGTATTTTTAGCTTTTGTATTTCGCGCTAGCTTTTTCCGCGATAAAACCCTGATAAAAAGTAGCCTATGTTGGACATTGACAACTTTTTTTCCGTGGGTTTGATTCCCATTTGGGAGTAACATTTATGTGAATGTAGTTTGTTCTGTTCGGGTGTTATATTGTTTATAGAAGTATGTTTTACCAAAAAAAGTAATTAAGTATTATATTCCCTTAACTGCCTTAGTCTAGGTTTAATCAGACACTGATGTCAGATTCAGAGGTCCCGGGTTCGATCCCAAGTAAAATATTGTTTTTGGTCGGGTCGGTGGTATGACTATGTTTAAGTCCGCCTGGCTAGCTACCACTATACCATCTTACCTAATTCCGTCGCCATTTCAACAATTCTAAAATTTGTGTTTTCCGGCATTTTGAGGTAATATAGCCAGTTCCTCAGACTGTTGAGGATTCCGGATGAAGAGCGCTTCCACCTTCGGCCTTATCATGACATGAAAATCAGGTGAGATAAAGGCCACGCACTTCCCCGTCAATAAAAGCTTTCCTTAGCCAAACTAAGTCTGGATGGTGCTGTTTGAAATAAATGACATGTTTCATACATCCAAACACATACGCATTGTTAATATTAGTGTCAGTGAGATGTCATTTGACGATGCTTGCGCTGGAAGAGAATGATTCTGACGCCACGAGAGTCGACGATGCTTACGCCAAGAATGGACATACACATGTGGTCGTAAGTCATCATCATGATCCTAAGAAAACATAACCTTCCATCACTCGGGTCAGAACATCAACGTGCTGAGCTTCCGCAAACAATACAAGAACGTAAACACGTGTTTCAGAACAAATTTGTAATTGTTGAGCCCAAAATGAGCGCGATGTGGGTGGTATTGGTATGTTTGTTACCGGCTGGGTTTTTTGCGTTTGTCCAAATATATTTGTATGAGTCAGGCCTCCTGCGTAGTGAACCTCACCCGTAATAAGATTACTTTAATTAAATTCTAGCTTACCTACCCATTTAGAAATTGAAATATCGCCTGCACCTACACGCGTACGTTTGTCTTCTAGGATCTACCTTCATATCTGACGTTGTTAGTACCAGATTAAATGCAAAGATAACTTTTTACATTGTTTTAACAAATCCATGAGATTATGTCGAAAACTTCTGATAAAACTCATGTGTCTTATTCTATCATAGTTTATATTTCCAGCCAACCATTTTTGTTATAATTTTTTTTATTGTACGACGGGAAGCTGCTTGACTCTCATCTGATTTTCATGTTGGTGAAGGTGGAAGCACACTACACCCCCGGAATCCTCAATAAACTGAAGATCTGGCTATCTTACCTCCATGCCGGAACACAACAATTTAAGAACTGCTGTTATGACGACAGAATTAGGTAAGATGGTGGTAGCTAGCCAGGTGTCTTAAAAATAATCCTACCACCAACCAAACCAAGCACAATATTGAACTCCCCCTGGGGATCGAACCTCTGGATCTTGCACCGGTGGACGAACCACTAGACCGCAGAGGCGGTAAAAATTTGATTTAAAAAAACCTTGGTTATATCCGGAAAGATTTTATTACCAGGCCTCTACATCTTTAAAATGTAAATAAATTGGATTTAAATGAATGTTAAGTACATATTAAACAATACAACACCATTTTTACAGGGTTTAAGATGATAAAACTGTCTATACGTATCCGTGATATAAAAACTGATAATTTAACTGCTGCCACATCGAATGAACATTTCAATTATTTAACGCGATCTCCACTACGGAAGCTCGTATTGTTAATTAATTTCATTCGATATTTCTCTCGTTAAAACGCTAAGTTATTGGCCGTTAACTGGATATAAATGGTCCAGCGGTGACCTCCGTACGGTGTCTCGACTCTTTGTAACTTAATTTTATCTCAATACGCGACAGAGTGGCCCTCTGTCGCGTTAAAATACCGTTTACAGTGAGCGCTACAATCGGTTTTCACCATTTATAGTGTGTTTATTTTATTAAATTACCCGTTCTGTCTTCCGTCATTTCATGCGAATGCGTCAGAATTTTCCATAGATAAGATTGGCTGCTCAAGTGCGTCGTCCTTGTGGATTGTAAACATGTGTATCGATAGTCCACTTGCCCGTGTTGGTTGGTACTCCTCAACACAGGTGGTGCTCTGGTACGTTATTTATTTGCGGCGACATTGTTGCATCGTACAAATTACATGCAGCGTTGATCTTGTTATGCGTCTAAAGCTTATTGGAACGGGTTAAACGACCGCGCGGAGAGCGCGACCAAGATTATACTCTCAATTCCGATCCGGTTAAGATTGCATTTCGTATATTAAAAATATACACGTCTCTTTCTTGCGTTTATATGTTTTGATTTGGAACAGCTGTTTTTATGTCCTGCTTGGTTAAATTGATATCCTAATAGTTTTATAGGGTTCTATGGAAGTCTACGTGCAATAAATAAGGTGTGGTCGTGTTCTCCGTGTCATTTATCATAATGTTGTCTATGCGTATCTGCCTCGGATTATCTGTGAGCAGGTGGGTGTCTGCAACAATATTAATTGATCCTCTAATGGAGGCGGAATGATTTCTCCCTTTTGTTCGCTTGCTGTTACCGCTACCATCGTTCTTCGTCATGTCTGGGTTGCTCTCGGCGATTTCCTGGATGCTATCGATGCTATTGCCAACTCGCTCACTTCTAACATTGTTGTGTGAGTTATTATTGTTTATAGAATCTCGAACAATTTCGCATTTGATTAATGTTGAATGAGATTATTCATCGAATCTGTTTTAAGCCTGGATGTTTTAGTACTTACTGGTCTATAAATTTACCTTCTCGATGATGCGGTCACGTACTAATTCAGTACCTATTGCATTGTATTGTGATGTGAGTATTTCGAGAGTTATGTTGGGTGATATTTTCAAATTGCGGTTTCCAGTGTATACGCTTGACGCGACGTGCAGCGTACCATCGCAACTAGCAAAGTATCAGAACAATCATACCGTTCGTTAGCGCCGCTCTCGACCTGGAGCGATTGTCTGAGCCTGGGAAGATGACACCAGGGTTATCAGCCGATCAGAATCATGACTCACACGTACCTCGTTAATTTGACGATGCCTATGTTTACTCAAACAGTTATCCGACACACATTTCCTACTGGTCGTGAAGACGCAAAATAGCCGTTGTCTGCTCTCGACCCCCGACCTTTATTCAAAGAGCTGGGATAATCGTTTGCCAGTTTCGTCAGAGCTGTCGGTGTTTTCGCTTTGTTTGGAAGGCCGGTGAGGCGTACGGGTCGAGATATAACGGTCGATCGTTGAGGGATGCCCGTTAGATCAAAGGTCATCGGCAGGTGCCGATTTGCACTTGACAAGCGTGGCTTTCCTATTTTGGTTGTGCATTGTTAGAGTGAGCGTGTCTTGGCTGTCGACCTGTTTATTTGCGTTCCCATCGTTAGCTAATGCGGTTTGCGGTAGAGCACTCGTGATTCAAACTTTTTGCTTAACATACGTAATGGTAATGGTCCTTCTTATAATATGCCATTTTCGTTAATGCTAATGATATTCTCTATTACATTGCGAGGTATATTACGTGTTTTTCTTTGTTTTCGCACCTCATGTGCGCTTATCGTTATTTATTTTATCACGACTGGAATTTAACAAAAACTCGCATAGTGCCGACATGTTCAAGCACGATGCTGCGAATTTATATAGGTATAAAAAAATATTGCGGAAGAATAAAGCACTGTGTTTATTGTATAAACGGCAACAATGTAAAATCTTACACGCTCTTTTGAAAGGCAAAATTGATTATTAATTAGCATAATAACACACGTGTCCATCATTTTCAAGAGAGTAGGTACTTCAGGTCAGGTCTGGTTTCGTAAATTTGCATGCAATTTATATTGTTAATCGGCGTCATACTGGCAATCTGAAGATCTTACCTTTCGGCGAATCATGCTGGTTGATAAGTTATTGTTGCGAAAATCGGAGATAGGGACAGATTATTTTCTTCCACATATTTTGTAACCGCGTCTGTGGTTCTCCCACCGGTATCAGACCCAGAGGGTACAAATTTGGGCTTGGTTTGGTTGGTTTAAGTCCGCCTAGCTATTACCATCTTACCTAAGTCTGTAGCTATTTCAACAATTATAAATTGTTGTGTTCTGTCATTTAGAGAGTCTGTGTCAGTCTATTCCGGATGTAGTGCGCTTCCTCTTTCGGCCTTATCATAACTTGACACCGAGTGAGATGAAGGCCAAGCGTTTCCCCGTCGTACAGTTGAAAAAAAACCTTTTATATTAAACATCTCAAAACAAAATGTCCAACAGAGATGCGCATCCACAATCATCCAAACACAAACAAAATCTCCGGAACACCAGGTTCAATTTAAAATTTAAAATATTTTAACGTACCTCTCTTACGTGTAATAATTTCTCCGAGTAAACCCTCAGGCTGCTGTTGTTTAAATAGATCGTTAAACACCGCCACCCCTCGCAGCTAGTACAAACAAAATGACAAATTAAACGACATTTACAGCCGTTAAGTGCTTATAGCTCTAATATTTTAACTAATAATAAGTTTAACAGTTTAGTACACGTCTGCACCGTAAAGTGGCGTTACGGCTTTCGTTTTATTTTTCTCGTATTAATGTACTACGAGCTTGCAGAGCAGCTTGCAGGGGTTTTAGAATCTCACTAACATCTTGTAGTAAGTATGTATGATAATCTAGTAATAATCAATGTGTGTATGTTCCCTATGCTCGCCAAAACGGCTGGTCCTATTTTGGCAGGACTTTCACTGGCTGATGTATGGCTACAGTTATTTTAGGTTTTTATTAGAGAAGCTTCCTTTCGTGCTATAGGGGTGCAATAAGAAAGGATTTTATTTTTATTGTATGGCGGGGAAGTTGGCTTTGCGTTCATCTCACGTTGGTTGAAATTTTGGTAAAACCGAAGGTGAAAGCGCAATTCACCCGAAATTCTCAAGGAACTGGCAATCTTTACCTCTGAGTAAATTTCGGAACAATATTTAATTCGAATTGTTGTTATAGCGACAGACTTAGGTAAGATGGTAGTAGCTAGTCAGGCGGACATAAACAAATTCCTACTGCCAACCAAACCAAGCACAATATTGTACTCCCCTGGGGATCGAACCCGAAAGCGCTGGATCTGATACCGTCGGGCGAACCACTCGACCACAGAGGCGGTTAGTCCTTAGTTAGTTATTAGTCCGTGATTTCGCGAAGGCGTAGCATAGATAAATCGGAACTGGAGGTGTTAGTACTGCCGAGTGCGCTACGATTAGTTACTCGTTCTGTGGCTTAGTCCAGGTCATCACTGATATCTGTAAACTGGAATAGTGTATCAGTTGACAATAATTGTGGTCGACAAATTTATCAGACCACATCTACGACCGTCATATAAATTAACTTTCCTTTATCAGATCTCGTTATAATTAGTCGCGATAAATCTCCGTCGTTTATTTTATTAGCTGTCGTATTATCTCGTAATTAGAAACCTTTTTTTGTTGTACGACGGGGAAGCGCTTGGCCTTCATCTCACCTGGTATCAAGTCAAGATAAGGCCGTACGAAGCTCTCTCCAACCGTTATCCTGAACAGACTGAGGTATCTTACCTCTATATGCCGGAGTACAACGATTTAGAACTTTTTTATAACAGAATAAGGTAAGATGGTGGTAGCTAGCCAGGCGGACTTAAACAGACCTACCACCAACCAAAATAAGCACAACATTGTACTTCCCTGGAGATCGAACCCGGGACTTCTGGATTTGGATCTGACACCGGTGGTCGAACCACTAGGCCACAGAGGCAGAGATACCAAGTGACCTGTGGTGAATTTTATCTTATCAGACATTTTCTCCGTAAACTCCTTCCTTCTTATAGTTTATGCCAAGTTTAATGTAAGAACCATTCAGAGCATCAGACCTTGATCCAGTTCAGGAGTACAGGTTACTACCGTCAGTGGCTAGAGTTGTAGCTTGTTATAATTTCAAATTAGCTGTGGGCTTAATTGATTCTAGAAATACTTTGACATGTCTCAAGTTAATTAAAATATGTATGCTGTCAAATTAACTTTTGGCATTGTATGTTAATTCGCGTCTGCTATTTTCTCTTCCCACGCTTCTGCAACAAAATAACGAAAGTAAACGGTCGAAAGTGGCCGATATGCTATTTATTATCATATGTTCTTGTACAAATATAGTTGTTTGCGTTCCTAAATAGACAAGAGGTCTATTTGAATCTTTGTAACATTTCGCGTTGCTCGTATTTGTGTCCACAAACGCCCACGTTACCAGGCCATCATGATAAGCAAGCGATGTGGACTTTATTCTCCAGTAGGTAGAACTCAAGGTGTGGGGCACATTTTGACAGCTTGGAAATAAAGAGGTGTATGGACTGAGTTGACAGTTCCCACGGAGTAGTTTGCGCTCATGAAATGTGAAATGAAATGGTCCGTTAGTTTCTGGTTATGCTTATATATTCTGGTATTTGCGGCAATAACCACTTGTAGGGAGCCAAAATAATAGGACCATACTTCCTAAACATAGCTTCCTAAATATACTTATGATTAAAAAGTTAATACCGTTAATGGGGTTTATAGGTAACTCAACTGTCCCAGACCAATACCCGACGAAAACGCCCAAGACAATGGCTGCATTGCCATGATGAATAGCTATGCTAATTAGCATAGCGAATTCGCTGGCTTAAATAAATGCCAGCCTTTGGGTTACGTGTCGCCTCATACTTAAATACATGTATGCGTGGATATTTATAAATCTTTAATTGGATTTCTTATAATAATAGTTACATCATACTATATAACGATGATCCAAGTGTTTCTGATGCCGTTGCCTTGCCTCTGTAATAAACTAAACCGTAGATCCTAATGTTTTCAAACTGTGTTCCTAATCTGAGACCACAATAGCCTGCTCCGCATAATGACCCGTATTATGGCATCCTTTCTTCGAATCTCTTGCATAATTCTAGACTATAACTACAATATATCTCTTTCATTTCAATGCAGCGCGATCTTTTCTTCGCTGAACTCTTTAACGTTGACATAATAATGTTCTCTCTAGCTTGACAAATGGTACCTTTCAAACCGTTATTTTGCATGTTAACAAATTGGTGTAACTGTGTTTTTGTAATTTGTAGCTAAATAATAGTCTGGTGCTTTCTGAGAAGCGATGGTATCTTACGTGATAGTTTGCTTCAATTGGTAGTTACTAGTTAGTGCTAATGCGGGCTATGAGATAGTTTTTGTGCACAATCATTGACTTGTCTCAGTTGTCTAGATTGAGCTCGTTATTCCGTTTCCGTTTCATATTATCTGATCTGATTTCTTACAAGGTAGTAATCTTCATTGTTTGGATAGGTATTTTCTTTAGGCACTCGCTACTCTCACCTCAAATTTACGATTAATACTGTAACGCTCCTTATTGAGTCTATTTCCGGAATTTTGTAAATTCCATTTTCTGTATCCTGTGATGTTTCCATGTTGCAAGTGAATGTCTATTTTCAACCACTTTAGTAATAGCTAGTGGACAAACTAAGTCTCAGTCGCAAGCTTCTTAGCTGCTATTGCAACTGCTACTTCTTACGTAAAGAAAACTTTGTCCTGCAAGCTCATCTTGGAACCAGTTGGATCCGCCTAGTAGTCTAGACGCGTGCCGGTACCGTAAGACCCGGTTACGTCGTTATAAATCCCCAATGGACAGTTTTGTTCGACAGCTCACCGCGAATTAACGGTAACACCCGAATTCGGCTGTCGACAGCTGCTGATTGGTATAAGCTTCCTTAAGCGAAACAGGATTCCTGACCCAGTTTTGATAAGCATGTTTTGATTAATGGAGTGACCTTTTAAAATACTTTCTGGATACCTATTAAAAGATATTATCCCATATATGCCGGTAGTAATTTGACTGATGAAGTCGCACAAATCTACATACCTAGTAATTATCCTGAAATAGATTTTATAATAGATTTTCAAGTTTCTTGCAGAAAACTTGATTTAGTCTTAAGCGATCTGAATGGGTGTTTACTGCTTATATAAAGTATGGACCACACCACACGCAACAGACTGAGAGACGAATGACCCTGTTCGGTTCTATGTCTCGTTAGGGGTTCGCGAGTGTGCCAAGCATACGAAGCAACAAACGGTGCACGTCAATCAGGGAGATTGACACTTACACTGAGATGGGATATATTGTGACCCAATTTGGAGGCACAGTAAATATACTCAGTACTCACGTTACTTTGGATATGCTTCTTCTAGATAGCGATCAAAATTATGTCGACAAAAAACTAAAATAAAACTTGTTTGATTACACTATTGCGTTCGATACCATTCATCACATCCTATTTACCTTAACTGTGCTAGTTAACTTTTTGCGCACACGCGCAAAAAGCGTCTTCATCAGCTCGTTAACCTCAACAGGAACACAGAACAGATGTGGTCGGATGTTCTAAGTACTAATTGCGGAAGTTGGTGAGAGGTGTACTCCCGGGCTGGTATCTGGGTCCTTTCTTTTATAGCTTACTATTTATAAATATAGAGAGTAAACAGTTTCTTATCGAGTAATTACTTTGTTTGGAGCGAGTAAATGGGTATTTAAAATAACTCTTATTAGGATACGTCAAAGCAATACATTACTTTCTCGTTTATTATCTTATTTGTATGTAATATGGACTGTATCAGTTTAGCGTTTACTTCTTGTTAATACTAGTACTTTTTTGCATTGTTTAGTAATTAGACTAAACCACTACGCCATTAGGCTAACCTAGTGGTTTCGCGTGGCTTGGTTTGCATGTTGGACAAATTGATTTTCACACAGGAAGTTCTAGTCAAACACCTGACTAGACTATGTAACGTGTGTGTACTGACTTACGGTCATAAACAACACTAATTATGCTACAGACAGCCTGATAATCGCTATGACAATAATGATCCGCCCACCCGGCTGATCTACTGATCAATTAATATGCCTTCTATCAGATCAGACTTCACGTGACAATATCCTGTGGCAGCATAGCTGGCAGTTAGTAGGGTTGGAACAGCTTAGGTAAACAGTTCACGCATCGTCGGCGCCGGCGCATCGTATGCACGAATGACCTAATTCTGTGTAACGTAGGCAGGGTTGTGCTGATTTGCAAATATATTATAGTAAGTGGATGTTTGGATCTGAAGTCATTCGGTTTCATTTAAAGTCAGAATGTGGTCTGAATGCAACTCTGATCGAATATATTACACCAATTCAGAAAATGAGTTTTTTTTATTTGACCTCGTAAACCTTGCCCGAGCAAATTTTGTAACCAACATCTCTCAACATATCTTGAAAATTTGTATTTTGACAGATTATATTGCTATTCACTTGTTTCTGTGTTTTGATAGAAATTATATGTACATTATATTTTCTGAATACCTAACCTTTAATTTATATAATTAATGAATTGCAGAATTTACAAATACACAAACAAGATCTTTAGCTTACTCCTCCCGAGTGTAAATATTATTCAATTAAGATAATTCATTAACACACTGGTGAACTTACCGAATAAAAATTTATTATGTAATTGATTAACAAATATCATAAATGATGACAGCCCTAATTAAACCGGAGTGTAGCGCAAGCGCAGGCGTCAAGATGTCGGTCCCGCTTATTGATACTGCATCCTTTCAAACCACTCCTGAGAAGCTCACTTTCATTTGTGTAGAGATTTTCACTTTATATGCATACCTACCTACTTTATAAAACATACTTTATAATACTTATTTAATTTTGCCTTTTGGAGACCTTGGGTCCGTGGGGAGCCGGTGCCGGAGTCTGGTACTGGTCTGGAACAGTTGAGTTACCTATAGGCCGTTTGTAACGGTCCTTAGGTAATCTGACTGATTCCTTTGTACATAGTTAGTTTAATTGTACTTTTTATTGAATAAAGAATTCTTTATAAAAATATTTTTTTCTTATTGTATGAAGAAAAACTGATTTGTATGAAAAAGAAGTTATCAAACATCAAGTCATCGCATTAACTATTAAATTACATGATTTCTGCATTATCTTTCTTCTTTTGTTCCATTCCACGTTACGGTAACCGATCAGCATGAACGCTCTCATATCACACATCACCAGCCCATTTGTGTCCATTGCTGAACAGAGCCTCCTCCAAATCTGGTAGGTTTTTGTGCCATAACAAGCATCATAGCTCATTAGAGAGTAACTCTACCTTCTACGCTGTAGGTTGTCGATACCCACCCAGGACAAACATTTGTGTTCCGTTTGGGTCACCTATTTGTTCTGTGTTTGGGTGTTGTATTGTATGATACGTATGTATTTACAAAAAAAAAAAAAGTATTTAAGTATTCTATCCATAATCTAGTTCCCATATTACAAGCTATGCTTAGTTCTGGACTAGATGGCGCTGTGTGAAATTAATTACCTGTAATATATATGTAATCATCACGCTTGGCAGCCAGATTGGTGATCAACCAGTTCTAATATTTCTTTCTTGATTAATGTTTCAACTAGGCCTATTATATACGTCTTTAATTTCTTTGGCATAATTATGCATTCGTGCATCTGCTTTGTGTACCTAATTATGTATTAGGTATCGTTGTACGTTGAAATGACACTCTTGTCCTACATCATATTTTATTTATCTGTGTTTTCATAAGTTTTTCATTATCACTGAATAATGTCGCAAGTTTAGTAAGGGAATCCGGTGACGACCGTCCGTCTCGGAATGTCAATCTTACTTAATTAGTGACACAAACATGTGTAACATTGACACGCTTTTGTCGTTATCGCTGTAACGTCAATGTTACGAAACTAGTCGATCCCGTGTGGTTTCACTTGCGGCTAGGCAGGGGGCTCGGCTGTTGTGATGATAACATCAATATCCCCGTACGTAACTTTCCAATGTTGGATATAGGGCCTCCTACAAAATTGGAAACTTCTAACTTAGGTAATATCATAAAAACTTTTTTGATGATTTTGAAATCCTGTTGCGCAACCTTTTAGGAGAATAATAAAATGTTTTCCAGTAAGATAAAAGTTTCACTTCAATCGTGCGTGTGTGACACACCCTGTTAATTTCATTGTACGACGAAGAAACTGACTTTGGCGTCACAAGACCACAGAGGCGGTTGAAACTTCGACGGTTCATCATCATCCCCGAGAGGTGGACTATTTTTCTTCAGATTGCATAAAACTCCTCAAGCTCTGCTGTATTTTACACCTTACTGTTTGTTTCTATTTATTTATAGACACATATTTGATAATGTTAAGCCTAGCTTTTACTTGTGGCAATGGCGTTAGGGTAACGAGGACATGAATCGGCGTCATGCCACGCTTTCGATCTACTCTTGCGCACCATTATTAGGAATTGTGCAACCGAAGGCTTCCAGGCGCCTTTAAATTGAAACAGTTCATTATTACTATAATTAAAGTCTATGTCCCAATTAGTTCGATAGTCGATATAATCTCACTGTCGAAATACGACTCGATAAGTGGTCGAGATAAAGACACCGATCGCGTTGTTTAACGTCGTCGAGATATTCGAATGTTGGAGCGGGTTGCATTGGACGTCCTTCGTATCGATATTTACGATCGATATCTGCATTTCTGAGTGATGGAAACGAAACGAGACAACTGGGAATGTTGATGATTTAAAAAGAAAGACAGGTGATTTATTTACGAAGTTTTTTTACGTTACATAAAATACGAAATGCTTGCGAGTCTTGTGCGGCTGTAGAAAAAATGTGTCTCCTACGCTGCTGTATTCCATTTTCAATAGTGATGGATAACCTTGCAAGGCTTTAATATTTATATCCTTTAAGCGAAGTATAAAAACATCTTGCAATACATGGTCTATTTCCATTCGCGTGTCCAATCAATCATTGGGTTCTATTCAAACGCAACGGCTGTCAACGATTTATGATGAATATTCCACACACGATCCAATTCACTCGCATTAAAGTTACGAAATCGGCCGTGTCGACACAATATTCTGTTATACAGTACTCGCGCTAACAATCACAACACAATGAGACAAGGTGGTATTTTCAACCGTGACATTCCTCCGCAAAGAATTTAAAACGCTGGCCTTAAGCCTCTCCTTGCTTGCGCATTTGTAGCCTTTGACTATTTTGCACCATGCAAATCCAAGATATTTTTCTTTAAATGTGTTTCTGTTACACTTAAACATGTAATTGTATTACGGCAGAACAATAATGTTCTAGCTGCGAGCAATGTTACAAACAAGTCATAACATTATTTCCTTACAAAATACTAAACAAATACTCGTACAGTATTGCGTTAATAACCTAGTGTGTGTAGATGAACTTTATCGGGATATTTCGTTTTTAAACGACTAATGTGGAGTATATATTCTGTTTGGCAGTTACTGTGTCAATTCACTCGATTGATCGACCCGAGCCATGAACTTAGAAGTAGCCGGTCGACACCACAATCGAATGCCATTAAATCATTTGTTATTAATCGAATACCGTGACACTCGAATCGATTGAATAGACAATTCGAGTCCTTGAACAGTATTAACCTCGTTGTGCAATCGATTTAATGCCGAATCGATTCGGGAACTCGATCTAAGTAACAAACATCAAGTCAAGAGGTTACGAAAGTACCCTTTCGGTTTTTTTTTGTTTAATATTTCAAAAACTTTAAATCTGCTGCTTTAACGATAAAGAAATCTGTGTATAGGCTTGTAGCTTATGATAGCTTATTGTACGATCTTTCTTCTAACAGGGGATCGTCAGGTCTAATCCACCTATTGAATGTTAACTATTTGCATACTGTGGGATTTCCCGAAGATGAAGCTTGAACGTGGCTTGGTAACCTGATCCTGACACTCCTTTAGTGCCTAGTTGTAATTGTTTTTTTTTATTATGGGTGATCTCTTGACTTCTAGGCTATACCAGAGCAAGGATAAGGTCTACTATTGAGTGTGGTTTCGCAGAAGGGACTGTGGCACTGGTTCTCTCGTGCACCCAAGGAACACAGCGAACCGTTTGGCGCCGAACTTCGGCAGGAGGGTGGTCGCTAACCTCCACCTTTATGGATCCTACCACCAGTATTGTGATCCCAAATAACTCAACGCGCTGAGTAGCCGTGGGTCTCTTTTCTGCACACACTTGACTCAACCGCCTCAAAAGTAGGGTTATGAGTAATATTCAGTTCAAGCAAGACTAAATGTACTTTTCTCTGTTCTGTGAGTTCACGGTGCAAAAGCCCGAATATGTCTTGTTAAAATGTTTCCAATGCTTCTTCAGACGGCTTCCTTTACCGTTTTGATGGTAGACAAATAATAATTGATCTATTGTGATTCGAAGGACAAGTAATTGATTGTCGTTTGTGTCGGAGTGCGGTTTGCCAGTAGCTGATGTTGCAATGTCAATATGCTTTGAGCATTTGAGTATATACGCTTAGTTTTTTTGTTGCGCTTATCAATAGTAAGTACGGTTAAGAAGTGGAACTGTATGCTTGCGTCTCGTTGCGGACCAGTACAATGGAGACTTTACGCCCAGGGTTTCAGAAGAATGATTTAATGATTTTAAAGGTGGAGTATGCTTGCCTAGTGCCATTGAGGCATCTTTGTTCGTATTATCTACATTTGTCTAGAAGTAAGTTTGTGTGTGAGGGAAGGATAAAAAAATGATCTAATTAAACATGTAGGTTAAAAAAATCTAAGTGCTCTTTTTTTGTAAGCCACGAAGCACCTATACTTACAATTTTGAGGTAGGTATTAAGATTCAGTTTTTTCAACTACTACTAATTTACTTTGATACGGAAAAAGCATGCAGCCCACCTGCAGTTAAATGTAACTCTTGCCTTATTGCGTAGGTCACATACACAAAGAACATGACCTACGCGGCACTGAGTTGCGCCCGTCAACTTCGGCATAAAGGTGTTATGCGTCGCATGCCTGTAATATCACGCAGACGATGATACTTTGTAGCCAGAACTAGTTCGCGGTATGCGATGCACTCCTCTGCCCTAGTTTGAGAAGTACCACACTTCAGTGGTTAATTTGCTTGATTAGCCGTGATTGTATCGCGGGTCAGAGGCAATTGTCTGCGATGCTATGCCATTGAGACTTCTGTGCGACTCCATTTTGTTATAATACAAACATAGTGTAAATAGGTCACAGAAGAAATCAGTTTTTCACCGTCATTGCAGGTCATGAGCCTCCCCCATAGAGAGCAAAAGTGAAATTTATCATAATCATAACAATAACTGAACAAGCCTCACCACCACTCAGTGGGTAGTAGCTCTGCCTTCTGAGCTGTAGGTTGTGGGTTCGATTCCCATTCAAAACAAACATTTGTGTCACGAATATTGATGCTTGTTCTGTGTTTGTGTGTTGTATTGTATGATATGTATTATTTCCGTAATCTAGTACCCATATTACAAGCTTTGTTTAGTTTGGGACTAGATGACGCTGTGTGAAATTAGCTCGCTCCATCGTAGACCTCATCTTTGCCTGTGCAAGTTATGAGGACAAGAGCTTACCTACTTCATGTAAAAAACATTCAATGGAGGATTAAGTATTGCACGCCACGATTATTGTTCGTCCTGTATTGTTGTAGTGCCAAACCTTCGGTACTACGGAACCCATTATGGAAAAGATTTACACTTGACCGGTTCTTTTTAATCATTGTTATTCAGGTATAAAGTGCTGATAATTATAGATAAGCATTGATAGTGGCTTGTCGTTATCAAACCCACTAATATTACGTGACGTATCAATGTTCATGATTGCATTATGGAAACTCTAGGCATCTTTTATAAATCGATATGTAAAAAAGTAAGTACCTATAAAACTATAGTGAAACAGATGGGACAGGGCGTGACCGCGCTACCTACCGGGTCAATTGTGACTCTTACCTATCAAGGGCCCACTCAACACAAAAAAAAAACCATCAAAATTGGTTTGGCCGTTTATGAGGAATTCAGTCACGAACACACGTAATAATCATTAATGGCTTTTCTCTACGTAACGTAACCTAAGCTATGTTACTTAAAACATTCATAAATATATTGAATGTGTTTTGAACAAGCCATTTCCAAAGAGATATGAATGAGAAAGTGCGAAATTTCAATTTTGACAGGCGTCTAAACAAAACGTCGAAACCATTAATACAACGGTAAAGGGTTCAAAATCCCACAGCATACCATAAAACATAGATCGAGGTATTACGAGTATTCCACTCGACAGTTCAGCTTGAACTTTAGCAACACGAGGAGCTGGTGGTAAGTGGCAACCGATGACGTATCCCAATTGGATGCGCCGATTATATCGATTACCGATGCGCGACGCGTCTCCGTCTATCGATTTATCGCATCACTAGCGCAGGTGGAATGCAGCTGGTACACTTTACCAGCGCCCACGTAGTTGTCATTATCTTCCTTATGCCCTGATCACGAACATGGTTTTTATTAGTGTCTGTATATTATGTAGATTTATACAAAGGTTGTCTGGAAGACGTCCCTTTTTAGCGATAAGACTGCCCATTGTGCATCTTTTATTCCAATATTCATTCGTTCATAATAATTTACACTTGGTGACCTATGAGGAATACTGCTTTCTACATCATCATTCATTTATATCCATGTTTTGCTATACTCCACACCACCGTCGCCTTTTTATTTTATTTATGTTTTTATTGTACGACCGAGAAGCGCTTGACCTTCATATCACCTGGTTACCATGTTATGATAAGGCCGAAGGTGGAGGCGCTCTTCACCCGGAATCCTCAACATACCGAGGAACCGAATATCTTACCTCTAAATGCTGGAACACAATAATTAAAAATTGCTGTGATGGACTGTCAACTATCTATTCTATACAAAAAAATGACAAACGGACAAGAGGAGTCAAACTCTTGGCCGTCATCTCACCTGGTTTATTACGGTTCAGATTCTACAGCTCGTTGACAGTCAGACGGATGGACAGCGTAGGCTTAGTTATACCCTGTACACGTCGGCACCCTTTGGGTACGGAATCCTAAAAACGGTTCTATTCACATTTTACTACCTGCATAACAAGAGTGATGCAGTTACAGTATTCCCAGCTGCAGAGGCTACCCTCGCCGCGATCACCCAACGTTTTTCCAGTAGAATATTTATTAGATTACCGGCCGAGTCCATTGAATACGAAGCTATATTGTTTCTACGAATCGATGTCCGCTTGTTTAGAACCTGGGATCCGTTACTTTGTGTTTGACAGTGCACTTATTTTTTCTTTTGTTTGTTTACAGGTAATATTTGGATTTTATTGCTGGAGTTCCTGCTAAAACTTGATGATGGTAATGTTTGGTAATGGGTTTGCTCTTGATTCCTAGGCTTGTCTAGGTCTAGGCCAGAGCGAGGATGAGGTGATGAGACCACTGATATTCGCTCTCCAGCATAGGTTTTTTCAAATATTCGGAAAGTTTTCGGATCGGAAACATCACTTTTTATCGGATCCGACATGGAATCCGAATGATTTCAACGCTATTCTCACACCATTTCTGAAAATCTTCTGTGGGAAGCATCGAATTCTAATGTCAAAATATTTTGATTTTGGGGTTAAGAATAGCGTTCTCGGAATCTCCATCGGAAGCTCCCGTATTCGATCCGATATAGCTTTCCGATTGTCTGAAAATACCTATTTATTTGTATTTGTATTAATGAAAATGCCACGAGTCACTTTCTGATTCAACTTTACACGCCGATGACGTTTGAAAATATCTAAACAAAACACCCGCGAATTATCTCAATTTCCTGAAGCATTGTTTGTTTATTTGGCAAATTAAAGAACGGTTTCGAATGCCGGAAGCGCCTTGGTCGAGCCTTCGAAGTGTTTGGCAGCAATTAATTTTACGTTTTCCAAGCAAATGATGTCACAACACTCGCACACACCTTACAAAAAGCTAATTATAATTAGTCATATGGCGATATTTGTGTGTGAAGAGGCGTTCAGTCTTATTTGGTCAGCTAGCAACAAGAACCCACGTGAATTTCCAGTTTGACTGATTCGATCTTTTTTTATTCTGTATTCAGTCGGCTCCTCCAAACTTACTCATTAAGTAAAAAACCCGACTATTTTTACTTCCTCATTTCATCCTTCATGGGTTCCTCATCCTTCCTTATCCCACACTACAGAGTATTCCCAAGTCTTGTCTGAAATTTTCAGCCAAAACTCTTACAACATGTCCTTGAAGAAGACATGCGGGGCAGCAAGTAAAGTAAAGTAATATTTATTGCATATTGAATATGCATCGATGTATTCTACCGTATAGCGGTGTACAATATTTGTTAACAATCAAAAAAACATAGTTAATAGAATAAAGATATGTCAAAGATAAAATATAAAAAAAAATGAGGTCCTAATGAGTTATTGGAGTTGGGTTATAGCCGGGTTGGAGGTTTAAGGTTTTGTAATAAGGATCCTTACCCAACTCGTACCTAGCATAAATATTTCTACCTACGCAAAACGAGGAAGTATTTTCTAACTTCATAGAAGTTAGAAAATACTTCATTGAACTTCATAGAAGATAAAACTTATACTGTTATTTATCTCTTTGCCGTCGTACAACTAAACAATTATTAACTTGAATTATGGAATTGAGTCGTTAGCATAAACATTATTTAAATCAAGTGGTGTAAAGTTACTTCACCTTATCTGTCATGGATTTAGGGCGGAGCGATAATTCATAGATTCGAAGAACATAACAGAGGTGGTCTTTTAACACTGAATTACTTTATGCTTACTGTCACTACATTGTAGCGAATCAAAAATAATCTACATTGTATGTGAGTTGATCTATTATTGAAACTGATTTGGCCTCATTAAACCAATCAGTTGGTAGTTTGACAGCTCAAAAAACTGCAGATTTTATTAAATGCAACCTGTTTTGTTCTGTCCTGACCGACCGGGCCCGGATTCTACTAAACCAATCGCTTCTCTATGACAATGATATTGCCACTATGGTTGCCTTTGTGCCTAGTGGCCATTCTGCGATGATACCATTGTCATAGTGAAGCTATTGGCTAAGTAGATTCGAGGAACTGACAATATTTTCGCGCAGCAGCATTAGGCACTGGGCCGTGCGGCAACCCAGCTTCGTTCTTTCTTGTATCTTTCTGTGTTCGTAATTTGTGACAGCGCTGCGTTTCGCCGCCGCCGATCACAAATTACAACACATAGAAAAATAGGCCGTTGATTCCGGGTTAAGTGCGCTTCCACCTACGGCCTTATCATATCTTGAAACCAGTTGAGATGACAACCAAGAGCTTCCCCGTCGTACAATAAAAAAAAACCGTAAGATTTATTTCTGTCCTTCGGTTTTATCTTCACTCAATCTCAACAGTCTCTGCCAATCCTTCTTTGCGATGCGTAAATCACGTTGGCCTAATGACCTAGATATCTAGTCGTTTTGTTAAACTTTGTTTTTAAATCCCAAATTCCGGCAACGTTCTGCTTCGGCGAATTCTTGGACACACGAAAAATGGAACACTAACACTGGTTTTATCGCCTAATGGAATTTGCGATAATCCACGCCATGGCCGATTATGTAAACATAAATAGTGGGATTCCAGTTGCTTTACAAAAACATGCTTGGCTGCTGGATCTTCGGTGACTATTATTTTATGCATTATCTAAAATTCTTAATAACTAACTGACTGACAGACAATCAACTTATAATCCATACTGGAGATCCGAGATACTTAGAATTTTTAGCATTCTAAGTACACAGTGTGTGTGAGCGTCAGAAGTATTCTCACGGTATGATGCGAATGAAGTTCCACAAACCAACCTGTACCTATTTTCAAAGGAATTACTTAGAATAATCATCTGTAACAAATAGCATAATAGCCTAGCAGATACCTAACTTCGTTTTTTTTTTTTTAAATTGGTAAGGTTCGAGGCTTGCCTGGGCACCTGGTCGTAGCTACGAAGAAGCGAGTTTTCCCAGAGCTTCCCGCGTGCTGACAGAACACAACGAACCGCTTGGCGCCGGACTTAGGAAGCCGCAAACCAGACGGACCAGGTCCTACCACCAGCGATCGGATCAATCAGCTGTAACCGTTGGTTGACCTTTAGGAGGTAGATCCAACACACCCTAAATAGATATCGAGTTACAAACGACTATGCATATGAGTAAACATAAATACATGTATGTTGTACATATATACATAGCTGATATGCTTAGTTAACCCGATGGAAGGGAAACCTTGTTCATACACGTAAAAGTTTCAACTTTCGAGTGGTCGGAGCATGCTCGTATAAATCTTACACTCGGATGGTTAATCTGTGGCGCTAGTGGTACAAGTGGTATAAGTAGGGAGGGGCGGGCGGCGCCGGCGCACACTTGAGCCCACTCGCTGGTTTTACTAAATAATAATTGCTTAAACAAATATACGTACATAAATTGTTATTCTCATAAATTTGCTTGTGAATTTATAAGATTACATAAACAGAATGACTAGGTCACAGAATCTAAATTCATATAAATTGTAGAAGGCTTTATTTATTTGAGCACAGGCCTTGATGCATGTATGCTTTTAAGCCAGAAGGCCGCCTATTGTAATTATAGTTTTATGGTAACCATTTTTTTATTGTATGACGGGAGGTGCTTGGCCTTCATTTCATCTGAGTTTTCAAGTTAGGCCGAAGGTGGAAGCGCACTTCACCCGGAATCCTCAACAAACTGAGTATTTTAATGTAAAACATTTCCGGGCTGCTTAGGAGATTTTGTAGGTACTGGGGTGCTTCCTTGTTTGTCCTGACGTTGTAGTCTAATCTTGACAATAATTTTGTATTTTTTTTAAGATGGAAACCACGTCGATTTGGTTCCCGTTTCACATTACGTTTCAATTACCTATGTAGTTTTGATTACCTTCCACTATCTAGATCGTTACAACAAACTGCAGTAATTTGTCCATAGTTCTCAAAGTCGGCGAAAGTGGCCAAGATGCGCAGTTTTCTAATGTGCACTTCCGATGGGCTGCTCTGTGGGGGCACATCAAAAGCTCGTCAAACACTTACGGTTTCGTTCGTTATGCAAGTAATGATAATATAATTGTTGTTTACTGGTTTCATCTAATGTAATGAGATTACGGCCGGTCCTGGTGACGGCTAGATTATATGTTGCAATACATATTAAAAACGGGTCATCCGGTAATCTCACACACCCCGATGACGGTTCGCTGGACGAACCGAATCAAAGTTAGTACCTTCATCAATTTGAGTAAAACCCGTGTTTACAATGGCTATTGTTTTTGTAAAGAGCTTTGAATTATTGAATGATCGGTCTCAGTCTGTTTAGGATTACAGGTGAAGTGCGCTTCCACCTTCGCTCATCATAACTTGACACAGGAGATGATGGGCAAGAGCTTCCTCGTCGTACAATAAAAAAAATATCTGACGTAAACTCATGCAAATAAGCCAATCAAGTTGTTAATAATTAGTTTAATTTCCTAATTTCACCGACACCAGTTTATGTGACAGCATGTCGTGTCACTCGCCTTTCTTCGGGTGTTTATGGTGTTCTTCCGGTTCTGGTGGCGAAAGTGTGATCAGCTTCGTGCTCGCTTTGGGGACCGTGAGAGTAGTGAAGTTAAGGTGAAGCTGGTGCAATGTACACTTGAATCTATCTACATCTACAGGACCCCGATTCTAATAAACCACGCCTCCACCTTTGGCCTTACCTCAACTTGTAACCAGGTGAGATGAAGGCCAAGTGCTTCCCTGTCGTACAATAAAAAAAAAACAGTGTCTTCGCAGAATGGCCGCTAGAATACCAAAAAGCACCTATAAAGGCCATTTGGCACTAGTGGCTTGTGTTGATTTGATGTTTCAAAGCATCAAGCATCATAATGCTTGTTGGTAAATTGAATATTGATTGGATAAATTTGATGGAGTATCAAAAAACGTACGTTTTTTTTAGAGTTTTCGTGTAGTAAACTAAAAGCTATGGCCAAATAGATAAATAACCTGATTTGGAAGTTAAGATTGAAATAAACGTGTGCCAGCTGTTGGCTCGCAGCTACGACAGGTTCAAGATCACGACTTTCGTTGAAGAAATCGAAGCGACCGCGTGTCGTAACAACTGACCCAAGCCATACTAACTATTAATTAATCACTGCCTTTCCGGCACTAATTACTAGCTCATCTGTGACTAGTCCCTAGTAACTATTAGCTATTCTGTATTCGGTTATAAAACGTAACGTAACCAAAACATCATGTCGAAAGCGATTCTCTGAATTCTAATGATATGAATATCATTTAGAAACTGTATTTCATCAGTATATTCATGAGTTTGAGATAAATGGCAAGCAATATCTGACCTGTGTCAACTACTTGCAAAAAGTATGGTTAAGTAGGTTAGTTGGAACCGTTTTAATTTCGAATGGGTCTGCCTTGTTCCAACAGCAAATCAGCAGCTAACGTTTCTTAATAACCAGTGTTATTAAAAAAAAACAAATAGGTAAATAGCACCTGCAAAATGAAAGGTAAGGTAGGTTATTGGTGGGAACCGTTTACATTTTGGGTTGGTCTATCTTGTTCCATCAACAAATAAACATTCAATGTTTCTACATAACCAGTATTATTTAAAAAAAGTATATCTACTTATGTATATTTTTAGACTCACATAGGTAACACTATCACACTACAATCGACTTAACATAAAAATTGCACATTAATTGAATAATGATGGTTGTTTTGCTTATCATCAGATATCCATGCTAGACTAAAAGCCTGCGACATAGATATCCGCGCTCCACCTTAAACTCTGCCACATCTATATTACACCACAGTTGAGTCGGAGTATTGTTTTGTATTCGTTAACGAAGTAGAATACAATGAAATTTGGGTAGCCATTATTCACTACTATACCAAATTGTAGCCCAAAATGTAAACAGCAAGATTCGTGTTGAAACACATTTTTTTTCTTTACTTTTACTTAGGGGAAACCTATTGTTTTGACCCTCATGAACCGGTAAAGTACATTTTACAACACAAATACGTCTCAGGAAGCTATCCACGAGGCTTAACGGTACCTGATATAAAACAAGAAGCAAGAGCAATATCTACGAACAGTAGAAATCTCGAATTAATCACAGAACAATCACGCCAATCTTCCGTAATCTGTTTTAATGCGATTTTAGTTGTATAATCTCTTCCAATCATTTGTTTTGGATCTTTTATTTTTCTGCTCATTTACTTTGGGATTCCGGTGACGCGCGATTAAATGGAGTGGTAGCGTGTGCACGATTAGTTTATTTCCCAACTTTTTATTTAAAAATTGAATGAAGAGATTTAGGCATTTTCTGAGAAACTTTGTTCAATCGTAGACCTTCAGGTCAAGAAATGACCCGTAAAACTGGTATCGTATGATACCCGATAATAGCGAAGCATGATGTAAACGTAATATGACCTTACGTGAGATATAAAAAAACGTAGTTCCTGATTTTATCTTGGCTTTTATCTGTTACAAGATGACGTGTTATTCACTTTTTCGGTCTCCATCTCGGATTGTTTTCATATAAGCTGCGTTTAATTATCAATAATGCAGATGATTGTAATCGCTGCTGGATTTTTTCCGTAAACTAGAGCCATTTCCACGGCAAAGTTCAACAACTTGTACGAACAATAACCTTGATTAATTGTTCGTATTAGATTGTTTACATTCCTCGGTTCTTTCAGGCATTGTTCTTGACTAGGAATGTAACAGTAGACTGCTTTCTGAGAAGCCTAACTAAACGGTAATACGCTTGGTTACGATTTAGTTCCTTCCTACAGATTTATTACTAAAAAGATCGATTTGCTATTTCAATCACAATGAGCATGAACACGCTTTGGAGCCGCTCGAATTCGGTTGACCTTTATCGTCTTTTTCTAGAAAAGACTTGTGACTGAGTTAGCAGTACCATCTTGAACTATAGTTGTATTGACCAAACACATTGAATATCAAGAAACAAATTCAAAACCACATCACGTTCCGCAGAGGAAGCCGGCGCGAAAAAGATAAACTATCAGATGGATTGATTCTGTAATTTGTGGTGGTGGTGGAATGACCTTACCGTAGCCGGTAGCTGGAAAAAATTACAAGTAAATTGGATTTACTTTGTAATATCGTATCTCCTTGCCCTCGTCAGATTTTTCCGCTCCAATACAATCTTAGTCTTAATTTTGGACAAGCGTGCTCCATCTAAGGCCTTATATTTACTTGTTTTTCAAGTGAGCTGGTAGTCAAACGCGTAGTGATTATAACCAAAAAAGTGATTGGTAATTGAAACTTGGGTTTTCTCTTCTATGTACAAATACGCTACGCAGCATAAAAATGAAGCAATACCTCTAAAATTACGTAGAAATGTAGGTACGTAGAATAAGCTGTAGGTACCTTACATGACTTTACTTATACTTACCTTACATTTGTAATGTAATATACTTCTATCAATTGAGTCCCTTAGCACTTTCCAACATAAATGTCAAGAATTGTTGCAACGCCGCACATTATCACTGCTCATAAAATAACACAAATATTCATACGCAGATCTGCCAAGACGTAGCTAAGACATTATCTTCAAAAGCTATTGCGAATGCATGAATGCAAACTATCGACATACAACTCGACTTTATGGAAATGCCACGCGTTTCTAATGTTTACTAGCTGCGATCTTGTCTATTCAATATGCTGAGGTTATAGACTGTCAGGTTGTACGTACACTAAAGCGTAGTGTAGGAATTTGTATAATAATGCCATTGAGCTGGAGAGTGCTAAACTGAGTTTAGGATCTAAACATTACCGAGATACCGACCGTACTAAAAGAGGAAATTGATACTAGAGACATAGTAGCAACATCAAATGAAATAATAAAATATACACGTATACGTTACACTGAGTAGGACCTGTTGAAGGTCCATCTGGCTAGTGACCGAAGACAGCCATGTTGCGTCGGTGCGCGAGAGAGTCCATTGCCTTCTGGGAAAACTCGCATTTGTATTTATATTTATTATATAAGTCAATCAAGAGCTTATTATCAGCTCCTCTTCAAAAATACGAAGCCTTGCTCCATCACATTATAATAATTGCAACGTGAATACATTAGTGGACTCAAAACTTACAAACAATATTCAAAGATTCAACAGACAGTAAAACTTTTTTCTCTCCGCTCTACACAGTTATGTAATGCCTGGGAAAAGTCGATATTGTTCGCGTACTCAGAAAAAGTGTACCTAATCCGGGTCCTATTCAAATGTGCTACGTGGAACTAACTCGGTTGGTGTTATGTTTTGTGATGGTCATTGCAAGTGTTGCAACACTCGTTTCAAGTGACCAACACTCGGATAGTTTTGGAGACGATTTGCTCTACTAAACTGAAGATAATACATATTCTGAAAGTTTGAAGACGAGTTTGAAAGTGCTGTCTTCTATTGTCGTTCAGAGACCTCGGCCAAACGTATCTTTATTATAATGCTTAATAATTAGAGTGCTAGACGTAATATGATTTTTAAACAGCAGGAAATAAACCGTCCAATTGCGGACACGCACCCAGGGTTCAGACCCTCATTCCAAGGCAAAAATCACGATTCTTGAATTTTTGGCCCACACGAGGTGGAGCGCGCTTTCCCAAAATATGCCTATTGAAGGTATCGGCAATCCCGCTCACCGACGTTACTCAGCGGACTGCTGTGATATAAAAGGCATGGCAAAAGTGTAACAGCCTTCATATCCGCTCAAACAGTCGTGATCTATCACGCGGAGTGTATGTAGCAACGCTGCAACCCAAATTGCGCCCTTTCCGTCGAAAAGCAATTATTACGCAAGCGCGTGCGCCTCGAAAGTGTTTCAGACAATTACAATTTCGTGTCGCATGTCGTCTTCTAAGGCAATAGTCTCATTCCTTACAACTGGAACAGAAACAAATGATCACGACTTGTATCATCGCTGTTTAGAGCAAGATTCTTCGTAGCAAGACTGCAACGCTACATATGCCTTTGGCGTTAACGCCCGTGGATCAGAGATGTCACGTGACTATGCAAACAGTTTTTTCCGCTAGCCGCATGCTGATGGAAAGTGGACTTTGACAAAGTGGGCTGCTCTTCATTCTTTTTATTTTCTAGCCTTTATCAAAGACACTTATATTATGACCAGACATGGCAATTGTTTGGAAGAAGACCTCAACGGTTGATATTCCGTTTGTCTCTTCTCTTTTACACATCTACGCTCGCACTCATTACATTTCAACCACATAATCACTTAGATTACAAAAACCTACTTATATGTATTTAACCTAACGAAATCACCGGATTAAGTGTCTCGGTACTTCGCATGAATGGCTAAGTCAGGAAACAAAGGTTTTTATAGGAGAATTTTAAAAACCTTCATAAGTAAGTGCTTTTATATGAAAAATCCATATAGAGTCTAGAATCTATATGGATTTTTCATATAAGCCGTAAGCTGTTATACCTGGAATGCCAGCACCGTGTCTAAGCAATCGTGTAACACGAATTAGGCAAGGTAAGCTTACGGCGCCGATAATAGCTGAATTCCTAGGATCGACTCGTCAACACGTCAACTACCAGCTAACTATAGACTAGTCAGGGTATCGCGTTACTGGTCGTTAGCGGTCAGTAAACAGATGCATCATTTAGTTTATGGCTAGAGATGTAGCTTGTGGGAAGAGCTGGAAAGAGTACAACCACTAGAGGGGCCTCTTTCGAGTTACAGATCCATGGTTATTTGAGCAGTAGTTCTTATCCTATGACGGATAACTAATGTCGTTGCGTCGTTGCTTGTAAGCTCGTACAATTTTCTCGGAATAATCCGGCGGGTAAAAGACTCAGAAATGCCCTTTTAACTCCTAAGAAACGGAGTTCAAATGTAAAAATACCTAGGGCATTAACCCTCTTGCGAACGGGTTCTATATAATATGTTTTTTGACGTAAGTCGAAAACAACTAAGGGCCTTTTATAAGTAAGTCACGATGGCGACTCGACGTTACCAATAATTTGTTATGACTTTTGGCAAATTATAAGAGAAACTGGTTTAATTTTCAACTTTTTCCGAATGACAATAATAATGACACCCACCCTAACATTAAGTGTGACCGCGCATTCCGTGCTTAACCTAAATTAGGTAAATAATAAAGCCTAGTCTCTACACACGAAATCGGCTAGGAGGATTATATACAAAACCCAGAGAAGATCACACTTGCAAAAAATATTTACTCAGGAGTTGCTGTTGTCCGCAGAACTGACATAGCTATATGTTAGCTGTGGTGTGATTAACGAGTGCACTTTTTCTGTTTGTGTCATTTTCTTTGGCACTATTTCATGTTTCACTCACGCAATCTAACACTTCGTCAAACGTTGCCAAACGTACTGGCTGAAACTGGGGCATTTCAACCTCCAGCGATCTGAAAGAATCTGGCTGATCCGCCAACGGAAGAATTGATTAATTAGATATTCTCACTCTCGCTTAAAGCATGTTGCTGAAAAACTAGGTTTTCTTCTATGTTGTGTAGGAGTACTATTATTTATTCTGCAGTAGTGTAGAGTTTTGCTCACCCGGCGCCCAAAACAATATGGTTTCGCGGCACATTTTGTAAAACCTGTCGCGTACATTGTCGCTGTATCAGCAGCATGATTTCTTGATTTTCAGGCGATTTTGGTCTAGGCCAGAATCTATGAGTTACTAAATCTAGTTCTACTACGATCAAGCTGGACGGGGCTAGAAACTTTTACTTCAATATTCAATGAGAGTCTCAAAAGATAATAGCTTGTAAATACGATTCACTCTCGACCTAACAGTTTATCACTGAGGTCGTAGTCGAATGTCGCCGTATCATGAACAAGCCTTTACATTCTTAAGTCACATAATGTGTATAAATCTGGCGAATTGCCCGTTAAGGGGCGATTGTCCTCTGAAACGACTCTCGACGCCAATTTGTACTTGCCGACAAGGAAACAGCTGTAACGGTCGTCGTCGTGACAAATATGACGCATGCGAGTGTTATGGCCGCTTGCGTTGACAGTACTTCTGTTACAAGATCTTTATGGTCGTAACGCTGGAACTTGTTACATGATGGTACGAAAATGGCTGCTGCTTGCAGCAACAGCCATTTTCGTACCATCATTTAAACAATCAAACGTTATTGGTTCCTTTTGTTTACATTTGTATGGTCGCCAATTTTGGTGAGTTTCTACATTGCGAATACTTGTAATATATCTGTATATTTCAGCAGCTATTATGTCTAACATTTTAAGTTGCGTTACGAATTCGAAGTCGAGAACGGTTCGGAACCGTTGATTAGTTTGATCATAATTATATATCACTTTTGCAATACATAGTTAAAATAACTGTCGCAAAAGAATTTGAATCCTCGAGGACCAATACAAAAACATTTTAACGCAAGTATTTGATACTGAACGGTAAAAAGTTACAAGTATCAATGAACAAATTAGAAACATTCATTTAATTTTTCAGAGCTCACATTTGGATAAAAGGCATATTAAATTCTGACATCATCTGGTGCGGGAGATTAGCTATCGTAATAATTGGACCGAAGGCGAAAAAATTAGCTGGGTATGATCTTGATCGACCAGCTGTAGGCTCATTTGACACTGAAGCCAGAAAGTCTCCTGCTGCCATATACGAAAAAAGAGTAGTGAAAACATAAAAAAGCGTGATTTGAGGAATACAACAAAGTTAGAAGAACGAAAATATTCCCGCATTCGCTTTTGAGTTTTGGGAGAGGTAAGTTGTATTGTCGTATTTGTATTTTAACTAGCTTTTTTCTAATATGCTAAACGAATCCATTGAATTTTGCTTGACGCTCGCACATGTAAGGTATTGCCCTCGTCTGATTTTCCGCACCAGTACAATCTTGGAGTCTTCAAGTCCAGAGTGAATAGGTTTTTTTTAGATAAGCGTGCTCCATCTTAGGCCACATCTCTACTCGTTTTTCAAGCTAGTGTTCAAACGCTTAGCCCCGTGACCGATAAAAGAAAACAGGAGACCAGGCTTGACAAGCAAAATTTCCAGCCCATTACAACATTATTTCTGTTGCATTATTCAATGTAATTCACGCTTTACATACGTAACGTGGTGGACAGGAGCGTTCAATACAGGAATTTTACATTGATTTATTACTATTACGATTGTATTACGCGTAACGGTATTCTAATACATTTTATATAATTATTTCCTATGAATGTGCTCATGTTCTTTATCACAACACGCAAGAATGTATAGCCCCGGAAAATAGGCATATGGCCAGTAGGCATGCTTACAATTATCTCAGCACCGCCTTACAGTTTTCATATAAAAAATATTATTTGTATAAGCTTTTTTTTAAAGGCTCGCTCTATCGCAGACCTTATCCAGACAAGCCTCAAGAACAAGAGTTGAACCGTCGTGAATAAAGACATTGTGTTTTGCTCCTTTTATCTAAGAAAGACTTCCCCTATTTTTGACTTTCACTATCTTACCATAGCGTGTTAATATTCATAGATTGTTGATCTAGAGGTGTCATAACTTACAATAATTATGATAATTTTATGGTGTAATAATTGGAAATTGTTTACCCAAAACTATGTTCGTCAATGCGCAACTGGTCCAAGCGGCTAGATTTTACTAATAGATAGTGTTCTAGCTAGTTGACCCACTCTCACCCTATCTTTACTCGATCTAAATTCAGTCGTTAACATTATATGTCATCTAGGCTATTCCTAACTGCGTTATCGGATTGCATTCCTTGACGTCATCCTGTGACGTCAGTTATCGCGAGGAAGGTATTCTGATGTCATGTCAATAGAAGGTACCTTGTGATACCGTCTTTTGACAGTTCTATTGAGAACCTACCTAGGTTCTTTGAAATTGTTAATTGAAATCCTGTCTCGTAGCCTGTCTATGGTCTACTATTTTGATTTGATTTGAAGACACCAGCTTCTTGTCCATGCGTAGCGCGCTCGTGAAATCGGCACAGCATAATCCCCTTTCTTTTATAGATGTAGCACCGCTTGTCTAAAAAGGAAAGATTTATTTCTGGACTAGAATACTCCCAAGACTGTACTGGTGCGGAAAAACAGACGAGTTCCATTCCTTACCAGTACTAAGATCTCTTCAATGTATCTATATGTATTATCAATACAATATAATTGAAAGAAAGTGGTTTGTGGATGTGAAGTCTAGCCCTGCTAGGTGAACAGCTGGCATATTATCTAAGTTTGTTTAATTTTGGTTGGATTTTGGATTGAAACCCTAATCTAACAGAGTTAGGTAATAGGCCGGCAGAAACCATTCGTGTATATCGATTGATATCGTCAGATTACATGCGCATCTATAACATATTACACATTCTGAGCGCGCTCTGATGCGTGCTACCTTTGTATGTATGGAATTGATGACGAACGTTGTGTCAACAAACTGGAGGACTTATTTTTAACCGCCTCTTTGGTTTCGTGGTTCCGGTGTCAAATCTGAGGTCCCGTGTTCAATCCCCAGGGTAGTGCAATGTTGTGCTAAATTTGGTTGGTGTTAGTACATTGTTTAAGTACGCCTGACTAGCTACCACCATCTACCAAAGTAAGTCGCCGTAACGACAATTCTTTATTGCTGTGCTCTGGCATTTAGAGGTAAGATGGCCAGTTCCTCAGACTGTTGAGGTTTCCGGGTGAATTGCGCTTCCATCTTTGTCCTTATCATAATTTGAAACCAGGTGTGATAAGGGTCAAGCGCTCCATCGTGCAATAAAAATACCGAATGACAAATCGTTCAATTAGATTACGCGTTATGATCACTGATGCATTAACTGTTGCTCAATATGAGTTTAAACTACGATGAAACCAGTAATACAATTTGCTCGCGCATTACATGATTAAGTCGTTTAGTCATTTGGTGAGTACATCAGGTAAATGAGTACCGGGTCCCACCAATGTTATGATTTTAGAATGGTAATTAGGGTTATGCTCGTGCAGTCACGCTACTGAGTGGTATGGACACCATAATTAAGGTAGCCAATGTTGCCATAACCATTTATTTATATTTTATGCAGCTCATCTTTATATCTATATTATATTATTATATTTTATATAATATAAGTTATTTAGATTCGTAACTTATAAAATCTACTTACTACCTACTTATTTTCGTGTTGATTATTATGTTGTTACCGGGGAGTGACAATGTGTTCCTACTTATGTAGATACCTACATAATAAAGTTTATTTAAGGCACTCATTATAAGACTTATAATATAAGGCACTGCTACTTAATACAAGAACAAGGATCGCGAGAAAATAGTACATTATTCACCGAGGGGAGAAAGTGACCAACGAGGGTGTAGTAATGAATACACACGAATTGGGAATAGCACTTTTTTTCGAGGGATACACAGTGCTATTGTTATACTAAAAGCCTATGAGGAAAACAAAATATAAAATCTCAAATTGAAATTTACGTATATCAAAATAAAAAAAATAGAACAAATTTTTGTCATGGAGATCAAAATATATTTTTGTTTTTTTTGCCATGAGGTATGAACCTCAAAATATAAGATCAGTATGAACTGATATGACCCAAAAAAAAAACAGCACGAAAATAGCTATCTTACCCAACAAGATAAGTTAGCTAAAATAGAGGCTTTTTTGAGGATATCCGTCCCCTTGCTGTGTGCAAGGGGACGGATATCCTATCCATTATATCATCATCATTTGATGGCAAATTCATCATTTAAAAAACGTCATCTGCAGGACATGGGCCTCCTCCAGAGTGCAATGAGAATATTTACCAAAATCACCACGATGGCAGGCGGGTTGGTAATTTGCGCAGTATTGGTGTACTGTACATGGTGTAAGTACTTGGGATACTGCTGTCCATCTTCTGGTGTATTCCCTATATCTTATGACTCTAGGGAGGTCTATATTCTATGGCGGGTCCGCTGGGCCTCAAATTCACCTCGCAGCTAAGTTCGCAAAGTCATCTTCGAAGTCTCTCATCTCCGTGATAATCATGCTTTAGAATTGATACATGCAAATGAATAACTTTCTCGTAGACTCTAAACGTATTCATAGACACTCTTCAAACGTTTATTGGCATCCTAAAAGCTCTCACATATACCATGACAGACCGCTAAATATTACACCTTTGGATTCGTATGTGATTTTAAGATTGATAGATATTTTATTGGACACCACTAGATGTAAGGATATTATTCTAAGGCTGCAGCTGAATATTGTACGGGAGGGGATTATAATGTATGATGGTAGTATAATGGTGGCTTTATCGCTAAGCGATCTCTGGGAATAGAATGTGACAGATTTTCTGATGCCAAGCTGCCAAGTTAGTTTTGAATAATCCATAGATTTTCCACATTCCAGATTATGTTCTCAAACCTTGACGTTTTTGCTATCGTAAATCATGAACTTTATTTTACGTTCCCTTATTATTTGTCTCATTGAAATAATATTGGACCTCATCAAGAATTATGTTTCGCAGAGTGCTGTCATAGTACTATCGAACTATTTGATTCATACGTCTTGGTGTCTGGTATTGTCTTAGTCTTTTTTAAACTTTCGCGATTAGAACACATTATTTTAATTCGAGAAACGGGTATTTATCGCGTATTTTACCTTTATTTAAGTATATTTATCCCGACGTTTCGGCAGGGTTGCACCAGCCACCGCCGAGAAGTGAAGGCGTTTTTAACAACTACCCTCAGCTCAAACGTCGGGATAAATATAGGTAAAATACGCGATAAATACCCGTTTCTCGAATTAAAATAATGGTATTGTCTTAATGTCCATCGTTCCATCCGTTTGTAATATGTCGATGATGATCGATGATGAACCCGTCGGGACATGACCTCTCCATCCCGATGACAATTTGCTGACCGTTTGCAATATGACGAGGCATATTACTAACAGACGGTTTTTACAATCTCACGGTGACATAATCTTACGTTTTAAAAACTAAAAAGAAAGCCGACAGACGCGTGATCCTATAAGTGGTCTGTTTTTTCCTTACTTTTGAGGTAATACACCCTAAATATACCCAAATCGCTTCAAGTGTGCTTAAAATATTTGATGATTTCCCTCGATTTCTTCAGGATCTCATCAGATCCTGACGTGATGACAGGGGTCCGTTTTTTCTTACTTTTGAAGTAATACACACTAAAAATACCAAAATCGCTTCAAGTGAGCCTATAATAATTTAAGAGTTCCATCGATTTCTCCAGGATTCCATCATCAGATCCTGACCTGATTACGATGGGACCAACGATTTGAGAACCTCCTCCTTTTTTTGATGTGGTTTAAAAAGAGGTTCTACTGAAAAAGAAAAGATTTAGAAGATTGATCATAATTTAAATCCATTTTTATAGAATATTACATAAAAAACATAATATAAATAAAATTCATTGTGTCATCAGTTTCGCCTTTGCCGGTACAGTACGAGGGCCCCGATTCTACTAAGCCTATCGCTTCATTTGGATAATGGTATCGTCACAGAATGGCCTGGTGCCTTTTGGTATTCTTGTAGCCATTCTGCTATGATACCATTGTCATAGTGAAGCGATTGGATTAGTAGAATCATGGCCCAGGCGTGCTCCATACGCCATGAACCAATTATGAAAATCAATCCATCATCATCATATCTAATTCGTTAATGTAGTTCGGTGAACGGAGATTGCCGATACAAACGTGTCAGGGTGACCGAACTAGTTAATAATAACGCTAAGCGCCTACGTTGAAGGTTGAGGGAAAATTCTTGAGACTTAGCGTTCAGCTTATTTACTGGTGATTGATAGGGCATGACGTTTTGATGAATGTGGATTAGGCTCTTTTTATCGGCGGAAATGTATGCTAGCAGAATTTTATTGACTAGGTAAAAGCCTTTTTCTGGTCCGCCGGGAAATACAGGGGAAAATGTTTGACTTTGGCTGTCAGGTCGTGTGCGGTCTCAAACTAGATTCGACAGAAAAATGAAGCAATACGTTTCATGCTCCCACACTATCATGACCACTTCTGCAATAAGCGAGTCTGTGGCAATGCGAGTGCCATTATGATCTCCCTCGGTTTTGGCGCATTATCAATACAGACAGTAGCGAATAAAAGTTTTATGGTTAGTATACCACTTTAGTTTACGACTGTCGTAAGTGTAAAATAGCCTATTTTTTGGCAAGTTATATCGTACTCCAGAGATTTTAATATATATGTATGTGTGTATATATAATATATAAATGTGTATATATAATATATATATATGTATATATCAGGGTGAGTTTTTTTTTAGGGCCACTGAGGCCAAGTCTGAAAACTTCTTCGTCATGCAGATTTTGGACAACACGTCCATTCACATAAGACTTATAGCCATGTTTTTTGTTACAACTTAAATTTTGCACCATCTTCCTTATCATTTTCGTTGTCAAGGCATTCCTGTCAGTTGCAGAAAAACATTTGTGCAAAACTTGAGAATCCAGAAATATAACCAACTTTATTCTAATTTTGAAATTTATGAGTAATTCTGTTTTCAAACGCTAAAGTTGTATCTTCGCATTCAGCGATACCAACCTTTTTGAAGATCGATTTTTAAAAGTTCTACACGAACAGAAAATACCACAAAAGAGGGTTTAATAGCTTCGCTTACACATTTCAATCCATACGTACAACTATTACTAAATTCATAAAGTTGAATTTATAAATTTTCTATTTTGAAAGTGTTCCAACAACTTTACAACTTTTTTTTTCAAAAACTATAAATATTTTTAATGCAGAACTTATTTTTTTTTAAATCGAGCACGTAACTCCTAACATGACTTTTCGATAACTCTCACGGTTTCCGACTTGGCCTCAGTGGGCCTGAAAAAAAACTCACGCAGTGCGTGTGGCAGCACAAGTAGATCGGTCCTTACTGTTTTCGTGCAAACTTGAATTTTCGGGTAAATTCTGTCATTGTTTTTGTATTCAAGTCGGATAGATATATCACACTTTAATACTAAATTAACATATCTATCAGATGAGGATACAACACCACTTTGAACATAATGCGACTGTACCTATATAACTCGAAGTAGTAAACATATAGAATAGGTATATCACATTGTAAGTAAATTGCCGTATTTGTTTGTTAATTGATTACTTAGCCAGTGGTCCCTAGTTTAAGAGCCATTGAACCCTGTACCGGTAGTTGTACTAGCATTATCTTACCGATTTGATTTATGCGTATTGTATTTAATTTACAACGACAGGGACCGGGCAGTGACATTACCATTGTACATGGAACATTGGCTGTAGCCAACAAACCGGCGGCCGCCGTAAGAATGGGCCAGAACACCCGTAACAATGGCTGAACCGTAGTACTTTTGTCTATTCTGTGACTGAACCGAGATGCCCGTGGCCGTGGCTTTGATAACACGAGCCGATTCTTGTAAAGGACTAGCGAATTCCATATTAGTTACATAGTTCTTAGTTTAAAACAAAGGTTTTAAATTTTACTTCATATTTTACATAGTTGTCTCCTTAAAGATTGTGGTATTTTCTCATTGTTAGTGTAGTAGCTCTACCATTTGCGCTGTAGGTTGTGGGTTCGACTCCCACCCAGGCCAAACATTTGTGTGATAAATATATATGTTTGTTCTTTGTTTGGGTGTTGTATCGTATGCTACGTATGTATTAACAAAAAAAGTATTTAGTAATCCAGTTCCCATATGACAAGCTATGCTTAGGTTGGGTCTAGATGGCGATGTGTGAAATGAATTTTCTGTAAAATTTATTTATTTATTCTAGTTTTGATTGATGATGTGACGGATAGATGCTATGTTTTTTAAACTAAGAACTAAGAAACCAATATGGAGTTCAGAAGTCCCTTGATCGCTTGTGTTATCAAAGCTATGGGCATCTCGGTTTTTGCTTGCGGGGGTTTTTTTTTCACCAAACAGATAAACTAATGGAATAATTTTACATAAAAATATGATTTAAGTCGCAATAATTACAAAAATAGGCTGCCATATCTATGGTTTCAGCAGGTTGTGATCGAAGCAAGACACTGGCGTAAACTTGAGTAGGTAACTCTTAGTTCTGCAGCTGCAGGTAGACTAAGCATGACGGGACCGCCTGGCTAGATGAATTAGAATTTTAAAGGTCCAGTCCAGTTGTTGGAATACATAACGCCTTCAGTTCCGAGTAACACTTGTTTACAAAGTCGCATAGCTAGAAGAATGCCCTCTCAGGTCGGGTGGCGTGCGCCGGCGCCGGCTAATAATACTCGCATTCCATTCCCAGCATCCAGGGCTGCCGGTGGAAATATTATGGATCATAAAACCACGATAATCGCTCTTCTCTCTTACTTATCTACTTCTTTTTTACTCCACACTCACTCCAATCCTACATACATCCACGCACACTCACATAATTGGTGTCACAACACCTGTTGCCCAACTCTTATGAGATTGGTGTCCTCAGGAGTCCTAGTAATACAACACAATTATTCCTCTACACATCAACACACTCTCACTTTCCCTCCCTCCCACAAACACACTCTTTACACAGCATGTCGTTTTTATTTATCAAAATTGACGAATATAATGGTCTTGTAATAAATTACTCACACATCATTATTTTATGTAAAAATAATTGATGGAAACCTACCTTTCCACTGAATTTTGTATGATTTTTGTGTTAAATAATTCTGGAGAGTACAGTTGCCTGAGCCATAACTCACGCTAATCCAATAAGCAGGCCTTATAATAATTGTTGGCTAATAAAATGTATGATTTAGTTCCTTCAACAACCCATTAATATCCACTTATAGACAGTCAGTTTTTCCATAATCACCACGCTTGGTAGGTGGATTGTTGATCGCAGTAAGGGTGCTAGATAATACATAGAAGTAAGCTGATTTCAGGTGAAGAGCGCTTCCACCTTCGGCTTTTTCATAACTTGAAAATCAGGTGAGATGAAGGTCAAGGACCTCCCGTCGAATTATAAAAAAAAACAGGGGAATACCGTTGGTGCCAGCTACAGTTGCAGTGGCACCACCTTCAGCTATTTTAGACTAGGTCAAACTAGTTTTGCGGTAGGGAAAAGTTATCTTAATTCAATTGAAATAATTCCTGTGTTATTTTTATATTTATTGATAATAATAGCCCAGTGATTGAAAGATGTGCTTGATAATTACCGGCCAAGTCCACGCGCAGCACGCTGACGGTTCCGACTCACATTTCTAGGCAAAGAATCATGGGTTTGTATCTCTTTCATGGCATTAGTAATACGCACTGTAAAAAATTTAACTGTCTTACGGTTCATGAGACGCTCACTGGCAGACTGACGGAAAGCGAAGGCTTAGAACATTGCTCTGATTTAGAGTCCCGTTGACACCCTTGAATACGGAACCCTAAAAAGGGTCCAAAGTATAATTTTCACGTATCAGTTATATTGATAAAATAGTATCTAGGCATGGTGGTGACCCTACCAGTTCTGCACCTGCTGCACTTTCCTTTTTCATATGCCGAATGCTTTCGCTCGTGTTTTGAGGCGACCACTCAATTAACACTCGTGACATTGATCTTTTATTAATTGAATCAAAAGTACAGTTTTGTTACTTTGATGGTAACCGTTCTATAGGTGCGTTACGGAGACCTGGCACGTTCACAGTACATACGCCGCCGACGCAATTTGAGCATATGTTACTTACGTGAAGGCTGAGCGGAGTTTGATGAAATTTGGCCAAAATAAAGGTGAAGGCTTGAGTTAGATTGTATCCTTGGACATAGGATAGAGGGAAGAAATAGTAAAGTATCGTATTCATTCCATTAAATTGATCAAATCACTTATTTACTGTGAATGAAAGCGTTAGGCCGCCTCTATTTAAAAGTATTTTTAGTTCGGTTTGGGCGGTGCCTTGGTAATCCCTAAATAAAATATGTCATGACGGTGGTGCTACCAGATAACTGGCCGGAATGATTAGGGTTGCTCTACCCCGGAGTGCTAGTTGCTAGTGTCGAACTCACCATTCCCCCTTGACATTAGTATCCTTACCCCTCATCACTTTCCTTATCGCCACACAAACTAGTATTCCAAGGAGGATTGTTGTCAGGCAGTCCGCCGGTCTTAAAATAACGTTCCATATCCTTAAAAACATGATGACAGAGAGGAAATATTGTGTCGACCATGCCTAGAGCGGGATAAGGGCAGGAAGATGATGATTATGAAATCTTCACCTAAAGGGTAACCAAATTCCAACTGATATCAACGAGTCTTCGTTGTTACGTCATATTTGTTCGTCATCAGTAAAAAACACAGCCTTTAGCTGACAGCCGAATCAATTACACTAAAAGAAACATGTTGTGAATCATTACGAACGCTTACCAAAAATAGTGGTGATGATTCGATCTTCAGTGTAAACAATCTTATCGATATGGGAGTTTTTGCGTTCGATTTATTCGTCGCCTGTGATACATCTGTATCTTAATATGGCGTACGTGTTTTATTTCACGATTTGATTATCAAATTTCATGAGCAAGGATAGTACTTCAAAATCCTCACGCACAATAGACCTCTTAGGAGTTTAAGTGGGGAAACGGGAGTCTTTTTACATTTACAGTATTTAACAAAAATTTCAACCTAAATCTTGGAGTCTTCGAGTCCCGAGGAACCTATAGTTCCTATTAGTTAAACGTGCTCCATCTTAGACACAATTTCTAAATGATTGTGTTCCAGCATATAGATGCTGGAACACAACAATTACCTCTATAGGTAAGATAGCCAGTTCCTCAGACAGTTGAGGATTGCGAGTGAAGGTTGAAGTTACCTTCGGCCTTATCATAACTTGAAACCAGATGAGAAGAAGGCCAAGCGCTTCCCCGTCGTTCAATAAAAAACAAAAGTATTTAGATTCAAATGAACTGGTTGTCAAATGCTAACTATCACCAATAAAAAAATACACTCACGGTGATTTTCAGCAGTTTAATAAAAACCTGTGCAGCAATTAGCAAGGCGATATTATAAACAGGTTAGTCGTTATCTCTCTCGTATCTACTCAATCAGCATAGCAGGAGGCATGCTGCAAAACTTTCTCGAAAAATAAGTCATGTGTCCCCTCAGAACGGAACAACATTTACCTTGTTAATGTCTCACAGAACAGTCCCGTTGCCGGCAGCCGGCGTCGCGGGCGGAAGCATGTCTTCCGGCTGCTCCCTGCCTTGCATACCCCAGTCTAATTACCGCACTGCCTTACTGTCCCGGGCTCCTAGTACCTTGTAATGGTGACATTATAACCAATGGGGTTGTCTGTCAGCACAGCATGAATGCATGACGTCAATACACTCGGTGTAGAGAGGGCATGGGGGTTACTTATTTCTTAGGTACAAAACATATACATATATATATATATATATATATATATATATATATATATATATATATATATATACTCGTATATACAATACATGTAAAAAAAAATACTTTACTATTTTAGAAGTAATGATCTGTCATGCTGCACGTAGTAATTGTGTATCCATTATGAAACAAAGATAAAACTATATTTGCCTTCACAATATTATTTTTTTAGGTAGGTCAAATATTTGTCAAACCTTTTAAACTTTTACAAGTATATTTTATCGATTCTATCAGCCAGCACACTCTTCAGCTGGTAAATCAGGGCAATGTTCTGAGTAAATGTCAGTGTTGTGGCGTTATTAGGTCGCTCAGGCACCGTGAAGGTGCGCCGGCGCAGAACCTTGAGAACATCATCATAGTTAAAATTAAGGACTGGACAGTTAACTCCATAGAGTAAGTACCATCATCATCATGAGTTTTATCTGATTTCAAGACCGGCCCGCATGCCTAACGTCCAAAGAGAAAGTACCAAACAAAGTTATTGATAAAGTATTTTGGTCCTATTACATGATGGTGGGAAGACGTTTTATTGATGATACCAAAGCGTTTGACCGTCAGCTCACTTGAAAAACAAGTAAAGATTGGGCACGCTTGTCTTAAAGGAACCTTTTCACTCTGGACTTGGAAGACTCCAAGTTTGTATCGGTGCGGAAAAACAGACGAGTGCAAGGACCTCCCTTTCTTACCGAGACGTATGAGACGTGAGTAAAACCGCGAGTTGAAGTCGAACGATGTAAAAGTTATAGTCAACACATGTGTGAAAGAACCGCGCCCCCAAAGGTTACAGAAGCACGTCTGATAACTCGCAAGTTATCACCCCATCGTGTTTACTCGAAGTGATATCATCGGATAGAAATGCGAGCTAATTGAAAGGGGCACGCATATGTGGAGCATTATATTACGACGCTCTCTGCAAAGTGTGCAACCTCTGAGTATGGTCGCGATAAATATGCACAGGATTGATTTAGGTGAATCATTATCATCATAATATCAGCCTGTATATGTCCACTACTGAAAATAAGCACATGCTGCACAAGGAAGCGCTTGACCTTCATCTCACCTGGTATCAAGTTATGATGAGGACGAAAGGGGAAGCGCACTTCACCCTTAATCCTCAACTGGTGTCAAGTTATGATGAGGACGAAAGTGGAAGCGCACTTCACCCTTAATCCTCAACAGACTGAGGAACTGGCCATCTTACCTCAAAATGCCGGAACACAACGATTAGAATTAATGCTTTTGCGATATACCGATGTAAGATTACTAAGCAATCCGAACACAAATTTGGTCCAGTGGGGGATGGAACCCGGAACCTCTGGATCTGAAACAGCGGTCTAGCCGACGCTATCCATTGACGCTACGTCGGCGGGAGTTCTTTCTATTCCGTTTCTCCGTTGTGTGTGCTTCTATTCGTGGTTCGGGTACATTTACTTTTCAATGGTTAAGGTAAATTATAGCTTCAATACACATTCGTATTCGTAAATTTCGCATTGTTTAGGAAAACCCATTGGCTATATATTTACGGTTATACATTTTTGTTAGTTTTCGAATGAAACGAAAACAATCTCACGCGTACATACCGTTGGGCAACAGCTTTAATTGCTATCGACATTCGTCTCGTGTGTATTGGTGTTCGCAATTAGTGGAATTTTCCGCTGCACCTATCAAGGGTGCTGGCTGGTTAATGTCACGCTTTGCATGGTATGTGTGAATCATATCGTCAACAATTATATTTTCCTTCTATGATGCTTTTACGCCTTTTAAATAAAAAGTGCCGTGGCGGTCGCGACTTTAAAATCGACCCCTCCAACTCAGGCCGAGTTGGGTCTGGACGGGTATGGATGTCGTAAAAGCTGACTAATGGATCTCGCCAGAAGAAGGGCAGCTCCTTCTGTGTATTACCTACACCTTTACTGCGATCATCGATCCGCCTGCCAAGCGTGGTGATTATAACTAAACCCTCCAGCCTTGGATGAGGTTCTGTCCAGCGGTGGATAGTGTCCATTACTGTTGATGTGAAATAAAAAGTGCTAATCTACGAAGACATGCTTTTTTTCGTGCCTATAGGCCTTAAACTGAGACTGATAAGCTATGACATGTATCAGACAATTTTAGTATTGAATATTCATAATTTATAGAACGTACGGTAGCTGTTGCTGTTACTTTTATCGGTGTCCGACTCAGAGGTCCCGGGTTCGATCCCCAGGGCGTTACAAATGCTCGGTTTGTTTCGTGGTAGGGCTTTTCCTTAATTTGCAGTCAGATTTTAGGTTTTTCAACATTCAATTACTTGATCCTAAGCCCTAAGCCATGGTTCGCATCGGCCTTGGTAAGAAGTAGGCGGCTACAACCAGCTAGTGCCACCTCAAGGCGCCGAGTTGCCACGCATCCTTGTTTATTTGTGACCTTCCTCAAAGATCTGTGAATCATTTGCTTATGACTTTCAATGGTAATAAACCAACGCTGCTGACCCTGTGTCCTTCAAGGTCATTGAGAATTCAGAGTCAGCAAAGTGATAAAACTCTTAGATTTATGATTTGTAAAAGGTAACCAAAACAATAGATATTTGACTCTTACTAACGTATTCCGCGGCGCTTACGGCTGTTTTTATTTAATTCTCCGAGAACAAAGTCCCATGCGGTCAAAGACGTTTGGTGATCAGTCAACGACCGGTGTCCAGGAATGCCTGCACTCGGTCACGGGAGATTCATGGCCCCGATATGCAGACCTGTCGTTAGAGCTCACCTCGCGTGATCTGCCCACTGGACTGGCCCCAGCCTGTTTTTGCCAAGATTACAAGATACTGGTTCCAACAGTTCCATTAAACAATTGCGTTCCGCATAACGGCTGAAGACGTTACCACGAAAATATTGCCCAATTATACATTTCTACGGAAAATTGATAATGTTCTCGCGGGGCCGCGCTGGAAGCGTTAATTGGCGCGCGATACGCATTCGAAACGAATGACTCTCAGAGGTTCCTCGCTATCCTCTTATTTAATTTTGAGCTCGGTTAACATACGACTCGACGGCCGTTTTTTGTTTACAAATTAAGGTAATTACCGTAATATCCCTGTCACAACCTTTTAAGTTCAACGCACGCGTTATGCGTTACCGCCGTCGCCGCTGAATCCTCGTATTCTGACCCTTATTCCCTGGCAATTAAGGTGTTAGCCGAATGTTGTGGAATTTCGCGTGATATATTGTTGTAGTGCGCCCTTGAACGTTCGGTTCCGGGCTGTTAATGTCGTTTTAAATAAAAATATACCTCGTGCAGCGAAGTAATTGCCGTGTGCGAAGCCGCAAATCACGGTGCAATACCGCACCACCATTACCCCGTCGCCATTTTTCACGCTTTATTGAGGTTTTCGACAATAGCTTGGAAGTGGGAAGTGAGGTGCTGGCACTGGGTAATTCGATGTCGAAAGAGCCTGGCAGCGTGCCCTTTCCTTTTAAGCTCGAGGTTCCTGAGGCGATGCGCGAGCCGAGAGCATCTCAATATTTACAACTTCCTAAACCGTAGACACCAATAATATTACGGGTATTAGCGGCGAGATTGTGAGCGGATACGCTCAGCCACTCAGATTTATGATAAGTTATTCTTATGTTTGGTGTTCCCATCGCGGAGCACAAACATCGCTTGCGATGGTGCTGTAATCTCTCATCTACGGCTTATCGCGGGACGGCACCATCTGATACTGCGTGCCTCCACCACACGGGTAGTAATCTTTTATGCCTTGCGATGAAGTTATTTTCTCATCGATTGGTCCATCGACATCGGCTCCGCATCGCCCTCAGCGACTCTGTCGAACATTCTACGCGGACATTGAATTAAATGTGAAGGCAAACATTGACATTCGTTTTCGTAGATAAACGCGTGTTGTAATTCTCGTAAGCTCGGCAAATAATGCATGTCACAGTCACATCACAGGTAAGGGTCACGGGAGCCAAGTTCAGCTGACAATGGCGTGTTGATCTGTTGTCGGGTGACCCCGACGGCGGCGGGCGGATGGGCTGTCACTTTCGACGCCACTGCTGACCATCTCGCCCCGTAATTCGATAACAATAACGCCTGATATGCAACTGGCAGTGACCTACTTGGGCAGCTCGTGGGCGATTGAGGCCCAATCGAAATCCGAACGCTTCACTTGCCAATTAGAATGTCACCTACGCTGGATTTCGATAACATGTGATGTGACAGAGTGCGCGCAATGATTTAGCAATCGATTAGCCGTTACCGCCGGTCCGTACCGTTTTCGATTTTGTCTGTTGCGCAAACGCCGAATTGGCGTGTAATTGAGCGGGTCATTGTTTGTAACGGCTCCTCGGGTGCATGTTGAGTGTGAGAGGAATTCCATTAGCCCAGGTCTCGTGAGGTCGTTTACATTGGCTGGCAACAGTGCGCAACGGATTGACGGGCCCCAACCCAACTCTTTAATGAAACACCCAGGATGACACATCAATCATAATAACTCCATTGGTCCTTTGCGCTTCTTTATTTTTTTGCAAATTTGAAAATGATCCTTTTGTCTTTATGTAACAAAATATAAGTTTAGTTGAGAGGACAGCCAGGAAATATGCGCTGTTCGCTTGGTGGTTTTAGCGTTACCTTGATTTCTTAGACAGCTCAAATCGATTCGTGCGAACATATAATTAAATAATAATGACTTTGAGCATCCTGCGATGATTAATCAGCTGTTTGTATTCTGCCCGCGTTGGTCCGTCATTTCGCCAGCTATTCCTAGAAAGCAAAGTGTCCCACTTGAACCCACCGGACGTCACAGTACTGACTAATTTTCACTTTTATCACGTGCCATCTAGTGGAAATTGACGTTTTACATAATATCTGTTGGCCTAGTCCTTGGAAAGGAAGCCTGTTATTTTCACCTAGTGTTGAGTTTGATTACTGGCGCGTGGCTAATTTTAGCATCGACTGGGAATACTCGATCCATCTTAAACCTCATGCTAGCCCTGACAACCTTCAACGTCGAAAGCTACCCATCATAAAGTATGTGGAGAGTCTATAGAGCCCAGCTAAGACGTGTCAATGTTTCTATAGTTATTCATTACTCAGTTTCGTTCCACTTAGCACCGGTTTATGTTTGGTTCGCAGGGTGCAATAAATTAGGGGCGTCTGTTAAAATTATCTTATCAGTCAACAAAGGTACAATGGTTTAGTCTGGTAAGTAGTGTGCGGTATCTGGACCACCCACTTTGCTGGCGTCTTCTTAATTAGTTTCATAGAGTAGGTTTCTTCTTAAAATTTGAAGTCTGACTATCTTGAGCATATCAACTTGGTTATGGTCCTAGATTTAAAGTGATGGCATTAATTTGGACTTTGCATTCTAAAGTTACGATCCTTAGTTCGTGGGTTGGGTACGATACGAATTCTGTTTATGTTTCTGAAAGGTTATACACTTCTGGCATCACCAATATTTTTGACCCACGGCCTAGACTTGGCAACAGTAGACTTATGCCAGCAGTGAGGACATGACGATGGCGATTTATTTCAGGCCACGTTTTGATTTAACTGTTACCTTTGAGCATTCATAAAAGAAGTGTTGCAAAAAAATTGCCTTAGTCAATAGCCATCGTCATATATAAAGAGTTTTCATAAATCGCATTCGAATCCCGCGCAACGCATCAATTAAGTACATTATCCCATTAATCGGGCGCCAGTGATCAGCACAGATTTATTACGTTCTAGATAAGAAGCGGTTCGAAGTCTCGAATTCAATCGCGAGTGAGAGTTTCCCAGACATTATATTTAAATAATTTTAATCCGGGTCATTTCACGCTATTTAATGCAAAACTCTTTGTGGAGATATTTAATCTAACTAGCTTTAGAGATTTTTAGAAATTCTATGTATAATCAGTTAAAAGTTATAAATGAACTAGAGCAATTTCAGCTAGATAGACTTTGGGTGGTGAAGATCTACTCATTTAGACTGTGGTCTGAGAAGAAGGCATACTGATTCAAAGTCGTAAGGTTCCTCAGGAACATGTACGCGCTATATTAATGAGAACGCAAGTGTGGAAAATCTTTTCCCTAATCGAGCGAACTTGGCTCGACAAGTCAGTAGGATAGATATGCAAATAATCTAAACATTAAATAAAATAAAAATGCGTTGATATGTTAGATTTAGATTGTAACAGAATTTCTCATTTTTGAGCACAAATTTACCAAAAACTGTAAAGTGCTTACGCGTAAGGCGAAGAATAAACTCAAAACGTTTTGAAACTATCAGGATCTCCCAGTTGTGTACTTAGGTGAGGTACTTCGCGCGTCGTCGCTGTTCAACTATGGAAATCACCACATGAAGAGCCATTAAGTACCTGGTAGTTACTCGCTACTAACAAGTTAGTATAATCAAGCAGCATTTAAAGGGAAGCAAAATGCGCAAGTGCAGTAGGAATTCCGTTTGCGAACGATGTTTAAGTGCTCTTCTGAAATAATTTGCATATTTAACGGCGCACTAGCCATTGGGTAGACGAAGTGACGCCTCTCATCGTTGAGGTTTTCATGGAACCACCAGATTACGACGCAATCCTTGATTGGATCAAGGTGTGGGTCTTTGGAAAGGATTTATTGTGAGAAATTGGCATTGCACGGTTAACTGGAGACTTCACCGTACGTACTTCATACGTACATTTAAATTACTGGGTTTCAAACAACCCAGTAATAGTCAAGCTAACGGAGGCCCAACTCAGCAGCAATCAACATCATGACAATAATAATCATCGTATCTGTTTCTGTACAGAGTTCTTTTCAGAATAAATATTGTAGGTTACATTTCATTATATACCTCATAATTAGGGCTTTTTTTTGCGGTTCATACATAGGCTTACGTTTGTTTTGCAGAGGAGTAGGCAAAGACAACGGATTTCAACTTACTCGGCTCCTTGTTCCTTGCACTCCTCTTTTGCCTCATTCACTCTCATCTCATCACAGCCTCCATACATTCTCGTCGGCTAGGGTGCCTATGAGTTGGCCTTTCTCGAGAACATCTACGACTTGGTCCGAGGTCTTTCCGTCCCAACTGTACCATTCACACTCCACACATGTTGTGTGGAGTGTGAATGGTACTTCCTCAACCTGCTTTCATCCATACTCTCTTTATGCTCAAACCAAAATGATATCTGTACCAAAAGATGGTAGGACTAGGACAGCCTGACCCTTTGAAACTGCAAGTTGATCCACGGAGCTGTCGCTTTCGCTTCGACTAAATTATACGCAAGATCCTAGGAGTTAATTGCGTGTTTGCTATCGATATAAGATATGAGCTGTGTCGATAATGGCTTGGGCGTCTCGTGAGTCGTGATCCGAGGTTTTCCCGCGGTTATGCAAGGCTTTTTGTTACGTTGCACATGCACCTATATTTACTACCATCAGCATTATTGTATTAGCATTATTATTAGTATATTTAAGTGGTTCTCTCTCTATTAGTATTTAGTATATTTACGCTCAAGTAGTACATCTGATTTTTGTTCATTTCGAAGTAGCCTGTCGCATTTATAAGAAGTTTTGAAGGTATAATTGGGTAATGTTACTAAATCCTATCATATAGGTATCGCTTTACTTTTCTAACACACAATCACTATACAAAAAAAAGGTTGTATGGAATTATTTTACTGTAAAATACTACGTGTAAAATTATTGTGGCAGGCATGAATATCATGATCGTACAAACACTTCTGAGATCTAGTGCCCTCGACCAAGTAGTCTTCGTTTAATTCCAGGGGTGCTCACCCTGTTCGATTTTGATAGGGGCAAATTGAGACTCGTGGAACAGTTGATACCAGCTGATAGCAACCAAAGAGTTAGGTAGTGTAATGATGATGAAGCAGCTGACTGCTGAAGATCACTGGAGACGGATCTCTGTATCTGGCAACTGGAGTTCGTTATTAGTGATCACCGCACGATTCGCTTACAACATCGCCATCACGACTCTCGATGCAATATTTCCACGCTCTGATGACACACTGCTTGCTATTATTTTCCTGCGGTTCGCTATTTATATATTCTATTTAATGTGGATCTACGTATAATATCGTTTTGTCCTGTTGATCAGGTAGAGTGGTACCGCCCTGTTTGTGGCCTAAATGACACATATCAAAAAATACATTTTGAACGCCAATGTACCTAAATGAATATTTGCGACTAACAATTCACTGTCCGAGGATTTGCTGCCATCGTAATTATTTATGTTGCAAGCATTAGCATTACGATTCCCCAATTTTTTTTTTGTGAGTCCGATGTATGTGGTATTTTAGCTGATGATGATGAATGACAGGTTCCTAATTGCTTGCCATCTTTTTATTGAGGGGTATCGGACGCACAACCGTTAACCAGGACAGTTCTGTCCATGGAGACACGGGTACTTCTTGCATGTAACATAAAATAAAATAGTAATCCAAAGCCCGTGTCTTTGTACCATAAAGGTGGTATATTCAAGCAAAAACATGCCAGCTATCACCATCTCTTCGCGAGTTGCTCTTAACCCCATAACAAAGGAAGATGGCCTGTAAGTCACAAGCGGAATGTCTATTGCCTTTCGATGTCGAGTCGACTCTCCAAGTTCGTTAGCGCTATTGAGTGTTGTTCACGCGTGCTATAACTCGCTGTCTCACGTATTGTATCATTGAGAGTGCTAAATAGTTTTGATGTTACTGTTGTGACTTTGTCGGTAACATATTCTAGCTTTCATACGATCATCTTCATTTATTATTTGTTTGTCTTATTTCTCCTCAGCAGAGACGATGGATTGTCATTTTATACCTTGTTCTCATCTTTTGTCTCTATCAGTCTTGAGTTCTTCATCGTGTTAGAAAGAAAGAAAGAAAAGAAATTTATTTACCCAATTAAAAATAATTAAACTATATTTAGCTTTAACTACCCTGTTACCCAGTGTTATGTCAGTCTCATCATCTCCCTGCCCGTCATCCCACTAGTTTGGGCATTCTCATTACAGAAATTTTAAGACCGACCAAGTATTCCCAAGGACCCTCCTTGGGAATACATGGTTATGTGGGGTGAGGGGATAAGTATTTAGTTAATTCAGTGGATAATGAGGGGTGAGGATATATGGATGATATGGACATTAGTATCCTCACCCCCCTTGGCGAGGAAACTAATGTCCGAGAATGGTGAGTGTGACACTAGCAGCTAGAGCAGTCCGGGGTTGCGTACCCGTAATGATTCCAGCCAGATATCGGACAGATATATAACGACTACGTATTTGCTCGATCTGATAAACGGCGAAGGAATGTTTCAATTAAATCAACAGTCGCTTATCTAATCGGAGACATGTGACGTGATAGAAATAATATTCCACTATTGCGCGTTGCGACTGAACATTTTATGCCATAATACTGTACATCCCGAGCTTCATATTTTGTAAGGGGTAATTTGATATGGCCCTAAAGATTCCGAAACTGAAGGTTGGGACTACCTACCGACCTGTCTAAGTAAGAACCAAGTTTTACCAACGTGAATGTAAACAGAGCATTACTTATCCGTAGGGCTGGTAACACCTTGAAACGTTTCGTTCATTTCACAATGTTCTGTTCACCGCTACCGATTTCCTTTCAATTCTAATTCAATTACAGAAACACATGTAAATGTCATTGCTGTAACCGTTGCACTGCGCGCCTTACGCAAGCTGAGTTGATTGTCTGTCCGTCTGAATCAGTCAAATTAGTTCTGCAAAATTTATTTTCTTGTACGAGTACCTACGGTTTATCTCTGCAACCTATCTAATCGAGTGTTACGACATAGCACTACGCGCCATCTGTGACTCCGAGAGTAACTAAGACAATGTATCATATTATAATTGACCTAGTATTTTTTTTTAACTTACGAATGATGCCTACGCCGAACTTCGTTATCGGGATACACAGACATCTAACTCGCACCTAGCGTGCGTATTAGATGTTACTACGAGTAGTATATCTAAATGGTGAGCGATAAGAGAGTTGAAGGGGTATAAGCCGTTTGTCTTGAAATGGGACAAACATGGCTAAAGAATATTGTTACAAATCCAAACCCTGTAGTGGTTTCGTAAGTGTAAGGTGTCGTAAGATGATTTGGGTCATCCGTGCCCCGTTTCCTTTGTTCTTCAAAAATGTACTATACTTTTGTTGTCGGTCTGTCCGCGTATTGTCTAATTAGTTCTACGAAATCATACCACATGGATGTGAAAGTACGTCTGGTGATTGGAAGCTGAGTTTCTTTTGTCTACAAAAACGTTTTAAGCAGTAAAGTTCCTTGTGAAAGGGTTTGTCCGGGGAAGTACTACCACCTCTTTTTTTATTGTACGTCGGGGAAGTGCTTGGCCTTCATCTTTCCTGGTAACAAGTTAAGATTAGGCCGAAGGTGGAGGCGCACTTGACCCGGAATCCTCAACAAGCGAGGAACTGGCTAGATAGCCAGTTCCTCGCTTGTTGAGGATAGCTATCCAGGTATAGGTAGCTAGCCAGGTGGACTTAAACAAAGTCCTACCACCAACAAAACCACCAAAAACCTTACCTATTTCGGCCGCCAAGCAGCGTTGCTGTGGTTTGAAGGGTATGGTTGCCTACCTAACTAATGTACTTTGGCAAAATGAATATCTTCTTTCTTTCAATGGTTTTTTCCCATTTCAAAAAATGCCCAATGCGCGTAATGAAATTTTCACATAAAAAAAAAACATTAAGCCTAGCACTGTGTTTACGATGTGAACACCAAACAACAAATTCGGGCATATTTCAATAAAAGCAGCTATTTGACAGACGATTATTCCAAACGTTGGCCCACTGCAGGTATTGAAGGATGCCTCTCTAAGTTGGCGTCTAGGCGTCTTATCTTGTCACCAAAGCAAAACAGACCTACGAAAATGTATGGGACCAGCCAGATTGTGCACTTTCTCACCCGGTGTATTTTGCGAGATGAAACGTTAGCGCATAAGCTAAGCGTACGCAGTGTTGCTCAGGCCTCACATCAACATCCCATAACTGTCCACTGCTGGACAGAATCTCCTCCAAAGCTGGAGCGTTTGGCCATAATCACCACGCGTGGCTGGCAGATTGGTGATCCCAGTAAAGTTGTAGGTAATACACAGAAGGAAGCTGCTGCGTTGCTTCTTCTGGTGTTATCCCTTAGTCGGCATTTACTACATCCATGGGCTGAGTTGGAGGGGTCGATTCTTAAGCCGCGACCCTCACGAAACAGATTGAGGCCTAAGGGCGTCTAAAAGCAAATTTTACTATCGCAATAAGTCAGCAACTGGTAATATAAATCAGCTCACGCTCCAAGTGTTAAGTAATATACGATGTTTCGCTAGATATCTCCGTAACAGTTAACGATGGCATCGGCGCCATGCATCATGGTGATAGGATCATGTAAATTAGCACTTAGCACGGTTTCTCACGCGCTGTTTGTTTCTTTTCAGGTAAGAGGGGATTTGCTTGGTGGCACCAGGTACATAACCTGGTCTGGTGACCAGAAGTCTTCCGGGGTAATCTCTGGGTACTACGAGTGTAATGAGTAAGCTCCAACAAAAAAGGTAAAAAAGACCGGAGAATGGAAGCTAGTTTTCTAAAATCCTCGTAAAATTACTAACGTGTCGCTCCAAATTCATCCAATGGATTGTAACCACCAAACGATGGCTCATGTTTTGCCTCAGAAAATGTTTTATCGCCAGAATATACTGTTGAAACTGCCATCTAAAGGTTGCCGCCTCTGTTCAAGTGGTTCACTCGCACCGGTGTTTGAAAGAAGGCCCGGGCTAGCTACCATCATCTTATGTAAGTCTGTCGCTATAACAACAAGATAGCCAGTTTAAGATAGACCGGAGTTAGATAGCCGGCAGATATCAGGGTTAAGTGCGCTTCCATCTTCCTTCTTATCATAACTTGAAATGAAGGAGGAGACACACATCCTACAGAAAATCAAATGCTAGATCAAGTATGTGTTTTTACCTGGTTTAGCACGGCTTCCTAATCAACTTATCTACTCCTGTCCTGGTAGTTCTATGCCAAACTAAAAAATGGTCCCATACTTATATCAAAACTTATTTCTGAATAGTAAACGTCCTGCTTTGCAGTGTCAGAAATAGGCAATAGCTACCCACAAGGGCACATGACATGACGGCAGTTATGTGTCAGTGAGACATGTCCCTCGTTAGGCATGCCGGTGGCTTCGTGCCGCATCTATATGCGCCCGCGCACCTCACGGACCACGCGTGAATCACTATTCAACGTGACGTCACGATTATAGTGTCGCACGCGCGCAAACAAAAATTATGCTAATCGTAATTGTAGCGTATCCGTTTGCATAATATGGCCGCCGTGGTGCAAGCTTCGAGAGCGATGTCTTCTTCTGCGTAATAACTTAAACAATACAAGGTGCTACAAGACAAACAAGAACTGTAGACGAAAGGATAGTAAGACAGTTCACGGTTGATTTGTATTGACAATTTGACAAAATACAATAAAACACAAAAATTACAAACAAAAATAAATGTTGCTTAATTTCTTATAAATAATATGGGTAAAACTTCATAAACACTTCAATCTGCAATGGAGGACCTCTTGGGAAAGCTCGCTCCATCGTAGACCTCATCCTTGCTCTAGGAGCTAGACAAGCCTAGAGGTCAAAAACTAGCCCATCATTTAAAAAAAAATGTAAATGTAACAGACTCACGACTTTTTGTCCTCCGAGGATTCATCTCTGTTCACTACTCAGAGCGTGAATCTTATGAGAATCACCTACCAGGGGGTAATCAGAGGCATGTCCAAATATACGTTCGGCACATTCCAAACAGCGTCTAATCAAAAAGCTAATTTCAAATCGATTCGGCGTATTCGATGTCAATGGCTATGTATAAATAAGTACCAGAAAGGAGTTCGAAATTCTTAATTAAATGATGATGATGAGTGATCCTCATCTCCGTGCGCACAATATGCTTAAATGTAGTTAGAAGTTTTATAATCGCGTTTTAAGTAAACTTTCAATGAATTAAATATAATTGTGCAATTGATATAAGTTACTACACGAATGTTTAGAGATGGGGAAATCCTCAATTAAGTTCTCTCGTTCGTGAGCGCGAATCGTGCTTCCTAACCTCATGCACATTCTTCGCTATATTTAGACTTGGACCCTCTTACATTGTAGCGAGAAATCTAGGCATAACATGTCGAGCTCTACGCCTCGCGAACATTTGCGGTCGCCTAAACGCCATTGTTCTGTAAAATATTGAACGCCATCCATCGCCTGTCTAAAACCCAATATTATCGATGTGGCACAGCTCGGAATTTATTTAACCATACGCAAAGGTAACATTCATCGTGCCAGCAATAAATCCACCTCGGGCACGGGGACAAAGCTATCGGTCGTCCCGCAGTTTACGACCAATCAGTCAAACGACAGGAACTAACCCTGCGTGCAATCTTTACGACGCGACAGCCATTGTGTGTACACATCTAATGAGAAACATAACACGCAAAGGGCTCGTCGCTGCTGCAAGTACTGTAAATGTCAATCGCGATTGCGTTATCTTTCCACTTGGGAATGCAATATTGTCTAGAATAGTTAAGCATTAAGCGGGTGCCGGTGTCGATAGTATCCGGACGGGCGGATCGCGCGGCCGATACGCCACGAACCCGTTTCCATCATTATGCTCACTATTAATCTCGGGCGAGCATCGAACTAGACTGAAAAACGGCCTACAAATGCGCGAAATGCGATGAAGTAGCGGTCCCGACTCCCACCGCAGGGCTCGGCAAGTAGGCCGCGATTACAGCGTTTCCTCAAAGCTATTAGCCGTGGTCTGTGGTGGATGGCTGCAGCACCGCCTGCGGCTTCGCCACGGCTCTATTCGTTGCACATCCGTGGCTGTCACTGGAAATGGACACCGGTAACTAGACGCCGCGTTCGACTCTCTCCTCTTACCGCACCGATGGCAATGCAGAGCGGAACGCTTCCTGGTGATCTCCTGCGGAACACTTTCGGGGTATTGTTACAATGCATTTCTCGGGCAGCCGCTATGACGTGACGTTCTCACAATGGAGGTGAGAGTTTGCTCCCGTGCCGGCTTCCGCAGATCGCTATCAATCTTGGACCTCACACGTTCATACGCGACTTCCGACACTTATGCACTCTCACCCGTTTAAAATAATGATGAAAATAAATTTACCAAGATTTCATCTGACATAGCCGCTTTAATGTTTATGCAATACTATGCCTGAAACAAATGGTGCAAAGCTGAAGATCTTTAGAGCTTTGCTAGTTGGCAGGCAGTCTCTTATTTGATTTGTCTCAAGGCAACGTGAAATTGCGACTGATTTGAGTTTTATGACCCTAATAAACCATTAAGTGTGCTGTAAAACCACAAACTTTTAAGGTTTCGATTGCAAGGCCTCCAGCGGTCAGGTGCGTAGGTTGACATTCTTGAAGATTAAGTCATACTTGCGCAAACTCTCCTGAAGAAAGGTCCCGAAGCAATGTTGCCAATTTGTGGTTTTAGTTGTGTCTGGCCAAATAAGTGTATTTTTTGCCCACAATTGAGGTTGCCATTAAATTGTTTACGATCCCCGACCCTCCAAATATGGTCTTTGCTGTAAACAGTCTAACGAGACACGTCGCAGTCGTGGGTGAGAAGTTGGCAAGAATCGTTGAACGCGCGGATGTCACGTTGTGCTTGGAGGTCGTGATAAAAATCTCCGTCATCTGGTAGGTGCCTTGGAGGTCGTGCGTACTTTTGATTTTGCTAATTTTGGTGAGAAACTCTGAATCAGAGGACCATGAAACGTTTGTTTATGTTACGATTCGAGTTTCGTTTTCAACGAAGTCGATGTTCATTTCGATTCAGTACATTGTATCCATCTGGGTTGGCGCAATATTCAGTGATATTTCAAGTCGGGAGCGCCTCGAGCCCGCTTGCATTACATTAGACGACCACCAAGACTGGCTCTAACCAGGCATGTACTCAATATTGCCCAAGCCTGGGCTAGATTCGAGGGGCTTACTTATTGACGTAATTTTTGCCACTCAGTGTGCGAAAACATACGAGTTTTTTTTTTATAAGAAATAGTTTTTATTGTACATGCACCTGATGTCAAATTGGGATAAGGCCATTGGTGGAAGCACCCGGAATTATCTTATTCTACTGGTTTTGAGAATCAGAATCAGAATTTTATTTTGGATGTATTTTGTCACGTATACTTTCTACATTCCGAGTACGAGCCAGTACCTCGATCTGTAGAGGATTCCAGATGAAGTGCACTTCCACCTTCGGTCTTATCTTAACTTGACACCAGTTGAGATGAAGGCCAAGCGCATACCGTCGTACCAAAAAATAAAGCTTAATCTGCATGACGTCATTAGATAAAGCGTGGTGCTTGTTACATCCCTGTCAGGACTACCAAAGCACGACTTCTATAGCCATTTATCGGGCGCTTTAAAGACCCGATGCGTGACTGACGCTGGCCATTTATAAGCAATCAGGACCTGATAGAAACACCAATCATCCTATTTATATGTTCTCCATGATGCTTTTATTTTTACTTCGGTAATGGCTCGATTTTTCTCGAATGACAGATATGAATTATTCGCCCGTATATATTTACGATAATAGATATCCGTCTTTCCTTTCAGCGGATAGACTCTATCTAAACACGTTGCTAAAAGACTCGCGAAAGTCTAACGTGAAAGTTGTTTTGGTAGTTTTTGACAAAGCATTTAAAGATTTTCTTAGAATTTTGTCTGAATCTAGACGTGGAGAATTGGTACACCGTTGGTCATCTTGCATCACTAATCTTTCCCCGAAAACAATGGTCAGCGGTACAAGTAACTGATAATTCAGTGTATTAACATAGTCTGTCCGCGACCCCCTAACATTGTTTTGTTTCCCATTGTTTCACACAATTTGAATGGCTAATAACAATATGTTTCTATAGGCTTTCGTAAGAACGGTTAGAAACTCGGATTTACGGGTTTGGCTGGCCTGAATCACTGCTTTAAATGCTTTTCTCACATACGTTTTATTTTTTGTATATATACCTTCCCATGTACCTAAGTGTACCTAATGTATAATACTAATAATACATTTTACAGGACATTAATTTCACACAGCGCCATCTAGCCATCATGTATGCGTATCATAGCAAATTTTCATAATACTGATTGTTCGCCTGTGTGTCTTCAGTGATACATTTGCACGCTAACCTCTAAAGTCTTCTGTGGTGATGGGCAGCGCGGCGCCTTCGTTACAGTATCCCTGGCTTTTGGGTCAGATGCACAATGAGGTAGAATGGAATGATTTCCAACATTATCATGGTTTAGTAACCATTACAGAGTTGGTTCAAGATATTCCTTTCTATATTTTAGATGCATTCTCAAGCGTGAATCGATCTCAAGCATTAATTTAACCTTTGATAAACTTTCTCGCTTCTTTCCTTCATCATTATCGGTGATAGAAGAATTTGTGCTACTTCTTCTTCGTCTTCCTTCGGTCTTCGTCTTTTCAGGTCATCAAACTTAGCTATAAACGTTGCAACTTTACGTTGAACAAGCTCACGGTCGCACTCTGATCATTTAACAAGCACCGAAGCAATAACATGCAGCGGAAATCTATCAGATTTAAATAAAACATCGAAATGTGAGCTCTACTTACGCTAAAACAAAGTCGGCACTCACCTTTGCGCAGCACTCTATAATTATCTGCTGCTGATTCAGGTCGCTCATCCGTCATGTCATCGAACTGATTGAGTAAACACAACTTAGTGGTACGCTCTTCACTCATATACACACACGCTCCTATGAAAGGTACGTCGTCTATCTCTTTTTTTTTATTATAAGATGGGGTAGCGCTTTGCTTTCATCTCATCTGGTTTACAAGTAAGTATAAGGCCGAAGATGGAAGCGCACTTCACCCGGAACTGAGGAACTGGCTATCTTACCTCTTAATCTGTTCCGGACAGCAATTTAGAATGTAACTTAGGTATGATGGTGGTAGCTAGCCGGGCGGACTTGAACAAAGTCTTACCACCAACCAAACCATGCACGATATACTCCCCCGGGATCGAACCCGAGGCTTTTGGGTCTGTCGCCGGTGGGCGAACCGTTAGACCACAGAGGCGGTAAGAAGACGTCTGAAGATGTAAATTTGGTATCTTGGTAAGGTACCCATGCTACTAATTACGCCTCTCACGGTTATAATATAAAGCCAAGGTATTTGTAATTGCCAAGGTATCTGTGAAAGTAGAATAGTGAAGTGAGAATACCTTTCTATTGTCGGGTGTCGTATAAGGCGACTTTTTATAGGCATGCCGTCTAGATCTCCATAGACCAAACAAAACAATTGTGATTATCGCGAAACCCTCCAGCACAGATACATTTTCTGAAAATTGACTGACGATGTAAACTTTTCAATCCTGAAGGTATAAAATATGTCTGAGGCCTGGGTAATAAAGCTCGTTTTACAATGACAGCTGCTTTGAGTGAAGCAGGCTCTTGGGGACGGAGGGATGCTGTCAGTGACCCTGGTACTGCAGTGCCCATTAATTATTCTATTACGGCAATGGCACTCGTGATCGCTGCGCGCACGCACGGCTTTTATCCACAAAGTCCAAAGCCATAAGGAAAATAAACTACTAACGAGCATAAAGGAACTCCGATGTTCCGCTCAGGTAGATCTTTCACTTTACGAGAACCTATTTATTTTTCCACAAGTTGATGAGTCAAGTTAGTACAACGCAATGAACTTGGAGAAAAATGTGCTATGAAACTTTACTGCTCATGAAATTCCTCGATTGATACTATTTGGATCATTCGTACATTGCTTAATCGTATTCAATTTTTCTGTGCCAATCCTCTTTTGAAATAACGATGTCGCTGTGCTGTATAAATCATGTGCTTGTAACTATACCTACATGAGGTTTCTTGCTGTAGCGACCTCCGAAGCTCGGACAATGTCATATCTGATTAAAGCAACATTGGGGCCGTTGCTTTCATCAGTTTCCTTCGAGACATGTGTACGTTTATCATGCACGTTACTTCGTGCACGTACTTAATGGTTCCGTATGACCTCTATGATTTACTAAATATCTTCTATCGGTGGTATGGCGTTTCTTAATAGTTTTGTTTATCAACCTATTTCGTTAGGTTTCAAATGTCAACCGGAGATTCATTTATCATGTGAGTAGTTATTTGGTTTTGACGTGAAGTGCTTGTGATATAGGTAAGCAATGTTTAGTTGATTACTCTTATTTATTATCATCACAAATTGTTTGCATAATCTGCTGCATGTAGGTACAATACCTGCTGTAACATGAATATATCAAAGATTTTCTAAGATATGCTTATTTTTAACTATTGAGTTTGATGTCTGAATTTTAATATCATAGCATAAAAAATCTGGAAATTGCTTACCCGCCACCCGCTAACAATAAAACCCAGCGCCCAAAGGTGAAAGGCATATTGTGCTCCCAGTTGCGCGCGGGCACCTCACGCGCCCCAATTCCTCTAAGTGGCTGCCCAGCTGACGAATTGCGCTCAATTCCACTTCCCTGATAAAGCGATTTATTGGCTATAAAGCCGGGAGTCAACCGAACTGGTCAATTTGTTAAAGATAGCGAAATGGGCCAGTCGGCGAGGGTTAATTTGTTTGCATAGATTTTACGAGGCCTATCTGGTACAGTGGTGTGCTATTATGCCGGTTTCAGATGGTCCATTCTGTGGTTGTTATCTAAACCACGATATGATCCATCTCGTGCTGCTGTTATTTTGATTGCTTTGTCTGATTATTTTGTATGATTTTGTTGGGCGATTTTTATCATCACAGTCTCCTGAGCTTTTACTGAATAGTTCTTGTCAATTACTTATTGCTATCCCTCTGTTGATTGTCTCTACGCATCCTATTCTCCATACCACTGAATACGGCTTTCAGTTGGTATAATTGGGGGGTGACTTTGAACTTTTCTTCGTAATGTGCGTGTACTTATGAAATGTTTACTTCTAATTGTACCGGATTAAGTCATGCGCGCATTTCGCGTGGCGCACATGCGTTGGCGCCTCATCGCAATGGATCAGAGTCTAATTGCGCTAATGAGCCGTATCCTGCGCATCGGCGCCGGCGCAAGCGCACAAAAGATATTAACATAATTGCAGTGACGAGCGATGAGATTGGGAGTTTAAATATTTCAATGAAATACATGGGTTCACATGCCTACGTCATGTGAACGTCAAAGTTACATTTTGTCATTTTGTATTGTGTAAGCTTCTACAAGAAAATATGTTTTCGTATCCCTAATAGTCCAGCAGCCAAGAAACTTTTTCCACAATCACCACGCTTGGCATGTGTATTTTAATCGCTTTATAGGTTTTAGATAATACACATAATGAAGTGAAAGAAGAAGAAATATCTTGAATTTATACCATCAGAAGAGCACTTCTGATGGTATAAATTCAAGATATTTGCAATTAAAGTTTGAGGGGTCGACCCTTAAACCGCGACTGGCTCGGCGTAGGTCGGCGGCGCCCTCCAGCTCAAGTAATATCAAATTCGAGCATCAAATTGCACCTAACAGTCGATAGTCTTCCATGCACGTATGTTTAGCCCTTACTATTAACACGATTGACATCTGAATGACTATTAGCTACTATTTATTCTGTGGCACTGTCCGTTTTGCGCATGCGCCGTAATTAGGCGATTCAATGTCAACTGTCGATTGTCTGAGCATCAAGCAGCCATCAAGCTATCGAGACGACTGACGATTCTAATGGTCGTGTTTTTGTTTTGATTCTAATTAATGTTGAGGAATATTAATGGCTTTAGTTAGTTGCTGTACATGGAGTGAAAGTTGGCCATCGAAGTGGATAGTTGTAATGTCGGCCAATTAAATATTTGAAGTTACAATGTCTGAGAATGATAACGAAAGTAGCCTAGTGTTAATGTAAAAAGCTGTTAACCTCGAGGCTTGCCTGGGCATTACCTGGGCATTGATCAGGTCTACGATGAAAGTAACTTTCCCATAAGCTTCCTATTAATGCCGAAATCAGAGTAGATCTTTGAAGCACTCTAGAGCCATCTGTCCTTTCGTGTATAACCGGCTAGGTTATATTGTTGTACGACATATATTCATGTAATGTAGGTATGTAGCTATGGCAGACGATGAAGAAGGTCCCTGATAACCATGTTCTGTAGAAATACATGATTTGGCTGATGCTGAAGAAACAACCGAGCAAAATAAAACACCCCAGCTAAGAACTTGAGAACTCTCAATACCAAAGCATTTTGCAAGACATTCCGATACTGTTCATAACAAACCTCCAGCAGTTGCAAGTTTTCCCAAACGGCTCGACAGCACTGCTTTACCCAACTATGTTGTAAATGTAAATAAGGCGGCCCACTGACATGGATCCAGCACCCATCGACGTGTCACTGTGTCAAGAGCGCGCTTGCGCCGAAATGTTTACTCGTTAGAGGTTACCTCTGAAAATGTTCTGCTGAATGTGATGGCGTGTTGTGGGAGACGGACAGTTTGAGGGCCACCACCGACTGACACTTACATTTTTTATCATCAGCAACTCTATTGAGATACTGAAATGGGTCAGAAGAATGGGGTCTTGGTGAAGTGAGGTGCCTAATAGAGTGCCTAAATTCTTGAATACATTAGGGTTGTAGGGTCTGTAGTGTTAGTGGGTCAGCGATTTACGCCATGACGTGGTTTCCTTGACATTGCGGGCAGTTGCCAGCTAACTATAACTACAGCTACACGTCATTGCGCACAATCACAAGTCGCCATTAAGTACTTATCATGAATTAAAGAATGATGGTGTGAGTTACAATGAAAACACCTTTTGTCGGACTTGCATTTTTGACCTTTATGGTCGAATAAGCAATTTTTGCATAAATTGTGTTTTGTAACAAAATTCCGACGGTCCGTCGTTTGTAATTTGATGAATTCGTGGCAATGGAATAATCCATGCTTGTTTTTACAAAGAGGACACTTTACGTCCCTGGGTACGCAACCTTTTTTCCATGTAGAGTTGTAAGCATTGATTGTGAAGGCCTTCGGTTTCACGTTGAAGCTTTGGTAGTTTTCGTAGTTTGGAACCTTGTTAGAAGATTGAAATGTGTTCTTGTTTTGGTAGGCTGCTGTTTGTTGATCGTTTGTTGGACGTACTTGTTTACGTCGTGCGGACTCCAAAGAAGTAAATTTGGATTCCAGGAAACGCATGAATTCTGCTAAGTTGGGTCTCGTTCTCTCTCGGCTCCAAAATAGCTTCAATGTAGTCGTTGTAGGAGTCAGTATCCAATTTTTGAGATAATAGATGCACTAAAATTGGATCCCATGTTGAAATATCGACATCTAGTTTCTTTATAGCGTTTAGACACTCATTCGACGTATCATGTACCCTTTTGATGTTAGTAGCTGTTTGGTATTGCATAACTGGCAGATTCAAAATAGTGTTGAGATGGGATGTAAATATCAGCTTCTTGTTGTTATATCGGTTGTTCAGTATGTCCCAGCAGACTTGATAGTTATCAGAGCTGATAGATAAGTGCTGAATTAATTTTTCAGCTTCTCCTTTGACCTTGGATTTAAGGTATTGCATTTTTTGGGCACTGGATAGTGTTCCGTTGTTGTGGATTACTTCGGTAAACAAGTCCTTAAAGGAAGTCCAGTGCTGGTATGCACCAGAGAACGTTGGTAAGTCCATTTTAGGAGTAGACTTTTCTCTATGCGAAACAGACCACATTTTCGTGTTTATGGATTTTTTGGTTGTGTTGTATTGGTGCTCGTAAATTTCGAAGATTTGTTCGTATTCGTCTTCGATTGTTGTTTCACTATCGATTTCCCAGTGTAGGGTATCGATAGTTTTCCATCTAGCCTCAAGATTTTTGAGCGTGTCCTCGAACTCCCATTTTTCGTTAATTTGTTCCAAGTTAATAGTTTCGAGAGTGCGAGTGAAAGCCTTGAAGTTGCTTTTCTGTTTGCGTAGCAATTCTTCGGACTTGCTAGCAAGTTACCTTGCGATCTAGTTTTTATATACGATAAAGTTTTCTCACTATTAAGTTGTTGAGATGGTAGTGGTTCTCCTGAAGGTTGAGTTGCAGTTATTTGAATTGTTGGAGTCCTTGCAGGAGATATTTCTCTTTTCTTGGTAGGTACTTCCGAGACATCGTAATTCTTGATGAAGGTCCGAGCTTCGGAGTAAAAGTCTCTTGTTAGCTGATAATTTTCAGCAAAGTATGAATAATCATGGTCTTCACACTGGTATAATAATGTATGGTTTGTTTGAAATTCTTTCCAATAAGAATCTAGAACTTCTATTCTTTTCTTGAGATAAAGCGAAGTCTTCCGTTCGGCCCCATCTTTCTTGAAATTTCGAAGGAGTTTTTCTATCTCCTCCTTCAGTTGATTTTGATTTATTAAAATATCTTCAATGTTGCTTATGTTTTAAGCGCTACTGTACGCTTGTATTTAGTATATCTTGTAGATAGTAGTTAAGTTACGGACGTATGTGGTTTTGTATTTAACTCTACAGTATATGCGCCTTCTCAATTCAACTGGTGAGACCCGCTTGTGGGAGGCCAGCCGAACCGAATCGCTACCGAAAAGAAAACACTAACCACTTAGTTGTTCCGTAGGTACATGTGAAAAGTTATCCACAGGTTGTTGTAGTTATTGTAGAGTTCACCGCATACACACTCACTGATATGACACGATAAAGTTCCACAAAAAAAAAAACATAGATGTAGGGTCTGTAGTGTACCCCTACGATCTTATAAGGTTTGTTGAGTGAAATAGTTCGTTAAGGTTCACCGTTTATTTGTTCGGTTTAAGTTAAGTATGAGTTGCGATTGCGATTGTGCGCAATGACGTGTAGCTGTAGTTATAGTTAGCTGGCAACTGCCCGCAATGTCAAGGAAACCACGTCATGGCGTAAATCGCTGACCCGCGAGAACGTGTACAATATTGTGTGGTTTGCATAAACCGTACAAGGGTATTTAAGATACCGGAAATACAGAAGCTGTAAACTGATTCCAAGTATTAGCTGTGCGCATAATATAAAAGACGTTAAGATCTTCTTATTCCAATTGCATAATAGAACAATTTTAGTCTGATATGAACCTAACTAATATTTCACTGGCCTCAGCTCAACTGGCTCACATTAGCTTCTATCCTTTGCGCTTTAGGTTGTGGGCTCGATTCCCATCCGGGACATACATTTGCGTGATGATTATGATAAGATGTAGATGTTTGTTCTGTGTTTGGGTGTTATATTGTATTAAATGTATGTATAATCTAGTCTCAATATTACAAGCTTCGCTTAGTTTGTGTAGCGTTGTGTAAAATGTCTAGTAATATTTAATAGACCTATTAATACCAACCATAAAAGTTTTATAGCATGAACCATTCAATGTAAAAGCGTATATGTGCGTATGCGTATAAAGCACGCTCTATTGAGTCCCATATTTGGCGTTTCACACCTTACAAAGCTGCTAATATGCTGCCGATACACTCTGCTAGTGCATTTTGGAAAGTAGGTGATGTAGGTATCACAGAACACCGTTTTTGTGTCTTACACAGAACGTTGAGAAACCAAAGAATGTGCTAACTGCAGCTGATTTTCGGAACAGTAGGTGGTAATTAGCATTCTTTAAAGTTGTAATGCTCAATCTCAATCGGAGTGCAATACCAGTAATACCACCTTTGAATAAGTTGAAAACGCTGACTCTTGGACATGTCCCAAGGAAATCTCGCAATAAACAAGCTATCAGTCGATTTAATAAACAATATTTTCAAGACGTCATAAGCAGTAAATAGTACTATTTCTCAGTTAGATATTATCTCGAGATGAATACCTGAGATCTAGTCTGCTCTATATCCAATAAGGAAATGCGCTAAATGTTGCAATCTTGATCTGGCTTAGGAATTGTTGCTCTGCGGACTACATAAAGGGACGGTCCAAAAACACAGCCTTGAGGCACCCCAATGTTTTATTCAAAATGTTAATACGTTTAGCAATCAAATATGTAAAATTTATTTCAAAAATATCGATGGCGTTATTCAAATGCAGATTCTGGCACGCGTCACGTCGAACTAGTCCCTCGGATTTATGTGGTCATTAAGCTTAAATAATAGCTAATTTGCAACCATAAATGATTATACTGTGTCTTGATTGATTTAACTGTTAACTCATACGAACATTAAAGAGAATGTGTGTCACAGCGGGTAGCCATCGTCTGTTCTAAATTTGAAATTTGCATCTATAGACCTTCGTGATGCGCCGGCGCCAGCTATTTCCATAGTACATAAGTTTCGAGATACTGTGACATTTTAAAAGCTGTCAAATCTTTATGTGCGAGTCGCTAGTTCCGCGCTTGCCATTGGTGAATTTGCTATAATATTTTGTTCTGCGTAAATGACCGTTTGCCGGTCAGTGTAACTTGTTTTGAATACTGATTTGAGGTCGTTTGGAGTCGTTTATTTGAATTTGATCCTTCTCAACGGTTTTGGCTATTATACCGGGCCGTGCGTGACTCATTCGAGGTTACTGCTCGGGCGTGTCTTGCCGACAACATTCGCAAACATCACTGAATACATGTCAGTCAATAGTGCAAATGTGGTGTATAAAGAACCATCTAACTTAATTTTCCTAAAGATCATCTGTCCGATCAAAGCACTATTATGAATATGAACCGTAGCTAATGGGAATAACGTCACTTTTCCGCTGGATATGGTGAAACTTCACACTGGTAAAGCCAAATGTTTATACAGCTGTGAACGGCTGTCTCACCGAGACATTCCTAAGCTAGGAACAATCGTTGACAACCACGACGCTATAGATTTCTAGGAATTGACAAGCACTAGAAAATATCGGCTGTTGGAATGGCACATCATTTTAAACGAGGAATTTGTGCGAACTATTGGTAGGTAGGTAAAAGCTATACTGCAAGAGAACTCGAGATTTGTGCAGTTTCTCGACGTTTAAACGTCTTAGGTGATTGTCACTATGAACTAAATACCTATATGACAGTCGTGTTGCTGCCTGACTGACAGTCAAAGAGCAGCATACCAAAAGACCTTGACACTTGAAAATTTTAGGATATCTTCCTATTTTAGTGCAGGATTGTTGCACCAAGAAAGCATATCGGAATATTCCTACGGGAGACTTGAATGAAGTTCCTCTAGTTTTACAGTCATGGCGGCAAACTATAACACTATCATGTTCACGATGTGTCATATCAATAGGCTCAAATCTAGCGCGCTCCGTAACCGATACATTCTATATCATGATCTTTCGAGAAAAATAACGTATATATTGTAAATACACACCAGTTTGCAAGGTGATAATAGTTTGCCTTTCTTGTGAGTCATTCGAGTCTGTGACACATTCATTTGCATTCCTTTTAGACATTCGCAACATCACGTGTGTTATTTTGTTAGACCTGGCGGCGGCTGGGATGCCTTTATTTACTTCGACTCTTGCTTGAATCGTGTTTATTGAGAACGGTCGCCATTTTGGCTTGGTTACGAAACTGGGACACATGATGTAGTATAGTAGCACAGATTAGCTAAGCTAATCTGTTTTGTTACTTCAGGCATTATTGTGAGGTGGAGTGCTTTTTGATAAATCATTGCGTGTTTTTACACGATATCGAGCAGCAAACAGCCCTCCTGATGTTAAGTGGATTTTTTGTCGATAAAAAGTACTTAATGTATAGGATCCATAAAGAAAATGACCTAAGCTGCACTGTATTGCGCCAGTCAACTTTTGGCATAAAGGTGTAAAGCCCCGTGGCCTTTCACTGGCAACCATACCCTTCAAACCGAAACACAACAATCCTGTTTGGCGGCTGAAATATGTATGGTGGTAGTATTTCCTATTATGATATAAATGATAAATGAATTTATTGTTTGTAGATCTAGGTACATAATAATGTCTTATAATTAATTTTAAAAGTATCTCTAGTCTAACCTTATGCGGCTTACAAAGATTACAGTCACTATAAACTAATGAAAACTATAAATTAATGAAATAAAAATAATAATACTATTTATATCTAATAATAATTATAATACTATAAAATTAAAATACAGATGTCAAGATTTAAAAATGATTATGATGCAATTCCGTCAATATTAATAAATCTGTCATTTAAAAACTCATCAATTGTATAATACACTTTCTCTTCTAATAATTTAGTCAATTTATTTTTAAATGCAATTAAACTATTTCCGGTCCTTATTGACATTGGGACATGATTATAAATTATAGGCGCCATGCAGAAGACACTGTGGCGTAGCAGTGCTGTCTTACTCGTGTGATGATGGACTGTACCATCCCGGCGACTGCCAGCGGGTAATGGGTCAAAGCGATCAAGATTACTATGCACAAACATTGCTACTTCAAAAATGTATAATGGTGCGAGTGTCAGTATTTTCCACTGTTTAAAGACATTTCTACAGGTGTCTCGCTGTTTTAGTCCGAACAATGCTCTGATACACCTTTTTTGGGCTATAAATACCTTCGTTTTGTTCGTCGAGTTACCCCAAAATAGAACTCCAAATCTTAAAATTGAAGCAGTATGCCCATAAGCTGTAAGTATAGTAGTTATATTGGCAATTTTACTTAATATAGATTTGTGTTTGTGCTTACTGCTTAAGAAGCACCTGCTGGATATATGACCTGTCCTTTATTTTTTTATTTATTATTGCTGTATTGATTACTACTAAAAAGAAACGAGAAACGGGTTTGATAACTGTCATCTTGTATTTATCGTACAGTGTATTATTTTATTCACACTGCGCCATCGAGTCCTAATCTAAACAAAGCTGTAATATTAGAACTAGATAACAAAGACAATACTTTTATGCATAATATACATTATTATCACACAATGCAACACCAAGCCAAACAGAACAATCGTTTGTCCTGGGTGAGAATTGTAACCACAACCTACAGCTCAGAAGGCTTCCAACTGAGCTTTGATGCTGTAGATTAGATACAGCCAGTTTCCGTAACGTTGCACAGATGTTGTAAACAGCCAAATTGTTTATTGTCATCATTGTGTGCAGTTTTCAGAAATGCCCGACTCAACAGAATGGTTTTGTCGTCTGTAATCATAATAGCCGCATATTTGTAACCGCTTGTTCCCACGGATCGGATCGTCGATCACTTCCGATGCCTATAGTAACTGATATATGAACTGTGTGTTGCTCTTGACGATGTCATTGTTGCTTTGCAACTGATGTTGGTTTGCGGATCACTAGCTTCATCATCAGTTGGTGGTATGACTTTGTTTAAGTACACCTGGATAGCCACCACCAACATTACTTAATTCTGTCGCCATAACAATAATTCATCTCATCCTGTTTATATTGTTAGTTCCCTTAAAATGCTTCCAAATCTTTCTGATAGATTCTTGGTAGAGGCCATCGTCCAGCAGTGGTGGTTGCTGATGATAATGTAAATAGTATCAAAAGAGTGAGTGGACGATTAGCAATCGGGTTTCGTAAAGGAGCGAGATTCGTGTGGCCGTAATTGTATCAGTCGGTAATGCTAATGGCGACGCCAACTCGTGAGAAGATCGTGGGTGTCGGTAGACACGCAGCATCGCGACCTATGCTGCGGCACATTGCGTCCAAATTCGTGGTATAAGAAAAAATCTGTTGATACTTAAATAGTGGGTCTACCTTACGATACGACGTAAGGTAGACCCACTATTTAAGGACTTGAGGGTAAGGTTCTAAGTTCGACTGTATTGACAGTTAATGTTAATAGGTGCCATAGAATAAAATAATACATATTTGGCATAATTTATGGTTTTGTTATTACTCTCTGGGTAGGGGCAGATCTTTTTATTAAATTCAAGTTGAATATAAACTTCTGGAGTCTAAAGTATGTAGTTAAATTCGAATGATCGTTTCACGTTCAACAGCTGATCTTGATGTTCTGTGTATGCTTGACAGAGAATTAATCTGTAAAAACAACTTTAAGTAACTTTTGTTTGTGTTGTGCCATATCAGCAGCCAGACGATGATGATTATTTGTGTAAGATAGTCCACACCTACCTATTGATTCTTTCGACATGTTATTTGACCATCGAATGAGAATGTATGCAAATGAGAGTGATATCGAGACGACTCGAACTGTAGAATCTCAAGCGACAGTTATCGGTTGCAACCAACTGGCTAATGTCTACCCACGACTGCTTTTGCTCAACCAACTTAACTATCGTGGAATTTAAATATTATCTTGTTATCTCAAGGACTCGGGAGATCTCTGCCAAAATTATCTATTTTGTAATTCATCCTCAAATATGTAATGTGCAGGCACCATGTCTGTGACATGAATGGACTGGACTCCTGCACTTTGTTCCTGTCTCTCAGTCAGATAAACAACGATTTTATGTTAAGACTAGTGGAACGCCCGGACCGTTGTTACCGTCGTCTCGTCTCATTCATCTCCAAATTTCAAGTCACTACGACTAGCGGCTATAGTTCGTGTGTTGTTGCAGTCATTTACATTTTTGTAATTTACATCAAGCTGTTTTATATTGATAAAGATATAAAGTACAAGAGTATTAGAGTAGTAGAGTGTAAAAGGGCTCGTCCGGGGAAGTACTTCCACCGTACATGCCATACCATACATACTATTTCGGCCGTCAAGCAACTTTGCTGTGTTTTGATTTGAAGGGGATGGTTGCTGGTACAAATTACGGAAACATGGGGCTTTACACCTTTATGCCTTAAGTTGATGTGCGCAATGCAGTCTCATGTCATGTTATTTGTAACGTGTATATGACCTACATAGTAAGGCAAGAGCTGAGCTGCTTGTCAGTCCCGTCTTCCATGTTGAAAAAAAAATAGACGTATGATAATACCTTTTCAGAATTTGAGTATCATCAGCCTGATATCTGTCCACTTAGTAACTTTGCTGATGTTGCTTCAGATAATTACGATTTCGATCATGAAGTGTTCCTCTTTGAGCCCCTTGTCAGTTCACGTATTTTATATGTTATAGCTTTTCGCATTCGGCCATGTTGCGCCACGAAAGCCGTTTTAATCGTGCTCAGACAAATATCGTGCTAAGCGCACCCCGATTTCCTCGATCCAAGAGATATCTGCCGATACGTCTCTTGCGCAAACGGTGGCGCGTTGGCGGTTGGCGCAAGTATTGTCTCGACGAATGTATTCAGTTCAAAGCTCATCTGGGGTCTTATGTGACATTCTGAATTTTAATTTCGTCTCGCTGCATAATAATTTCAATAAATAATACATACAGGCCAAAAGTCAGTATTATCGGTCATCGGGGTGATTGGATAGTAATCCAATCACCCCGATGACCGATAATACCGCAAAATACCGCGGCGCATCGATTCGATCTACTGGGAGAATTCACATTCCAATAACTTAAACTGAAGAGTTTTTAGAGTAGAGCTGTTCCTACACCTTTACTTATGAGGATGCTGGAAATTATATGCTTAATATTTTTTATTGTAAGAAGGGGAATTCGAAACGATGGGACCGCAATAATTTAGAAGTGTTATTATTGCGACAGACTTAAGTAAGATGGTGGTAGCTAGTCAGGCGAACTTGATACAAGGCCTGTCACCAAATAACCAACCACAAATCTGTTCTCATCTGGGGATCGAACTCGGGACCTCTGGGTCTGCTTATTACTTCAGGGTTTTTGATATTAGCTTCAGTTCTCTTTTCAATTCAACATCTATGCACTGCAGTTTTCATCTTATTTAGACAAATAATTATCTTTGATACCAAAGTTTTAGTGGCGACAGCCATGCTCGCTTTACATTCCCTTCAAAATCTTGAATTCACTCTTAAAAATGATTAAGTATGTTCAAAGACATGGATATATCTATGGAAGACAATGCGTGCTCCACTTTAGCCTTGTGTAGTAATATTTGCTCAGCTCTCGTGGCTTGCGGGTCGTTATCACTGTGATAAGACTCGAATGGGCACACTTGCGACAGAGATCCGAGGCTCTTAACGCCGCTTGAGGATTAGAACGGGTTATAAATAATGCGATACACCGGCATTAACTTCACTGTCACAATTTGGAAAAAAAAATCATAAGGTCTGTGGTTCGCCCACTGGTATAAGACCCGGAAGTCTCGGATTCAATCCCCAGGGGGATACAAGTCTGTCGTCATAACAACAATTCTAAATTGTTGTGTTCCGGCATTTATTGATAAGATAGCCAGTTCCTCAGTCTGTTGAGGATTCCGGGTGAAGCGCATTTCCTCCTTCGGCCATTCCATAACTTGATACCGAGTGAGATGAGCTTCAAGGCCAAGAGCTTCCCCGATCAATTGCGGAAACTTTATGGCTATAATCTAAGACATAGGTGGGTGAGTTCTACCTCCTCTTGGTCCCGGATAACGGAATCTTCGACCTTTAGTCAATAGTAACGGCTGAATGATCCTATCGCTGGTGTTAGCACCTGTAAAGGTCTAGCTTGCACAATCGTAGACCTCAACAAAGTCAAGAGCTTTAAATTCAAAATTAAAAATCCATTGATTATTGACCAAATAAAACCTGCGTCACCAGCGTAGTTTATCGGCAATCACGTTTAAACCAGATAAGGGCTCACAATCTATTCCAAGTGACACAGCCCTGCTCCATCTGTAGACTTTACTAATTGAAATGTCCGCGCTCCGTAGGCGGTGCCCGACAGCTTAATTACCTTTGTAAACAGCTCGTGAGCACCTCACCTTAAGCGTTGTGCAACGAGACAGTGACCGAACCTACGCTGGGCCAACGCAAACATTGCTAGACTATTATAAACCAATGGTCTTGCCAGAAAGTGTCCCGACGCTTTGGAGAGATTAGTTGATGATAAGGGACATCTTCCTTGTCGTCAACTAATGGGCTAGCATTCTTTGTTAAATTATCTGGGGTTTCATATAAATGATTGGGCTCTTGACTTCGAGGCTAGAGCAAGGATGAAATCTACGGTGCAGCGAGCTTTTCCAGAAGGCACACGTGTACCGACAGAACACAGCAAACCATTAGGCGACGGACTTTGGCAGGGTGGTCGATACCAGTGTTGTGATTATTTAAACTACTAGCTACAAGCCAGCGATTACGTTGCCCGGGAGGAGGTAAATTACACCTACCCAAATTAATGTGTGCGTGTGAACTAGCTTTGTCTTTTATTACGAAAGGTTTAATCGAAACTGCCATTTTTTATCCTTAAAATCGCACATTATCGACCATTTAAATCAAACCGAGTCCGTCGTTTGTTCTTGGAATCCTTCACTCATGGAGGAACAGCCTTGAAGGGCCGGAAAAGTACCGATCTTTTGCTTGCGTGTTGACATCTCATAAGTGTCAAGATCTTCGCTCACACCGTTGGCTGCGGTTGCCACCCTGACCTCAAAGTCCACCTCCCTGACCCATGAATGTCAACGCGGCAAATGTAAACAAGCTGAGCCTAATGGCCCGCAGCTTTGAAGTCAGGGTCTGGCCGTTTCCGGGAAACGGCACCTCTAAAACTGTCTGCTAATTGGTAAACTTCGAATGCCGATTCTTGATAACGTCCATTTAAATAATGAACTATGTTTAGTGATTCCACCAGTATCAGTAGCAAGAGTTTTTAACTGTTCTCTTAAACGTACCCTTGATTCTTTTTAACAATATGCGTGTATAAATAATCTGGCATAAGATTGAAAACTTACTGATTCATCATTATAATAATAAATTAATCATCTTAAAGTAGTACTACCACCCACTCCATACTACACAAGGGCTTTCATTCGGATTTAATCCAAGAAGCAGTAAACAAAGCCTGAACTGACCTTGCAATTAGAAGTTCTGGCTTCGAAATTCTCAAATGGTTCTTCATCTTCGGAATAATGATGCTTGTAGCCACGTGTTTGGGGTCTTGTTTGTTGCAAACTGCGATGCGTTGGTGCAGTTATGGGCACGAGTATTATCGCCAAATGTACGACTTTACCTAAGCTGATACACTTGAAGTCATAGTTCTCAGATCTGCTTAAGGAACAATAGCAAGTGCTTCGATGTCGAAACAAGTAAATCGATTTGTAGTACTTACATACGGCTACCTAGTTGGTAATGCACTAAAGCCTAACATTGTTTTGTTTCGATTTAATCGGGTGCCTTTTAGGAATTTCTTACGCCTACAAGGTACTTAATGCAGTTGAAACAGGTTGTTGATCCCACCCAAGCGAAATGCGATTTAAAAACAAAATAATAGAGCTTGTTTTGCACTGATAGCTCACTTAAAGTGACATTATTAAGCTTGGCGACAGGTCAAGGATATAAAAATACTAAATAGGCGAACAAAGAGATAATAAACATTCAATGCTCGCTAATTATAAATGTCAAAGTCACAATGAACGAACGTCAGATTACAATCTTGAGTATTTTGACGTAATTTTATCATCTGACAATGGATATAGCTTATTTTATCTGTGGTAATGGTGGTAAAATGCCTACACACAATTAATGAACTATCATTTTGTACGGCTTGGGTGGAATGTTAACTGGCAAATCAGACTATAGACATTACATTATAGGACCAGTGGAGCCTGGATATTGATTTTAGAACTATATTTCATACCTAATGTTCTCTTTCTTATTTCAACGCATGTTGTTGATGCTAAATTAGGCTAATCTACAGTCAGTCGCACACTCGTTTCCATCCTAAAAGTGGGTCAATCCATGCTTTATTTTGTTACTAGTTCTGATCTGATCTGATCTGACATAATATTAAACCTTTTCGGTACACGGAAGTAGAATAATGTTCACGACTCACATTTTAATGTTACTTGATTGTGTAAGATAAGAAATGTTGGAAACACAAGGTCGGTGAATGTTGAGCCGCGTGATAATTTGGATAACTGTTTAGTTTCCGATAAATGTTAACGTGTGTTTCTGATGCCACCTGAATTATAACATACTTACTGTAATAATATCATGATCATTGGAAAAACATGGAATCAGCTTCTAGCGTCTTTATTTCCGCTGTCTTACGACCCTTATTGTCTTTGAGAGGAGATTTAAAAGGCAACTTCTGTGAAGACTCGCTTTATCGTAGTCATTTTTCTATGAATATTTCGTCAAGAGTCGACTTAAATCAAACAAAAAACATAGGTATAGCTGTAAGATGTTTTTTGAAGTAATCTACGTTATATTTATTAACCCTTGTGATAAATAATTTAATTGTAAGTCGTGGAAACGCTGTTGGTGTATCATTTTAACCAAGGTTAAAAATCAATAACATATATTTTAGCTTAGGGTTTTTTGTTTAGTTACAGGAATAGGTAACAGGATACTGTATTTACCAAAGGATTCAAAAAAAATCTTACGAGTTTGTTCACGGACTGCTGGAAATACACCAATGAAAAGTATATCCTCAGAGATTCAGTCATGATTCTATACTCATGACATCATGACTGCTTTGAAAAGAATAGTCTTTTGAAAACTTGGGTGCAGCAGCTGAGTCCCAAACAATGTCACTTCCAGCTACGAACGACCTTCAGATCTTTGACAATAGCGAATGACTGGACGGTTAGACCTCATTGTTCGGTTCCATTGTGTTTTTTGCAGCAATACAAGGCGGGTTCCTGACGGAAATATAGAAATACAGATGTCTTGTTACAAAATTGCTAAAACTTACATTAAGACGTCAATAGTTTTTTTTTTGAACAGTAAAACTACACACAACAGCTTTAGATCTTATTGGTGCGAATGCAAACTAGGTCTGATATTTAAATGTTAAAGTGACAGATGCTTTGGAATAGACAAAATTATGGTATAGATTGTATTCGCGCTACAAAATCTGTGGTGATTGAAAAAATATGTAAAAATTATCGCATCGAATGTTCCATGAGCAAGTTGGAAAGACCAAAGGCTCCACCTCCTAGTGAAGCGAACTCAATCAAATATCAAGAATTAGTTATTGCAGTAACGTACAGTATACATTTCACCTAGAAAAAGAGCAATAAGTAGATCAGATTCCAACCCTGGTCCGCAACTAGAACGCAGTAAAAACGCATCAAAAACGCCGCGAGAGTCTTGACAATTAGCGCCTTTAGTTCCGAGAGCTAGGAACGGAAAAAAACTTGGGTCAAGCTCGAGGAAAAGTTGTGACTAGTGAGGGTTCCGTAGCCGCGTTTAAAACAAAGTAGTTTCAAGGTACTGATGAAGAGATCACGATTACCATGCGACAGTATGCCTTGTTCATATGAATATTAAATTTCAAATATATTTAGCTTATGGATTCAAAAATACTTGGTACAATTAACATGATGTCTTCAAATTTCATAATTAATTTAACTTGACTAACTGAACAGTCTTCTTTGTAGGTTCGTGACCTACCAGCCTGAATAATTATTTTACAGACCACTTTGCTACCAAATCATGCAGTATTGCTTGAGCGCAGAACAGCTGTTTACCATTTGTTTTGGCATCAGCTATTCGTTAGACTACGCCTACCTCTGTTCCATATTATATTTCAAGTTTCCTTTTGAAGTATATTGATCTCACGACACCTTACGTATCACACATTACCAAAGGTCTGTTCTGAATCTTCTGATATCACAAATGCATGAGTATGAATTCTTCCCAACAGAACCCAAGTACACGAATATCGGACGCGTCTCGTGTCGTCGCTAACCCGGTCACGTGACGGAAGCACCTCGCATTTCGCACCGCGCTGGCACCATATACGCACCGCGACTGATTGCGAACGCAAGTGTGGACGCTCCTTTGATTGCCAGCAAACATTTGAATGATCGGGAGAATGCGGATTTAAAATTAGAAAACTTTATGTGGAACTCTAAGTGGGGTAGTGAATCGGGTAGGGAGAAGTCTTTGTGGGTATCGAGAGTTGGCTGTGATATTAAGGGGAGAAACTGTTAGGTCGCAAGAATTAACGGGACATATCTGTAAATAGAAAGTACCCTACAAAGGATATCGGATTTTCATGATATTTTGTATTTGCAAAGCGGGACATTGTGACACAGGCCTACTATATTCTCTACTAGCGCTATCATTATCCATCTCCTAAATCAGGCTCAAAAACTATGAACTCAATAAAATTACTGGAATCACTTTTAAAAGTTAATAACTAGTTAGACATAGCTGGCAGAATGAATATTTAAAGAGTTTTTTTTTTGTACGACGGGGAAACCTTTGGCCTTCATTTCACCTGGTTACAAGTTAAGATAAGGCCGGGTCTGGAACACAACAATTTATAATTGTTTTATGGCGACATGTTTAGGAATATTGTACATACAAACACCCTGGGGAGTACAATATTGTGCTCCCCAGGGGATTTAACCCAGGTCCTCTGGATCTGACACCGGTGGGCGAACCACTAGACAACAGGCGGTTATAACATTTATGTAATATTAATGCACCTTATAAATCACTGCTATGTAGAACAACATCAAACTAAATAACTTATTTCAATAATATTTAACGTTGTATGGCCTGAATGGCCCAAAAATGATCACGATCTCAATTTGTTGTATTTCTTCTAGCTGTCAAAGCCTTTCACTAACTGTTTTCCTCCTTCCGGTTTTGATCGTTACTATTCCCATTTTATGGTTTTAATGTGTTGAATATGAGTGTGGGATTAATATGTAAGCGCAGAGACCTATGAAGAGATTAATTGTGTATTTTTTTATTGGTGTATGCCAAGAGTTTGACCACCAGCTTACTTGAAAAATAAGAGATAAAACCATGCATTAAATTTTCGAAAATTGTTCATCAACTTTCAAATTCTCGTATTCGTTCGGTCCACAGCCCATACTCAAACGTTCCCGGTAATTGGTGTTTTGCGCAACGCACAGTAAATCACAATTCCATTTCCCATGCGAAATGGTAACCCGAAGCTCACTCGCTATGGCCTACCCATAAACGCAGCCTTCGATTTCTGCAAAAGGCGATACGAATTAGTGCAGTTCAATTGAATTCCTTCCGCGGTTGTATGATTTCTCTGGCAAAGCTATTGTTCTAAAGCCTCGTCATAAAGATACCTTTGTACTTGGTCATTCTCGATGTGTTATGCTTCTTGAGAATTGTTCTATCATAGTGTGGCGATCTACAGATGGGCAGACGCTATTCCAGATAGTTCTATCTGGTATAGATTTTTTTAAACTTTCGCGATTAGGACACTACTATATAGAACTAACTAAGATACTAGATTAGAACGCCTGGCTAGCTACCACCATCTTACCTAATTCTGTCGCCATAACAACAATTCTAATAATTGTTGTGTTCCGGCATTTAGAGGTAAGATAGCCAGTTCCTCAGTTAGTTGAGGATTCCGGGTGTAACTTGTAACCAGGTGAGACGAAGGCCAAGCGCTTCCTCAAAAAGAAAAACACATGATTTTGATTCGAAAAAACGGGTATTTATCGCGTGTTTTACCTATATTTATCCCGACATTCCGGCGGGGTCGAATATAAAATATGATACCGATGTAAAAATTGCGAGCACCTGGAAGCTTTGCTTGTGCTTTTCTACCTTACAGAGTAATATTATGCTTCATTTGTTACTAAGTTTTGTACTGATGTTGTTTGTTACCAATATAGGTATTTGTGTTTTTAACAGACTTCAAATAAGGACGAGTTTCACAATGAGTTTTTTTTTTTTTTATGTTTGCAAATTGATTTCTCCGCCAATTGCGGTCTGAGTAAATTTCAAGTAAATTTGGTAGCCTTTTTGGTGGTAAATCGTGACTAGTGATAAAATAGTATTTAAAATTTATAATTATTCACAAAGTTAAATACGTTATTCATAAAAAAAAATACAGACTTCACAAAAAACTTGAGAATATTTATATGGTTAAGTTCATATATTTTGGAAGGCCGTCCTTATCGCTTTGTTATGAGAACTCGGCACCAGCTTCAAAATTATATGGACTTGCCCAATTTTTTTTAACTTTTTAGCAAAGTAGATTTTTAGGGTATACAATCAAGCAATTTCAACTGTATTCCATAAGTTATTTAAAAAAAAAGCGTATGTAGGATAGAGTCGGGCTAAGGTAAGAATTTATTGGTGGCTTTGGTTGTCTTTGGCATTTATTCTGTTTCATTGTTCCATGACCATAATATGCTATGCGTTGTGCATCGGAGAAAGTTGGTATATTAAATCTAGTTTTAAAATCGCATTATCCTTTGCATAATAAATATCAATAGAATGTTTCTTGGGCTCTCAGCGACTATTCTCCATTGTGGCAGAGCGCTAAACATAAGCAGTAGGCACTCCAGACATATGATTATTCCCTTATTCGTCTACCTTTGCTTTCTTGACGCCGCTTGATATGGACCGATTGATATTCGGCTGTTAGTCCCACCCAAATGAACCTTATCATTAACGTGTTAGAGTTCTTTATCGCTTGGTTGTTGGTATCGTGTGCCAATCTGTGGCCCTTTGAACTGGCCGCGAGCAGTTTGTGAGCTTCGTACTGAGTGTCGGCTTATCTGTGGTCTGGGCTATAAACCTTGCAATTTGGCCGAGGCGAAGCACGATTTGTCTTAAAGGCGCGTTTGTGGGAAATGGGACATTGTGAGATTTTATTAGGATTGCGCTGAGGGATTCAATGAGATATTGATGGAGGGGAATATCAAGTGAGCTTGAAGTACATCCAAGATGGTAGGATTTTGTGTATGGAGGGTTCTTTCAGTTTTCTCATACTGATGCTTTGGCGGCTTCGGCGTGATAATGGATGGACAGCACCATCCATCTGAATGCCTAAGTACCTTACTAAGCACCGATACTGCGATCGTCAACCCGCATGCTAAGCGTGGTGATTACGTTCGTTACGAGTGGCGTGCTGGCGCGGCAGTGCAGTCCCGCGGTCATTTATTTATATTTTCGTACCTTTGTACATTCACATACGCTATGACATGGAAATAAGGCATTAGCTTTGTTAATTACAATGGTATCGCAGAGCGACAAGAGGGCGCCTCTGTCGCAGATGCAAGATTTATGCGCGTGCGCATTGCAAAGTTAATACCCGACATCCGGCATCCACTTTCCAAACGAAGCCACGGAATAAATACTAGTAAAGCGAGCGTTTGATATTTGCCGCGTCTTCTACGCAGGAGTTGCATAATGCAGTACTGCAAGGAATAATTCAAACGCATGTTCAGAATCAGAACAAAAAAATTACCAGTGTCGCGATTTCAAATCGTATAAAAGTGAAACCTCTCATTTTTTTAAGAGATGAGACCATTTGTATTTAGCCGATTTTAAGCGTTAATTGAACTTCTAGCAAGTACATCATATTATATTACTCTTTTACTGTTTCGTTTAGTATACTACTTGGACGCACCATTTAATGTACAGCAAGAAGTTGGTTAGAAGGAAGTTGGCAGGGGTGGGTTATTTATATTTATATAATGTAGGTATGTATCCCTAGTTGTGTCTTAGCTGTAATTATAAAGTTCAATTTCAATTCAATCTTTACTGGGTTGTCAGGGTTATCTTTTAATTTATCTTCAATGTTTTTCTAAAGCGTGGATATTTCTGTAACTTTATTAAAATAATATAATTATTTATTTATATTTATATAATGTATGTATCCCTAGATCTTTTTGGGACATTGTAATATTTTTGAAAGAGGGAGGGGTCATTATCATTACGATACAACATTTCTTAAGTTCAATAAGTAATTATATGAAATATTTCTCTACATTACCTATTTATAATATTTTTTTGATAGTTTCGTCTCTAAGAAATTAGATCGGTTGAAGAATTTAAGAGCATGTGCAAGCAATAAAGTATCTTAGAATTCGATTTTCTCCGCTTTTTCCGACCAATTCTAAACACTCTTGTTCTAAACCTTGGATAATGTACTAATATTACCCTATACCCATGTCAAAGCTGTAATTATTTACGTGTCCCACTATCGAAGTACGTAATAGAGCTATTACGCTGCTATTAATCAAACCGCATAATACGCTTCGGAGCTTAAGGCTGTGTTTGACAATTTGAAAATTTATTGTGCTAGAAAAGGTCAGGATAGGTATTGATCTGACCGTGAACATAAGATAGTATTAGATAGCTTAAATTCTATCTAAGGTTCGTGGAAGCCTTAATTTATGATGAAATCACTTTCCTTGGCCTAAAGACATCATCAGAGTTGGTGCGGTTCTGGACGCACGATTTCAAGTCCCGAGCAAAGTTTCACAGTTTTAGTGCTTCTTGAAAATTCGCTTTCAAATTAGCTTGTCAAACCACGTTAGTTAGGTAAAATATCCAATATTAGTTTGTAAAATAATAATGTCATCAAGTATCTCTGCTATTTCGGCTTCTGGGTATCAGCTCCATCGTAGACAAGTGCACATGCAAGGATGAGGCCTTGCATCTGCAAATTTCGAGGTCAAGAGCTGACCTATACATATTTTTTTTTAGGCAAAATTCTAAGCGATGATATTTGGACACAATGACATCATGTCTTAGATGGAGAAATGAGCTGGAATACGAGAAATCTTCCAAACAAACGTTATAAGGGACACGGACTCCTTTAGAAGTGCTTTCCTTGTTGAGAGATGTCTTCCTGGCGAGGTTTTCCCTAGTAGCTACGAAGTTTTTTTAAGGGTCGGCAACGTGCGATTGATGCTTCTGGTGTTGCCAGCATCCATATGTGTCAGTAACCGATTACGATCAGGTAATTTAACAGTGTCTACTATGTCGTCTTTGGGGGATGTCCTGCCGTGGAATGTGCATGTTAACCGCCTCTGTGATCTAGTGGTTCGACCACCGTTGTCAGATCCAGAGGCCCCTCAGTCCCCAGGGAATACAATATTCTGATTGGTTTGGTTGGTGATAGGATTTTGTTAAAGTCCGCCTGGCTAGCTGCCACCATCTTACCTAAGTATGTCGCCAAAATAACAATTCTTAAAAATTGTTGTGTTCCGGCATTTCGAGGTAAGATAGCCAGTTCCTCAGTTGGTTGAGGATTCCGGGTGAAGTGCGCTTCCACCTTCGGCCTTATCATAACTTGAAAAAAAAGTGGACCTTTTCGGACCGAGATGATAAAAAAAAATCAAAGAGCGCTTTATTGTATGCAAAATGGCATCGAACAATATAAACATTAGGTAACGCAGTGTACATGTACAATGGGGTATGGGTATGATGATGTGACAGACTCGATTGCATATTAGTTCAGCCCCGATCGAGAATGTTCTGTCGCCGTTCGCCACCGACAAATGCAAATTTATAGAATGTGGAACCGGTAGGTGGTAGATGGATATCATGAGTCTTTCCGACGACGAAGGTATCTGGTTCTTTAATGATGAGGAAATCATACACTAGCACTTTCATCTGAAACTGGAATACGAAAACCTATGTTGATTGTTTTAAACACTCTCAATCTACATCAACCACTTTCGTAATACAACCATCATTCTAATTTTGTGGATTTTTTATAAAAAAAAACACCTGCCACGCGTAGAGATTATGGTGCAAATCTTGGAGGAGCCTTATTTCCACTTAGCCGCCATCTAAGCCCACACAAGCCAAACTTTGTGAATGAGAACTAGACAACGGATAGAGTAGTTTTTTTGATATACAGGACATTTTCACACAGCGCCATATCGTTCAAAACTAAGTAAAGCTAGTAATATGGGGACTAGAATACGGAAATAACACTTTGGAAATAATCATACAGTGTTTACACACGATCACAGAACAAACATCAGTATTCATCACACAAATGATTTTCTGGGTGGGAATTGAACCCACAATCTACAGCGCAGAAAGCAGAGCTTATCAACTGAGCTGTGTGACATAATAGATTCACGTAATATCTCGATCTACCGTTACCCAGGAGATCCCCTGGGAAAGATCGAATAAGGACAGCCCGACGTTTCCTATCAGTCTGAATTAGGTCATACACGTCTAGTTAGAAGTGACAGCTGATGCCCACAGCCTATCACCAAGTCAGTGAGCTGAAACGGTACCTTCCGGATAGGGTCTGGCCAGGTGCAGCATGCAAAGACGCCGCTACTCGCCATATTTATATTTTAAATAGTTGTGTCACCATTTCTCGGAAGATTTATAGTTGAGTAAGGATCGCGATCTCATTGAGATGTACAAACAGCTTTGAAGCATTCCGTCTTATTAAGTAAAAAAATACGGTAAATCGAAAAAAAAAAAACCACATGGTAAGTTACAAAAGTAGCTTTACTAATTCGTTAGTAGATAAAAAACGGAAAGGTATTTATGATTAAAATAATCACCGAAAGGGCGAATATCCCGTGATTACTCTCGCAGATAAGGAGAGTAGACAATCACTTTACAACTTCATTTGAGTAGTGCAGCGATTGCGGGGCCCAGACCTTTCCACAACGGCGATGTGATCCAGTCAGCTAAAGTGTTTTGACTAAACAGATAAGGCGAGCAGTGAACCAAAACGAACCCAGTCGTTTTCTTGCATTTCAAATGACTCTAGAAATATGACGGGAACATATTTTCGAATAATCTTCTATCGCAATATGGATCTAGAAAACTGTGAAAATATGGAGGTGATTCTCCATCGCCATCTAGCCCCAAACTAAGCATAGCTTGTAATATGGGAACTAGATTACGGTTAGAATACTTAAATATTTTTGTAAACATATATAATATACAGATGTACTATATTATACAACACCCAAACACAGAACAAACGTCTATATTCATCACATAAATGTTTTGAATCGTTATGGTTTTCTTTATAGTACGACGGTGAAGCGTTTTGCTTTCATCTCATCTGTATACACCATCTTACCTAAGTTTGTCGTAGCAACAATTCTATATTGTGTTACGGCATTTAGTGGCAAGAGGTCGGTTCCTCAATTTGTTGAGGATTCCGGGTGAAGTGCGCTTCCCCCTTCAGCCTTATCATGAGACGAAGGCGCTTCCCCGCCGTACAATAAAAATTGAGTACTCGCGTAATTGATGGGACTTCTAACTAACATTTATAAATAATCCTGATTCTGAACTAACGCAGATGTAGTATCTAATTAACTAGCGATACTTCTTACCGTCATCTAGTAACAATTTCTTAAAATCCTTTCTTTATGCACCTCCACTACAAAACCTACACTACAAAAGGAAAGCTGCCCTAAAAACGTCAAATCTCTAGGACCTGTGGTTTGGGGTTATCATTTTTTTTTATTGTAGGACGGGGAAGTGCTTGGCTTTTATCTCACCTTGTAATAAGTTAAGATAAGGCCGAAGGTGGAGGCGCACTTCACCCGGAATCCTAAATTAACTGAAGATTTATTCGTCGTTGATTTACAGTCAGTCATCTACAAAATAGTGACAAATGGCCAATCCAAAACATTAAAGAGTAAAAAAAGAACATTATTCGATATTGATATAGGTATTTCGGTTATCCCCGTTCATTATCAAATAATGTTAAATATGGAAATTCCCACAGGATAATTTTGAGAAAAACTCAAAATATACTAAACATACTCGCATTAACTAGCACCTAGTAGGTATAATACAAGTATTTATTGAGTGTAACGTGCATGTGAGAAACAGTTTTGAACATCCGTTCTCGATTTCCAAACAACTACGCCATCTCCGACAGACAATTAGGACCCCGATTCCACAAAACCAATCGCTTTTCTATGACAGTGGCATCGTCACAGAATGGCCACTATAGGTGCTGTTTGGTATTCTAATGGCCATTCTTTGGCCTTCATCTCACCTGGTTTACAAGTTATGATAATGCCGAAGTTGGATTTTTGTAGAATCGGGTCCCAGAATTGCTTTGCTATGTAACACAATCACTCGCCGCTACCGCAGGCAGGCGAACCGTGAACATTATCTGAGGGATAGAAGACCGCCCGGGTCCATGTCATCTTTAATGTATTCTTCGGGGATTGTTCACCTTAAACCGTAATGTAACATGAGCCATTGATTTTGTCCGCAGACGATACTCAAGACTTCATATTACTAACACAAATCATATCATACAATCTATATATTATTAATAATATATCAGGTGGGCTACTTGCTTGTTCCGTCTCCTTGTTTTATAAAAAATAAATAAATTATATTGGACATTAATTTTACACAAAGTAATCTAGTCCCAAATATAGCATACTTTTTTGTAAATACATACTTATTATACAATACAACACCCAAACAGAACAAACATCTATATTAATTGCACAAATGTTAGTCCTGGGTGGGAATCGAACTCACAACTTGCAGCGCAGAAGGCTGAGCTACTACCAACTGAACTGTGGGGCTTGTTATTGATGTGTAACATCTTTCCACTCGCTTTCCTGCAATCTGTGGGAGTGATTTCGTGAAAAGGGACGCCGCTTGTTGCGTGGAGGGCATAGTAACTTTTATGAAATACCTATATGGCTCAGGATACTGTTTTCTGATATTGTTAATAGCAACATTATTATTACCAAGGTGAGATGTCAGATTTTACTTACCATATGTGGAACACCCGGAACTTATTTCCCGTCATTACGTGGGAATTTAAAAAAAAAAAATCTAATTGCACTCGTAAACCACGAATTGAAGGTACTTAAAAAAAAATCAAATCTAACTAGGAATTTTGTTGTTTTTATTTGTTTTGCGCGGAACCCTAATATTTTTTCCTCAAGTAAAAGTTACTCCCTTTTTTAGCATGGTGGTTGTTCAGCTCTGTCGACCACACACGGTCTTAGGATTTATCAACATGCTCTGCTAGGTTTACATACAAGGTACATGAGCATTTGGTTTATAGTCTGCATGTATGCTGACACACTTTGGAGTATGTCTTTTGCATGTCGTGATAAGGAAGATTAATGTCAGAGAGATAGCTTAGAACACCTTGCAGGTATGTTATGTACAGTCAGAGACATAAATGTCTTTAATCCAACGAGCTTTTCGTGTTGTTATTGGAGAATATAATAATAATATAATTTTAAAAAAATGAACTAAAAGTGTAGAATGTTATGGATTACGTCGTTCCCGTCCTCCCGTGGTAATTTCCTAAAATTTCCTAGTGCACTCCTACATTATAGTAGAAAGCTACCCTGAAAATTTCAAGTCTCTAAGATCTCTAGACCCCATTCATACGTGCAGCACAAACCACCTCTTTAGCCATAAAATCCTCTCCATCCAAATGTTGTCCGGAAGGAATAGCTTCTAAGATAAGACTGCCCATTGTATATACATTTTTATGTTATTCCGTTTAATTTTAAGGTATGCAATTATATTCTTTCAGTCATTTACACGTCGATTTTTATATATTAAGGTGAAGTTTGTTGCGAGGGAAACAATCATGTCTCTGACTGTACAGAACCTTGCACAATGCTGGTATGAACGTAAGGTACATAACATGCTATCATATGATAAGGGTTGCTTAGCCAAAGGGTGCTAGCCAACTGAACATATTATTTCGTTATTTTTTATCCTTTTCCCTATCTACATTTTAGAACCATAGGCGTGCGAGCCTTCTCGCTCATGGCCGGTATTTTTTGCGTGTTCATTGGTTTTTTTTTTGGTTAAAAAAGTAGTCATTGTTAGATCAAGTACAATGCTATACTCATTGCGAAAAAACTTTGATTGATGTATGCGTACGCAATTGAATACAAAAAATATTTGTCAGTTACAAATGGGACTTGTATGATTTGAAATTGTCGCTGTTATACTTTACTGCTTTGATTGACATACAGAACGTGTGGTTTCAGAAACTTGGTCGATATGTTTCCATTTTATATTGCGAAATATCGAGAGAAGGTCGATAACGCAACCACAGTGCAATCATCAATGATTAATAGCAGTAGGTCAAAACAGCCCTAATGCCAGCTGGCAAGAAGGAGCATTTCATCAGCGACAGTGACCTATTAAAAGAAACAATTTGAACTGTAACAAAACTCATAGCACATGGAGTAAATTGAAAATTAGTCTCTCTAGATTCAGAGTCAGTTTAAGCCGCCTTTGTGGTTCACCGGTAAACAACAAATCTGAGCTTGGTCGTCCTGGTTAGGTTACCACCATCTTACCTAAGTCTGTCGCCATAACGACAATTCTAAATTGTAGTGTTCCCGCATTTATTAGTAAGATAGTCAGTTCCTCAGTCTGTTGAGGATTCCGAGTAAAGTGCGCTTCCACCTTTATAGGTATTAAATAGTTAGAAAATATGCACATTAGTTAACATTATTTGGTCCTGGTTAACGGGTCCTTTCGATTCTTCATTAAAAGTATATGTACATTTAGCAATTTTCAAGTCTTAGTCAAACCAAACATGATGCCGCAATAAATTTAACAAAATTAAGCAATGGGTGACAACAAAACACCAACGTCCAAAAATCGTACGTGACGTATCTCGTGCGAAATTATCAACGTGATTGACTTTTGCGACGTGGACACATTTCGAAAGAGCACGCGAACTGGGCCCCGATTCTTCTAAGCCAATCGCTTCACTATGACATGGTATTGTCGCAGAAGTGCCAACATAGGTGCTTTTTGGTATTCTATTAACCATTCTGCTACGATACCCTTGTCATAGTGAAGCGATTGGCTTAGTAGGGTCGGGGCCCAGTAGACAATACAAAATAACCCTACCTACTTTTGTTAATAGTCAGCTACTACCATGCTCTGTGCATGGCGGTCGCGAATTGACCCTTTCAACTCAGCTCGCGGATGCCGTAATACACGGCTTAGGGATCTCACCAGAAAAAATGCGACAGCTTCCTTATGTGTGTTATCTAGCACCTTGACTGCGATCACCAATCCGTCTGCCAATCTTGGCAAAGCTTGAAAAAGGCCTGTCTGGATGTGTGACAGTCCGTGAACAAGCAAGCGCGCAAAATTGGCAACCCCGATTACTTAAATAACTGCAAGAGGTCAATTTTGCCGTTTCTGGGAATCATCATTGAATTTGCTTGGGTTAATGTATCGAATACATTGCAACTCCAAAGCTTTCAAGGTTGCCAGTTTTTTATATGCGGGTAGAGAAGGCAATTTAAATGAGTACCTCAAGTCTGTCTGTGTGTGCTGCGGTGTGCTGCGCGCACGAGTTGCGCAAGCGCCTGTGACAGCCGCCCATTTATCAAACAAATACCTTGCAGTATTCCCCGTATTCGTGATATTAATCGAACCCTGATTGTCTTTCCCGTGTGAAGCCTTTCGTTTTGTTTGTGTAAGGATTTTATTTGAAGTGTCTCAGTCAGCAGTACAGGGCCTCGGTTCTTCTAAACCAATCGCTTCACTATGACAATGGTATAGTTGCAGAATGGCCACTAGAGCAACAAAAGGCATATATAGTGGCCATTCGGCGGTGATACTATTGCAAAGAACAATTAAAAGTCCGTGAAACAGATTTATATCATTGATTACATTTTTGCATAATTTCTTTTCATTCGTTATTTTACATCTATTCTAGATATGTCACTTTTATAACTTGCGTGAGTTGAACTATACGTTTTAACATTATAACACACGGGTTTTACTCACGTTTTACGTTTGATGGTTCCAACAGTTTCAATTCAAACAGGTAAATCGTCATCGATTGCGGCGCGCACAAGCCTTCTATTCTAGATGTCTTCTGCAGCGTATTCTAAATAATAATATCCTTCGGAGATAAATCATAATACCATTGAAGACCATTCATATTTTATTGCTAACTTAGGTATTGTGAACAATACTAAATATTTGTTTTATTTAATGAAGGCTGTTATGTAAATAAAACAACGAAAACAATCACACCAAGATGGCGCATCTCTGTATAGGTGATATTTTTGGCAATATTTTTAATATTAAAAGCGATTACCAAACTGAGCAACAAGCAACATTCCTGATATTTTTGTGATTACCAATGTATGGCGACTTATTAGTGGCCAAACGGATTCACCGTTTCACTGATTTGGAACATCAGTTCATCCTTGTTGCAAAACAATGCGCCGCCGCGCCGCCGCCTTGGCGAATAAACCCTACGACCTACAAAACTGTATTACCCAAGATATCACAAAGCTATTGTTTCCACACGAATATTATCGTGTTTGAACAGATACAGTTGAATAGGGTCAAGTATACCGGAAGCTGCAATGCCTGCGCACGCGCTGTTCACTCTTTATCGTCAACAGTTGGATGCAGCTGTGTCTATTGTATAGCTAGTGTACGTTTTGCTTATGCAAAATGTGACGTTTTACTTTGTAATCAACTCTTAAATCCAAATCCCTGATTAAAATACATGTGTCAAAGGCCCTGTATTATGTTTATATTGTCACAGGCCGATTATAGATTCAGCTCGTAGAATCCGTCGAGTCAAATGTTTTATGTGCCATATCCGCTTGCCAATGCATTTTTTTTTTATTAATGTGATAACGTTAATACATTATATATTTCATCATAATTATTCGCCTGCCCTTATCCCACGCTAGATGGGGCTAGCACAACATGTTATTTTCTACCACTCACTCCTATCAACCCTGCATCTACATCTTTTATACCCTCAATCAAAAGCCACGCCAGATTCTAAACGAATCTATCTATATTATATTATACCAATAGCATTTTTTGCGCGGAATTTTCGGAGATCCCGTTCGATGTTCGTGTCAATCTGTCATGTCCTGTCTGTTAGTTTGATTACTGTAATAGTTTATGTCTTCCACATATACAAACATAATGTTTTCTCTTTAATGTTGATCGTGATGTGATTCTTAGCGAGATGTGCTCATCCAAATGACGGCATACAATAAGTTCCTTGGTATGTTTTAGTTGCTAAATCATCGCTACGATTTTTTACTTCATTTTTTTATTTTTATTGTACGACGAGTAAGCACTTGGCATTCATCTCACCTGGTTACACAAGTTGAGATAAGGCTGCAGGTGGAGGCGCACTTCACCTGGAATCCTCAACAAACTGAGGAACTGGCTTCTTATTCTAAATGCCGGAACACAACAATTTTAGAATTGTTATTATGGCGACAGAATTAGGTAAGATGGTGGTAGCTAGCCAGGCGCACTTATACAAAGTCCTACCACCAACCAAACCAAGCACAATATATTGTACTGTCATCGGGATCGAACCCGGGACCTCTGGATCTGAAATCGGTGGGTTGAACCACTAGACCACAGAGGCGGTTTTAATTTAACCTCTGCTAGCATTAATATTATAGTACATTAATTTAACACAGTGCTATCTATCCTTAAACTAAGCAAAGCTAAAAATATAGGGGCTTGATTACGGATAGAATACTTGATTTAAAAAAATTGTCGTCTGTGTACCGAACAAACAGAGCAAACATCTTGATTCATCACACAAATGGTGGTCCTGGGTGGGAATTGAACCCACAACCTACAATGCAGAAGGCAGAGCTAATACCAATTGAGCTGTGCGGCTTGATTCGAAAAGAGGGGTATTGCAAGTTTGATCTCTGATGTTTCTTGATCAAAATCAAGAGAGAAAACAATCAAGCACGAAACTGCTTGGGTATTTTTGGGTATAAAAAATTCGGGATTAGCGAAGTTAGTTTAGAATAAATTATTAAGGTAGTGAGATGTGTACCTACCTGTGTGTGCGCTGTGTTTGTTCTTGGTGCCAAATAAATATTTTTCTTTCTTTTTATTTATGTGTGTGAGGCAGTGATAAAAGACAGAGTCGTTTTCACTACTTACCTCAGTCTATGACACCTATTCAGGTTAATCGATCAGAGCAATTCAGGTAGGTATTGGCGTAAAACTGCATTAACCCACCTCCATTATTATCTCATTCATCTTTAGCAATATCATTACAGGTTCAATAAATCAGCATTATAATCATTGTGCCCGGTGATTGTCGCAAAATAATCATTCATAGACCGGAAAGCGCACAGAATAACTAACCATCAGTACGGCAAGTACACAGAATAACCAATAGTTCGTATACAACAGTTGCAAACTGCACAAAGTATCAAAGATATTCACTCGTCAAAAAAAACCATATGAACCCAACATCGAGGGTTTTTCTAGTAGCCACTGAAGAGTTACTCTATTCAATCAATTCTAATGTTACAAATTATAGTTTTTGTCATCCGAACGTACTTCAAAGTTTCATTTCGATACGACAATATGTTAAAATTGACTAGGAAATTAGATTTTCTTACATCGTTTGTTAGTCACAATCACAAGTGAAGCTAATGAGCGTGTTTTTTAACACGCTTATTACCATTATGTAGTGGTATATTTTTTATACTTAGGTAAGTAATCAATAAATATTACAGGACATCAATTATAAAAATATTTAGTCACAAAAAAACAGCTAAACAGTTATTTTGACAGCATTTATAAATCGAACTTATGGCAGTATACGTCGGTAGGTTGTTATTTTACTTTTCCAGAAACACGATGCTATTAAATTCACTTTGCTTGCTGATCATCGTGGAGCTGACCAAAACATATAACTAGCTGACCGTTTAAAATTTTATAGCTGACCAAAAGCTGTTAAATTATATGACCATTCCCGATGACCGTGTCTAAATGATAGCCAACAATATTTAGTACCAAGTTCACAGTGCAGTGCATAGTATGCACGCGGACACAGAATGCTTCGAGCATTTGCGATAGCTACCATTATGTGCAAGCGCAGATTAGTCACAATGATGTTGTATAAAAGTTTATGATAACGAATAATCAAACAATTAATGAGGTTTGAAATTAATTTGATAAACTAAATGGAAATGCGTATTGGCCGATAAATTGCGATAGGATTGTATATTTATTCAATTATTTACTAACCGACCCCGACCTGCTTTCCACTAATAGTTATGGCTCGTATATCGAAATACAGGATGACTACGTTAACCATTTTCTGATACCAGTAAATGAATTGATGAAAACTTCACTGAAATATGACTATAGATACCTACCGTAAAAAAAATAAAGCCGCTTCTGGAAAGACTCGCTCTATGCTAGACCTCATTCCTGCCTCATTCAAACCCTTCTCAAATAGCCTATCAAAACAGACATCAAATAAATCTTTATCTAGTTTCACATATAAATTTGAGGCAGGATGATAAGAGAGAGCTACCACACATTTCTGCCACCTCGGGAATCGAACCCGTAACCCCGTGTCAGTCCCCTTATGAAGCTACCGTACCGGCAGTTTTCAACCATCGTTTCCGTTGTCTTCGAAACTAAAAGACCTTACAATCATCATCTGTATGAACAATACAAAGTGATCTGATATTTGTCTTAATGTCACGCCTCGGCGCACGCGCAGCTGACATTCGCTTTGATAAATAACACCCATAAGTTCACACGATCGAACTCGCACGAACTCGGCTCTTGCAAAATCGAACCAATGTGCAGTCGTAAAAGTATTTCATATTCCTTGAATTTTCAGCAAAATTCTGAAAAAAAAATCATGAGGAATCATTTTTATGACTAGTAAACACGTCTACGTCGCTTTTTCAATTCATATTTATATCAATTCGACTTAATTATAAATAAAAAATATTTATCTGTGATGCAAGGTTTGGTAGTATAAAGTGGAATATACCTCGTATTTATTAATTGACTTAGTTGACAGTGTTTGTTGACAATTCTGGTTTGGTTCCGTGCACAAATAAACTGAGTAGCTCGTAAAAACCCTTTCGCGCATAATATCCTAGCAATCCTCGTATAAGTAGTAAAATTATTTACATATTTCCCACCTAAGGAAAGTGACACGAGATTGTCTTAAAATTTTTGATACTAGCTTTTATTTACTGCTCTTTTTACACACTATGTTGCTGTATATCTTTGTGTACAAAAGCATTTGTGGCGACCCTTGTTAGCTTAGCACTCACTTTGGCAAATTGCTGAGGTCACTACAAAGGTCAATCGGTATTATAATGGTTGTTTGTCTCAAAGGATCTACCCACATTCGGTAATATCGAGACTAGTTGCGATAGCGGATTCACTTCTGTTACTCGTAGATAAATAGTAACTTGTTTGTGATTTTATTTTCGTTATATGTTCGATTCAAATAATGTATGTATTATACAATATTTCTTTATTTTTTCGGGATAGTTCACTTAATAAGTAAGTAGTTACCAGATATTTTAGTAAGGTTACTAGCTGACAATAGACATATGCATATGTTATAATTTAATATAATACTACATTAAAGCGTAATTCGTGTTGGTGTGTAATCAAACCACATCCAACAAAAATAGTCAAAGGCAAGAAAATCACACGCTTATTCAGAATAAAAAACACAGTTTAATGGAGATTAGTTTTACCAGAGAATTTTAATTCCATCTAAGCTACTCATCAATTAAAGACAATTCGAAGCTGAAGAATCGTTTTTCTTGTAGGATTTTTCTGCTATTACATCTCCAGTACCTATAAGGTTCCCGACCTAGATTTGATTCGCTTTGAAATTGCAGTGGAATACAGCGACTTAGAGTGAAAAAGATTGCTTGACGAAAATAGGGATGCTTCTTTTATGCTTATATTTTATTAAAATGGGAAAGGTTATAAAATGTAGCTGAATTATGACAGATTCAAACTTTTACAATCCGGGAACTCGGGGATCATGCACGTTCGCTCATTATCGTAAAATGTATTTTTACCAAACTAAACGATATAAAGAAGGAAGGGTTTTCGACACCAGCGTTCTCCGAGCCGTCGACTTATTGAAACCATGCCGATACTGTTGTATAGAGTTTATGAACTGTTGACCTCAAAGCTAGCCAGGCGCTGAAAAAGCTTAGCTTATTCTAAATTGTTGTGTTCTGTCATTTAGAGGTACACTAAGAGTTGTCACTTCGCCGGCAATCCTATATAGTCTGTTGATGATTGCAGGCGAAGTGCGCTTCCACCTTCGGATTTATCATAAGTTGACGTCTGCAGCGCTAGCATGAGCAGCGTGAGAGAACGAGAAATCGAGACATGAAGAATGAACACATCTCGTTTTCTTCCTTTGCTCATGGTGTTTTTTTTAAATGGAAGCGTTTCCATCTCAGTTTATTTTTTACTAACAGAGTCTGCGCTCTCCAGTACAAGCCTAGTTTGTCTACAATTTCAGAATCAGAATTTTATTTATTATTATACGAATTTTATTCATTTCGAAATGGCACGTCCGATTCAAATGCAATTAGCATCCGATTATACCTGATAAATTTTATTTGAATCGGGCGTGCCATTTTAAAATGAACGATACTATACGTTTTCTTGGGTATTACTTACGGTTATTGTAAAACGCCGCTATATTTGTACCAAGTAGCCTTGTAGCTCATTTGGCGGTACCGATTCAAAGATTAGAATCGATAGGAGTAACAGGCGGCTGCTTATAAAGGCTCTACAAATCTTTCGACTGATTTACAGAGCTATAAAGTTAGACCTACCTGATCTATGAGGTCTACGGTCTGTTCGATTATCTTGACATGTGTGAGTATGCGACCTGTAATGGTATACCCATAATAGACATTTTGTACAACGCCATCTAGCCAAACTAAGCGCACACAATAGGGAACTAGATTACGGATGTAATATATAAATGTTACAGGACATTAAATTCACACAGCGTCATCTAGCATAAGTATTATTTCTGTAATCTAGTCTAGTTCCCATATTACATGCTTTACTTAGTTTGAGACTAGACAGCGCTGTGTGAAATTCATGTCCTGTAATATTTTTATTTATCATACAAATGTTTTGTACCGGATTTGAATCGAACCCACAACCTACAGCGCAGAAGGCAGAGCTTCTACGATCTTTGCTGTAAGGCGAGTAAAAATAAACAGTAATGTAAATGGTGTGTATTCGCAAACTTTCAAGACCGACGTTTAATAGATCTGCCTGTTTTTATCTGACCTAAAGAACATGCTGATTCGGCCGAGGATCACAAAAGGCGCAAATATAGTGGTCTCGACAGAGCTTATCTATTTGAGCCTTTTGGGGTGGAGACCTTGGGTCCGTGGGGAGCCGGTGCCCTCCGGGTTTTCAAAAATATTGCGGGGCTTTTGATTGAGGCGACACGTGACCCAAGGGCTGGCTCTTATTTAGGCCAGCGAATTAGCATACCTATTCAGCGTGGCAATGCAGCCAGTGTCTTGGGCACGCTTCCGTCTGGTACTGGTCTAGAACAGTTGAGTTACCTATAGGCCGTTTGTAACGGTCCTTAGGTAATCTGACTGATTCCTTTGTTCATAGTTAGTTTAATTGTAATTTTTATTGAATAAATGATTTTATTTTAAATATTACAGGACATTAAATTCACACAGCGCCATCTAGCATAAGTATTATTTCTGTAATCTAGTTCCCATATTACATGCTTTTCTTAGTTTGAGACTAGATAGCGCTGTGTGAAATTCATATCCTGTAATATTTTTATTTATCATACAAATGTTTTGTACCGGATTTGCCTGTTTTTATCTAACCTAAAGAAATGTGTTTGCACTACAATTCTAATAATTTCTTCTGTTGTTGTTTCAGGTAAGCCTGGTTTTCGAAGAAAGTTGACCCCTCTTGAAAGTATGATGGATGGCGGCTCAGCACAGCTGCGAAGAAACTTTGTAAGGAGCTAAGAAGGGATTTGAGCCCAACAATGCCATCGGTAGGCTTGGCACTCTGAACTCGGAGGTATTAGTAAAGTTTTTCACTTCATATATAGCTTTGAACGTGGGCGAACTCACTGCGACCATGTCGGTTCTAAATTGTTCGCGAACAAGAACAAAGGTGTCTAAAATACCGTATTGATTCTCATAAAACATTGATAATCTGTAGACTTAATCTGTGTTGGGTTTAAACAATGCCTTTGAACAGAGTGTATTGACATGCAGGATGTAGGGCAAGGCTCAGGCAGTCTAATCTTGTGTTTAACACTTGAATTATCTTACTATGATGTCAAGTCGACTCACGCCCAGCGTTGAACAAACACTGGCTCATAATTACCAAAGAAATTAGACCCTAGGCACAGCATTCCTACCCTAAGTGTTGTTACGCCTCACAGAATGACCAATGAAGGCTTGGCCTCGCTGGGACAGAAATCATAAACATTAATTTATGCAAGTAAGTCACCTAGTAAGCTGGCCCTCAGCTGTAAGTACGCGTGAGACGGTTTCCAAAACACATCGTGGATTTAAAAACGTGTAATTCGCCACGACATACAGGTTAAATTAATCCAATAGCAACATTTTTTTTTAAATTAAATGCATAGATTTTCAATATTGGTTCCCTAGCTAAGCCAAGCTCGTTAAGATCACACATGTTGTGAATTTCACGTTTTTGAATTCATAATTTGTTATTAAATCTACAATTTGCCAATATCCATGTAACGCGTACTTAACGCTGAGGTACAACTTAAAGGTTGCAGTCAGAACTACCTGCTTGCTTATTTTAATAGTCAAAACAGTCTTACCTTGCTGTTTATTGCTTCGGTGCCAAGAGAACTTACATACTCTAGATTACCTAGCACTCAAACCGATTTGTCATACGTTTTCTTTTTAATTCGTTGGGTACTGTTTAACACAGTTGGTGACGAAGGCGTTGTACGATACCTCGCGCAATAGATGAGTAAATGAGAAATCATCGATGATAAAATAAATGATATAAAATATTTATTTAAACTCACAAAGTTAGATAGGTACCGAAATGGTATTAAAAGTTATGAATGAAATCGTTGTGATACTTACCTACTGAATTCAGGTCACCAGTAAGAACCTGTATAACAGGTCACTATGATGATTATTATGATTATTTTTTTCGTTCAATCTTCAGTCAGAAAAAGAGAGTCAGTTTGTTTGCATTTCCGTTTAAGGTAATGCAAACGCAGTGGCACTTTTTAACTCTACAGGAATCCTGTTTGTTTATAACTACCACATGATTAATGTGAATGACGAAGAATTCATGACATATCCACGAAGCGTTCTCGTTAATTAAAATTCCATTTGTCAAGGAGATGTGGGTCAAGGAAAGCGGTTGGAAGAGTCCTGGGCGAGCAGTCCTAACATGATTAGACAGCTGTTTTTCTTTTATTCTTACGAAAATTGTTCTTAAACCGTTGCTGATACGGTCGAGACTTCCAGCGCTGTTTAATGCTTCTCGTATCGAAATTTTGTACGGGTTGTATATCATAAGTTCAGTGGAGACTACCAGCCTTGTCCTGCTCAGTTTCGGCCTAAATCTGTCAGTAGCCCTTCCGACGCCACGTCGTCGGTCAGATCCTGGCGCCCGATGACGCCATCGAGCTTAAATTAAATGCCTTTGTTTCACAAACCCGAGAAAAACAACATAAATATAAAATGTTTTTTTTCTTTTATCGTACGACGGGTAAGCACTTGGCCTTTATCTCACCTGGTTACTCAAGTTGAGATAAGGCCGAAGGTAGAGGCGCACTTCACCCGGAATCCTCAACAAATTGAGGAACTGGCTATTTTACCTCTAAATGCCAGAACACAATAATTTTTAGAATTGTTGTTATGGCGACATAATTAGGTAAGATGGTGGTAGGCGGACTGAAACAAAGTCCTACCACCAACCAAAACCAAAACATTCAAAAATCTTGAAACTATCATGAACAATGAACACTATAACTAATATATTTTTGCGAATAAATTAATTTAAATCACGATATATATGGGATTTAATAGGATATTTAGCATGATTTGTTGGTGAATGAGTTATCCGATTTATCGACGCATATGCATGCGCCATGATCGCGGGTACATGGATCAACACGCATGCACATGTTTGTATACATAAATATTTGACAAACTTTGCAAAACCATGACACAAACTGGTGATTTAAAGTCGGTGTGATTCAAAAAATGTTGCGGACTTCCCGCGAATGTCAGGTAAACAACACAGCCGTAATGTGTTTGTTTTTACAGTTAAAAGTGTGCAAGGTAACTCTTTGACCAATATTTACTGAACGGCTCTTTGGTAATTGGTCGTGAAATGCCTTGCAAAGATACTAAGAGCATTGGGTTTGGGATCGATAGAAAGACAAAGGTAGTGTGCGATTCCTCGGATTTTAAAAACGAACTTATGCATTTGAGTACATCATTATGTAGTATTCCGTTTCGTGATGATTCATTCGACCGATCTCAATAAATGAATTTTTATTCCGTTTAATCGACTTCATTTCGTAGTCTAACAGATCAAAAGAAATGTATGATAGGTCGTTTTTATTGTTAAGTTCACGAGTTTTGGTTACGAGTATATTTCTAATTTCAATTTTGACAAATCCGTGAGTATAATTCACGCTCTTATAGTCTACATGTATGCAAAATTTCAGCTCAATCCTGTCAGAACGAATCATTTTTGAATCGCGATTCTTGACATACCATCCTTCCGAGAACTTATTTATGGCGGTTACAGTAGACCACAGAGGTGTTTTTTTTTTTAATTAGGTATGGATAAGGAGGTCAATGATGTCCTTGAACAATATACATTTATATCAATTTAATAACAAGCCTGATAGCTGGAGCTGACTAATGAACACACAGTCAAAATAGCATGGACAAAAAGTCACAGCCTAAATCAAGGCAACAACAAAGCTGATGTTTTAGCAAGAGAAGGGTCCAGGATCCCATCAACTCCCGATGACATCAGACTGTCCGGTCCGTCAACGGCGGAAATAAAGAACAGGCTGAAAATGTACACCGAAAACGAACGTCAGAAATTGTGGGAAAGCAGTAAAAACACAAAACTAATGATGCCAAACATAGACAGGAAGATAACAAATACCTTGTTAAAAATGAGACGTGAAGATCTACGCACGATGGTCAGCATCGTCACAGGACACTGCGAACTTAACCACCATCTTGTCAAGACCGGTGCCACAGACAGAGGCTTATGTCGCGGATGTTTTCAAGAAGAAGAAACGGTGGAGCACGTGGTCATTCACTGCGCCGCCACAAGGGAAGCCAGAGTGAAATCTGGTCTACAAAAGCTACCTGACCCACCTGCTGGGGAACAAGCAGCAACATTAAGTACTCTGGAGCAATGCTGTTGCTGACACCCAGACTCCCAGGACCCTTCTCCGTTACTTCAAGGAGTTGGGCTGGCTGGGTTCAGGATAGCAGGGGGGCAATGCACAAAACACCCCAGTGCGGGACTTCAGTGCAGATCATTTCCCCCCCCCAAATAGAATTAGAATTAGAAGCCTGATAGCTCAGTTGGTAGTAACTCTGCCTTCTGCGCTGTAGGTTGTGGGTTCGATTCCCACACAGGACAAACATTTGTATGATGAATATAGATGTTTGTTCTGTGTTTGGGTGTTGTATGTATTTACAAAAAAAAAAGTACAAATTCATTCTATCCGTTTTATCCGTTCCCATTTTACAAGCTATGCTTAGTTTGGGGCTCGATGGCGTTTTGTGAAATTAACGTCGTGTAATATTTATTTATTTAATTTATATCAGTAACAACCATCTATAACATCACATAGCCAAATAGCCCTTATATAACGCCAATCTTTTATCAGAGACCAAGATTGCAATGCTACACTTATTACACTTCGAATTCGCTGAAAGTCTGAGAGCTGCAAATATCCTATTTCAACATTTCAAACGTAGAAACACAGTAACGAAATTCCAGGAATTCAACGTAGTGTTTCTAAGGATTGTTGAATTCCCGACAGATAAATCTGTCAGCAGGTAGAATAGGCAGGCACTGCCATAGGAGCGTATCAGCGGGTTCGATGCTCACATGTATCTGGTTATTTATTGCGGCGCCAGTTCGGAATTACTATTGTTTATACTCAGCATCCGTGTGTTCTTAACTGAGGAAGACTTATGTGATGAAACGGTTTGGAATTCCAACGATTTCGAAGATCGACTTCCTACGACATTTTGAAACATAGTCCCGCGAAGTAAAATCTCTGATGTTGACAGACAATACGAAAGATGTATGATTAGTGCTGTGCTGGTAGATGTCCTTCATCGAGCCAAGAAACGAATAGACAAAGTATATCATGGCCGCATCAATTCTAAAACACGAATAAAGAATGCCTATTCTATTGCTGGCGGAGTGCGCCTATTTTATCGGCGCACATAACTCGTCGGGACAGGTTCCACTGCGGGTTCGTTCGCAATAAAAACACGGGGTTGGTGGTTACTTGTTGCCGGTCGCCGGTCACCGAAGCAGGGTCGTCGCCCCCCGTCGGCCTTCGCCCCCCCTCGCGGCCCGCCCCCGCGGCGCCAAGGACGTCGCCCGCCGTTGCATAATCCAATGCGCGCACGCAACACCGAGGTACCGTTGAGATGCGCCGCACTGGACTCGCCTCACCCGAGGAATTCAAATAAAACTACAACGCGTTTTATAAGCGTCAATAATGACTGGCTGGTTCGGTCTATTAATCTATTGTAATTGTGTTTTCACTCTCCGTGCATATCGTTGGGTTTGTCACTTTCGACGGAGTCCCATGCGCTCTATTGCGTTTTGATTTACCATGAACTTATTTATTACTGATTAGATTCCCTTATCTTGGAATCTGCTAATATTTGATAAAGCTATCGTTCTAATTGCTTTCGGTTGGTCGCTTTCTGCATAGGAATTTTGCTGTTTTTCCGCACGATATCGCGGTGTCGCATTAAATTTAAATGTATAAACCAGGCAATGTTCTTGACTGGCAGTCAACCAAACGGGAGCCTAGAAGGCTAATATTGTAATTTGCATGGCAATTTCATTTGGTAAATTCATTAGTATGATGCTAGTAATCTAGTCTGGCCTTTGAGTTTCCTCAACAGGTATCGAAGCAGCCCGGTTCTTGTAAGATTTTGCATTCCCAAGGATCTCATCAATATTCAGAGCGTATTTACGAAGATAGAGGTATCCGTAGATAGAATAATGGCGAAGACCTGAGGACCAATTGCACCGTGTCTCTATAATTGTCGGGTCTCGCAAGCGAGAGTAACCGGGGGGCGCAAATTATAATGCTGGCCGGAGACAGGCGGGTTGCCTGCACTTATTATGGGGTGTTGATAAATGTCAAAACGTAAACGGTGACTGTGGGCTGAGTAATGAGGATTCTGAAGCAGTTTCCGTGGCTGCGAGGAGAGAAATCGGTGCAATATTTAATGCAATATCATTGTTTTTAATCCAGTCGAACTGGTTGCTGCATACCCTATATACACTTTTCTTGAGATATACCTTCGCCTACTAGTAGTATTGATTCGACTAAGCGGAATTCAGGCAATATAGTAAAAAAAACAAATGTTTTGTTTTTAAATAATGTGTCGGCTCTTGACATCAAAACTTGCGTTTCGTATGAGGTCTAAAACTGAGTAAGCTTGGGGACCCTGAAGGAGCCTATTCTCGAAGACATTAGTGTCATAATACAATGGAAACACAGACGCAGGTAGACGATTCCACGTCATCACTGTGCGCATTATAAAATATGTTTGGTAGCAGTATGTCGTTATGAATGGAATATCAATCAGGAGCGAGTGATAATTTGCAGCGCATCTGAAGTTCCTATTAATGAACGGTGGCGGCGGAATAAGGTTGGAAAATGTTGTGATTCTATTCATTTATAATTCAGTCCCATCATCATCCATTCCAAGTGAGTTGGAAAGTCTTCATCTTGAAGCAACCCTAATTGGAATTCGTAGCAAATTATAATGCCTACAGTCAAAAGCAATTTCTGGACTTCATTAAATAGCAATTGCAGGGTTTCTTTACATACCAGTTAATAATAAAGCGATCAACTATTTCATTGATTCCAGTTGTCTTAAAATAGTCGCAATGAAATTACGCACTTGGATGTGGAATTGACTCTGATGCCTTCGTCAGGTTTTGGTTCGCATCTATCTTTATCAGTAGTACTGGTTAGGAATTATACCCGTTGCAATCGTCTGTTTTTCCGCACCAGCCCAATCTTGGAGTCTTTGAGGCCAGAATGAATTAGTCTTTTGAAATGAGCATTCTCCATCTTAGGCCACATCTTTACTTTCTTTTTTCTAGTAAATTGGTTGTCAATCGCAGTCAAGAAACCCCCCATAAAATTGCCGGAGGGTCTAACACTCACACATTATTTGCCCTTTTGAGTCAGTTTTCTTGCATACAATTCAATATGATTAGGTACTGATTGCTTGATAATGATACTGAATACAAACACATAACTCATATAAGCAGGATAGAATACAAGTAGTTGTTTGTTATGGATAATTAGTAAGTTACACATGTGCATGATAAGGTCATTAGTAATAAGTTTTTATAATAACCTCACACGCATAATAATATCATTAGTATCATTAGTGGCCAATACGGCATTGACCTGATTGTTTCCTCGTCGTATGTCTGTCTGTACATACAACAAAAGTACTTATATCATGTATCCAGTGGAGGTTTTCCTCGTTACATCATTTTCAATAATATTATGATTAATAATCGCAGGTATTGTTGTTGTGTTCGTGGAACGTTCCACAGATTAACCCGTTATCTCACTAACATTATAAATTCGAATGTTTGTGTGAATGTTTGATACCACTAAACTCCGTAACTACTCAACCGATGTAGATGAAATTTGGTATGTAGATAGTTTAGCTTCTAGAATAACACATAGTCTAATTATATTTTTGAAAATCATCCCCTAATGGGGTTATGGGAGGTTAGATTTAAATAAAAAATCCTTGGTTTGATTCACTCAAAACTCTTTTTCTATAAAGTAAATAATTAAAACAGTATTTTTATTTTACAAAACTTCCCCTAGGGGGTATGAAATAAAGTTCTGTAATTTGTATGGAAAAAAAGTATTCCTTGGTTTGATTCACTCAAATGTCGGTTTAAATTAACTATAAAGTAAACGATGAGGACAAAGTACTCTATTTTTACAAAACTACCGCTACGGAAGTGTGCAATAAATTTCTGAAATTTGTATGGGAAAAAAATATTCCATGGATCACTGAAAAGTCGGTTTGTTGAATAAACCGACTTTTGAGTGAATCATCTACATTCTACATTTTCTTTAAATCAATTTTACATTTTGAACTAAACCAAGCCGTTACCTGATACCGCCCCAGCCAGCCTCCACTTAATAATCGATATGATCTCAAATTTGAATTCGATTTCCCAAATCGCATAAAAACTTGATCCCCGAGAGGATTCGTTTCGATTCTGCGACACGTTACCTGCTCTAGGCATATCGAGAATTGAAGAATTTATCATTTCTCGACAGATTGAAGTGAAATATGTTTAAACCTTGTTACCCCCCTGTGACTTGTATTCCGTTTTGGGGAGGTGGCTTTTTCCACCAGACATATATGAAGTTGTTGATGATATTAATACGAACTAAACCAAAAGATAAAGAAAGGTACTTACCAAAGTTACCGACATACCTTTCAGAATTTGCAGGTTATATAACTCACATTAGCGATAACCACTTGTTAGCAAAGGTTATCGCATGGCAACAATGATTAAACGCGAAACGGAGTGTGGGAGTGTGGGACGACCCCTCAATCTATGGATCGACGACATTGTGGCGGTCGCAGAGAGTCGATTGATGGAGGTGTCTGATTACTGCGCAGACATTGCTGAAAAATATTCAGCAATGTATGCGGGCTGATATGATGATGATATGATATTTGACAAATAAACCGTAGATCACTGACATAATCTGCAGGGATTTATGACTGTTAATTTAATTATTTAACGAGTAAGCGATTGTGTTTGTATAGTTTGGCAATATTGTATGTTGAAGGTGGTCCAAGCAAGGACACTATTTCCAGCTGATTTGTTATACAATCCAATAGTATTCATAACATCTAGCAACACATACATATTACCAAATGTACATAACATGCTGGCATTTTACTGTAATGCTTTGATTATAAATATGTTATTTATGAAGCCTTCTAGATAGATAGATTTTATTCCTGACTAAAAGATACTGAGTCCCATCCCTTACTATATATCAAAAAACTAACTTGCCCGTGGTTCTTGTTTTTCTCCTTGAGTGCTGGGCGCGATTCCGAATAGGCGGTAAATATGACGTTCCAAAATGATCCCAAAAATCTTACGAATAAATAAATTTTGACTTTAACTTGGACTTTGACTACAACATTTAACGTTTCTCATATCCCATGGTTTTGAATGTTATACATGTCATCATTTTTTGGACCGTCCTCATGAAATTATTTGTATCGGCGGCGGCTCGCCTTTGCCACGAGTTTCGGCGAAAAGGCATTAAAATTCGTCGGACAAACGTGGGCTGGGACGTGAGCTTTGTGCGGTCATAGAATACGGAACCCGTTGATATCCAGCAACCAGCAAACCAACACAGACAGAACATATTGTTAAGTAAATTATTCAGATCCCTTAGTAGGGCTTACCGGATTCCTATAGGACCAAATTGTTTATAAACCAAAGCTATCTGTTGATTAGAGCTTCAATAGAGATTTATATTTAGGGGCAATTTAGTAATGCTATGTTAGCTATGTTGTGTATGTGACTGCACGCAGACTCGGTGAACATACCGAAATATCCTAGACTAGCCATTAAGTTTGGAAACAATATGGGATGGATTAGGACAAAATTACTCGCTAGTGTATGAATCTGTGTCCCAGCAGATGAACCTATAAATCTTTGGATTTCACGCTAAATTGTTTAGAAGATGTGTTTCTGAATCCATGGAAGCTTTTCATGCTCTGTGGAGTCGGCCTTCGTCCGTGGCGAGCTAAAAATAGCCCGCGCCCTTGGGGCATCGCGGAACAGGATTTGTGGCCGGCTCTCTTGATCGTCGGGAACTGTTTCTCATCGCTTACTTTACATTTGGGAAGCCCATAACTCCTAAAATCGAGAAACTGCATCACTGTGTGGTGTGGTCTGCGTCTTTTATCGATATTTTGACCTACTTTGGAATTGCACTGAATTGCTCTACCCGCGATCTACCACGGTTTATAATGAATGAGTATTCATGATAATATTAGGTATCATTTGATCTGTTATAAGTATTTCTGGTGTATATTTTCTCTGTCCATTGACCAAGACTTAACAACTTGCATGAAACTCCCACATTTTGTCACACACGCGTACAATATACGTACCAATGGCGTACGACCTCTCTTAGTACCAAACAACCTCTCGGAAAAAGGGTTTGTACCATCTGAAGGGCAACTCTACCACCGCGCGCATTCATTGGTAAAATCGAATAGCGCGGGCTTCCTGTTACCCTCTTACTGGTAACGAAATCACTCCCACAGATTACCCTGCAATCTGTGGGAGTGATGTGAGAGGAAAGATGTTGCACATCAAACACATACTCACAACTTTTTCCTCTGAGGATTCATTTCTGATCACTATGTAGAGCGTTTATATATCATCTGTACAAAGATAAATAAACGCTCTGATTAGTTATTAAACTACAATGTGAATATATGAGGGTAGGAAGAAGAAGAGACAGTCAGTCGGTCATTAGACCATCGACAGCTTTATAATTCGACGTACACTCTGCTAGTGTTAACATCCGTATTAGTAAAAGAAGTTTTGAAGTTTTTTCATTATGGGTAATACTGTTATAGTTGCTACTCAGATATATCTTTTAATTATGTGCCGATTAAAATTTGTAAAATAACCACGTAGGTACTCTGCTATAATGACGTCTTCAAGTTAAAGTTATCCAGGTCTGTCCGGTACCAAGAAGCTTAAAGTGCATTAAGGCTCATAATCACCATATACGTCATATTTATTACTGCCGCATACAAAAATGCAGTGTTGCTTGCTAACCAAGCTGCCATAGTAGACTTAAAGCAGCGTGCCATCTCATCTTCATAGCTTTCTTGAACAGAATAACTATAGGTATATGGCGTAACAAAATATCGTTATTGATCACGAGGATTTTAGTCTTGTCTTGTTAACTATCAACAAATCATCGTGAACTTGCAATTTTGTCATTAGCTATGCCAGCATCCTCGATTTCTTCCATCTCTAGATTTAAATTCCACTTTTTTTTTAAATCATGCTTGCTCTTTTAATTATCTGTGTTCAATATTTTTTCTTCATAATTATTTCGCCCCTCTATGTTCTATGTATTTAATTTATATCACAAATACATGTTTCGGTAATAGCACGCCAGTTTTGCGACACTTAGGTTTACTTTTACTGTGACATCGAGTAGACTGTTTCTTTATCATAATAGCGCCAGCTGCTGCACTCTTTAACACTCGATAATGAACCACAGTCCATTGGTTTAGAGTACCAATTCGAGTGCAATAGTGGCGTCGATACTCGATATCGGCACACGTGGCCCATTAGTGTACTATTCGAGATGCTGTTGCAGTAGAACTAATAGTAACATTGTACGTAAGTTTCACTTTTACTGACATGCAACCAACCGGGCGTACAATTGCTTCTCCGTGAGTATTCGAATATTGGTTCTAAATTTAAGACCAAATTATAAATGTCTATATGACGAAAAGCATAGCCATAACAGTTATATAAATTAATACCTAATACTATAAATAATACCTTTGCGATCTAGTGCCCAAGGTGGTACAAATTTGTGCTTGGTTGGGCTGGTGACAGGACTTAAGTTCAAGTCCGCCTAGCTAGCTACCACCTAAGTCTGTCGTTATTGTGTCTGTAAAACCAATCCTAAATTGTTGTGTTCAGATATTATACATTTACATGTTAGAAAAAATGTTCTGATCCTGATCAAAGTGGTTTTTGCACTTATCCGCCGCCTCTGTGGTCTCGTAACCGCATCTGTGGTCTAGTGCTTCGCCCACCAGCGTCAGAGGTATCGGGTTCGATCCCCAGGGCGTACAATATTAAGCTTGGTTTGGTTGAAGTTAGGGCTTTGTTTAAGTCCGCCTGGCTACATACCACAAACTTACCTAATTATGTCGCCATAACAACAATTCTTAAATTGTTGTGCATTTAGAAGTGAGATAGCGCTTCTATCTTCGGCCTTATCATAACCTGAAAATCAGGTGAGATGAATTCAATGTTTTGTGGTTATGAGAAGCGGCAGTGGCGCAGGCGCAGGCCAGACCGTCACTGTGCATCTTGAATGCAACACACACGTAAACGCGTGCGCAACACATACAAATGAACCGTTGTACGTGCCAGATATGGCTACCGTCAGTTTCTTTCTCATCCCGTTGATTGAGTGATCTGAAAATTAAGCGAGAGTTAAAATGTAATAAATGTTTATTATGCACCATGAATAATATTAAAGCGGTCGTTATCATCAGACTAATGTGATTGTATTGCGATTATATGCAGTCAGTATTATTAAAGTTTAATCTTGTTTAATATGAAATTTCTTACTGAGCTCATTGGTTGAACTCTCTTGGACGAACAAGTAGATTAACTTGAACTAAAATCTTATTTCGGGTGAACATATATAGATTCACGCCTATATCGAAGAGGAGTGGGCAAAGGCATCGGATTTCCACTTTCTACGCTCCTTGCACAGCGTTGCAAGCCAACAAATGTCAGTAATATACAAGATGCACTCAAATTCATACCAATAACTTAATGTCAAATTATGTCAGTGATTACTGATTGTTTGACATACAACAAAAATCTAGCTTGCTTTATAACTGTCGTGTAAATAAATCAACCCTGTAGCACTGGGTCAATACGTCTGTATGTAAGTAAGTCTACCCTATGAACTTTCGAGGTACTATTATCACAATAATATTACTACCATAATATTTTTAAGCCAGATAATCTCCTTCAAGAACAGAAAGTTGAATCCCTAAAATTTTGAGTTAGCAAAATGTTGAATTTGCAGCGTGTTGAATCCTTAAATGTTATCAAATTGGTTCCTTCTTCATTTAAGTATATGATCATTTTAGCCAGATAGAATTATAGAAGTGGCTAAACGAGACTATGCAAATATAAATGTCCCATTCTACGCGAAGTGGGTTAAATCATTGTAACGGTTCGGCTCTTAGTCTTGTGGGTGTCACAATCGTAGTCACTACACTCACATTTCACGACCAGGCTCCTATTTCCATCGCTTTCTGAACATTAATATCGTAAGTTCCAATTAAATTGCCAACACTCTGTATCCGATTACAAAAACTGCGTTGCCAAAGTCATAAAGTAGGCCCTCCAGTATCGCTGGATATCACTCTCGAGTAGACATACGAGTTTCAATTGAAATTTTGCAAGAGATTTAGAAGTAAGGGAGCCAGATCGTACGTTGAGATTCCGGGTGATGTGCGCTTCCACCTTCGACCTTATCATAACTTGAAATCAGGTGAGATAAAGTCCAAGCTCTAGTTATTCTTATTTAATATTTCCAAAATGCAAGTAAAACCGGGCGGCATCCTAGTTTTATTTATCATGGTACTGCCTAGTGGCAGAAGTGCTCCGACGGCGTTACCCATCGTGCAATAATAAAAAAGTATAATCTGGTAGGGATAATCTGTGTCGTGGTACGTAGACTATTTTGAATTACACGATATTAACCAAAATAAATAGATAAGAGCAACTCTTATTTGTGTGTATTTTTCACACACACCACAGTCATAGATTTTCTCCATTTACTAATATTAACTGGATATTTACCATGATCATAACCATTACCAACCATGTTAGTTTCCAAAGTAATAAAGATTATATCTATCCCATTTATAACAACAAAATTTCATTTGAATCGGAAGTGTCATATCATAATGAGCGTCGACGTTTAAAGGAAAGCTGTACTACTAAGGGCCTTCTATGATGCTAAATGAAACAGTAATTTATTTTGTCAAAGGAGCACGTGTCTTTAAATAAGTTTTGAATTTATACGCCAACAGGCTTATGGCTGCTGAAGCGTAAAATGTAAACATAGAAAGATAATTGACCGTAAATAGTGAGGGGTGACGGCCGGGTATTGTTATAATCCCTTCAATCCTCGAGTATTTGCACAGACATGGCAGGGAATAGCTCTTTGGCGCCCAACGTGGTACGTTTGTGTTCCTTATTTATAGTATTTTACTAACTCGGACTCTTACAAAATGTCGTCAAACATAACATAAATATAATTTATTCACCAAGAAAGTACATACATCAATTTTCAAGAGCTAAGCCATCATATGAAAAATTGTTAGCATCGCCTCAGCACTAGGCTTTTGGCCCATGTCGTGGGTACCAGAAACAATTATCATTAACAGATATTTACGAGGGTATACCCTCGGTCTCGTGAATATAAATGATGATTATGTAATCAGAATCAAGCCGATTGTTCTGCAGTAAGTTAACAAATAAATTGTTTAAATAAAACAGGCAACAATAATTGCTTTACAATGTCACTTTCAAACGCTGTTAAATTTTCTTTGGTTTGGGGCGTTACTTACTGCTGTACAAAAAACATATCAGTGCAGTTATTGAAAAAAAGCCTTCGTGTTCTTAATGTGAGTCAAAAGAACAGTTCTGACACCTTCCTAATGCTTGTTTGACCGTCGAATTAAAAGGTATTATTTTGGCATTTGTTAATGCTTACTCGCGGAACGCCGATTTGTTTGCCTCGCGTCCCTTGTTTAACGAATAAACAAGCTCTGATTCAACGGGAAACCTTTATTTAGGACGGCGGTGCCGAAGCAATACAGTTCAAAAATTTACAAAGTTTTCATTGAATTAGACTGTATTGTGGAAAATGTTGATATAAGGCCCAAAGTGAATCTTGGCTTCGAAATCGCTTGGGCAATTCCCGTAGGTCTATCTCCACTTCCTCGCTTCAGCGGTACCTCGGACGCTTGAAGTTAAAACGAGGCAACATTCGTGCATATAGACTTATGCCATTCTAATATTTTGCGTCGCAAGTTATCCAAAGTGACACGACTGTTCGAGGTCAGACATTGTTTATGGAATCCACGGCGGCGAGGTGAATAACGGCGTCGGAACATTAAAGATATAATTCACATTTATGCGTAACGGTCTTTGTCATAATGAGACCCCGATACGGCGACCGGCATCGTTTACATGTGTGTCGAAAAGGTCGTTTCACCCACATTTCTATCCTACACAACGTAATCAGCTGATATTGAAGTATTGGGAAATGTTGACATTAATTTCTGCATCGAGCCTTTGCGTATTTGATCCACTACACTCTCACTCAATATCATTTTCTTTATTGATGTGATAGCTCTTCACTTCTAAGCTCTAGGGTAGAAATGATTAGGTGGATGGAGCGAGCATTTCCAGAATACTCTGGCTCTCTCGCACCGACTGGTCCTGCCACAAGATGTTACCGTAACTGCTAGCGAAATCCAGCGATTCCTTTGCCACTAGGAAGCTAGAGTATATCACACCTACCCCAAACTTTAAGTACATATATTCTGGAATATATGGGCCATAGTTAAATGCAAAACACGCGCATTGCTTAATCTATTATGTATACCGTTGTCTCATCGCCGAAGCCGATAAATCAATTGCGTAATTATCGTATTGCCTTCGATGTAATTGAATAGCATCGCGACAAAGCTAATAGCGATGCAAAGCGATCGGTGTTTAATTTCGCGTGGGCTCAGCTCTGTCGGAAGTGGCCGCGAACGGTGTACAATGCCGACAAGGCTTGTTAGCAGGTATTACAGCGATTTACAGGTATTGTGTTTTTCATCACCATCACTTGATGGACGGCTTTGAGATTTATAGCTTCATCATCAGGTCTGACGAAGACAAAGGAAACCAAAACCCATGTCCGCTTTTGGAAGCGTCACTTGGACGCTTAGAGTTTTTGGTTCTCTTAATCTTAAGATAGATAGAAAAATATTTAATAAAAAAAATATAACACAAATATACTATTACATGAGGGTCTTATTGCTATATGTTATTAAAGCGATCTCTACCAGAACCGGATCCTAAGAGCGTAGTGAGCGAAGTATAAGGCGTTTTAAAATGCAGATTCAGAACACGTGATTGATTCAAAAACGTGAAATTCGCCACGATGACGACTTACCGTTTACATACATTACAATAACGTTTTTTAATATAAAAGCTTAGATTTTCACGTAGGTTTCCTAACTGACTGAATGTTAAATGAGCAAATTTTGTTCAGTTATATGACAATTATTATGTATACCATGTCGCTCGTATGTATTTCTCATTTTTTAATCCACAATCGGTTTTACGCTACAATTTTCCTTAAACCATAAAATGCGCAGCTAAGGCAACTTTATTAAATTATACAAGACAAGATCATCATTTTGATTCTGTATCTTATAGACATGTACAATTTTGGTCTTCCAAAGAATCATTTTCGACACTCCGTAAACAAAGATTGATCGTCACCCAAAATGTGCCGACCGCATCCAGGCGTAGGCGCTCGTATAAGATTCCTAACTGTAACCGTAAGCCGGATAGTAAAATGACACTAAAATTTCAATCCACTAGTCGTTTTTATTTGAGAACGGTGTCGGGTTGCGTAAAAATGGTCGTAGATGATGGCGCCGCTTTTGAAATTACGTGATGCATTCGTGACTCGACTTGCATTTACATACTTTTGTCGCTTGGAGTGCTTTTGTTTTTATGATGATACTTTCTTACAAACTTATAATGAAAACAGGTATATTCGCGCGTGCCTTTTGATGTTCCCAACAGTTTCGGCCGTGGTCTCGGGTAGACTGAAATACTTGATGCTATTCTTCTTCAGTCTTTTTACTACTACCCTCACATATTCTCTCGAAACAGATGAGTTAGCGTTCCCATTGCGGCACACAACACTCATTGTAGGTACGCGCGAGTAATACCCGTTTTTTTATTACTATGCATTTTAATCGCGATTGTACAAAACATCCTTTCTTACAACTCGTGTAAAAAAAAATATCCTTTATATCACAAATCTTCTTGTGATATAAAAGTATGTAGTTACAATAGTAACTACATGAAAATTTACTTTAAATTTTAATTTTAATTTAGTTTGGTAATTGTTTCATTTGCTGACAAAGCAGCTCTAATACCTTTCGCCCTATCCAGGTCCACGTTGAGACCTGGTCTCGGGCACTATTGCGTTGTCCATTGATTCTTAGCATATTTTTGTTAAGGGTTATGTTTAATATGTAATAAAAAATAAATAGTCTTATGAGCTTATAAAACTCCAATGCTACCTATCGATATCTAATAAAGAAATACCGGTCATAGATATTATCTATAAGGTCGCGAACACCCATGTTGGGAGCTCAAGAATGATTCGATCCAATTTCAAGGAAAGTGGACGTGAAAAACTAATGCGGACATTGTTTTACTCCCACACCGGATTATGAAGTCACCAGACATTGATCTCAAAGTCACATGTGTAATATTTCACAAAACACAGATTTATCACTCGATTCAGTTTTTTGTTCGTCTTTACAGTCCGACAACGATCATGTTGAACGTGAGTGAGGGCGCTAGCGTCTACGACAAACCTCAAGAGTGACATATCTGGCCTTGGCTGTACGTTAGTTCCTTTTTTTGCCACGTTCATTATGATCTTGGTCGCTCTGTATGCTTGAACTTTTGGCTGCGCGTGCTGTCATCTTAGTGATTTGTCAACGTCAGGTTTGAGATTTCTAGCATTTTGCATGTCCTACCTTTGCTATTGTTTATTGTCAATGAGTCATTTCTACAGCATGTGTTTTACTGTTTCATTACAAGTGAATGGGCATTCAAGAACTCTATTTTAATAGATCTATTTGATATTTATTGGCTCTTCTATCGATGGCGCTGCGCATTAAATTATTTTCTACAGTGTCCGGGTTAAGGTAGCGTTTATCGAAATTACGGCATCTAGCTTGACTGTTACATTAACTATGATGTAATGCCTATTCAATATGGTCGTCAGGTGTCAATAACTAACGCCCTAAATTAATAATGTTTCTTTAGGTACGTTTCTAAGACCTAGATGTACGACAGAAGCTCTGTCATCATCTTCCTGACGCTATCCCACACTAAGTAAGGATCTATTACCTGACGTCATCTCATCAGTCACTTCTTTCCTGCTTACAACTTTTAACCCTTACTTAATCCATCCATCTCTTCTTCGCCCTACCTCTACTCCATCATTCTATTCTCACTCATGGTTTTCATCCCTCCTCATTACTTGACCATACCATGCTTACCAATTAGTTCTCAACTTATCTATCACTATGTCATAGTTAATTGTAGCAAATTATTTTCAATTATTTCCATCATTTTGCGTAAGAGCTGTCCAAGATCTGTTATATTTCTATTCACAAAAATGTATCCGCAATATAGCGTCCGTTGAATGTCACCGCTATCTGGCACTCTTTGCCTTAACCAGTATCAGAGGCATTCTAAACGGCTATAGACACAGCCTCCATAAATAAAGGTTACACTCTACCGGTATGCAAAGCTTTAGCACAAAACTAATATTTCACGACTTGACGCTTATAAATCTTTAAAACAAGATGTTGCGCTGTTGCATATTTCGAAGGGAGCAGTTTCATTATTACCTGGTGGTGGATAGAGAAAAAGCCGTAATATTTTGCAAAACTTTACTAGATACCATAAACTTTGCTAGGACGCACGTTCTTAAGTTTTCTCTTTTAGAATTGATTAGGGTGTGATGGCTGGGCTGACATGCGACATTTGGCAAAAGTCCCTCATAAAAATCAAAGCGTAAGAAAAATTAGGATATTTTGCACAATTTATGCTAAACATAAATCTAAAACACTTCTGTTCGTGTGCATAGTAGTAGGTACTGTAGCAGTCAGTCAGTGGCGGTAGGAAGGCATTAATTAAAAGGTCTTGTCTGTTTTCGCTCCACAGTTGGATAGCTTTTAACTAAAGCGATGAGTGCTGAGTAGGCGCGCCAACTCTCTTTTTGCGGTCGGGTTATTCTCTTTTTGCGGTCGGGTTATTCTACGGTAGAAACACCAGAAATTGTTTTTGGTAAATTGGAACATTGAGCTAGTAAATTTGTGCTCGCTTTGGTTGTTTACGCACCATCTTACTTATGGTTGACGCCATATCGAAAATTATAATTATTGTGTTCCGGCATTTAGAGGTAAGATAGCCTGTTCCGCAGCCTGTTCAGGATTCCGGGTGAAGTGCGCTTCCACCGCACGCATGTCGCCTTATCATAACTTGACACCAGGTGAGATGACGACCAAGCGCTTCCTCGTCGTAGAACTACGATTTCCTATATTGGTTCCTTAACTGACAACTCACCAATATAGGAAATCTCACCTTAATGTTTGCGAATTTCACATATATAATACATATAATTTATGAATTGAAGTTACAATTCACAAGAAACCTTCATTTCACACTACATTCACTGTCACCATACTAGTGAGTGGCGTGAAGTTTGGGCCGATGATGCATGTGGTAGGAAGACCACTGCGATTTATGTGACGCGGAGACAGAAATAATGAGGTGACTGGAATGTGCGAACTTCATTATTCCGGTCCGGCGGACACCTTGACTCGCTGACGTGTTTATTTGGAGCTTGCATACCTTATCGGCTTCACTCGAAGAATCTTTATTTAACTTTTTTTATTTATTTTTTTATTGTACTACGGGGGAAGTGCTCGGCCTTCATCTCATCTTTCATTCATTTTTATTTTCTTCATGTTATGATATGGCCGGTGGAAGCGCACTTCACCCGGAATCCGGAATCCGGAACTTACCTCTGATTGCCGGATTACAACGATTTAAGAATTGTTAATATGGCGACAGAATTGGGTAACAAGCCAGGCGGACTTAAACAAAGTCCTAACATCAACCAAACCTAACCCAATATTGGACTCTCCCTGGGGATCAAACCCGGGATCTGATATCGGTGGGCGAACCACACAAGTCCACGGAGTCAGTAGATTATGGAATTAAAACCAATACTGCGATCACCACAGAATAATATTAAGCTAGTGAAATTTCCCAGTCCAGTTTCAAACGTTGCCAGTATTGGAAATCCATCAGGAAAGTAATATCAACATGTCGTTAACCCCACGGGGTTAGAACGCGAACTCGTCAGACAGTGTGGTGGGTGATTATGGGGTGATTGCGGGGTGCAGCTGATAAACTTGGGGTGGTTAATGCATGTTGCAGTGTGTAGGCTTTTAGGGGAATGCGTCTAGACGCAGGCTGGCGACAGATTGGTCTGATTTGAAGGGTTGCAGTACTAAAGGGCTACAGACAATCATTCTTGTGTACAAATGCTGCATTTATGTTTTTGTAAGGTTTTCCATGTTTTTAAAAGAAAGTAAGCGAGGTAATTTTTTTTCAAAGTAAAAAAGTCTTTGATAGTCTAGTTTAATTAATTGAATACCGTAAATCTTCTAAACGACTTATTTGATAAATTAGTTTCTGGTTGCGGCTTCGCCCGCGTGGTATAACAATATTTGTGTATAATTTCAGCTCAGATGGTTGACATCTCATTGCTGACGTGGCAACGCAGTTGTTTTCACTATGTAACCAAACCCCCGCATTGATAGTTTCAGATCGACCGTGAAGACATCCAGGAACTAGCTAGGGTAGATAAAACACGTTGGCTTATCGTCACCTGCCTCTTGCCTGACACGCATTGCACGACATGATAAAAATGAAAACAACTGACATTTCATCTGATGAATGGGAATTACACTGATAGTATTGGAATTAGTGTTCAAATAGGTTTTGCTATTTCGAAATATAACTAGCAGAGCTAACCTAGCAGCCCCTCTTTGCCAGTGCTATCTATATATTAATACGCTAAGAGAAAACTTTCAGAGAAGTGTGAGTTTTGGCAATGTTAGTTTATATGGAGTAGTGCATTAAGATTTATTTTAATTGTTTGTAGTACGGTCCAATTTTGTCCTCTGCATGGCTTCTAGTAGGTACTATTCATTATGATAAGGGTTTGCTGTTAACTCGTACTATTTTTCGTACTATTTCGTTTATTTGTTACATAGGTATATGTCAAAATGTTCACTTTTGACATGCGTGAAACTTGACGAATCTTTGTCACGACGCAAATGTTAAATGTAAGAACAAACGTCAATTGGACTCGTCAAAATAAATTATATGAGCTCACTGAACACTGAAGAGTTTCACTATCCATCTCCTGGCTTCATTATCGTAATCATCGTCTTGGCTTCAAGATACCAAATTATAGTTTTGTCACCCGAAATATATATACGAAGTTGAATTCCGATACGACAATTAGAATTACTCGTAAGTTAATATTGATTTCTAAGATTTTATTACATTGTTTCATAATAACAAATACCTACATACTGCAATAAAAGCGTGTGAAAAATAAAACAAATCTGACGAAGACATAGTAATCAAACAATTGAAAATCGTAAAATTCCACTAGCTGATTCTGTAATTCTGTAATTCTTTATTGTACACACAAAAATAATAACAAGCTAAAAAATAAAAGATCATAACAAAAGGCATGTACAGAGGCGAGCTTAACCCTGTTAAGAGTTTTCTTCCAGCAAACCTTTGATGTGAGAGAGGCGATATATTAAATGGGTATAAAGTGTACATTAATTATATAATATAGTTATACCATATATAAAATAAATACAATACAATATACTTACATAAAACTACGTACCTAATACTTAATACATAATACACATATATTATTAAACAATATACACTACTTATATTCTTATACTTACAGAATAATACAATACACACAATTAAATAAATACTTACACTGGTCTACTTATAAAACAATACCAAATAAATACGTACGTAAATGATAACTGATTCACGCTGATCTTGATATTGGTTGATGAACTATAGACAAATTAGCATCTACGATGAATGATCAGCTAATGAGCGATGATTGTTCTGAGACAATGATGTGAAATGGTGAGGAGGAAGCTCGGGCAAGGTCGCGGTGAATCATTAGTATTAGTATGCAGCTGTTTACCGTTAATGAGACCTAGGCTGCGCTGAGGACTGGGACCACACACCACCACCACTCGTGCTGATATATCTCAATTGTTATGAAGTGAGCCTTGAAAAATTGATTCATATATTTACGTTGTGTAGGTTTTTTTACGTGTCTCATGAAAACCAGAAAACAAAGATTATTTTTAATAATTATGGGTTAGCAAGCTTAGAGATCATTCCAGAATGATGCTGGGCATACAAGAGGTATAAAACATAAATAAATATGTCATGATATGACATATTTGCACTCATATGTATATAAGTGCTTGCGACTGTACGTATATACAGTGCTTAGGCATTGAAGATGAATAAAAAGAGGTGTGTTATATACGTTTAGCCCCTTAGTAGTAAGGCCTAAACTTTTAATACACCTTTAATCGGGGGTTAAAAAGATAAGTACATCGAAGAAATCCTACCGATACCACAATAATTTGAAGACTGAAACGTATGGCCGTATTGCTATGAAAAGTAATTAAACATGTTAATGTTTTCGACTGTAATATCAAAAAAAAATATTACTAACAAACTAACGTCAGCGTAATCTGCTGCGCAAGCGCAGTATCGGGAAACAATATTGAAAAGTTACCACAACGATAAATCGTGGCAAAACATTGATTGTCGATCAAATATTCTCAACACGAACGACCGTTAATTTTCAAATTTACTGGATTAAGGCCTGTTCACACGTAAATGGGACGTAAAAGTACCTTGATGGAGGCGTAAAGACTTGCAGGAGTTACATAACACGAGCTGTGATCAATTTTTTTTGGTTTTGTTCCCAAGGTTGCCAACGGGACCCTAAGCCTCCGCTGTCCGTCCATCTGTCTGTCAGTGGATTGAATCTCACTAACCGTTACAGGAAGACAGCTGAAAGTTTCACAGAGTTTGTATTTGTTTTGCCGTAACAACAAATAAAAAAAAAATAGGGGGGCCCTCACACAGACGTGATTGTGAAATTTTGCCGTGAATTGTGAGTTGAAAGCCCTCGGTGTGCGTGTCCGCTCATGGCCGGTTTTTTTTATTCTACGACAGGGAAGCGGTTGGCCTTCTTCTCATATTGTTTTGTATGATAAGGCCTAAGGTGGAAGCGTACTTCACTCGGAATACTGAACAGACTGAGGACCGAGGCTTAAATGCCGGAACACAAAAATAATACGAGTACCTTTTATTGTGTTATACCCTTAAATCCCGGAACACAACAATTATACGAGTGCCTCTTGTTGTGCTAATTAGCCCTGTGAGTTCAAATTCGCGGAAAGAGCTCGTCCCGGCGACGTGTCTTAGGGTGTTTTTAAGTACGTTTTGGCGGTGAGAATGTATGAATAGCTCGTTTATTCGCAATTAACTAAGACATTACGTTGGTTTTGCGTTCCCGCGACTGTTGGGTATTCTCTTGCGTGTAATTTACCCATGTTTAATGTCTGAATGGAGCTGGCACTTTATTCGTCGGGTTGTTTGAACAAGACACGCCCGAGAGCGCGAGTTTACGATCGAAAGTCCTACTTAAATATGACAATATGGCTGTCATAACTTGGCACACTAACTTAAGTGAGACGTCTGGTCTGGGTGCACCATAATGTCTGCAACTAAACGGGTAAAATGTGTTTTATACCGAACAGCTCTATTACAAGGGTTTGGTTTTATGGTGTTTCCTAATTTTCGACTATTAACTTAAATTGACTAAATATCGCGATGGTCGAAATTTGACCGTAAAAAAAAGAAAAGTTTAGCTGCTTTTTTTATTGTACGAAGGGGAAGCGCTTGTATTTCATCACACCATTTTTCAAGTAATGATAAGGCCGAAGGAAGCCTTCGGCCTTATCATAACATGAACAATCTCTTCACCCGGAATCCTCAAACAAACTTGAGGAACTGGCTATCTTACGTCTAAAATGCCGGAACACAACAATTGAATTGTTGTTATGGCGACAGAGTCGGGTAATATGGTGGTAGCTAGTCTTAAGCAAAGTCCTACCACCAACTAAACCAAGTACAATATTGTACTCCCCTGGGGATCAAACCCCGGGGCATCTGGATCTAACACCGGTAGCCGAAACCACAGCCACGGTTAATCTCTGCACGCCTTCGCCGTATACACCTTTACCATGTCAAATCTCACACATCTATTTTGCGCGCAATATATAAATGCTATATATGAAAAAGGGAAGTTCACGTTCATATTTATATACATGTTTACTTAAATGTTTGGTCGGTGAAAAGCCAAAGTGCAGTGTGACACCTAGGGCAAGTTTTGTGTGTAAATTGATTTACAAAGTAATTCTTGTAATAAACTTTGTAAAGGCATATTGACAACATTTGGTAGCCATTGGCTAATCATCCCCTCGATAGAAGCAGTCAAATCCGCACTGACGTTATAATTAGCTGTCGCTGAAGTGGCACACCAAATAATAGTTCTGAGTGGTGATTTGACGACGGATTCCTATCTACCCTCTCGAAGGGTGACAAAAGGGTAGTGCGTATTATAGTGCAGATGGGTGCGACAGCCCTTAAATTAAACGGCAACCCAATAAAGGATTTACGAGTAGAAAAAGTAATCTAACCTACTACGGTATTGCAGTTAATAATTAGACATTTGTATATAAGTGACTTATGTTATCGTGTCTTCAATATAGTTTCTTCCTATGTGACATACTGAAATTAAGAGAAAAACGAAGTTTAAAACAGTCTACAACAAATGCAATTAAAATTGGTCTAAATGTACGCTAATCGCTAAAAAAATAAAGTGTGTATATGATAGGTCGCCGATAAGTAATCTTATTGAACTCAGATCCCTTCGAATGGTGACAAGAGGGCATCGGTAACCACGGTCTCAGCAATGGCTGACTCATTCTCAAGACCCTCGGAACAGCGCTGGCCATACACGGTCATACATACATCAAATACATTTTTGCGCCATATACGAACCGTACGTGGGAATAAATAGAGCTGATACAATTAGGGATGTGTGGTCCTATATCATGACAAAAAAGATCCGTTGCCTTTTTTATTTTTAATATTTTTTTACACGTACAATTTGGCGCTCACATTAAAGTTGTAATGATCGCATGTATATCTACAAATTAATAAAATTTCCTAACATATCATATTTATCGTTATTTTATTTGTTTGCAGGTAAGATCCTGAATGATCTACGAGTCCTATCAAAACATAGATGGTTCAAACAGGAAAATACAAAACGTCAGAATCAAAACCTGCTCTTTTGAGTGAGTAACTCTATATGTAGAAAGTCTCTATCCATTGATCTAATCTTTTTTATACTCGTATATTATCAATTGGAATGTTACTCTTTTTGTTTGTTTTATTGAATAGATCTTAATGGAATTTGGCAAATATGCCGCCTATATTGGTTGGGCATGGGACCGTGAATAATGGTGGGCAACTAGCTACCTGTATATTTTCTATGCACTTAGGGTACACCCCTAGCTGGAACCACGGCATATTGCAAACGCGTGCATTACAGGTATGCGCCGTGTCATTGTGTCGTAACGCAACCGTTGACATTTTGTGAAGGCGCCCTAATCTGATGTCGGGACAAAAGCGGTATTGCTTGCAAAGTAATGGTGAAATATCTGCCAATATCAAACGAACCCGAGAACGTTTGTAAAACAGTAGGTTTAAGGGTATTTGTAGTTTTCCCAATATAGGGGTTTTTGTTTGAGGCGACTCGTGACCCAAGGGCTGGCTCTTATTTCAGCCAGCAATTGGCTATTCAAAGTAATAATGCAGTCAGCGTCTTGGCCACGCTTCCGTCTGTTACCGATGTACCGGTCCTTAGGTAATTCGACTGCTTCCCTTGTAAATAGTTAGTTTAATTGCATCATATTGTTTGTGTATTGATAAATAAAGATATAGGGCCTGCTCCCCCAAAATGAAATACATATTTTTAACTTAGTTTAGAGGCTTTAGAGCTCAATTTGTTGTTGTACCTTACGCGTCTCTGTCACAGCCAAGAGAACTAATGATATTGTAACTGTTCAGAGCAAGACCTAGATCCCTTAATACAGCGATACATCATAATGTAGTATTTAAGATTATAACTGATTATCACTTGTTTGTCATCAACTTCAAGTAAGCTGGTGGTCAAACGCTTGACTAACATCTCAATTTCTAACCAACTTCTCAAAAAGGAAGAAGTTGTCAATTCGACTGCATATTTATTTCTGACCAACACATAATGGAAATTCAAAGTTTCTAGGAGCTCTATTTTACAGAGGGCGAGTGACAAGTGATGACAATGAAGACCTGTAATGTGTTTGAAATACCAGCGTAATGGTCGCCCGAGGCACGGCAATCAGAGGGCCTCATTACAGGTCTTTAGCTCTTTACTGCTCTATCTGGGTAACTAGCTCTTGCACGTGATCTCAACTGCATTCAGGCTGAGAGTGCCAGCCAGGAACAAGATGTTTTTCACAATAGTTAAACCGCCTCTGTGGTCTTGCGGTTCAACCCACCGATTTCAGATCCAGAGGTCCCGGGTTCGATCCCCAGGGGTACAATAATGTGCTCGGCTTGGTTGGTGGTAGGACTTTGTTTAAGTCTGCCTGGCTAGCTACCACCATCTTTCCTAATTCTGTCGCTTTATTAACAATTCTAAAATTGTCGTGTTCCGGCATTCAGAGCAAAGGATAGCCAGTTCCTCAGTTTGTTGAGGATTACGCGTGAAGTTCACTTCCACCTTAGGCCTTATTATAACTTAAAACCAGATATGAAGACTGGGGAAGTCCTAAAAAATATTTAGAAGCATAACCTTTCCATTCAATGAGTGTTGTATCGAAATGGCAATTGCAACTTGACATTATCGCATCAACTACTTACATACAAACAGACTGACAGACAACCTTTTATAAATACAAAGAGAAATTACGGCTTTATTCTGTGTATCGCCATTACCATCATTAGTGAGCAGGAAACTGTGGGTAGATTATCAGATTACTCGTAAAAGGATCGCCGGCAAGGGCTGAACTTCATATTATCAATACTTTTTGATTGACGACTGGCTTTAGCCTGCGTGGTACCTACATTATTAAAAAGTAGTCCATATATGGCATACACTATAATCGCCAAATTTAATTCGTTCAGCTGTTCAGTCGTGGAAAGGTAACAAACCAAAAAAAAAATGTTTACTTTTAAATTTATAATACCGGTCGGTATGCAAACTCAAGTAGTTTGAACGCTAACTTACCAGTACATTAAGATAGGTTAGTGAAGATTTGGCCCAAAGCAATTTATCATGACGAAACTGTTGTATGTAGACAACGTAAATTCTTTATTCGTAGTATATTTTAAAAGCTGAAATCTGATTTATCAAAGGTTTTGCAGTGAATGTAACTTTAAGGGTTAATCGCGCTTATTGTCGCCCGAAAGTTTCGACTGTGTTCCAAGTTCGAATAGCCGCGGTCACGGGCAAACTGAATTCTATTTGCCAGTGACCCTCACTCGCTGCTATTTTCGACTTTGTGAGATTGTTTTATCAACTACTCCCATTTGTTATTCCTTATTAAGAACGTCATTGTTCACATTTATAAAAATTACAAATAAATAAATGATTTGTTGCCAGTCAAAAATACATTTCGGTACTAACTATGGTGAATATTGAATGTATGATCGTATTTAAATGTATATTTTCGAAAAAACGTATATTTATCGCGTATTTTACCTATGTAAAAATGCTTTTTATATTACCTAGCACAGAATGGCTCTGTTCCTCACACTTGTACTTGGTAGCCTGTTTAGCGAGGTCACAGGGTCTTGCCACACAGACTCTTTGTTTTCTAGTAGACTTAAAATTTTCATGAAAAACAGTATTAGGTACTTACATATTACGGGGTAAATATTAAAAAGTGTGAAAGAAAGTAAAAGTATTGGAATATACAAACAAAGGGAAAATAATACGTACATTATACAATATTTGTACGTATAGTGTATGTGTGTGTGCGGTTGTTTATGTACAATTATGCATGATACTCGCGATAATTTAAACAATACTAACTTTATTTACCGCTCTTTAGATCAGGCATATATCTAGTCATTATTTTTCAAAGCAAGAACCTACGCTTCTGTCGGGTGTCACTGGCGAATGTTTACCCGATGGAAAGCAGCAGGCGCCCGATAAATGCGGCGCGGCCATTAACAGGTAATTGGCGGGTACCCTCATATCCACCGGTCGTATTAACTACATTTAATGTATGTTTAAACTGTGTTTAAGCCAATTACTTAAATGCCAGATCATCTTCAAAACAAGCGCCGAGGGAACGGAGAAATCTTTATGTGATTATACGCCATTATGTTAAATTAATCGAGCCTTTATTTAATTCGATTAAGTGAATGGGTTTTGTTGCTCGATTTAGTGTAAATATCAGGCGATAAAAACTCAAACTTTAGGGTGTCATATGATAACCGTATTGTATTTTATAATCTTGTCACTTACAAGTACACACAAGTCTGCTACAACCTGCAATAAAATTATTCTCTTCAGAGTTTTTAATATGATGTCAGTTACTTTTATATTCACGTCTAGTAAATTAAATAATTACTTTTGTATTGAAATCTAATAGACATATTTCTATATTATTAATTTGTGATATCACACTCGAATACCAAATTAATAATATATCTACCAAATAGATGTGGATGTGTCCACATCTATTTGGTAGATATATTTTCACACATTTTTAAACGTTTGTAAAAGTTATGAAGTGTACTTATTACATGTAGGATCGAGGTGGGCGAATACAAAAAACAATTCTTATGTTTTTCCAAAAATAATTCATAGTACTCTACAAACCCTCCAAAACATTCCGAATCACAAATAACACTCTTCTTCAATCATCATCCTGTCTCATCAGTCATTGGTAACGTTTCATTTCACACATACACTCACGATCATAACGTTCCTTTCCCAATTTCAAATCTGACATACATTTTATTGCAGGGTACTAAACAATTGAACATAAGTAGAGGTTTGTTTTCCCCGGATAGAGGCTAGTATGGGGTTCACCCTGCCTTCTAGTACGTAGCTATAGTATTGGATGTTTCAAAGAGGGCGTTTTAAAACTTTGCAGGGTTAACAATGCGCGTTTGATGCTTCTGCTGTTGCTATGGTCCCGTATGCCTTTTTGCCAATCAATTATGTGTATTATGTTTGTTACCCGTTTGTCACGGTTATCGTAGGTTTTCTGTGGATGTCGATAAAGGCGAGTAAGGGTTTACCCCAGGGTTTACCAAGAGATAGCCAGGTGCATCCACCTGAGTACTTAGCACCAATACTGTGATCGCTTCCCGCCTGCCAAGCTTGGTGATTATGGCTATTTACTTGATTTCCCAAGTTCTCATACCCCCCCCCTCCCGTTCTCATACCCCCTATGTCCTATGTCCCCTATGTCCCTATTTCCTGGTCCTGCAATGTATTTTCCGGTCTGTGATGATGATGATGTCGTGTATTGTCTATGTGTTAGCACCTTTGACTAAACGGGATATCTGTCACCAGCAACCTTTTGCCGCTAAAGGTTGCGCAAGCGCAGCGTGCAGCGCGGCGCCTGCGACCTATTTCGATTAGATCGCCGGGTAACTATTGTTACCGATCACGATCCGTTTCGCAAACGAAAAATACGCTGAGAATGCCACGACGCGACGTTTCGGAGTCACGAGCTGGCTTAACTCAGAAATGTCAAATGTACAAGGTAAAGTGTGTCCACAGGATCACAGAGTATATTATATACTATACGTGACGTGGGGCAGTTTACTTTTCTAATTGTAAGCTATCTAATTTATTTCCTGTTCTGTACACTAGAGGCGCTGCATAGGTTTTCATACATCTTTTCTACTGCCCTTCGCTACTATAGTTGATAACCTGTGGTAGCCGTGTGGAGAGATCTGATAATAAATCTATTTCAATAACATAACAGAAAAATATTAAGTACCTAACCAATCCGCTGAAGTCCTTTGAAAGCATCAAATCGACACGTTTTTCACTTCTACGCTAGACATTCTCAGTCAGGAGTGTTGTGTTGCTAAGTAGACGAGTCCCAGCCAACGTGTTGCCGCTAGTTTAATTTTTTCAAAGGAACCTTGCTTATTTGTTACCAAATATTTTTCTGTTTTCATACTTTCTACAGTATTAACAAGCCTCGCCGCTCAGATGGTAGTAGCTCTGCCTTCTGCTTTATAGGTTGTCACTTTGATTCCCACCCAGGACAAACATTTTTGTGGTGAATATATATTAGATATAGATGTATATTCTGTGTTCCAAAACGTAATTATATGGTAAGTATGTATTTATAAAAAAAAAGTCTCAGTATTCCGTAATCTAGTTCCCATTATGACAAGCTTTGTTTAGTCTAGGACTAGATGCAGAGCTGTGTGAAAATAATGTCCTGTAATATTTATTACAGTTGTTTGACCAGGCAGTCCACGCACTTAATTCATGTCTAATCTAAACCCTATCAAATACCGCGAATACTTTAAAATGGCGCCATCGGGCACATTAACAACATATGAACCAGTTCATCTGTCATGTTAACCGTTTCTCCGGAACTATAAAATTACTCCGGGGCCTGACGTGCCCCGAGCGGCAAAAAATGCCATAATAGACGTACAGGATTAAAATACACGGAGGAACCGGATTGGAGGACGAGTGGTACTTACCTGCGAACTAGATAACTGCTGAAGCGAAAGCTGACGTAGCTCGGATAAAGGTGTTTTTTTTCAAGCAGTTATAGGAAACAGCCCCAAACTAAACATTGCTTGTAATATGGGAACGTGATTACGGATAGAATACTTCTATAATAGGTATTACTTTGTAAATTCATGCATAAGACAACACCCAAACACAAAACAAATATCTAAGTATATTCCAGGTGCGCTACTTGCATATATATATATATGCACTCAAATATGTCAAATACAATTATTCAATACTCAATAGCTTTATTATTTCTATAGTTATTAGCAATCAGTTACAGCTTACAGTTACATTTGTCAAATCAAATTATCACATAATAAATATTTATCAGCAAAAGCTTCGTCGATTGTATAATGTGGATGTAGTTGTGGTAGTTATTATGTGATGTGTTGTGATGTAGTAGAAAAGATGGATGGTTTATGTGAGGGGTGATATGGCTTCCAATTGAGGAGAGTGGAGGAAGAAGACCTGTTGATCCGACCCCTTTGGTGGTTGCCTCTTGGTGGTTGATAGGTACGATGAAGATGATGACTAGCTTTTACCAGCGGCTTCCCGGATGAAAGAAGCCAATGTCTGCCCAGTGGCATAATACTAATAACCGTGCGTAAGCGTAACAAGGTCGCAGAATACTTACCTATTTAGAATCACACCGCTACCCTTTATAACGTTGGCAAAGGGTGCCAACAGAACTAAGCCTCAGCTGTCTGTGCGACCGTGATTCGCGTCTGTCTGTCACGAGGGCTGTATCTCCTGAATCGTAATAGGTAGACAGATGGAATTTTCATTGTGTATTTCTATTGCCGCTAAAATACAAATTTTATGGATGAATTTTTTTTTTGCCTTGAAATGTGGGTCGGAATTCTGTGTGCATGTACCACCGGTCTTTGTTTAACGCAGGCGAAACCGAGCCCAAAATTCAGTGTAAAAATAAAACGGTTTAAGATTAGCCGTCAAATATTAGGTTAAGAAAGTGTTTCTTCATATCCAAGAGAATTAATTTCCCTTACTCAGTAGACATTAAAAAGACCACTGCAGACTCATCTCGACTTAAGTACAATTTAGAGTGACTTTATTGCGCTTTCTAGGCCGGTATTCTTCAGCAATTAACCATAAACATGCCATAACGGGAACATGCGAAGCCTAACCCATGCACGTGGAATGTCCAGGTCAGTGGCGCATCTGCAGAAGAAACTATACCTACTTAGGAGTTTCACTCTGTACATCAAAGTCAGTAAACTAATTGTATAAATGTCGCAGGCTGCTTTGGGAAAATTTAAATACGTATACCTACCTGGTACCTTCCAACTAGTGGAACCGAGTGCTGGGCTATGTGACTGATGAGAGGGAAGCGTACGCGGCAGAGTTGAGAATGTTCAGATCGATGTTTGGGGTAACGAGAATCGATAAGAGTACATGAGAGGAAGCGTGACTGTGGCGCCAGTTTAGAAATAAATAAAAATAGTATAACAGGTCATTAATTTTACACAACGCCATCTAGCCCCAAACTGCATAGCTTGTAATATGGGAACTAGATTAGAGTAAGTAGTAAGTTTTTTGTAAATACAATTACTATATGGTACAACACCCAAACACAGAACAAACATCTATATTTAAATCACAAATGTTTGTCCTGGGTGGGAATCGAACCCACAAGCTACAGCGCATAAGGCGGACCGACTACCAACTGAGCTATGAGGCTTGTTAAATTATAAGTAATCGGTGAGCATGGTATTTTTTTTTATTATACGACGGGGAAGCGCTTGGCCTTCATCTCACCTGGTAACAAGTTATGATAAGGCTGTAGGTGGAAGCACACTTCACCCGGAATCCTCAACCAACGGTGGAAATGGCTATCTTACCTATCTACCTTATTGTTATGACGACAGACTTAGGTAAGATGGTGGTCTAGCTACCACCAGGCGGACTTAAACAAAGTCCTACCACCAACCAAAAACAAGCACAATATTGTACTCCCCATGGGGATTGAACCCGGGACCTTTGGATCTGACACCGGTGGTCGAACCACTAGTCCACGGAGGCGGGTAGAGGTAGGCCGAAGAAGAGATGGATGGTTTGTGTGGGCGTTGACATGGTGTCCGATTGAGGTGAGTGGAGGAAGATGACTTGTCGTGTCCATTCCACTTAGTATGGGATAACGGGCAGGAAGATGATGATGACAGGCTTCTGTCGTGATAATATCGGCTTCCCGGATAAAAGTAGCCAATGTCTACCCCATGGCGTATACTAATAACCATTAAGTTTTTGTTTACTTCAACCTTATCCCAGTTAGCTTATACAAGTTCCATGAATATCCCCTCTTGAATATCTTGCGTCCATCCATAAACATGTAGTTACCAAGAGGAAGCATCCACATTATCATTAGCGGCCATTAGGAAGCACAATTACAACGTAACAAGGTCGCAGCTAAGTCAGATCAGCTGGGTCTGTGTAATAAACACACAGAACTGGCACAGTGGCACGATATGACTGCTCGTAGATTGAAATAGCAAAATATGAGAGGACAACTCAGCTCAGTGAACTCGGTCTTATAAATTGTTCCTAAAGGAATGAGAAGAAACTCCACTTGTTTTTAACCTCTATGGTCTGTGGTTCGCCCAACGGTCTCAGATCCTGAGGTCCCGAGTTTGATCCCAGGGGAGCACAATATTGTGCTTGGTTTAGTTGGTAGTAGGGGTGAGATATGAGATATGTTTTGTATTGATGTTGAGTTCAGTTAAATTTTTCGGCTCTTGATCACAATCTACTGCACGAAGATCTTCTGAGCTTAGATTCCTTTAGATTCCTGGTCATAAACAACTAGCCAACGTTTTACAAATATTAAGCTTCAGTTACATTTGTCCGTCATTGTTCTGTGCTGGTTAAATTAAAATCATGATAAAGTTCAACTTCAACTTCTTTGGTGTATGGCAATTAGTGATATGGGTCACTTTATATGCAATACAAATAATTTATTAGGGACATACACTATAAATCACTGTCACAGCAATAAGAGGGATAATCCCAAAAAGGTCGCAACACATCATCAAAACAGGTTGTGCAACCGGCGGCGCGGCGCTGGTCTTCCGTTGGGGCCTTCGAAAACACTAATAAAATGTAAACAAGAACATATGGACGTGTTTAGGAAAACGGGAAATATTAAAATGAGAAATATGAAACCACAATCCATATTCTGATATTATATCCATATTTAAAATACTGTATCACTTACTAAAACAGTGAGTATGAACACAGTAAACTAAATTTACATTAATCATCTTGCATAATTTTGACTCACAATTACTGAGTAAATTTTACAGAAAAATATTTTAATTGACAAAGCATGTCCTCAAAAGTGCTTGTGTGGTTTGTGATTAACGAAACAGATAGGTAGTGTTGACTTCCGGAGTGCACTTGACGTGGGAAACAAGAGGATCTTCACTTTTTTTAACTAACAAGCTTGATGAGTACCATAAAGGGGTAAAAAAACCATTATGAGGGGTAGACTTTATTAGTGAAGTAGTAGTTTTGGTTCTGTGTATTGCCGTTATCAATACTCGCCACAAGTACTTTTGTTTGACTTGGTCGCCTTTCTTGATATCTTTCGACGTTGTCTTCCATATAACCCACTCAATTGTGTTTCATGTAACTTAATGGCTTTGAAGGTCTTAAAAAATAATCCATTATGTCTCAGAATTCGTCTAAACATATATGAAAAGCCTCACTGCCTTTTGCGCTATAGGTAGTGGGTTCGTTTCACACCACAGGACACACATTTCTGTGATGAATAGATGTTTGCTCTGTATTTGAGTATTGCAATTTAATTTAAGCACGTATTTAAGAAAACGAGAAAACCTAAGTATTTATTCTCTAATGCGCTGTGTGAAATTAATTTCCTGAAATTGTATTATTATCGATATTATATTTATCGAGCCATATAAGCTTTGCTAAGTTATCTGGTTAAAAACGTCATTACCAAGAGCATTGTACCTACATCCCTAATCGTTTGCCCGAAGCATCGTAATTAGTGATGCGACAAACGACGCGGCACTCATCAGTGCTTTCCATAAACAGAGTTCACAATTTACGCTGGATTCGTTCGCACGCTCCGAATTCTGGCTCGTCCCATCACACTCTTCGCACAAAGGCGCCTCGGCTCTTCTGGCATATGCCACGCCGACATGCCGCGTATACGCCATTACCAACCAGACCCTTGAAAAATGCAAGTAGTATCATAAAATTCCACGCCAAAACCATTTATATCGAATGTAATTTTCTTTTAACTCGTATGAAATATTCATGAAAAAATAATGACATTTAAGTATGCGTCGCGACAAATTGATACCATTAAAATGCCGAAGAAATCTTGCCGTAAATGATTATAGAAAGGTATGGCATAAAATACGATAACATTATTAAATTCTCGAAGTTTGTTTAAAAAGTAGTGCGTGCGGTGGATGCGGTAGCTTTATCGACATCGATATCCACCTACCGCAGTTACTCGTTCATTGTTTTGCTCCCATTCGCCGATACGCGATAACATCGCCTGTGCCGTGCCACTTTCTACCGGGGCTCCTTGAACAGTCGGCTTTATATCCTTCATCTTTACACTCAATATGGCTCAGCAAAAAACATCCAAACCCTAAAAATATTTCATTGCAACTACAGAAAATGTTTAAAACATCACATCACCCAGAACATTTTGTACAGCTACGTATTTTGATAGTGATTTAGTGATGAGATTTTGATTAAGAGTGAAAGTTCAATGGGATGAAACTGCAAAATATAACTGTGGTGTGGACCGATCGGCGCGGAGTCTGGCGATAAATTTAATTAAACCACCTGTCTGTGGCCGCGGCGAGATTATGTTATCTACCGCGAAATGCAGCCGGCAAAAAATGAAGATAGTGTGCGCGATAGCGCATCACTAGTGTAATGGGACTAATGAGGGGACAAAGGACAATGTTGGAACGGCTTTTTTATGCGTAAATCACGATAGTGTAGAAACTGTTGCATTTTTTCGATTAGTATTTTCTATAGATTCAATTTATGAGAACGGCATTATGTGTTGACAGGAGCGAGTGGAAGAGAAATGTTGTGAGATTGTGCATTATTTTGAGGGTTGATAATTGAGTCCCTAGTTTTAGTATTACTAACAAATATGAATAAATAACTCAACCGCGGTAACATAACATGACACCAACCTTAGACAGTAAATAACCTTTTGTAGTCGGCAGAAGGATATTTCAAAAGAAAAACCGAAACTATTGCGCGCATCCGCGTTGAAGATAAACGAACAGACAAGTAAACAAACGTGCATACGTCACGGTCATGAAACACTGCAACTGTAAACACGTTACCGTTGTATGTCAACTGGAAAATCTAATGCATCGCTGTCCTGGTTCGCCTTGAAACCGGAACTAGGTAATTTCCATCAAACAAGCAAATAAATATGAACACTGCGTTTGTGTACGACAAATGAGGATAAGTTCTGTCAAAATTCAAGAGTTCTTGAGACGAAAGAAGTCGCCTACTGTGAGGGTGAGAAACCATAATTGAAGGCAGGTCGATCCTATTGAATATTAAAACGACGCAAATAATGGTCCTCCGGGACCTCACATTGGCTCACAATATCATATCATATATCAGATTTTCTGACCATCAGTTGATACCTCATTTTGTTTTCAAAACCTTTAGCTCAAAGGAGGAAAGGAAACCGTTGATGCGCAGTGATGCGCAGACCCAGGGGGCAAGCATTTGTTTCCCATAAATACTGCACTGCTAGTTTTTCTTACTGCCACAACAATGTTAAAAGCACAACACAACAAAAGCCGAACAATATACCACGAGATTTGTATCGCAAATCTGAAGGGAGCGGCACTGGCGACCCAAGGCCAAGAAGCTGGTCACGATTAGAAAGACTAGCATACACCGCCATAGGGTATACCGTCCCCCGAACCCAGCCATCCAAGGTCTGTCGTGACCGGATCGAAGTATATGGCGCAAAGGTCGGGGGTCGTTCGGATATCGAACGCCTTTTGACAGTTTGACGTATAGGCGACCATAGATAATGAGCCTCACAGATCGGAGATACGATTTCGAAATGCTTACGAGGAGGGTGTAAGCCGATATGTCAGAATGGACAGAGATTGAATGGGCGCAGTTCCAATTTTACTTTCTGCGAATTGGGGTGCGGTTGACCCAGGTGTGCCCAGATAGCAAACCGGCATTACTTTTTTGGGCTCTTACCGAGTTGGAAAAGTTATGGGTTGCATTTATTTTCCCAAGCCTGTTTCTCTCATTTCACTTGCTTACCCAAACATATAAGAACAATTGTTTGGCGGTAGGATATACTTCTATCATCAGATGGAAACCGCGATGTCAAAATATGTTTAGATACCTGGTTATTAGGTTTTCTTCACGATTAATGACAATAATCAATTGTAATGGTAATCGATATTCCACATTTTCCACATTGGCATCTGAAATGAACTCTTCAAACGTTCGGTCAAGCTAATCGGAAAACGGGCAGAAACCGGACGACTGCTGTGAGTCGAATCGATTCGCGCCGCCTCAACGTTTCAATCGATTATGTATCGATTACATCACCGTAATCACGTGTTTTGGGTGCATAAACGTCTTACGTAACATGGCCCTTTGAACTTCGGTACAACTTTCTAGACTAGAGAAACTGTTTCAGGGAGCACAATGGTGCGGCGTTTTCTTGCGAGATTAAATCTGTTGTATTCGTCTAGTCTAGACTCTCCAGACATAATGGGGCATTGACTTGATTTAGTAGCACTTTGCTAACGACTTCTTTTATGTCTGGTTCTTGTATCTCATCTAAATTTTCGATGTTGTCTGGAATATTTCCTATTATTTATATATTTTTTATATCCTTCGAATCAGTCTCGTCCGTTTTGAAACCTTGACTTCTCTGTTAAAAAGGCTTAGCTCGTTGGGTGCTGTAAAACACACACTTTGTGTTCTTCATAGACAGCGAGGGGCTCAGCACCCAACGAGTTAAGGCACGAACGAAATGCTATCATGACGCTGATAAATCGAATGATCTTAACTTTATCATTAAATCTGATGGAAGACAACGTAAGCATAATAAATTAGTGATAAAGAAGACTGCATGACGTTGATGATGTTTAAAAACACGCTTGTAATTTTCCGGTCCTTGTGAATATAATCTGTGGGTTAATTGAAAAGGAAACAAGCAACAAAGAAATATACACTGTCGTAGTCATTAGTGTCTCCGGAAATAGGGGGACGTCACGAGAGGCAAAAATATATACTAACAAGCTGCTCTTAATGAGCGTTTACCACTACTTTGTGGCCCTGTTAAGTACCTGATTTAGATCGTTGTAACATGCTTTAAAGCTGGGGAGAGTCGTTCGTTGCTGTGGAAAATATGTGTAGCAAAATTGATAGGAGGAACTATACGCTCGTTAGTTTATTTGTTGATATTTATGTGTGGTTCAAGTAATCTTGTTTCTTCTTCTTGTAGTTTAAATGGTTTATTTCTTAAAAAAACCTGATTGGACGAAAAAAACTCACATAAATATTCGCTTCGCCGAATCCACAGTGCCTTCCATAAATCGTTCCATATCGCGAGTTGTGGCAAAAACTGTATCTTTCCGGGTAATAAAGTACGGCCTTGGTACCACGATCCCTAGGCTCATTAGTGACGGTCCGTAGGATATACATTACCCACCAAAGTCAGTGATACTTTAATAGCTTTTCAGAAATCCTACATGATATTTAAAAGCCAAAATATGTAGTCGCATAACTTCGACATTGCATTAACATTTAAAAGAACATCAATAATGATAAAGCGAGCGACATTTAAAGGATAGGAACTAAAGCCATCTTTGATTGAGCTACTTCTTTTGGATACAAACAATGAGTACTAATAGCTCAAAAACTGCAAACACTTGCTAAAAAATTGTAACCAAGCGTGGGTGGGATCGCTTAGCCACGTATAAGGTAGTTTTCCGTAATTAGGGACTATTCGGCATGTCGTGTAATTTGCTGAAGGCCTCCGCAAGTTCCGTATTGCCATTGTGGTCTAATGCCGGCATAGGCGTTTAATGGTGGCTGATTGTTGAGGCTGCTGACGTGATGATTCGCTACGGTGCCCGCTCCTTAGATTGCTTGGCCGTTTAATACTAAGTTCACGACTACTTCCATCAAAGCACTGCTATATCATTGTGCTGGCCAGTGATCTAGCAGTAATCGTTTTTCTGAGATCATCAGGGTTCGCAAGTCCTATCATAATATCGCCCTGGGAAAGAAACAATTCTAAGATCAAAGGACGCTGTCGCTGAACATTTACTTGTAAATCTTTGTCAATGCACTACAGCCAGCAACCTTCAAAGGGCAGACCACACACAGTTCCTCCCTATTTCGCTGTATCACCTGTTTACACATCGATCCTTTGAGCTGTGTGGTCTTCTACTGCGAAGTAATGTTTGAAGACATGTGTGTACAACCCCCGTTGTTAAATGATACTATAAATACGCTAGGATGCTGGCTAGTTTAGTATTACACGATTTCGTGAATACACAACTATTGTAGACATAGAGCCATTACATTACATTAAAACCGACGAGCAAACTTGTTATTTCTTGTATCACATTCACATCACATTACAACAGAGCCTATTAGTTATTTTTATAACAATAAAGTTTCCTGGAAAGTAATCTTAGTTAATCCAAGAGTCAAATTATTATCGTATTTTTACAATGTGTCCGTGATTGAATCATAAACAATCTATTTATATCGGGGCTTATGACGAAGTTTGTAGGGCGTAATAGAATTTTGAGCTTATAACCATTTACCATTATACAAATTTCACTCGCCCAAAGCTGTTAAAAATATACATCCAATATTAAAATGTCAGGTGTAACCGGTTGAATACACGACCAATTTGTCCTTGATAAATAGACCATAAAGTTTATGTTTTTTTTTACCTTTTACAGGTAAGAGCCGAGCCACCCACGTGCTGGACGCGTTACGGTGGGAAGGGTGAGATAAAAGTGTCGATTGATATTTATATCCTTGATTTTTGTGTGGTAAGCACTTTTTAATATCTCCACCAGCATGCTATATCAACACAGAGTACCATTTATTTTGACTGGTTTATACATTACATACTGTTTTTGTAATGTATATAAACAGTTCAGCAAACGGGCTGAAGATGGCTATTTGAAATCATTTGCACATGGCAGTTTAAATAGACTGTTGCTTCTGTCGCGCCCATGCCTGTCTATGTATGCTATCGAAGTTGTAGATCATTACGTCTACCTAGACCAAATGTTAATCCAACTTCGATGATCAGGTCAGCCGACGAATCCAACTCGGATAGCAGCGTTCGGTAAGCTTCGCAATATCTTGACTTTAAAGATACCGGAGAGCCTCAAGCCAAAAGTCTTCAATCAGTGTGTTTTGCCAGTGATGACCTATGTTAAGTACTGATAGCTATTATATATACCCTGAGGCTCCTCTAAGTCTAGTCTACTCCTACTGGTTTGAAATAAAAATCCTCGCTTAGGTAGGTAATCATGTGATGCTGACGTACCACGTGCACCTTATGTGCTTCCTTGCCTATCTACCGTTGTCAGTTGGTATGGGTGTACCTAAGAACTTGAGTTACAACAAATCCATGTTCGAGTATCCTCTTTCGCCCTTTCAGACCATCCAGACGTATAACTTTCAATTCAAAGTTATTTCGGTCATCATCAGCGAGTCATCCTCGACCCAAGGCACCTGTGTCCTACGGCGCGCGCGCATCAGACAATAGGCCGCATTCACATTCAAAAGCAGGTGCCATGGAGCCTGGAGCGGTATCTTTATCAAATAATATTCGCGATGCAGATTATATTACATTTTTAATACAATACCTGCTCGCACAGAAAGTGATATTGAGTAATGAGAAAAGTCTATGAAAATTCACAGTCAACGTGCTGTTTTAAAATAAACCTAACGTAGTGACAAAAAAACAAAAAACATTACCAGTTCTGCATAGAGACACTTGCTTTTTCTGAACAGTAATAAAAAAAACGAGTAAAAAGTTTTAATAAATCACATTTTTAATATAAATTTCAATTGAAGAATTTGTCTTTTAATATCTTCGTAGGTATAGTAAATACACTATGTATCCCTCAGAAGAAAGTGCTATTCCCAACACGTGCGTATTAGAGCAAACATAACAAAACTCAAACAACACCCTCGTTGGTAATCGGTCTCTTTCTCTGTGAACAATGTACTTTAATCATCCTGATATTTGGTAGCAGCTTTCTCTCAGAATTCGGGTACATTTCGGTTGGTGGCAATTCTTTGCAGCATATAGCTCAGAGCTTTTTTCCAGCTTTTGTGTATACAGTTTTATATAATGTGAAATTTCTTTCATCTGCTAACTTTGCAGTATAACACTGTATGTTATATAGGTATATATCATTTGTAGAACTTGATTCATCAGACACAAGTTTGAACACCCACCCTGCTTTTCTCCAAGATTTCTTCCACAGACCATATCGCAGTCGCACGAACAATAGCCACTAATTCATAGCCTTTCTGATGATGCCTATTGTCAGAGCTTTTATTTTAAAAGTAATTATATAATATTTAAAAATAAACGTTTTCATCTTGAAGATGGGAAGGTGACCTCGGACGATCATTTAAATTGGTTCGGGAATCTTCAAGGTTGAAAATATTAAGCGTTTTAAAACTTTCGGCAAAACGGCGTTCGAAATTATAGACATCACACAATGAGGCAAGTTGAGTTATATTTATCAGTCGAACCTTATGATTTATTTTTCAATGCTTGAATTTAACATGTGCCCGAAGTTGCCTGCTGACAAGTTAATCGGGAGTCGTGATACTTCGTTTGTAATACTTGTATTGCCATAGATTAATTTGTATAAAATAAAAGCTAAGTACCAGTAAATACTAAGGAAACATTGAATTTACCCATTGGTCGTATTCTTGAAACAAAGTTTTGCCTGTGAGTGTTTGCGACCCAACGAAGTCCGACACCTAACAGTTTGCCGAGTTCCGTCGGTACGCGGGAGAGCAGTGACTTCTGGAAAAGCCCAGAGCAAGGATGAAGTTTACGATAGAGCGAGCCATCGTAAACTTCAGCTAGATATGCCTGCAGGTCAAGATATAACCTATAATTTATAAAAAAAGTGCAAGAAACTTGACGGCAAGAAAAATATGCTCTATATGTAAATCATGCTAAAATCCGAATATCCACGAAATGTCAGTGTGAAGGGGTGATTGGTGGCCAATCTCGGAGAAAGCGGACACAGCTGTCGAGCTTGATTTTAAATCATTTCATGTCACATTTCGGTATAACCTGATTAAATTGCTTCCAGTTAATTGTGATCTATAAGCTCTGGTATGACGTAAATGAGAGAAACCTTCGCCAAACAATAACAATTTTTTTTGCATTTTGAACGTAAAAAAGCTTTCCAAAGATGTAAAGCGCATACACTTTCTTTTTTATTCCCCTTTTGTACCGGAGAAGCATAAAACCAATTTTACGATGACATCCTGCCCCAAATTCTGAAATGGATTCCCTTTATTTTCCTCAGCACCGTAATTACCGAAAGTAATCGATATCGTATGATCTGTGTTCCTAATTACCACTTTCGAAAAGATGGAACGACCTCTCGATCTTGAAGATACTTCATCAACAGTCCCGTTGTAAGAGCAGCTGCCCTTTCCTTTTATTGACATTCTGTTTCCATTTTGTTCTACCCATTCTCCATCTTGTGATGCTAGTTTTTCGAATTGTACAACTGAGGCTATTACCCTAATCAAATATTTACTTATTTTACAGAGAGGTACAAAATGGGTAGGTTAGTGCCTATACAATTTCGATGCAGAAGGTACGTACGTTGTAAATCAGGAAGATATCTGAAATAACTGTTGTAGGTACCAACTCTATTTTTTTATGATGACTTGGCGTCATGGATGGCGCGTGATGAATTTAATATAATAATTAAAAACGGGTTCATCATTTTACAAAAAACCTAGCTGTGTTAAACATTTTGCATTCTATCTTACGGTGTGAATCTGTACAGTTGTCATTTTTGATCTGGTTATCTTGGTATGTTTTAGTTTTATCATGCAGATATGAATATGAATCAGATCAGATTGTGGTTTTACCCCCAGTATCGGAAGGAAGCAATTTGGCAATATGTCTACCTCGTTCATGCAAATAGCCCTATTACGATCATACGTTGCTTCTCGGATTTATTGCTGACCTAAAAGCTTCTCCATGTCTTGACATGCACAGTTACTGATGATTTCTTGCGTAAGGATTGTAATTAATATGCGATATGGGAAATAAATCAATGATTGGATGTATTTATTGCGGTCGTAACCTAAAATCCAGTGTATGCTCGTATAACTTGTTATCTACACGTTTCCGCAGCTTATCCCAGGTCCTGGTCATCTTTCGTATTACAAAGATTTTAAAATAAAAACTACATTCAAGATGTTTAGAAAGCGACATATCGGATCTCAACCAAATGAGAGCTTCTTTTTAATAGTTCTGCGTTATTCCTTGGTATCGAGCGGACGTGTTTGTGTTGCTTTCGAGCTTATATAATTTTTTTGTTTGATACTGTGAAATTGCGGTTTCGGAAATATTAAATATCGGCTCCTCTCGTTTACTCTTGGGCATGTGTCCATATGACCCAGCGGCCATATTGGTGCGTGTCGGACGTCTCGTTTTCAAGTGTCTGCTTGCTGCTGCGCCACCTACTGCGTACATCGGATCCTCTTGCTCCTATAACTGAGGACTGTGGCTGTGGGTGACTGACGCCATTTTGGATGGTCTCGAGCCTCCCTGTCACTTGGTCGTCGGCGTGCCTCGGCTTGGATTCGTGATTCGAGCTGTGGGCCTTGCATACACTGGTCCGGATCGGCGTCTGAAGAATTATTGGTGTGCACAAAGACTCGCCTGCGCCGGGGTTTGAACTCGATGCTTGACCCTCGCCGCGCCCCGACACGGAGCTTCGCCGACTGAGCCACGGAAGCATTAGGCGCGCGCTTGAAATTGGTGTACGGTTTTATCGGTGTTTGATTTTACGTTTACTTGGCTAAGTCTTGCTTATATTTGTTTCTCGGTGTTTATCAGTATCTACCTCGTGCGTTTGGTGAGATTTATATTTAAAATGCTTTGCCACGGTTGCAAGTCAGTAACTACTGGAAAAAACTTCTTGAAATGCAACATCTGCGCTTCTACTTATTGCTACATATGCTTAAATATCAATACTGAACTAAATAAGCAATTGAGTGCTGAACAGTTGGCTTCGCTTAGCTGTCCCTCGTGTCAAAATGTTACTAAACGAAGATTCAATGACAACACTCCTGTCAAGTCTCATAACCTCTCGCTAGCTGATTCCTTGAATGTGTCATTCAGTCAAGTATCCACTGAATCGCCATCTCAGTTTGCTGTGAGTGCTTCGTCCGCCGTCATTCGACCTGATGAGCCCGTTACTATGGAGAGTATAAGCCAACTGTTTGATCTGAAACTCTCATCAGATTCAGCTTTTATGTCAAACCTTCGTACCGCACTCAGGAAAGACCTTGAGGATATGGTCTCAGTGGAGGTTGCCCATGCTATTGAGAAGGTGAAGACTGATTTCTCGTTTACAACAGATCATATATGTCTTGAGCAAAAAGACATAAAAGCGGAACTTGCTGAAAAAGATAGAGAAATTAGGAAACTGGAGTCTGACTTTTATAAATCTCAGGAAGCTCTCAACATCCTTCAGAACCGCCTCACCATAATTGAGAAGATATCTCGGAGCTCCAATTTAGAAATTCATGAAGTGCCTGAAAGCAAGACTGAAGACTTAGTCGCCTTACTAAATAAACTCTGTGGGAGTCTACAGGTTCCTATCTCCGACAGTGACATTAAGGTTTGTCGCCGTGTTTCGAAAATGAATACAGCCTCTAAGAGACCGCGTAACATTCTTGTAACGCTCTCTTCTCAGCGTCTGCGGGATACTCTTCTTTCTGCTGCATTCCGTTATAATAAAGCCCATCCCACTGACAAACTTGATGTCTCCCTCTTGGGTATTAGTGGCGCTAACACGAGAATATATCTGTCTGAGCACCTTTCTGCTGAAGTCAAAGAACTTCATAGCTTAGCTAGAAAATTGTGTAAAGACCTTCGTTTTCAGTTTGTTTGGGTGCGCTATGGTCAAGTGTTTGTACGTAAGAACGATAAGAGTCTTGCTATTCTAATTAAAAATCACGAAAGTATTAATAAATTATACTGCGAGTAATTGCTATATAGGTTGGGTCATTCATCAGATTATTGGGGTTTTGATATATATTTTTAGGTATTTGATAATGGTTTCTGTTTATTACCAAAATGTCAACAGAATACGAAGTAAATTAACAACTTTTTACTTAAATCTCTTAAATTCTAACTTTGATATAGTATGTTTGACGGAATCAAATTTAAACCTTAGTGTGTTTGATGCTGAGGTCGTTGATGACCGTTACAATATCTTTCGGAGGGACCGATCTGTTTCCTGTTCTCAAAAGGGTGAGGGTGGTGGTGTTTTAATAGCTCTTTTAAAGAAATTTGAGGTTATCCGCCAGACATCTTGGGACAGCGGTATAGAGGATATCTGGGTATCTGTCGTGCCTGAATTTCGCGATTCTCCTCGTCTAAACATTTGTGTTTGCTATCTACCCCCTGACATAACTTTAGTTAAGAGAGAAGAATTTTACGCGCATTGTCAGAAAATAGTACTAAACGATTACCCAGATGATAACTTCCTGTTAGTTGGTGACTTTAATACACCTGATTACTTTTCCGTCACTAATGAATCTCGGACTTCTACAGAAGCCGTCACTCTTAGTAAAACTTATCGTGCTTTAAATGAACTTATAACGACATGTGACCTGAAACAGTCTAATAAAATTCTAAATGTAAAATGTCGTTTACTAGATTTAGTATTATCCAGCCTTGATAACATTTCTGTCATTGAAGCTTTTCCCTTAAGTCGACTGGACAAGATGCACCCTGCTTTATTAATTAACATACCACTTAAGAATGTTTCAAAATCCCTGAAACGATGTAAATCTAAACGTCTTAACTTTTATAAATGTAATATTGAATGTGTAAGATCTGATCTTAGCTCTGTAAACTGGCAAGATGTCCTAATCTCTTCGGATGTTGACCTTTGTACTAGTCGATTTTATGACATTCTGTTTGAAATAATTGAAAAACATACTCCCTACATTTCTCCGAAGAAATCTTCTTATCCAATTTGGTATAGTAGAGCGCTCATTAAATGTAATGGCGAAAAAAATAAATTTCATAAACTGTTTAAAAGATTTGGTAATCCCCGTGATTATGACACCTTTTCATTATTGCGTGCCAGATGTAAGATTCTTATTAACGAATGTTATAATCGATATGTTTCTTCTACAGAGGAGTCTATGGAAAAAGATATCAAGTTTTTTTGGAGTTTTGTAAACAATAGAAAGGGAAGGGTATCAATACCTAATACTATGACATTTGGAAATAATTCCTCGTCAAATGGTCTAGATATTAGCAACCTGTTTTCTGATTATTTTAGTTCGGTTTTCGAAAAAGATAACACATCAGCTGACACAGCTTGTAACGATTCCCCCTCTGCTTTACTCGACTGTGGCATTTCATACTCATTACACGAAGTAACTTTAAATCAAAAAGATATTTTAAGAAAAATAAAACAATTGGACAATAATAAAGGGCCTGGTCCCGATTTGATTCCACCGTCGTTTGTGATATCTTGCAGTAAAGAGTTGTCTTTACCTTTGTGCATAATATTTAATAAATCTCTTTGTAATGGTGTTTTTCCCAAGCGTTGGAAAACAGCTCATGTTATTCCTATTTTCAAACAAGGGGATAAGTCTAAATGTGAAAATTATCGACCAATAAGTATCCTGTCATGTTTTGCCAAATTGTTTGAATCTCTTGTATACAGTTATCTTTATAACCATGTCAAGCCATTAATCTCTGATAAGCAGCATGGTTTTGTAAAAAATAGGTCCACTGTAAGTAATCTGCTAGAGTACAAAAATTATCTCTGTCAGGCTTTTGCTGAGCGAAGTCAAATCGACGCAATTTACACCGATTTCTCTAAAGCTTTCGATAAAGTTAACCACCGTTTATTATGTCATATAGCTTTTCCAATATGGATTCCATGGAACTTTATATCGTTGGATATGCTCTTATCTACAGAATCGGAGTCAATTAGTCGCTTTAAAGGGATTTCTGTCATCGCCAGTGATAGTAACATCGGGTGTTCCTCAAGGATCTCATCTTGGGCCTTTATTCTTTGTTTTGTTTGTGAATGATCTTGTAAATCGTTTGTCCTGTAAGTGCCTCCTGTACGCTGATGATTTGAAAATTTTTAAGACCATCTCTGGGACACGGGACTGTTATTCATTGCAAAACGACTGAGATACCGTTTTTCAATGGTGCAATACTAATCTAATGACTATAAACGTTGACAAATGCTTTGCAATTTCGTTTACAAACAAACGCAATAAAATTCTAAATGACTACAAAATTGAAGGTCGAACTTTAAGCCGCTCTTATATTGTGAAGGACTTAGGAATATTGTTTGACGATAAACTCACCTTTCATGCGCATTATCAACATATATAACAAGAGCCAATCAACTTCTAGGTTTCATTCTGAGATCGACAAAAGTTTTTAAGAAGAATCGCAGTGTAATATATCTTTTCAACTCTCTAGTAAGAAGTATATTAGAATATGGTAGCCCGATATGGTCCCCTAATTACAAAGTGCATATCTATAATATTGAAAGGATTCAGAGAAAGTGTTTAAGGTTATTATGTTATCGCTTGCAACCTGGCCGTCTGAGCTTGAGTTACGAAGAAAGATTAAGTAAATTTCAGTTGGAATCCCTAGAAACTAGGCGTAAATACTTTGATCTCATATATCTCTATAAAATAATTCACTCTCTCATTGACTCCCCTCATTTATTATCGATGATATCGTTTAACATTAGATTCAGAGCACGAAATTCCAATAAAATCAATATATTTATACTTCAAGTTTATAAAAATAATATCTCTTTTTATAATCCTTTAACTAGAATGTTACGCCAGTACAATGATTTACTGAAAGAATTTAGTCAAATTGACATCTTTGTTCGCAACTTAAGCCAATTCAGTAAACAATTAAAATCTATTTTATATACCAATTCCTAATTTGTCAACCCGTAGAACTCTGTTATGTTAATTGTTGTCATGTTTTTGTTCACATTTTTTTTTTTAGTCTCCGTTCGTTACCAAATGTATTAACTTAGTTGTAAGCACATGTTTTTTACCTTACAATCTAGATTTGTACCTTAGTTTTATTTTTTTAGTTGTATTTTCAATTGGTTGTAAAGTGTATTGTGTTTAATAAATAAATAAATAAATAAATAAATAAAAGTTCTACTTTTTTCTTCTTTTTTATATGAAATGGCTCAACTCTTGACTTCGAAACATGCACAGGTTAGAATAGGTTCTATGATGGAGCGAGCCTACCTAGATGATGCTTCTTCTCTTTTTGAAGATTTTAGGGTGGTAATAGTATGATAGCGGAAAAACAGACGCAAGAAGCTGATCTTCGGTTGCATCTATAGGTCTAAAAAAGCCCACAAACACAATGCAGGTCAAGACACTAGGTCTACAGTAACATTTCTCGCTCGTTGTGATTATGCAATACATGATGACGCGGTATTGCATGCTATCGTTTGATCAAAAGCACCTGTGTTTACTGAACTGTGCTTGCGCGTGTGTTGATGGATAATTATATGGGAGATACAATCAGTACAGCTGCATTTTCCTGTGTGAGTAATCGCATTCTATGGGTGCTGTTATCATTATCAACCCTCAATATTCACGCATTCAGTGATGAAGAGTTCATTCCAGGGTATGTTTTCTCATCCTCTTTGGTCAATTTATTTCATATTCCTTAGGCTACCTCGATTTGGCGAGACAAGGAAGGCTTTATTTTATTGATCCCGAGATTTCACACACCATAATTTTCCTACTTAACAATTAATAGGAAAAATATGGTTATGAAAACGCATATTTCTGGCACTTAGGCGGCCGCGAGCTGATTAAAAGACAGATAAAATGTCATCGTATTTTATTATCCAGATTCCAGTTTCTATAGATATTTTTACCTAGTGTTAAAACATTTTACAGCCATCAAAGAAATATCACCGTTAGTAACATTCGAACATGAATCCTGCAAATGTTTTATTGCAATACAGTCGCGTCAAATATTGTGTATATCTGTTGATTTAGTAGACAGACAAAATGCATAAAATTATACAAAGTTCCGTTTAAGTGGAGATGTGGAATTCAGGTTTCTAGGTTCATTATGTTTTCTGTTAACCATGACTCACTGATTATGGCTCAAATTAGGCATTTAACATAAATTATATGTTTGCGAAACGGTTGCGTAAATATTTATATGCTGTTGGTTTATAGTTGAAAGTTATGGAAACAAACCTAGTAATGGACGAGAGATAGCAGACGCCGTGGATTTCTCCAAATGTATTCTTATAACAATAGATGCTCGTCTACATGCTAAATTGATTAATTTGTTGCGAAATCGTTACGTATCGTGTTGGGTCATCGATACTAATGTTAAGTAATATAAACTAGTGGTCATGATCGGTTGGCAGAAAAAAAAAATAGCTTTCTGTACTCCTTGTGTTATTAATAATTCACTAACTACCAACTTATTTGGAAATAACGCGACAGCACAACAATTCCTTAGTGAAAATTGCTTAGATAAATATATGGGTATATATGACGTTTATTACATATTAGTATAGATATTTAACAAGCCTCATTCAGTTGGTAGTAGCTCTGCCTTCTGCGCTGTAGGTTGTGGGTTTGATTCCCACCCAGGCCAAACATTTATTTGATGAATATTGATGTTTGTTCTTTATTTTACATAATAAAATGACATTAAAACAAGATATAAACAATTATATACTAAGGCGAGTTTTAACCAGGACAAAAAAAGGTGAAAGAATAATATAAAATATTTTGTTTTGTTAAGGTTTTAGTAAAATAAAATTATAACTACCTACGTATCTCTATCTATATTTCTATTAACCTTTTATTGGTACAGTTTCATTCATTTTTATCGATAAAAACTGATTCAAATTACCATGCCATTATAAACAATGTTTACGGTCTCGTTCTAAATCAATTAATTGGTTGCTCCCACGGACAACGGAAAATCAATATTTATTCTATATATTTTGATTATGTAGCACGAATACGTAAATCGATTACCCATGCCATATCTCGATTAATTGCTTGTTAGGTTTCCAAATGGTCAATCAAAATCATTATGGATCGTATGTATACATGTTAGTTGGACTAATTGGTTTCCATAACTTTATGTACTTACCTTATTTGCGAATCGTAGGTGTTGCGCAAGTTTCGATAAAACAATAGTTTCTTTAGTAGGTAAATAATGCATATTTCTATTTGAAAAAGGAAACTGAAGGAATATCTAAGAACATAAACATGGTAAAATTATTACTTCAAACCAAGGGAATAAATTAAAAAGTAAACAATGATCCATGATTGTAAACACGTCTGAGAAACTATTGAGAATGCACATACCATTATAATAATCTATGGTACAAAAACGAATGTTTCCAACTAATTGCATCATTAAAAGCATATCAAGAACATAATGGACCATGTGATTTTATTCTCCACTTATCCCTTGGCATATCGCAATTCTCGTCTGTCACTGCGTTATTGCCAGATGTCAAATCTGACAGCTCGTTGCGAGCCGCATACGTCATTGGAGGAAATCGTCCGTTGCTCATTTGACGACGCCTACGCAGCTTGGTCTAACTACCTTCGCTGTTATTTCTTGTTTGTACCTCGTTTAGCATAAGAGCCTCTCAGAAATTCTATTGACACTAATAGAATATCTTGAGATCCTATTTAAATGGTTCCAAGATAAATAAAAGCATAAATATGTGTCTTATCGATATGAATTAAACAGAACTAAAATGGTTAACCTTTAAAGTTTCTCGCTTTATAAGCAATTATTGATATAAGTAATTGTCTAGCCAATAACATGACATGTGACACTGAAAGCCAATAAAACCGCGTTTTCAGCCGCGGGCGGCGCAGTCAAATGTCGTTGAACGGGAGGTCGCAATCGCAACCTTAACTTTTAATTGTATTTATTTATACGCCAATAATTCAGAGTTGAATAACAACAGTGTTATTGCGGGTTAAATGTGTATAATGCTTGCTGTGATGAATGGCGCAAATAAACGTCCTCAGACTTTTGAGGATTCCGGGTGAAGTGCGCTTCCACCTTCGGCCTTGTCATGACTAGACACCAGGTGAGATGAAAGCAAAGAGCTTCGCCGTCATATGAAAAAAAGTTTTGCGTTTTCTGAGGGCACTCTCCCTTCAGACCAGACCTTTGATTGAACCTATTATTCATCAAAACTTTTCCATAAACTTTCCAATGTTGTCTTGTCCAATAATACAAAAAGATTTCGAAATAATCGAGAGAGAAATCGAATAAAGGGAATATGCATTATGCACGAAGGTGGCCATCACAAAGTTGTCAATTGTAATTCACATCTCGGGATCCATCAAAGTTCCTCATTAATGCCAAACGCATTGCTAGGTATGAATAATCAGTGTTTAATTAAACATTACTTGTTATAACTCGATCTCGAGATGAATAAACACTCACATTAATCATCATAAGATTATGAAAGTCAAGCACGACGTGCGCTGTCCCTATAAGTCGAAATTACAGTCCGACCAGAAGTATAGTGGAGGACATTAAGGTATGTTTGATGAAAACAGTGAGGATAAAGGAGTGAAAATGTATACTTTTTTTGAGCGTGAAGCTCAAATAGGGTTGGTAATTTAAAAAAGCAAACGCTAAAGACTTAGTTCTCGTCATCCCTTAGGAAAATAATTTCTCAGTGCACCTTCATACCACAAAAGGATGCACTCAAAATTAAGTCTCTAGTCTAGGACCTCTGGCTTGGGTTATGCGTTGATTGTCAGTTTTTTTTAGATCCATTTTTATTTCTTTTGCCCCTTCACCTCCCCTCATTTCCCCGTCCAGATCACCTCCTTGACATCAGCACTTTAGTATGTTCACTCCCTAAGCACCCTGAACAAGTTTCTGCAGGAATTGCTCACGCAATCTACCTACACATCCTTTATTGGCCTCTCTTTGACTGGACTATTGATATTGATTGTAATTGTAATGCTAGTTCATTTTTGGACCACGTTTAATGAGATCCTGGGATCCTATTTTTGTCACTATCTATCCAGTGTAGAAAAAACGATAAAAAAGTAATGTAATATCAAAACGATAAGACGTTATGGCTTGGCGCCTAGTCGCGCTTTACAGATTTCACCGCGGACTTCGATCAAAATGACATTTCACAATACTTCATCACTGACATGTTTTACTTAAAAAAATAATATCATTTCGCAAAACACATTATTATGGCTGCGAAGTGTCGTTTTGGGCGATTATTTTCGAAACACAAACCAACCATGTGGTTTAATGTGAGAACCTTCACCGTGTCTTATGAAATCATAATTATGTTTGCAATTGATCTCAGTTATGTTTTGTGTTCCAAGATCTCAATCGACCCTGTCATTTTTGTGTGACTCTAGTGAAAGTCTGATATTTCGTTCTCATGAGCCCGTGTAAAATATTTCTGAAATTACTCTTAAACGGAAAAAAAATATTACAATCAATATACCTTTCATTCTATTTCAATTTGTAGTTTATATATTTGAGTTCCAATTGAGCTTTTTTTTAATAAAAAAAAATGATTCAATTAATCAAGTTTTATGTACCTACACAGGTACACAGGATAAGTACCATAGGATTCATCTTTTTAATTTCACGGACTTACATTTGAAGAATGTAATCTAGTGTCAAGCAATTGAAAAATATCTATAGTATTAGAGGTTTAATTATTATAACGACGCCCAGTGCTTACCATTTTCAAATGCAGAATTATTTCTTTCAAATGTTTGTAAGACAAACCACTAGAGAACCAACATCTAGATTTAAACAGTGCTTGAGCCCTTTAAAGGTGTGCAAGTTGTCAAGTTGACTAAGCGCACTCGCCGTTTCACCCACTTCGCGGAGTGCTCCTTTGTCTAACGTGAGTAAAGAGTGGGGAATTTACACTGGGCTTTTGTTTGGCAGCTGAAGGTGTCTGAAGTGGATAGCGTGTTGGTGGTTATGCGTTGTGACGAATCCAACACCGTTTTTTATACTCACATTGTATTTTATAAGTATTCTTCTGGTAGTTGTAAAGCCCTATCTTTGGAAAAGTAATGAATGATTTAACTAGTATATTGATGATAATAAATCCTAATTAATTATTTTATTTCAATTAATTTTTACATTATTTAATTATTCATTGAATAAAAAAAAAATGATGATGTTCTTTATTTGTTAAAAGAATTTCATTCAATTTAACTCAGGAGAGGAGAGAGGGGAAAGAACCGAGAAAAACATTTGACTTGTTTCAGATTCATAATAACAAGAATGAAATCCATCAACGAAAACTTTCATAAACTGGCTCTATGGAAAACTAAAAACTCTATGTAGCCTATACCTACCCAGCACAGAATGTAACTTCCCTTCGTAAGAACCAAGAAACGTTGTAAAAAAAATTGTGGGAACTTCCTGTCGACAGGACCGTTGCCTTTTCCGTAAAGAATGCTCGTTTTCGAATTCGTGACCTTTAGCGTCCTCGAAATTGGTCAATTTGAGCAACGTACCGTTCCCGAGCCATTGGTTAGTTGGCTATTGTTGCTGGTTTAAATCTCATTCGACGTAATATTTAACGTTTTTTGCAGATGTATGCTGCTTCCGTGGGAATTAAAATGGTCCTTTCATTCGGTAACCCTACTGGGAACAGGCGTTAATTATGATAAACTTGTCAATTTAGTGTAGGACCTCTTTTGTGTTGTATGTCAATGTAGTCATTAATTTCGCGTTAAATTAACAATAATTACCTCTACTCTCCTCTATCGGTCGTCATCTCATCACTCACTCCTCACACAATCCATACAGAGGATAAATTAAGTCCGTGTCGGCTGGCATTTTGTTTGCAGTAATCTCTTTAATTTTATTGTTCATGTACCCAGAGATCATAAAATTGAAGTATGCTTTACTACTTTCATTAAAACCTCTTTATGCATCGTAAAAGCGTTTCAGCATACCTGAGCGGGTAATTTTATTCCGCGAAACATTATAGGCGAGTATGTTATAATAACCATTTCTATGTTAATTCAGCGTACCGGTAATATAGTAATTATGTAAGTTGCATCGAGATTCTTTGTCTCGTAATCGGTCTTGTACAGTCACCCAATTTATTACCACCTCACTTCTTTGTTTAACTTTATAATGCAAGTGTGTACGTTTGTTCAGCACTGTTGCAACTCTACGTTTATTTGAAACCTTTTCAGTTCTATCGTTCTTAGAATAAGGGTCAAGTTATTATTTCTAGTTTTTCCATTAGTATAACCACATTGTAGAACTGTCAACGAGTATGCTTAATTGCAAGTCCTAACGATGTTTTCAATTCAACCTGAGAGACATGTACATAGACAAGCAATGTGAAGTTTTTTGCGTTGGATTCCTAGAGCGAATCCGGTTGTGAAAATAATGTTATCATCATTTGATTGTGTATTTCCATAGATGTTCAACATCAGTATGTACTAAATAGGTCCCAATAGAATGCCTTATATGACACCAATTTATTTTCGGGTATCAGTAAACACCACAATTGGCAGGTGGGCTGGTGATCGTAGTATTGGTACGAATCACTCGTGTCGCAAGTCGTTCAAGGAAAAAAGTAGCGTCCGTTTTATTTTAAATGTAAACAATAATAAAATGACTCCCTAGCAACACCGCGCCCGCCTTCTGTGTTAATTGCTCTTCGGACTCCAGACGGACAAAAAATGTATCAGACTTTCAAATTACATCCTACTTGTACGAAAAACTATAAATAACAGACAAAGGAACCCTTCGCCCTGTCGTTGACGATGATAGCTTCGAGAAAGGCCATAGATGCATGCTGGATAGACTGATGACTGAACTGTAACTGTCATTGTCATTCCCTGAAAATACCAAATCACCTACGAGATCAGAAAACAAATTTAATAAATGTTTTTTTCATTATAAGTGGGCAAGCTTAAGGCTTGTCTGGGCATGATTGACTGACATATATTATATAAATATATCATATATCAGAGGATGATCTAGTAGACACTCCACCCCTAGGTAGGTTTCCTCACGTAATCATAAATTAAGTAGACACGGCACTATGTCAAGACAAAGTTTGGAGCTCAAGCTACTTTATTTATCTTCCTCATTAAGAAATCAGACCCAGACATATTTCTGATATTTTTCCGCAATTCATCATCTTTCGTAAGATCTTGCCTTGTCAGCTACTTGCTTTTAGACTATCAGTCATTCATTACTAAACTATTGGTCAAAGCATTCAAGGCCGCTTCTGTGCGTTATAATTCTCTGGCAATGGCTATTACACGGTAACATAATAAAAAGGTTCTCCTACGTGTGGGAGACAAAAAGTCCCGGGCACCGGCGCACGCGCATATATCAACCTTTGTGAGGATTTAGTTGCGGTTGTCACTTTTTTTTTTGTTTGTCTTTCATGTTATAAAGTAAACGTAAGTTAACTGTAAAATGATTTACTTTTATTGCCTCGTACACAAGGCGGTAATGAAGCAAGGGTGCTGATGGAGCTACCGTGTTCCTGCAGTGCATCCGGAATGTTCGCGGATGCGCTTCGAGGCGATAACGCACAAGAGATCAGCGTCTCTGTTCCGCCGGTAGCGATGTAGCTCCAACGGTTACTTGCAACGCATTGCTGGTAGGATGGACATTGTGCAATACTGGAAACGCAATCTAAGGCATATTATGGATTCAAGATCAAGGGCCTCATTTTCTACTTACACAAACGATAACCGCTGGGGAAGTAAAGGTGCTCGCCGACGACCATGTTTCGACCATCGAAACGGAGTATGGAAAGACCCACTAGATAGACCGACGACATTGTGACGGTCGCGGGGTTAATCGATAGAGGCGACTCAGATCGCTATTCGTGGCTTCGATTGGGGGGAGGCTATGATCAGCAGTGAGCCGAAATGATTATCAATAAATACAATAAATACCTAATCGACAGGACAAGCACGGTAAATTACCCGAAATCCTCAAAAATGTTGCCTCTAAAGAAATTGCGAGAAGAGGATTTCCAACAAAATACCTTCTTCTCATTCATGTCTTGGAGATATTATTTCACGACATCTATCACTAAGAAGTATAGGTTCTCCGTAAAACATGCACGAAGATCGCTGACTCAAGGACTACAATATACTTGAAGATTCGTTTCCAAGGCTGCTATTACATTCATAGGCAATCAACAATACAATCAAGCTAACAGCCGCTTGTATTAAAGCTGTAAACATTTTACGGTCTGCGAAAGTGATGCCACTATGAAACGAATCCTATTATCTTATAAAAAAAAACTAGCATGGCCCGCGGCTTTAGTACCTATCCGGATCAAATGTAGGCTTTGTTGTTCCTAATGGTAAAGCACTATATCCATGCCAAGTTTAATTAAGATCCGTTGAGAAGTATAAACAATCACAAACGAGTATTTTTAACAACAAAAGTTAGGGCTTTGTCGCGATGCGACCACATCGCCCAATCATTCATACATAACAAATCATGCAACACTAGACAAACGAGTAAATAAACAATCAGTTGCTTTTGAATTTATAGTAAAGTAGAGATGAAATACTCTCATACGTTATATTAAAAACAAGAAAAGTAACCAAATAGTGATTTTCTTGTTTTTCTTCCTACTGTTTCTGGAAGAGTTTTAGCAAAATAACCGCTCTTACCTTATTTATTTTCAGTTTCTTTACTACGAGTACTTGCGTCTGTTATACAAAATCGTCGTGTTGTAGACTGACACTCGAGCCAAAGGTCCTAGAAACTTGCAAAATTTTCAGTTTAGCTTCCTGTTGTAGATCTTAGGAAATTCTCATGGGATGACGGGAGCGAAAGCCTTACACTGAGCAGAAGCGTTACAATTCGTCCAAACAGGTTGCGAGCCCATCGCCGCTTTGGAACACTAGCCAGTGAGACATACCATTCAGATTGTTGGTCCTAGGGATATGTCGTTTTCCTCAAATGCGCGCATAAGCTTCCGAAAAATCAAAGCCAATTGGCGCACAACTGAACGTCAATTGGGTATATGAACGTGGTGAAAATAGGAGCTAACGTACAACCAAACGAAGAACCGTCACTTTTGCAGTTAGCCGCAGACACAGGCGTTCATTACGTCGTGATAGGACTGTACGAGTAGGTAAATCGCGAACATTTGGTAAGCCCGTCGGTCACGTGATCGACTCGCAGCGGTCCGTCATCACGCCATTCGCGCAGCATTGAACTTGCACGCGGTCAAGTTTACCATCACATTACCCAACGCAGTGCGCAATGGCTGTATTGGTATTTTACTTTCAAAACTTGCGTGAGTGTAACTTTACATTTTTGATGATGGTTGGTACCTTTATCAACTAAGTATAGTATACGTACCCGTGTTTCAAGAAGTGTTATTATACATTTTTGTTTGATTGGAATACAATCTTTGCCAAAGCAAAGATGTGGTCTATGATAGAATGAACTTACTAACGCAACACAGTAACTGATTGGCGCTAGGCTTCGGCAGGAGGGTTATTATACACATATGTAAGCTGGTTGTTTATTTGTTGAGGTTATTATTCGTACCTTCTTTTTGTATCCAATTAGTAGGCAAGTTTGTGTCAATTTCTTGAATAATTATGCTTCTTCGACGAAAGATGTTATTTCATATGGAAAATGTCGTATAGCAGGTATCTACTGTCAGAGACAAACTTCATCCATAACATTCTTCACTAAAAATTTTATATTATTACTCATCGACTTTGTTAACCAGTAAACGATGTATCTAAGTTATATGAATAAACAGCTAATTAAATAAACGGTCAGCTAATGCTGAGCTTGAGGTTTATTCCTTTCTCTTTGTGTGTCGCGATTCCGAACAGGCGGTAGATTTGACGTTAAACAATGATCCTAAAAATGTTACTGAATAAACGGTTATTGACTATGAGAACCCCACATATATGACTAATAAATGCCACTTGATACATACGCCGCGCCGTTAGTGCTCGCATAATAAACGTGGAACTGAATGAGATTTCCATTATAAAGTGTTGGCGCCTGCCGCACGTCTGTCTGTCCGCTGCTTAGAGCGGCCGCCGGTTTGATGCCGTGCGATATCAGGGACAAACACAACCTCTTTTTAGAGCATTCTCGTTTTGATCTTACATTACTTTTGTCTCTATTTTTTGTATACTGGACACATAGAGACAAAAGTAGAGTAATATTTTGTAAAGTAATGTTTTGACATGAATGCTATAAGATATCGTGGTCACGTCAGCCTCCAGAACTGAGTGAGGTTGTGGTTTGTGAGGTTTTTGTAAAACCTGACTTCTTGAGTGGTTTTTTGTGCCTCGAAGTACGAACTATTATGCAATTAAACTGGTACCTTAGTTAAGAGGTACTTTACCTAGTCCCTACCTATAGGTACTACCTACACATTTTATATTATTTTCTTTTTGCTATTTTATTGGTTTCAGTCCATATTCATAGTATTGTACTGTAATAAAAGTAAAGTTTGCTACAGCAGTTTATTAAACCAAGGGCTTATTTTAATTATGTGTTTGTTTGTTACAGGTATAATTCACTGAAATTAAACCAAGATAAGAAGATCTGGTAGAGTTATTATTTTTATTAATGTAATTTACAAATGTAATGTAATTTTTATTTTACCAGGACAAACATTTGTGTGATGAATATAGATGTTTGTTCTGTGTTTGGGTGTTGTATCATATAGTACGTATGTATTTACAAAAAGTATTTAATTATTTTATCCGTAATCTACTTCCCATATTACAAGCTATGCTTAGTTTGGGGCTAGATGGCGCTGTGTAAAATTAATGTCCTGTAATATTTATTTATTTATTAATGTAATTATAAGTGTCCCCCTGCTGGGCCAAGGTCTACCTCCGCCAGTTCTCGAGGAACTGGTCAAGCTCGTCCCGCCAACTCCGATTTCATTCTGTCTGTATATGACTAACACACAGAATGCTGCGCTCCATTGCGCGTTGGCAAACTTTGAGCTTGAGAACATGAGTCAGAGTTTACGTACCATACGTCAGAACGGGAAGGATGCATACGTCCATTAGCTTCCGCTAGAGGGATAGCGGTAAATTTTCCTTCATTATATCTTCCATAGACCAATAGCTCTATTATGAATATAACCTTAAGATTTTGTGAGCGAGGATGCGGAGTAGCGAACTTTCACAGAAGCTTTTTTAACCGCCTTTGTGGTCTAGTGGTTCAAGCCACCCATTTCAGATCCAGAGGTCCCGGGCTCGATCCCCATGGGGAGTACAATATATTGTGCTTGGTTTGGTTGGTGGTAGGACTTTGTTTGGTCCGCCTGGATGGCTACCACCATCTTACCTAATTCTGTCGCCATAACAACAATTCTAAAATTGTTGTGTTCCGGCGGCATTTAGAGATTTCCGGGTGCAGTGAGCCTCGACCTTCGGCCTTATCTCAACTTGTAACCAGGTGAGATGAAGGCCAAGCGCTTCCACGACGTACAATAAAAAATAAAAAAAAGCTGCCTATTAAAGGCACTGCATTCCCGCTCACCGACGGAACACAGCGAAAACCTTTGGCGCCAGACTTTGGCAGACCAGGTCGCAAGTCAGGCGGATTTCTACAGGTCCCGCTACCACTTTTACAGTTATTTCATGTCGTGTTAGGTATAGTTCGGTCGTAACCAGTAACAAAAAACTTATATACTTAACAAAAAGCTTATCATTTTAAATATATCCAATCTTAGCATATGTTTTAATAAAGAAACAACACCCTTTAAATCTCTGAATCATATCAAAACAGTAATCCTAAATCGCTACGGTCAATCAAACACAGCGGTACTACAAAAGTCGGCCTCTACACCCACTAACCATACCGCTACTAGCAAATTTCAACTGCTCTTACGGTCGTTTCACGCTTGTTTGCCATCAAAAATCCCGCAAGTCTGATGTTTCATACTTTTTATCCCGGGGTCGGTGACCTTTGAACTCTGAGTTCACGACCTGGCTGGAAAAAGTGGGCTAAATAATATAGTATGCAATTGAAATGCGTATTGACTGAAGTGGGCTGAAGGGAAGTTAATTAGTTTGACGTAAACCCCGACACAATTTTACTGAAATGAAGCTCTCATTTCTAAGCAACACATAATACAATGATCAACTGCCAGTATGTAACTATTAACTGTTGACAATGAGCCTCCAGATCGAAAATGGGAAGGCTTGCTTTTTACAGAATTTAATATCCATACATAAATAATTAAATAATAAATATATTTTATATATATATATATTTTTTAAGTTAAACGAACACAAATAAATATTATAAATATTACAGGACATTAATTTTGCACAGCGCCATCTAGCCCCAAACTAAGCATAGCTTGTAATATGGGAACTAGATTACGGATACAATACTTAAATACTTTTTGTAAATATATACGTACGATATGATACAACACCCAAACACAGAACAAACATCTATATTCATCACACAAATGATTGTCCTTTACATACCAGTACTTTTCTGGTATTGATAACATTGACATCGGTATCACAGTGCATAATATTTAACTAATAACCAACTTAGAACCGTGTGTCATTATCGTAGTAATCTTATCAGAAACGCTACAGCACTTATAGTGGGTACTGGTGCGCCGGCGGCGGCGCGGCGCCTGTGCACCTCTCATACAATATTAATGCTATACTCAGACATATCTATTACTGTGCAATTAAAAATGCTATTGATTACAGAAAAAAATATTGTCTACGGTCTAGACCACATACGCCGCGTGGGCTAGATTCTAGACGAGTGTCATGTCTATGGTTCCGTGTAAACATCCTATCTAGCAGACCTAATCAAATACCGTACTTATTTTTCCGCAAATAAATCCCTATTAATGTTATTTATACTTTTGAAACTAACCGAAATATAAACTATATCGTGAAATTATTTAATTAACGATTTATCAGTGAAAAAAAACTATTACGTTGCAAATAATCTTACCAGGATATGAAGCAGCTAGATAAATAGGCTATATAAATAAGGATAATATATCCGACTTGTTACATTGCATTTCAACTGGCTAATCTGTTGCATTGCAATATGTAATATTAACTAGCTCAATGGTTTATGGAAACATAACAAATGATAAATACATGAATTAACTGCCCACAACATGACACATTACATCTTTATTAAGTCCTACTCGCTATTTAGAATAGACTCAACAAACAAAGAAATATCAAAATGCACAGTTTTATTGAATCTTTCTATCACTGTCAACGATGCCATTCAATGCATGTTTTACATCCCACGCTGGTAATTAATTTACTATTAATGGCTATCTCACTCTTAAATACCGCTTTATTATAAAACTCTGCTTTTTAATGACTTGTCATCTTAAAAAACAATTGCCCGCCATTCGTCAGCTGTCAATCTGACACTTGACACCTGTCACCGGCCGACATTACCGCATTGCTTCTCTTAATATGTCTCGAACGCAATCGATTATTCCAGTACCTACAGAATCAATTATTTTATGCATTGCTAACAGGCTAGTCTTTGTTTTTTGCTGTATACCTATCGATATTTATTTTTGAAATAATTACACGTGTTAATAAAATATGCGTGATATATTTAGACCGATTTAGACCGATGAAGTTCGAAATCAACCTAAGCCTGCCAGATACAGGATAAATAGTTACATTTTCCACTATCCGCACTGTTTCCAACATCGGGTGGTGAATAGCAAACAACAATTATCCACATATTTCTTTTGAAGGACAAGATATTTTTTAGGCGAATAAAAATAACCTTAGACCTAGCTATAAATTTAATCCAAGTATTTATTTGTGTCAAAAAACACAGTCTTCTGCAGCCGCCGCTGTTCAAAATAATAAAATATCAACTTTATTATTTTGCAAACAAACTTATTATTTTATTTTACTTGAAAGTGACAGGATACATTCTGCAATATTAATTTTGTAAATTGACTGGACACCCATCAACTGTAATCTTTCCAAATTATCCAAATACGAAGAATAAGCTTTGTCATCATCTGGCAGACAGCCTTGCGACCAATCCCGAGGGTCACCTGGCGCCAAGCACTTGATTGGAGATATTAACTAGAACCGCTGCGAAATGCTCAGTCATCGGATTTTAAAGGTTAATTCGTTGATGAAACTAAATTGTAGTCATTAGTTTGAATGCCCGCTGTGTTTTGCAATACTCTGTTTTTATTAGTTTAATGGCATGTTGGTTTGACATTCTCAAACGTTCGAATTATGTGTTCTTGGCTCACTTCCTCCGGCACTTATTTCATCATTAAAGTTAATAAAGTGCCATCACCACATCAAATCAAATATAAATCAATCGTCAAAATTTCGAAATCGATCAAACGTAATGCACCGTGATCAAACGGCTCACTTGGAAACGTTATAAATCAATTTTGACAATATTTCGTAACCGGCAGGATGGATGGCTGTCACGCGTGGCTGACTGGCGCATCGACCCGTTGATGTCGCAAGCCTTCAACTTGACAGTGACAGTTGACAGCCGGGAGCAATGTCACGCCGCACCTTATTAGGGAATCAACGAAAGAGTTCAATGGAATTTGTTGGTAGAGAAGCTTGCTTTCTACCTTTATTGTTCAAGGTCATATTAGACCTTGTGTAACGTCTGATATGTGATAAACACATGATTTGGATCATCTTGATTCATCAAAATTTAGGTGGATCATAGACTTATAATACTAACGCATGGACGCGCCACGGTTATCATAATCTTTGCGCCTGACCGAGTGGCAAATTATTATTATTTCAAAAGGAATTCTGTTTACTATTAAAAATCAGCAGCTGCCCTTTTTATTAATTGTGTTATTTTTATTATTTTATTATTTATTTTTGCACGTCTTCTAATACGGTTCAGCCAAAAAAAATATATTTTACCATCACACGCACTGGTGCGTGCTGTGAAATCAATGCAATAAAGAGCGCTAAATATTTGGTCGATCTGTCATCTCCTTACAACTCAGTGGCGTAAACAAAACTTCTCATCAGAACTAAGAAGTAGTATTAAGCGTCTAGCAAGACCTTGAAAAATGTATTTGTCCGCAATTTCGCTGAGAATTAATACAGCATCAATTGAACAAATCGATGAATCCAAACGTTTTTTGCGTTCCACTTCCTGGTTCAATAGCGTCCATTGTCGGAGTGCAGTCAACCGAACGTTGACCGTTTAAATCGATTAGCTGAGTAAACACGACCTCTCGATGCATTCACGGCACTGCTGTGACGGTGGAGACAGATGGGTTGCTTTGAAATGCATTCCTGACGCACACACTCACACTCGTCTCATCACAACTCGCAATTCTAACATTCGACACTGCAACGTTTTTGTTTGTCTCGAGTCTTCTGCTACGGGCTATTCCAACTTAAAAAAATGTATAATTTCGTTCAGAAGAATACTTATTAAGCATTTATATTTTGTAGGTACTACTAAATGGCTGTCTGTCGCTCCGCTACCTGTCCGACTAAGAATGGTTCTATCTTATTCCAGATCAAGACCTATTCGCATTTTATCGGACACAGGCTGTACCTGGATTTCTGTTTACGTAGATACTCAAGTTTACTAGGGGCTTAAGGGGCGTGTGTGTGTTTGTGTGTGTGCTGTGTTGATCTCCCTAATACTGAGTTGAGTTACTGGTTCCTCTCGCGTGGCAGTTTACACGGCACTAAGTGAATATGCGTGTGCATTGTCTTATCGTGAGAAGCAGGCCCCTAACGGACAGGCTCGGATTGACCTAACCGGTTGTTGACCGGATAACCGCTGGTGGATTATGGTTTATTATGCCACCTCCGTCGTCTAGTGGTAGGGCATTTGGCTGTTGATCCAGAGGTCCTGGGTTCAAATCCCGGGTGGGGTACATATTTGTGATTTTTGTTCTTAGTTTGGTTAGGACACTGCAGGCTCGATTTTTCTTAAATTATTCGATAGACACGTAAGATGATTCCATATTTCACTGCATAAGTAGTGGCCTTTAAAGGGTCATGTCATACGTCCATGACGGTGGCTCGTGAAGGCTAGACACCAGGGTCTGTTACACAGTCCACACGAAGAGATGCAAAATACTGGAGATGAACGGACATGTCTAATATTTGGCTAGCCTGTAATGATGGCAATATTAGCAACCTGCAACGTATGTCAGTCAGCAGCTAACTGTGGAATTAGAAATAAGGAATGCTCGTCAAAAATAACTATATGAATACGCAAATTGTTGAAGACTTTCTCCGATCATGAAAGTATCGTAAATCCGTAGTTATTGGGTACTCCATTATAAACCGAATTTAGCTCCTTTCTCCAATTTACTTTGAACATTTTCACCTAATTACTAATACCCATGAACAGAACGAAACTATTCCTATTCTGATGGAACGACCAAACACCCTCGTGCCATAACTTTATATATTTGCATTTGATGATCTGACAGATTATTTCCGGTCATTTCGTTTATAAACATAACTAGGTGTTGCATGTGGGCGTTATGCAAATATCAGTTATTAATACAACTCGAATCATGTGGTTGTGGCTGTTTTGTGTCAAACGACTGACTTAACGTTTGCCCATAGATTAACCCCTTATACGGCATGTTTTCTGTCGGATATGGTAATATAATTGGTCTAGGCGACTTGGGTAGTTCGTATTGTGGGTACAACTACAATATAGGCAATTTTCTTTTGGGCTAATAGGATCAGGTGTTTTAGTATCTAGTCTCCATCACCAAGGCCAAATTTGCTACTAAATATGGATTCTATGTTGTCCTTCTCCTGTCAGGTTTCTATATACAATAGTGTAATGTAGTGCACATGGAGTGCAAAAGAAAATAGCATGTCTAGCTTAGGTTGCGTTTGTTTAGATAGGTTGGTGTGGGTATCAAAGATAGAGAATCGCCATGCCGCCATTTTGTTATTTTTATGATGCAGTCTGTCCTCCCTGGTTCCGGTTCCTCCATATTCTTTTTTATTTCAAGAACGATGATGTACCGAAACTACGTTTATATTTCTGTGCTATGTTGAGGAAACGTAAATCGATGGATATAAAACCATTTCGCACTGAAGCAAGCGTTACGGTAATTGTTCTGTTACTGTAGGATTCTCTTTTATTTGACAACCAATCGAATCCATAGTTTTACCGTAACGTAGTAATTAAATGTGTTGATAGCTGCCATGAAGCGCAGTTTATGAGAATACAGGTGTCACGTGACCATGTCGTGTGTGGTCCTCGTCAATATCATCATTCTTGGTTCTGAGGTCCAGAATGAAATAAAACTGAATCGATATACAAGTATCGAAAGTTTTTCGTAGTTGCCACCAAAGCTAGACTAATCTAGCATGTAAATTCTTGTTTTTTTAATTGACTTGTATTTATTTATTTATTTGAGTTGTAGTACATTACTGCAGCGGCCAGCAAAAGAGGCATATGGACGGCCATCATTACCTAGTTGTGGCCCAAGGCTTGTATTGTACTTTTCTCAAATAATGCCCGGAAATTAAAACTACGTAGTACCTAGGCAGTACTTATTTTATATATATATCAGCGTTAGATTGTAGGCACCGTCCGTTTGTAATATGCCTATTGTACACAAGTCAGCATAAGATTATAAGCGCCGTCATTTACATCATATTGTAAACGGTCGACAAAAATGGTGATCGTTGATGAACCCGTCGGGACATAACCTCTCCATCCCATCAGAAGTCGTCCTGTGGTTTCAGTTAACTCTATTTCTGATGGAACTAGATCGAGAACGGGGGGCACCGCGTGAAGGATAACCACTAGGCTTGCGTTACAGGATTCGATTGTACATGTACATTGTACATCCTGTAAGGCCATTTGCTCACCTCACCCTCTTGAGGAGAGAGTGAGGCAGGTCTGTGTCTATACTAAAGCAAGCGGCAGAACTAGAGAAGCTAGAAATAATGCGTAAAATTGTAAATGTTAGTTGCTGTTGACAATTTGCTGACCGTTTGCAATATGACGAGGCATATTACAAACGGACGGTGTTTACAATCGGACGGTGACAGAGGCATATTACAAACGGACGGTTTTTACAATATCACGGTGACATATTTATACATATTTTGAAATACGATTATTATTCGAAATCAATGACGAACAACAATATTTTTTCCTACGCTAAAGTGTTAATTTGTTTATTTTTTCAATAAACAGCTTTCTATTTCCAATTCAGTTCGAAATTTAAATAAAAACACGACAGATATGGAATTTCATTCAACTTTTGCCGCCCGCTGCAGGCATGTATTTGGCTGTACAGCAATTTCAATTTCGATTTATCTCGAAGAAGGTTGTCAAAATAATGCTCAAATTTTCAAACATGTTTGAGAAAATTATATAGTTGATAATTATGTGTTTTGAATGAATGCCTATTCACTGCATCACAACACCACTTACTCTCCGTCTTACTAGATTCCTTGTCCGTCAATAACCACTATCTATATCTACCTCCTATTTGTAACTTAACCCCAGGCTCAAACTACCAGGAGGCCATAAACGGGAGAAGTGCGTGCCGCCCATTCACAAACTCAAATAAAGACGGCCATTCACTACCATTCAGCCTACGCGTGCCTTTCTGTACGAGGTGCCTTCTAAAAATACCTTTGCATGACCGTTGGGTACGAGACACACCCGTCTACGTATAGGCCTCATTAGTTTATTAATCGGATAGGTATTCGCGTTGACTCAACATCGTGAGATCCTGACATTTGTGAGGTTCAATTAGTTCTAGTTAGTGTTATACTTCTTGTTGGTTAGAATGTTTTCAGAGCAAAGTGTTATCATTTCACGACTGTGAAATTATCGAATAATATGTAGGTTGGCTTTGCGGTCTGCGAAATTAGGAAAAGGGTTACTGATGACGTAGTCGACCATAGACGCAAGTGCAATGAGCTGTACCTGTTCAGCAGCGAAAGGCCACCTTGGACATACATTTGTGGAGGATGAAGCCATCTGTTGAGGCCAAGTCAAGACTGCTAAAATCGTTAAATGTTTAAGTATTTCTCCTTATCTCCAGTTGTACCCAACCATACACAGAACAAATGAGGTGGGGTATGTACATCAAAGGATACATATAGGATAGATACCGTGCAATTTCTGGTACACGTGCTTCACAAGCTTCACGTGGAGCCCAAGCTACAGAGTCAAATTCTGAATGACCTCTTACTAAGGCGATATACAATGCGCCTAAATGTTTGTAAAGCAGTTTTAGAGTAGTAGAACTCTTTTCAAAGGGCTTGTCCGGGGAAGCACTACCACCTTACCTATTTCGGCAGCCAATTAGCATTGCTGCGTTCCGGTTTTAAGGGGTTGGTTACCGGTGAAATTGCGGGCACGCAAGGCTTAACACCTTTATGTCGCCTCAATTTGACGGGCGCATTGCAGTGCCGAGAGATGCACTTAACATCAGGCGGGCTGCCTGCTTGTCGTCGCTGCATACCTTCTTCATTTGTATTTAAAAAAAAAGTTTGCTTGGTGAAATAAGAAGCTTTAACTCTTCTCACACTCTTGTAACATTTGACACAGACACTCTAAGCCTCATTTCATTGTTAAAGTGTAGCCCTGGATCCTTGATAGAGTTCACACGTTGAATTTTAGCTTGTTCTTCCGGCGTTAGATATTATGTATGTTTGGAATCAAGTATGAAAAGTGTATTATATATAGGTAAAAAGATCATGACCGGCATTGTGCTTAAACTGTAGATTGCACGAGGGAAATTGTAATGCATCACGCGATTTCACCTGAACCCGACGTATCCAGGTCGTTAGCAAGTGGCATTTCGATGCTATCGCAGTTATAACAATCAGAAACAATAAAGCTCGCTCAGTATCGGCTAATCTCGAGATCGAGAGCGGGACCAGGGACGGTTCTAGGCTGATGATTTCAGGGGTGTTCTTAAAATACTGATACAGTAATATATAGATACAGACAAATACAACAAAGAGATATAAATATAGATGCAGTAGGATATAGAAGGTTATGTTTGTAAACGCAAAATTGCACCTACCCTACGTAGTACAATAAACTCCTATATCTGTTCGTAGGCTATAGCTATGATGGTAACAGGACACATACAAACTTAAGTACAATAGGGTAAGTTCTTTAATTCTATAATTCTCAACGGACAGATCAATTCTAGGTGTTTGTGGATTTCACGATCCCTTGGTGATTTAGCAGATTTGAGTGGTTTTATAAATTGGATTATGATATTGTTTGCCCCATTGTCCCAATCACCTCTCAATTCATACCTGCACACTTCAATAAAGTAGAACACCTCAGGTCATGAGAAAAGCTGAGCGCGGAAGCTGAACAATGGCTTCGCAAGCAGCTATTGCAGTAGCGATTTGTATTACAAATGTATAACAGGCCTTAATTATGCGTGAATTTAACGTTTTGAAACTGATCCGTGTCAAGGAGAGCCGATCGGAACGCTTACCTAGTGGTATGCTAATATTTTGGCATCGCATGGAATTTTTAGCAGCTTTGACCGAGTTGTGTTTACAGAATAGTATGAAAAGCTCCCGAAACTCACGTATAAAAAAAAAGTCAGTTAAGTCTTACGCCATAGTTCTACAATGCTGAACATAGTAATGGATAATTGTATGTTACTCTACTCCAACAATGGTTATTACAGTAATGTGGTGTCAATGAGATCAATTTAGAGTTACATAGTCGAGACGCAATGGGTTCAGAGTTGAGAATCAATTTATGTTCACGACAGCTCTCTAGTTTGACCACCAAGGCACTGACGCCTAGGGCTGACGGCCACTTACTGGCAATCTACTTGTGACACTATTATTTATGGACTTTATTTTGACCTAAAGATGGCGCTAAGAAATCACTTGTGCTATCATGTATTTGTGTTAGGTAGTTCTTTATATAAGCTCCTAAGCAGCTTGCTACTCACTTCACTTTATTGACTTGTGATTTTTGTGGTCTGGAAGAGTGAATGGAACAACTAATGACATTTTACGAATTCCTGGTCCAAATCACAAACTCCGTTTTTTTTTACACAACATGGAGATGGAACAAGCATGCATCCCACCAGATGTTAAGTACAGTTCTTGTCTATATCAAGCCTCACTGCGTAGGTCATATCCACAAAGAACATGACCTACGCTGCTCTGCATTGCGCACATCAACTTGAGGCATTAGGTATTCAGCCACATGTGCCCGTAATTTTGGCGGGGTTACCAGCCATGGTCGCAGGCTCTTATAAAAATAATGTTCTAATGTGTATTCTAATCGCGAAAACTTTTAAAACTATAGTTCTTAAAGTTTCAACACATAACTGAATAAATTGCAGTGGATGCGACATCATGACGAAACATGACCACAGGACCGCCATCTACTTCATGTAATAATTAGTTTCCATCAGAAAATCATTGGTTTACTTCGATCTCGACTTATTAAATTATGAAATGTGTTTTGGGCGTTAAAAGCTGTCAAAACTCTTGGATCATTAGTTTCCTATCAATAATTTCATTCGTTTGGATACGTATATAATTTTAGGTACCGTTTGAAAGCCTTTTAATTATCGGTTTGGTAGCCATAAATATCCCAGTCGCATTTAAATATGATTTCGGATAGTTTCATATATTGAGTCCATTCATTACTTTCGTTTTGGTTCGTTTATTTTTTTCCCAAGTATTCCTACTCAATATTAACCCAGATTTATGGACACCCCGAGTCACAAAGAACATCATCGTTAGCAACAAATCATACCTTGGGATCTACATTACCTCTCAAATTATTATTCTATTTTTATTTCCATGCAGTAGATACCTTATGAGCACACTTGTTTTGTTTGTAACTTTTGTGATCGAATGCTTTTGCTTCTTTTCTTATTTTGATTTTAGAATAGCCATCGTTAGTTTCTGCACTGTGTTTAGCTTACGTACTGGTCAGGGCCCCGATTCTACTAAGCCAATGGTCTTACAATGGCAATGGTATCGTAGCAAAATTGCCACTCATTTTAGTTTTTTTGTGCTCTTTGGTATTCTAATGACATATGTGAAGCGTTTGGTTTAAAAGAACCGAGCCCCGGGACTGAGGTATTAACATCATCACGATCATCATCTTCTTGCTCCACCAGATGTAGTCTATCGGAACGACAGGTCTTATTCCTCAATTCTTCTCTACTAGACATAAACTCACCGTGTATATCACTCGGGTACCAATTTTATTGCACTTAAACCGTGTATTCAGTTAGCTTGGTCCAGCCAGTTTCGGCGATGCGTAGGCGCAGCAGTGGTCCAGTCCAGGCTCGACCCACGCGGCGCGTGAGCGACAAATAATTAACTGAATTTGATAGAGTTGCGTGTCTATGGCAACTGTATAATGTAGGATCTGCGAGATAATGAGGTTTCATTATTTGCAAGAGTTATTGAACCTTGAATGGCTTTCGAGTCTGGCTATAACACCTGTTTCTTTTATTTTCTTGACGACGGAGGTTTTAGCCGGTCTGAAATGAAAGCATTTGTCTTTTACGATAGACGTGAATAAAAGGACTTATAAAGACACAAAGAGATGGGCAGCATCCTCTAAGTACTGGAAAACATTACTGCGATTAAAAACCCACCTTTATTTTCTAAGAGGTAGGTTGACCTCATAACTTGAATAGGCAAGTATGAGGTCTGCGATGGAGCGAGCTGACCCAGAGAGAACTGGTTCTCGTGCAGCAACGGAATACAGCAAACCGCTTGGCGCTGGTCTTTGGCAGGGAGACGCTAACAGGCACTACCAGGCCACGCCGGCCTTTGCAGGTCCTATCACCAAAGTTAGTTACATTCAGTTACCGCTAGGAAAATCCAGCGATACCGTTGCCCGGGTAGACTACTAGGAGTTAATTCCCCATAGGATCCCACCACCTGCCTGATGGAAAATCCCCACCATTGTTCTCTTTAGAGAGGCCCATGCAAAGGACTGTGATGATAATGTAGGCTGTATGGATGAAAATAGCTTAAATTAAAACTGAACCTAACATAACGCTTATATGCATATTGATTGAATACAGGGAAAAAAGTAAACAAGCGTATCCTACGATCGACAGCGGAAGCTGAATGGCCATCAATTGCACTTGACCATTTTAATTAAAGTCGCTCCATTTGCATGTCTGCCTAGAGCTCGGACCGCGGTTCTCTTCCTACCCATTAGTTCGTTGCGCACGTGTATACACTGTTGCCAACTCAGTGACTTCTTTGTTTTGCCCTTTAACCGAAAACACGAGTATTTGTCAAGTGTTGCCAACTCGGTGGCTTTGTTTTGCTATTTTGACACAATCTAAAACGAAAAAACGGCCTTTTATAGCTTGTTTAGACATATTATTTTCCTGGCGTTTTCTGCGGGCTAGTATCACGATCACGACTACCCTTTGCCCCAGATTACCTGAATTATGGAATAGCAAAAAGTTACAAAGACCGGGATTGGTCCAGCAGTGTTCGTAGGCAGACTTTTCGACACATTCCTTCTCGAATATTGGTGGGGGTTCATTCTTCGATTTGACTACTATTCAGGAATTACCACATGCCATAACTGCCCAATGAGACCGATTAATTTACCTTGACTGTTTCTCTGCACCAGAATAATCTTGGAGTCTTAAAGTCCAGAATAATCAGTCCAGACTAATTATTTTAGATAAACGTGCTCCATCAGAGGACACCACATTACTTATTTTTCAAGTGGTGGTCAAACGATTTGCTACCAATAAAAAAAGTAGGCTCTAAACCTAGCTCCATATTTATATTTCATGTTTGGCTCTCGTTTCGTTTGCTCTGATGTGATCAGGACTATCTATTCCAAGGTGTTGTTACCACATGAAGGAAAATAGGACTTCTCCAAAAAAAGAATCGTTACAAAATCGTTGCCGTTTTTGTTGATGTACCAAATAATTGAAATGCTTCTTCAATGCTATGCTATTCAGTCTTTCAAACAATAAATATCTATGCTAAATTAGAGGTATGCCTTGCCGAAGTGTTATTGCCACCACAACAAACTCGTTAATTATTAGCAAGCACACGTGCCGCGCTGTGACCACTTTGCGATAATGCCGTGGCCTGACCATGAATGACTATTGAGGTATTGTGGACGGCGTCTCTCGGGCGCCGGTGACTATCGCCGACCGGCAGCTGACTGGTTCATTGATAGATTCCACTTTGTTTGTGTCTATAGTGTGGCGAAACTAGGCCTTCATTCATATCAGATAATGATATGAGTAATGTGAAGTAGCGCGACGTTAATACTGAAGTGTTAGTTGCTTATGGATGATACGGAATTTATTTGCAGACACACATATCAAGCCAAAGCAAGTATATCATACAAACGTTGCGATGAAATCCTTGTCGAGTTGAAACCATACCTATTGCCTTTTCTACTTTTTAGTGCTGTTTAGAAATAGGGCTTTCTTCGTGTACGCGACATATAAGATTCTTAAGACTGAAACGCTTACAGCGCCAAATTTTCAGACAGCAGATTGGATTATTGTCAACACTGAAAGATGGCCAATGAGGAGATTAGAAAAGGAAAAAAAAAACGTATATCATTCACGTTATTTATAATAGATATGTTTTTGTTTCAGGTAATAATTCAAGCCGTGGCAGTATTGTAATGCCGTATTTGCTGATTTCGGTACGCGATTTGTCTATAATATATGTCGTAAATAAATATTACTGGACATTAATTTTATACAGCGCCATCCAGTTCCAAACTAAGCAAAGCTTGTTATATGGGAACTAGATTACGGAAATAATTCTATACTTTTTTTACGTATACATACTTATCAATACAACACCCTAACACAGAACAAACATCTACATTCCATACACAAATGTTTATCCTGGGTGGGGATCACACACTACAGCGCCGAAGGCAGACCTACCAACTGAGCAGTGAGGCTTGTTGTATATTGATAGGTTAGTACATATATATAGGATATATAGTTAATTTTTGGACATACGGGAATTTCCACGAACCTTATTATATAGGATAGTACCTACGTTCCATCTTGTTGTAAAAAGTAACTGGTATTTTACTCCCCTAAGTTTTTACTTACCGTTTATTAGCATCGTATAAAATACCGGGATTATTTTATATTTTTACATCCCACATGCTGTCAAGTATTCAAATAAATTGAGCTGTTCAAATTACGTTCTTGGGACAAAAACACAACCAGTTACAGTGCGGTCACGTCACAATCTACATCGTGTACATGTTTTATTTGACTTTTTGCCTAAACAAATAGTGTATGTATGTAGGTATGTGACTCATTCACGTTAGCTAGGGCTGCCTCACGAATGAGGGTAGCCTGGTACCTACATTAATGCATTACCTAGGTCCACTCTAATCGCTTCACTATGACAATGATTTTGTCGCGGAATGGCCACTATAGATGCCTTTTGGTATTCTAATGGCCATTCAGTCACGATACCATTGTCATGGTGAAGCAGTTTGTTTAGTAGAATCGGGGCCCTGGCCTCACAGTTCATTTGGTTGTAGCTGCGTTCTGCTCTGTAGGTTATGGGTTCGATTCCCAACCGGGATAAATATTTGCGTGATGATTATATATGTTTTTTCTGTGTTTGGGTGTTATATTGTATTATAACATAAATATGTTTTTAAAATGTCTAGTTACATTTATTTATTTATTGATGGGTGTAAAAACAAGTGTAAACGTCACCTATGGGAGTTTACGCTGCGGTTTCAAACTATGTAAAGTGTAAGTGTTATGTTTTCGTAATAATGCATAAAATAATAACTAATAAGAAATACAATAAGTCAAATATAAATACTAAACCGAATAGAATTTAACATAAATTTATATTGAAGCCGTATTGTATTTATAAAATAAATAAATAAATAAATATTACAGGACATCAATTTTACACAGCGCCATTTAGCCCCAAACTAAACATAGCTTGTAATATGGGAACTAGATTACGGACAGAATACTTAATCACTGTTTGTAAAAACAAACACAGAACAAACATCTACATTAATCACAGAAATGTTTGTCCTGGGTGGGAATCAAACGCACAGCCTACAGCGCAGAAGGTAGAGTTACTACCAACTAAGCTATGAGGCTTGTCAGTTGTATTTATGCCTAACATATAATAATGAATTAGTCAATACAAAGCTTCATACACAAGTTAGTGAATGAATTACAAGTAAAACAAATTTCTTATTATTTCCAAACTGTGGTGACCCTGAGTGTAGGCGTCACGGGTCCCGCCCAGACAAAACACCGTAACGTAAAAGGTATGATTCAGTGCAAAAAAATGGACCATTTTGGTCTTCATAAATTGGAACATTATCATAAATATTAATTTGGAAATGGGTTCAGTTATATTATTCACACCGCAAAAAAGCAATGAATAATGAATCTAGGCTTGACAGAACGATTTGTGTAACGATTTAGTCCAATTAATATTAGTTTATTATTGATTGCTTAATATTATAAAAACAATTAGGTATATATGATTTTGAAAATGGCTTTGATCTTTACCAAGGTAAAGTTTGATTGGGGCTTGACAGATCGAACAGCCGAATTGTAATTAACAATTTCGGCATACAATGTCGCGCAGTCTTGACATTTCCCGTAACTGCATCTGCTATCTACATTTTATAATATCTCATAACAATAATAAAGTCGTTAAAGTTACAGCAATCATATAATAATTACAATGATGTCCGATGTTCGAATGTCACTCCTTGGCATTCGGCAGTTATTGACATTCAAAAGTGAACAGTCATCGAACAGCTGAACATTACTCTTGTCAAGTTCGTGTTTACGAATTATGATCGTTTGAAGGATTAAATTAGATTATGTGATTGTGTCGCAATAAGAAAATTTTCGAAATCACCACAGAGACAAAACTAAAACCAAATCGGTCCGATTAGGTCAAAGTATAAATAAAAGTATGAATGGAGGAATTAAATTCTTCTTCATCAAATCCTTTATTCTAAAATTAGAATTCTTTATCACGCCAAGTTTGGCAAGAAATGTTGACACATCAATCTTGAAGCTAATAGCTACAATGGGCGATCTTATTGCTAGTGCGTTATCGAAACAACCTTTAACAAAATAAATAAGTTTTTCTCTCCAGAACTTAGTAAATGTTTGATGGCTTGATTTGATGAGCTTTTTGTTCTGATTGTAGGTATGAGCATGTATTAGGTATCCGGTTGCCTTGGTGGTCGCGGCTTAAGAATCGACCCCTCAAACTCAGCCCTTGGATGTCGCAAAAGTCGACTCAGGGATCTCACCAGAAGAACGGCAACAGCTTCCTTCTGTGTATTATCTACAACTTCTGCGATCACCAATCCGCCTGCTAAGCGTGGTTATTGTGGCAAAACCCTTCAGCTTTTGATGAGGCTCTGTCCAGCAGTGGACACTAATGGGCTGTTGATGTGAGGTGAGGTATCTAAACTTCATCAAAAATAGTTTTAGTTTGTCCCTCAGTATATCTAGCGTAATATTATGGACGCAATTAATTATCCACAAGGACATGATCGGTGGTCTTTCCGACCACCGAGGAATTGAATAATTGTCAATAGCCGCCTGACGCAAACCGGGAGCCCTGGGACCGCTTGAATGGCGCATTCCTTCCGCCACGTGCCACTCTACTCCCAGGGCGCTCGCCGCCTTTCACTCTCCATATAGCCCGTGTTTGTACACACAGTTCGACGAACCCCTTCTGTTTATTTAACAAATAGTGGCGCAAGGAATATGCAGGGCTAATGAGCGAGAAATCTCTAAAAGATAGAATGCGCGCCGCGCTTTGCCATTCACGTGAAGGCCGAGAAAAAAATGCAACTGAACGCGAACACGCGTCTATGCGTTTCCGTCGTCCTGATTCTATATTTAAATCAGACGGTATGCGCGCCCTGACGAAACGGAACCCTGCGGCGTGTTGTACTGAAGTTATAAAATGGGTTGTAAAAAAACCGCAGCGGGAGTCGACGCGCGATTCCTTTATATTTAGCCGCATAGTGCATGGGTGATTCACATCTCTTTGTTAGACTTACTACAGACGGGCGTAAATCTTGAAATTTTGCCAATGGTATCGCGATAATCGTAAAATCTTACGGCGCTTGGCATTGACCGATATTGGGGCAGGTCACGGTCGGGAAAACGCCGTGGACGTAGAACAGTGAGGGTCGAACGCTGAAATAGACGTCCAGCATGTTCTTGCAAAGTCAACGACCCTATCAACGTGCGTAACGTTTTGGCGGATCGGGAGGGCGATGGAACGTCGGAAAATGTCTGGCTTCAGGCGAGACTGCTATGTCTCTTCTACTGTAAATCGCCGGTACGATGTTTGTACACGATATAATGATCATCAGATATATAACACTGTATGCTTTAAGATGACGGATGACGGGCATATATACATGTACGTTATGTATACGTAATAAAAAAAACGATATTTCTAGACATTTTCTCTTCGCATTTTCACTTCGTGATGAAATCCGATGTATGATATATGACATTCATAGAAGAACCAAAGTCACTGACATAGCCCTCAGGCTCAGTAAGCTGAAGTGGCAGTGGGCTGGCCACATAGCTCACAGAACCGATAACTGCTGGGGAGTAAAGGTTCTTGTTTGTAGGCGACCACGATAAAACGGGAAACGGAGTTTGGGTAGTCCCCACTCGGTGGACCGATGACATTGTGTCGATTGGGGGTTTCTAATGGTCAGATTCAATAATTGTTACACCTAAACACAGAACAATCTATTAATATATTCATCATATATTTTTTATGGGCATGGGAATTGAAGCCACAAACAGTACAGTGCGGAAGGCTAGGTAGTAGGTAGTAGCTCTACTACCAACTGACCATGGCTTGTTGAAACCTTGTTAAACCGCAAAATAATGCGCTTTAGCAGTTTTAAGTATAATATCACTCACCTAAACACAATAGCTAAGTATTATTATCTTGCACCACCCGGGAAGTCCTGACTCATCCATTTGATGTCCCGTCCCATCCCAACAGACGCATCTTATCCTGCACATCCCACCGGCTGCGCAGATAAGGATGATTAATGTGCACTTTGAAGTGGACCAACCTGTGGGTGTTTGTCTCAGCTCTTAAATATTAGAACCAGCAGGCTTGCATGCACCTACAATAATCTACATATAAGTAGTTGACAAAATATTATTGGCCCATCCCTAAAGTTGATGTTGTAACTTCAATTTGAATTAGAGGGATTGGACCGGTGGCCTAACAACGTCTTGTAGCATTCTCGTTTTGATATTACATTGCTTTTGTCTCGTTTTTTCTACACGGATAGATAGTGACAAAAGTAAAGTAATATTAGAACAAGAATGCTATAAGAGGTCGTGGCACCCTCCCAGGATATGGTCTGTTGCCATACGGTCTGTTGTGTTCAGGCATTAAGAGGTAAGATAGCCACTTATTCAGACTGTTGAGGATTCCGGTTGAAATAGGCTTCCACCTTCGGCCTTACCATAACTTGAAACCATGTGAGATGAAGGCAAAGCGCTTGCCCGTTGTACAGTTAAAAACTTACTACAATTTATAATTATTGTGCAATGACAATCCAGCCATTTGGGAGATTAGCCGGCACAAACAAACAGACAGACAAAAAACTTTAAATGTTGTTTTTCTGCTCAGCAGACACTTCAGCTTTATTTATTTGTATAGATTGATGCATTTTCAATAAAGAGGGCTACTTCTGTAGGCGTTGTTACTGTATGCCCGATACATTATTATTATAACAATAGCTGTTCAGTGCAGTCTTGGTACAGTAACCGTATACTGCAGTGATGTGGATTACAAAGAGCCTTAAATACGGCTACTCGTTTGAGTGAGATTCAAAGGCTTTTGTGATGGTTTCATGGAGCACTAGTGATTGCCGTGACATCGTTCCTGTTATGTGGGGAGTTTTTTTTTTATTTATATTGTACGACAGGCAAGCACTTGGCCTTCATCTCTACTGGTTACAAGTTGATATGAGGCCGAAGGTGGAGGCGCACTTCACCCGGAATCCTCAACAAACTTAGGAACTGGCTATCTTATCTCTAAATGCCGGAACACAACAATTTTAGAATTGTTATTATGGCGGACTTCAGTAAAGTCCTACCACTAACCAAACTAAGCACAATATATTGTACTCCCCATGGGGATCGAACCTGCACAAGAAAAAGAGGTTTCCCTGACAAACATCTGTCTCCTGAAGGGTTTTAGGTTTATGTACTATGTGTGTTATAGTGTGTGGACATGACGACATTACTTATTTACATCATGTACAAGATTGTTTAAAGTCAAGAAATAGGTAAATTAAAAGCGCGAAGGATTAATGTGAGGAGAAAATTCAATATACCAAAATTTGGCAAATTTCATTAGCCTTGATGAGTTCAAGATTATACTGGTCTGAGACGGGGCATTCTACTCAGTACATTATTCTAAAATCTTCAATAAAAAGTAGAAAATACAGCTAAGGAAACGTAGTAAAATAACGGGAAATTTAACCGTTTAATTCATTAGCCAGTGCCATAGACAGTACAGATAGTTTTCCGTTTAAAGCCTCGTCGTTAAGAGCACCGAAGAATAGACACTTCGGGGTGTAATTCTCATTATCATCAATTTAATAGTTTTTCCATTTACATTCTTGTTCAAATGCGGAGATTTGATCGCAGAGAGACATCTTCCGGCGAGGTCGCCGAACTCGATGTAAACCTACTATCCGATGTATCGGGTTGTAAGTTGTAACGTGAGAGCAATCACCACATCTCGAGCTATCTTATCTAGTCTGTCGGTATGTTCGCTTGTCATTCGACATACGTTATAAGAGCTAGAATGAGCTGACCATAATCCACACGAAGACTATACATTCAGTTTGCGTTTTTGTTTGATATTTGCTTTTTCATGACTTAACTGGTGAGCTGATCTTGATGAAATTCGACATTGATATAGTTTACGCCATGGAACATAGGCCACTTTTCATCCAGGTGCCACGCGATCAAAGCCGTGATGAAATGATTGAAAATGCTTTCAAAACTATAGTTGATCTTCTGGGAAACTCGCTCCATCATAGACTACGCAAATTTTAGTGGTCAAGAAAGGGCTGAGACATTTGTTTTTTTTTATTTTTTTTCATTGCGGAGTTAAATCTACGAGGATGAGAATGTTCTTCAAGTCTCTGGGAATCAGTATGAATTAAAAAGAAAAGAAGATAAAAACAGGAAAGGCCAGAAGTGTGAGTATTACCAGATTGTCAGCAGGCATCCACCGACTAAATTCGGCGAAATCTTCGCACCTGCCTGAAGCACGGCAGCTGCAGGAACAGAAACGGGTTTTTTTTGGGATCTCTAATTTGAAACGATTGGCTGGCCGGATTACAGCGTTTATCTGGTTTTGTGCAGTCGGGAACGGGAATTATCAAACGACAATCGCATAACCAAAATGTATTTATTTAAAAACAATTGCAACACCATAACAAATATTAATCTAAGTTTCAAAAATATTTTAATAATTGACTTTCGGCAGTTTGTGATCAAAAGTATTCACATTATTTTGCGAAATTTAATTGATTATCCTAACAGCAAAAATATTGGTGCGAACTTGAGGAGCTTGTTCTAGCCACAGGTAGACTAAGCATGAGGGAGCGGCGGCGGGCGCCTACCTCGTTGTATCAGTAGGACTTAACCGAGTTTTTCTACTTGATACAAAGCTGAAACAATTCGATGAAAAATAAAATAACATAAGAAAATAGGCAATGTTATGGGTTTTTCTACATTTTGTAGGGAAATCCGTTGTTGAGCCGTCTAGACTCGAGAAAATGAAAATGTTACTTAATCTAGTTTACTTAACAGAGTAAAGCCAGAAATGACAGCAAACACTCAAGTACACGAATGAATCGAGCATAAAAATGACTATCATCATTTCAACACACATACGTCAAAAGACTATATAAATAGAACTACCTAAGCTACACCGCATTAGGTTTCTATAAGCTACAAAGCGGAGTGTTGAATTAATGTATGAGTGAATGATAATTCTTTATACCAAAATAATGTGTTGTCTAACAATGATGCCACCATACGTTGTCGCTCTTACATTGCCTTAAAGTCATCAATGCGCAATCTCAGTCGCAAATATGGCGATTGATTGTTCTGATAGTGTTTCAGGTCATGAGATTATCAGATTGAGGCAACATCCGACGTTTTCATTGGACAACTGCTATTAAAATGCCATAATGTAATGCGCAAGAGGAATTGATGTGATTGAGCAATTTATAATCCTCCAAGCGACGGTGCCAGCCTAGAGCTCCTTAGTTCAGGGGGTGACCTCAATCCTTTACTGGATTCCTGTTGTAACATTACTTTTGACTGGTGTCGAGACAAATAACAGACAAAAGTAATGTTTTATTGGACGCTTAAACGGTAACCCTGGTCCTGAGTTGGATTCCCGGTAAAGACACTCTTAGAGATCTTGTTCTTAGTTTGGATGGAACATTGCTGTCACTGATATCACCTGGTTGTCCGATTGCTTTGGCAGGTACGCTAGCTCGCCCTGAAAAGCAAGGGATTTATTTTTGCGGCCTTATTGATATCCTCTCGCCAGCCTGTTTACCATGTTGGCATGTAAAGTCCGATACCAGGGATGTTACTATAGCATTCTCCCGTTTCCGCACTAAGGTCCATTGTGCTAAAGGAATGTCTGACTAGTATAGCCAGCCTTACTCCGACCAGAAGCGCAGAATATACCTGGGGTCTTCGCAGGCTCTCCGGTTGTGTTAGACATGAAATAGAAAGATTCGTGATTTCACACCAGCGACAAGATGGTCTCCGGTCCAAGATTCCTTTACGATAATAAAGAAAACTACCATTTTTTATTCGTAATGCTGTTGACCTAGAGGCAGGCCTGGGCTTTACGGGCGAGGATGTGGTCTACCATGGAGAGAGCTTTTTCAGAAGCTGCATGTCAAAGGCACTGGCTCTCCCGCGCACCAATGGCGTACTGCTTGCTGGACTTCGGCAGGTCATACTTACTGCTACTAGCTTCAACATTTTTCATATTCGCCCCTGGCTTTGACCCTGGTTATTTTATATAGCACTGTCCAACAAATAATCATAAAGGGCCCCTCATTTTGCATATGAATATGCGATCTGAACAATTTAAAGGTCATTTATTCATATGAGCAGCAATCATTGCGATACATGTTTTTTTTTCATACAATTGTCTGCGTACATAACTAAATTTAACTGGCCTCACAGCCCAGTTGGTAGCTCTGCTGTATGTTGTGGGTTCGATTCGATGCTAGGAAAAATATTCCTATTCTTATTCCTTCTACCATCCCTTTTATCCTTCTGATGAATATAGATGTTTGTTCTGTTTGTTGAGTGTGTCATGTTCTCCAAAATCTAGTTCTCATATTGCTTTACAGCTTAGTTCGGGGTTAGTCATATATAATACTGGTGCTTTGTTTCCCTTATACCATGGGAATTTTACAATATCCTCGCATAGTGCACCCTTACACTATAAAAGGCAGCTACTCTGAAAATTTCAAGTCTCTATGACTTCTAATTTGGGCTGTGCGTTATCAGTCAGTCAGTTACCAGACTGTTTTATTTATTTAAATTATATTTATTTAGCTTTTAGAGCCATTGTTTTTGAAACCAGTTACTGTGTGTGGGAACCAGATAACCTTTAGTATCAAGTTGAATTCTCATAAATCTGAATTCGCAAAATGTTGAATTCTTAGAATGTTTAATTCTTAAAAAGTTGAATTCCCATAATGTTGACTTTTTTGGGAACACATAGTTTTATCAATCCCATTAGAAAAAAACAATGAAAATATACATATATATAAACATAAACATGAAAGTTTTTAAAGAAAACTACATTTCAGATGGCAGGTGTAGTTTTGACAGCTGTCCTTGAAAATGTAGATGTTGACCATAGCTTTCATTTGAACTAACAACGGAGTGTCTAGGACGAGTACTTTCAGAGATATGGTCATTTGAAGTTTGACAAGCCTGGAGCCTGATTCTATTAAACCATTCACTTAATTATGACAATCGTCGCAGAATTGCCACTATAGGTGCCTTTTGGTATTCTAGTGTCCATTTTGCGATGATAACATTGTCATTGTGTAGCGATTGGCTTAGTAGAATCGGGCCCCTGAACTACCACGGTAGACTGTTCTCTCACTTTCTGCTCACACTGCAAGATTGTAAAAGCGAAATTACGCACTGTCCTTGACAATGAGTCGAGTTGACTACCGGCCGACTGCGTCCGTGAAGCCGGTAATTATTCATAACCGCGTGCGCTTACGCAACTGTTCACTCGTTAATCGTTCATTCGTTATCGGTGTCTTCGATCGATCACTCGCGGCGGGTCGGTGTCTATCCATCATCGGTGTTTCATAATCATAAAGATAATTTTTAGATTGGAATGTTAAAAAGAACCAGACTATCATGGCCTGATTGTACATATTTATAATGTTACAGTCCCATTATAATGTATTGGTGATGTAAGTTGGCGATGTTTGAAGACGAAGGTATTCCAAATTTCATCAAAATCCGTTTGCTGTTTTTGCGTGATTGATTAACAAACATACAAACTTGGTAGTAGTAGTAGGAAGTAGGATTTGTGGGATTCAGACAGTAGTCGACGAACAATACTTTGATCACTCAGATACAAAATACTTAGATAAAAAAAACAACAACAATAAAAATAGTGGCATATTTTGTCATGCGATGCTAGTAAAAGGTAGCAACATGTAAAATTACTGATTTTCAAACAAATAGCAACTCTAGCCTAAGACATGAGGGCTGAAAATGCAAAGTAACCGTTCGTTACGACCTTGACAGTCAACTGAATGCAAACTACCGCTCCGGTGCGTTTTGGTGTTTTAGTTATAAGACACATTCGGGCGGATCTTATGTTTTTTTTTATCTAAGACTCTACCGATATTATCAGCTAGTGGTTATAGCTACGTAGTTATTTATTGCTTTATATAATCACTCTATAAAACAATACCTTAGAAGCTTGAGAAAAAAGGTGTGACGAGACCGACTGAGCGAATTTAATCATTGGATAAGAATTCGATTATAAATAAGGAACAGTAGACGCCCTCGCGACGGTACCGGCGTTACTCGACAGATAAGGTAATAGCTAGACAACTCGGTGTTTACCATGAGTTACAGTTTTGCAAACCTTATTCGATAGCTTCTAGTTACGGTAAAAATGTGTCTGAAAACTTGTACAGCGCCTAATGCGGATAGTGTGAAGAATCCTAAAGAGTAACGCATAGTACTCATACATCGTTTATCAGCCTAACATTTACTGGAGATTAGAGGGCCGGACTGGCTGCGATTTTGCCGTATCGATAAGCATCTGTAGTTACGTCAAAGATTTTACCACACTAACCAGTGGTAAGGCTACCGAAGTGAGTAAACGAATCGCGACAGCCAGATTTGGTCGCAAAATGCGTCACATGTCTATTAATAGCGTGACAATCACGCGGCCTTGTGATCGATTAATTGCTATAAGAGATCCTGCACGCGGCAGAACACTTCGGTCTAGAGTGATATCGATCTAGACTAGATAACTAGAACAAAAGATTCGTGGACGATTCTCTGAGAGCTTCATCCTACGCTAGCTTACACCCGATGTTTATAAACTTTTAAAGATCCACTTTACATTATTGCTACACTAATAGAATAAAGCGTATCAAACTCGTAGATCATTTTGGATTTATTCCTAAAATTTTAAATGGTCTCCAAACCAAACCCATCTTCAAAATTCGTAATTCCTCTATAGAAGGAATCTGCACTGCTGTTCCTAAATGAAACTTTCGTCTACTAAACTGTATGAAAATACTGCTAACGCAATCTTAGGAGTTTGAAGTCTGCACCAAGCATGTGGTACATGCCCAATATAAATTTATAAAACTTGAACACGAAATAAATAAGTTAAACCTTAAAAGAGTTAGCCAAAAACCAACGTAAACTTTACCGAACTTAAGTTTTAGAATTGCAACTTGGCGAATGATTGTGACCGTGTCAGACTGTAGTATTGTTGACCCCGTCATTTGCGTGTGCGCAATGCAATAAAGCTTTCTATAAATCGAACGGACGAGGGTTCCAGTGCCGTAAAACTTGATGACTTCCGTTCGCGGCCGCGTGGGTCGCCGACTCCTGCCATTTGCTCGACTTTTCCTCTCAAGAACCTTTCTGTCCACTTGTATTAGCTCTATCTATAAGGGACACGCTGGAAGTATGAAAGACTTTGGAGAAACGATATTTATTTGGTGACGGAACTGCCTGGTAAAACCTGAAGTCAAGTAGGTGACGGGGAAATAATGAATATATTGATTTGTTTGTATTGTAATTAATCTCTAGGAACCTCTACCTTAGTATACTTGGGCGGTTGGAAGTTTCGAACTTTCGTTAATTGTTCTCTTCTGAATTAATGTCGCTCCCTTTGTGGGTCTTGTACTCCTCAGCGGTCTTTGCTCTTTCCCAGCTTCGCAATTTTCTCGACACAATCTTAAAAACCGCTGCCTGAATCGTATCTGGTCTGTCGTGTCGTGTCTTGTCTGTCGTGTCGTGTCTTGTCTAGGGGAGCCCACATGAAGATAGTTTTGGAAGCTATAGTCTTGTCCATTCTTCTTTCATCCATAAGTTTCTACTTAGCGCGCCCGCTGGTTGGCTGACGTGCGCTGCAATCAAAATTCGGAATTAGACATTATGACCCATTCAATAAGACCCCTAGGGTGAGTAAATCGCGAGGGTCCTCCCGATTTTCATTGTCCGGGGAACAATGAATCAAATTACACGCTTTTTAATCCACTTATTGAATTTCATGCGCCGTTTTGGCAGAATGATTAAACGGTCGACCAGACAGGAGGATTAAACATAACCGAGGTTTTCCATTATCAAATTTGGAGGACTTTTACCTAATATTATCTTGTACGGTTTATCATAAACAAACACTAGTATATTGCCCAATATTCTGTCAACAGTTGCCGCTACGCAACACGTGTAGAAGAATGGTGGGCAAACACATGTTTTATGTTATCTGAGAAGTAGCGGCTGATAGCGATGTGGAAGGTAAAGGTAGTGAAACACAATCTGCTTGGTTAAAATAGTTAAGGTCCCAAGGTCTTCAACATTCTTCATAGATTTTATCTCAAGATAAGACAAGGCGTCTTGAAAACTTGAGTTATTGCCGTTCTTACATTTTGCAGTCTTGATGATTTTGTTCTTTGATTGTTCGTTTCAATGGATAGTTAGATATGAGCAGGTTTTATCTTCTTTATGAATAAATACAAAAAGTTCTAGAAAAATCAACGAAGTCTACATCTTTTCTTGTTATTCAAGGGAGCTGTTAGTCAAACGCTTCGCTATCACCATTTAAAAGACGTACGTACATACAAAAGACATCATATTAAATAAATATTACAGGATAATTTTAACAAGCCTCATAGCTCAGTTGGTAGTAACTCTGCCTTCTCCGCTGTAGGTTGTGGGTTCGATTTCCACCCAGGACAAACATTTGTGTGATGAATATAGATGTTTGTTCTGTGTTTGGGTGTTGTATCATATAGTACGTATGTATTTACAAAGTATTTAAGTATTATATCCGTAATCTAGTTCCCATATTACAAGAAATGCTTAGTTTGGGGCTGTGTGAAATAAATGTCCTGTAATATTTATTTATTTATTTCACACAACCCCATTTAGTCCCAGGTTGAGTAAAGCTGGTAACGTAAGATTACGGATGGAAAACTTGTTTTTTTTTTTTGTAAATGCTAACTTATTATAAAATAATACAACATCCAAACACAGAACAAACATCTATATTCATAGACGTTTGTCCTGGGTGGGAATCGAACCCACAACCTACAGCGCAGAAGGCAGTGCTACTACCAGCTGAGCTGCGAGGCTTGTCATGTATGAAATAGGTCAAGTCTTTTTTATCAGTATCTCATAAATAATTTAAACTTCACTGGCTACAGTAAACAATTATGATCATAAAGTAAATCGTCGATTAGTCATTCAGAGAACTGCAATTATGCAAATGAATCCCATTAAACAATTATCGATCCTTTCAAATGTTCTTGTATCGAGTCGAGAAGTATTAGCACAGGTTAATACGCGCGATAACATCTTTGTTTTATGATGTGCACTGGCTGGTTAGTGGCCTGGCTGCACAAAGATGCAGAATATGATGTCTGAATATTAAAATTACTCAAGTCAAGCCCATCCTTCTAGTATAGAGTCGTCTTGTTTTATTACCTAGTACATCATACCTCCAGGGTGATATTATTAATCTGTGCTTAAGAAATACGAATAAGTTTTTACTCACTATAAACCTTTACCTCTGGCTACCCCCTGATAGATGATCCTCATAAGATCCTCGCGAATCCTCGAAGGGGCTCTTACTTTTATACTTATTATGATAGTTGATGTAGGCACCTTGTTTCGGTTCCATGGAACCATGATCCTCGCGATACCTCGAAGGGGCTCTTACTTTTATTGTGATAGTTGATGTAGGCTTGTTTCGGTTCCATGGCACCATCATCAGGGTGGTGTCTTCTTGAAGTTGGTGCCTTCATCAACTATTATATACGTGAGTAAAACTCGTGTTTAAAAATGTATAACCATTCTTACGCCAGTTTATAAAGTGAAATACTAATAAGTTATCTTGGTCTGAGCTCCAAGATAAAATAGTTAGCATTTCGAAATGGCGCTCTTAGACCACCACGATGCGGGTGTAAAACTAGTTGGTCGAACGCACCACCCACAGAACGTAGCTGTAGGTGGTTGTGGCTTGCCAAAGGAGTAATCCACCCGACGTAACGGCAAAGTAATGACGGTACATCCACATTAGTTTAGCTACAAGCGGCGCAACACGATCCAACACACAAAATGTTAATTTTACGACTCGCGGGCGTGTCCACCAGCTAACATGCAGATTATGTTCATTAACATTCTCCTGCATGACCAGGGCTGCAGCAATTAAGTACCTAGTTTTAACTACTGAAACGCCCGGGACTTTTTAAAAAATCTTTTCTCAGTTAACTTAACCTCTATACTACAGCAGTCGATGATATTCTGTCCAGAAGCAAGTGTCTGTGAATTGGATTTTCATCTCGATCTATTCTTTAGTCGCTTGGTGCATCAAATTCGTGTTAGACATCATTACTTATCTAAAAGGCCAACGATACAAATACAATACCTTGCCTGTCAAACTATAGTACAGGGGCCCAGCATATTAGTTGGGTGAAATCTACAAGATCGGCAACACATTGTTTATTTCGTATAAAATCAGTAATGGGTAAATGATCACTAAAGGGGCGACGGATATCCCGTCGCTCTAAGCACTAGTACTGCTCATGGTGACTGTACCCTCTAACAGAACTGGTCAGCTCTTGACCTAGAAACTTGCCCAGACAAGGATGAGGCCTTCGATAAAGCGAGCCTATCCAGAAGGTGCCTGTTAACTCTCTTCTTGAAGACATTACGTTCGTAACACTGGAAACTGATTTGGAAATGCAATGAGCATAATGAAATTTAGATTTTTCCTAGCGCATAGTCCTAAAAAATGGAATATCAACCAGGTGGGCATGATTATAAATATGATTGCAGTGAACCAATGCATACATATTTCACTATTCGAATTATAATTAACTATATTACCGAGGTAATAATGTTTTGAATAACATTGTTGTAGTTAAAAGTAATAATACTTTTAACGAAACTTGTATCGCTCACCCCTAGTAACCATAAGGGGGGTTCGAAAGGAGGGGTTGGAGGGGGGTCTGCGATCGGTGCGAACACCTGCCGCGCGTGCGCACCTGACGCTCTACCTAAAGCCACGTTTTATTATGGAAATTGGGAATTTATCGACACGAATGCTCTAAATTGCAAAACTGCATCGACTTACGATTACGACGGCAGCTTGCCAGGGGGTGTTCGTACTCTCAGAATATGAACACTACAGATTTTCAATCGCCAAGATCGCGTAAGTAGGACATTCGCTCTTGTGACGTAACTTTCCTTTTAATAATAATATCTATAGTCCCTTTGGAGTTATCAACTACCGGCGTTATAACTCAACAATTGTCCCAATATCTCACTCTCTGGGATCTACCGAGGCAGACTTCCGAATAACTGGCTATCATAGCTCAGTAATGCCGGAACACAACAATTTCGAATTGTTTTATAGCGACAGAATTTTTTTTTCATAACAGACGTTAAGATGGTAGCTACCACCATCTTTACTAAAGGTGACTAAAACAAAGTCCCACCACCAACCAAACCAAGCTCAATATATTACTACCCTGGGGAAAGAACCCGGGACCTCTGGATATGACACAGGAGGGCGAGCACTAGACCACTGAGGCCGTTAAGTTTTATTGAATTACAATGATCGGCATTAAAAACAACGTTATCTGTAATACTCATGCAACGTGAACAATAGCGAGATAAGAAACTTCAGGGCAGACGCGATATTGAAGCGAGGATTTAACGGTTCATTTCATTCGATATGTAACGGAATTAAACTCGATATTATGTGTTTAATAATAGAACTGAGCCTACCCGGTAAAAAATCTAAATATTTCTATAGAGTTACCCAAGAAGTAATAAAACCCAAGACATAACACGACAATTTACAACCATAAAATACAAATGTTTATTTCTATAACTTATTTATACAATTTATTATCTGTGGTCCCTTTGAGTTAAAAGTACCTGTGTTAGAAGCGTCTTACCTAAGTTTTTTTTTTGAAGTAATACTGTAAAATTTTAGTTATTAGGTCATCTAGTTTGAGTTGTGCGTTAATTAAATCTAATCAATCCGTATCAGTCAATTATAGATCTACCTATTATATATTGATAAGCTGAAGTGCCTAATCACGAAGTTTTAAAAAACTAAGCACAATTTCTAATAGGAGAATATTGGAGATTCAAAAAAGAGATAATACAAGGAAACAATATGAGAAAAACATGGTCTGCGAGTGCCTGTGAGCTGAAGATGGTCTGCTCCATATTAGCCGAGCGCCCTGAGCGGCAGTGGAAATATTCGCTCGATTGTAATGTAAGCAAATAGCCCGCACAACAACAAGCCAAGTGCCATGAGAAGCAGTGGAAATATTAGCTCGATTGTAATGTAAACAAATAGCCCGCACAACAACAGCCGACATTGGCATTGCAAAAACGGTGCGCGGGCGCAGTCGGAAGCGTTGCACAACCACAACACATCCCACGCTGGCTTTGATCCGCCGCCTGGGTGCCGACTGCTGCCCAAGTGCAAGGTGTAATGGAACCAGTCCGCATTGGTGTCAAGTGCATCGTGATTGCGTGGCTTCCGGATTCACGACTGATAATTATCTGTGTCAAAACGTCTTCGGCTTAGATCAAACGTTATAGATTTGTGATTTTATCAATGTTTTGGTACGATAATTTGAATGTTGTTGTGTTGTTCTATTCGCCTCTGGTCTAGTGGTTCGCTGCGGGTTCGATACCCGCGATGATACAAATTTGTGCTCGGTTTGATTGGTGGTAGGACTTTAGCTACCACCATCTTACCTAAGTATGACGCCATAGCAACAATTATAATTGTTGTGTTTCGGCATTTGTAGTTAAGATTTATAATTGTGTTGTTGTATAAAATGTGTTCTCATGCAAGTTAATGTAATATTCTTTATGAGAACTAAATGTCTTAATCACAAGATAGCCAGTTCAAATGTATAAGGTAGCTCCAATGTACAATGGTTTAAGACTACAAGAACACAGAAATGTTAGTTCAGCTAAAAAGGACACGGAAGAAAGATGACAACCAAGTAAACAAACAGTGCACTATAATGAATTTAACATTGAGCTCTCTCAATGGTTTGACTGTGGACAAATTCACAAACTGTACGTGGGATTTACCACAGAGTGTTAAATTACTACAGAATTCTATGTAAGAATACTAACTTACCAGGTAGTCAGTCCGACCACCATCAAATTTAACGATGTTTTAAAGAAAAACTGGTTTAACGTCATGACTCTAGGTAATAATATAAAATATAGGTAATAATAATATTTAAAACAAATAACCTCAGGATTATATAATTGCATGTCCGTACCGTACTGGCATTACATGGACGAAATAGGTGGAACTTAAATAAGTAATAAATTTTGAGACTAATTTATTGTATGTACCTTTAGTCACTTCGTTTCTAAAAAAACTCAACTATTATATTTTATTGATCGCGCTCGCACTGTACTATAGAAAATTCATCAGACGTGGACGGAGGTTGTATGGTGACCTGCTTTGGTAAATTGGTAAAAGAGTGCAAGCAAACAATGGTAACGATTCGAGTTTCCCACGGACGAGAGTTTACTGCGAAAGTTACTGAAGATGAGTGTGGGCGAATGTACACGATCAAGCTTGACTGACGGACTGACGACTGGTCAATGTCGAGTGGCGGAATTCTGAATTCTGAATTATCATGATATTTGTATATGTTTTTATAATTAATTCTCTGCTACGATCTTTTTACAATAAATGTAAAGTTCATGTCAATTGTGTTTGTCTGCTTGTTTTTTGTTAATTGATCGAATTATCGTCATCGTTACCGCTTCGGTAAAGGGCAAAGTTCGCAGACATTTGTCTTGGTTTATGCGGGCCAATTTCTGATAAGGTTAAGACTATTTCTTATTGTTTTGTAAAGTGTGGTTGTGATATTAGAACTTTAACGTTAACCGTCAATAAACACAGGAAGTTTATATGTCAAAGATAAAACCAAAATGTCAGTCATCCGTTTCACTTGAAGCTTGACGGCTCTGCTTGATCGTCTGCACGCCTGCTCCCCATACAAAGATGCAGTCGTGCCAGTACTTTCGCCAGATAACCTTCCAAGGGTGATCTGATTCATTTGACCTCACGATCCGTATGACCACTTTCTACTTTATTCTCGTTAGAAATGTTATAGAGTAGCATTAGGTCTATATTTTGCTTGTAAAAACAAGGTCACTAAGTGCCGTACTACAGTAGCTATGTTAAAGATTTTCATCATCCTTACCACTTAACAGACATATTTCCTAATCTATTATAGTAATTACAACTCGAGCTGAGGGCAAGATGCAACCAATTTGTTTTTATTATTTATCGTTTATATAATATTAATGTTTATTTCGTGTACATTTTGCTAAAAAGGGTGTCGAAGAATTAGATCTGTCTGAGGAGCCTGAGGTACCTTTACCCTGGGAGTTTCAGGGCGGGTATATCAGAAAATATCCGAGGTAAGGAGTGGACTCCGAGGACTCAAGCATATTTCTTTTACAATAAAATTGTAAATATTGATCTATAAAATGAACGACCCAGTCTAAGTGACAGGAATAAAGTTATCTGAGTAACTAGGCGAGGAAGCACCTGAGATAAGGAACAGGTGCAAATGACGATGCTCAATAACATTCCGGAGTTTAGCAGTCAATGTTAAAGATAATGAATAAATAAAATGAAAGATCTAATTAAAATGAAGAAAACCGATAAATTACTATAATATATAATACACATTTTTTTTATTATGTTACAAGAAACATGATCAGTAATACAAAATAACATAAGAAATAATAATTATACATTTACTTACATAATATAATGATGTTATATTATATTATTTTGTGGTACACTAGCCCCCACACTAGTGTTCCTATTTATACTTATACTTATATTTGATTTGACCTTTGCTGATACACATACAATGGAGATGTCAAGAAATCTCAACCAAGTGTTGGTTAACCTTGCACGTGGTGATGAGTTTATAGTCCACCGGAATCAATCTACATACAAAATCGGAATATGTGAAAACACGAAACCATTCACCGATATTCTATTGTCTCGCGGCTGCGATCGATCACATGCGTCGATGTTCGATACCGGCGGAAAGAGCGCGAGGTCGGCCATTGTGGAGCGTGCGTGTGCGCATCGGACTTATTGTTGAGGCGCGCGAATAAATATGCGGTTCCGACGGTCGCTGTAATTTCGGGGCGATAAGTTTATTGACTGGTTGTCTTGTTGTTTGTTATTGTTTCTTGTGCTACAGCAAACCATCTTTACCAACCGACAAACCTTTTTTTTTACACAGGGAGAAGGAGTAAAGTTCGCCGCGTTTAGTATCCTTCAGAAATGAAAGAACTAAAAAAAAAACATATAAAGCAGTCGCAAGAGTTGTTTCGGTAGGTACCTAATTATGTAGGTATTAAATCGTAATTGAACTACCGCGGTGCGCTGCTCAATTTGTGAGGTTACATAAACTGTCAAGGTCGCAGTAAATTACAATTTCAGTAGGTCAAATCAATGCAGACAGCTAATGATTGATGTAGTTATCGTTGGTCAGCCTTTGGTGTAGCGATAGTGTTTCCTAGTAGCTTAGCTACTGGAAAACGTTACATGGTCAAGAAAGGGCATTCTTAGCTACTTTACAATTAAGTAGGTTAGGCTTTCAATGTTCTAGACTAGAAAATGAACGATGTATCAGGTACAAACAATATCAATGTGTCTCAAATCCTTACTATTTTATTATTTTTGACAACGCGTGGGTTGTACGAGCTCAGGATCGTGACGATTGGACAAATCAGGGGGACGCCGTTGTCCATCAGTGGGACACAATAAGCTAATCGTAATCGTAACTTATTGGATCACCAACAAGTTTAGCACATCTGACCATTGACACCTAAACACCCTGCTACTGTCCCGGATAACCCTTTACCTAGCCTGAGTAATAGTCCTAAAGGTGCTCATTTAAGGTTAGTGGTCAATGTCAAAATGTATATTTAGACACCGTACCGTCTCATGTCTAAGAATAGTTAAAATAGCCAAGCGCAAACGGCAACAGGCAGATATCGACCAGCCCGGGCGAACTAGGTCAGGCATGTAGGGCGGCACCAGCCCGCCCTACGCACGCGTCACGTGACCTGCGACCTGGTGACCTTATGAGCCACGTGGCTGTACTAATAGATGGGACTCGAATAACTAGAAGTGTAGGGTTTTTCAATATGTTTTATTGTAAGACGAGGAAGCACTTGGCCTTTAGTTCCTGGTAACAAGCTATGATAAGGCCGAAGGTGGAAGCGCACTTCACCCCGAAACTCTAAATGTCGAAACACAATTGAGAACTGATTTAAGTGAACTCATTTGAGACATTCTTAGAACCGGCCTTTCTACTATAATGTTAGCATCTCCCCGGACAAGTCTTTTCTAAAGGTACTCTGGAAACCTATTTTGCAGCTTTTAATGCTACCCATAAATGACATGTTTTTTATGGGTTCAAATGTAAGACTAGTTAAAAGGGTAGTATGACATGGACCAATACCCGTACTCAACGCGTTCGGAAAATCGGTCTCTCTCCATACATTCGGAAAGACTATTATAGCTTCAGAGATGTGATGTTGGAACACCCAGCAACAACAACACGCTATACCTATAGGCAACGTAATGGGTACTAGGTAGGTGTAGGTACAACATCCAGGCAGACAACATAATAGACGTGCTAAATCTAAGTGGGCATGGCTGGAGGTGTACACTGCGTTCAGTAGCGCATAAATCGACGACTTTCATTGCGCGCAATTAGTGCTGCGGACCAGAATAATGCGAAGCTAAAAGCTGAGCATTGGCGCCGGCGCCACACCCCGCAGGTACCTACTTACGTTAAAGTACATTACAGTCGGTGCACGTGTTCCAGATAAAAATAACACGAACAGCGGATGGGAACTTATTTAGATCAGGCTTGAAACGAGTTGAACGATGGATCTCTTTACATATTGGTCGTCATAGCATTGAGCCATGTCAGACGCGCATCTCGTCTGTATGTATATGGTAGTGGTTCGCAAAATGTGACATCAGCTCACTAGCTTACGCGAAAAAGAAGGATTTTTGAAGTGAAACTTTTTATGGGAGAGTTTTGAAATTCTGATCCGCAACCTTTTTCGTATGACGAAAAGTGGTGAGGCACATTGTCGGGTAGAGATAATTAAAATATTTCCCTGTAACACAAAAGTTTCACTTCTATCGTGAATGACACACCCTGTTTTTTATTTTTTGTATGAGTCGTTCGGGTGTCAGTCTGTAAAGACTGACACTCGTGCTCGTAAGAGCCGATTTTAAAAGATTTGGTTTGATTTTAAAATAGCAAAATAAACCTAAGCAGACGATACATAAACATCGAAGTAACCATTCACAGATTAAGTGACAGTCTCAGCTAACAGGATACCGGGATTGGGTCAATGAGGCGCACGAAATGAATCGTATTATAGGATCGAATGACGGTACCTTTTAGACGGTCACCAAATTGATTTCCCTGGTATTGTGACGTACTTACGTACAGCTTACAAGTGGGTGAGATATCATGTGACCATTTGGTTAATATTGCGCACTTTCTCATGGACTTAAAGCTTCCTGAACATAGGACAGGGGATGCACGAGTTAAAAATAATTCAAAACCTAGTACCCATGTCTCCCTTAGCAAGGGGAGACACCGGTACTAAATACCGACGGCTCCTCCAGGGGGTTGACTAGGGGGGCCACAGGTCCGAAGCCATTAATATAGGTGTGAGTTTGTTTAGAGACAGTCGTATAATTATCGTCAAGAACGAGAAGTAACGAATCGAAAAGCTACTTTTCATGCCTTGAAAGGTAGCTTTTCTACGCTGGCGTTTTAGTGATCTATTTACCCAGGTCCATCCATCTGCATCTGTTTATGAGCCTTGTATTACAAATAGCAGTAGGGAAGGATCAATTAAAAGGATGCCGCAACTATGCGCCTTTGAAAAAAATAAATATAATATACAAAACATACTTCAGATGCAACGCTGTAATCATTATTGAAGATTTTACCTGTTGTGTAGGTTGAGTTGCCACAAAGAGACGGAGCTGGATTCCTCATTAAAATACGTTACATTTAACGTTTACGTGTTTACGTTTAATACGTGGACAGAATAGACAATAATGGAGAAGGGTTCTTCCTCTTCGATTGTATACTTTTAAGGTTAAAGAAATTAGTATTTTCTGTATCTCGTATCTAAATAACATAATTATATAAGCTTTTTTAAAAATTGTATCCTAAATCAGTGAAGGAAGTTGCCTTTTTCTTGGTTGAAGGAAAACGGTTGTCGTTGCGAAAACTACATATTCCGAGTTCTAATTTACGTTAAAACTCCTTGTGAAACGTCCATCGAGATGTCTCATAAAATAGTATATTTATCTGCAAGTAAATCGCAGTCGCAGTAGCCCCAGTACCGTTGTCTGTCGTCTGGTTAGCTTATGAGGCCTCCGCGGTATTGCTTTCCGTAATGGATGGAGACTGTTATAGCCTCTTCGGATTAAGGTAGCGTGGAATATCATTTTATCTTGCTTTGAAGACGGCAGAGATAGGATATGTTTCGACGTGAATATTGTGACATCATTTCTGGATATTAGATATACGAGCTGCATTTGAATTGAAAGGAATTGAACTAGAAATTAACTGCAACATGGAGTTTTGCTGCCGGTACACTGCAGCAAAAACGAGCATATCCTGCCTATCACATTCGACATTTTAATTCACTTGCTGGTGCTTGGTATCAATCTTCTACCTTTTCACACTTGTGAAATATCTTCAACATGCCCGGAACTAGCCAGAAGTTTAGCAATACAAGATATATTTTCTTTTAAAAAGCTATTCTGCGACCAAGATCTTGCATGTGTCCAAGCTCTGTCCTTACCGTTTCTTCACTTCATTCCAGGGGCAAATTCGCGTCAGTCCGCAAGATCCGCCACCTGGTCTCCGGCGAGGAGTACGCTGCCAAGTTCATCAGGAAGCGGCGCCGCGCCGCCGACACCACCAGGGAGATACTGCACGAGGTGGCAGTCCTGGCGCTATGCTCCGACTGCACTAGGGTGGTCAGTTTACATGAGGTGAGTACACACAAACAAATCTGTTATAGGTACTCGTATATTCGATATTAGTGCAACGTCCCGTGGAATTTACCAAAATGATTTCTTATTGCACCCCAACAATGTAAATGGAAGCTTTTTAAAGCTTTATTTCACCTGGTTACAAGTTAAGATAAGGCCGAAGGTGGAAGCGCACTTCACCCTCTTACCTCTAAATGCCGGAACAATTTTAGATTGTTTCGATGGCGACAGAATTAGGTAAGAAATTTCAAATCTCTAGGACCTCTAGCTTGGGCTGTGCTGTGTGACGATTGACAGTCAGTCAGCTACGTGCCATTTTAGCTATCAGATGAGGTAGGTACTTCTGGTACCACATAGTAAGGCCGAATGCTGGGTTCAGTAGCACGCACTTTTGAGAGAAACCAACGTGCAGTATACTGCAATTGGTGGTTTAGTTGATGAGGTGGAGGCGTTGGAAGCTGTCTTTCATCTACTTCATTAGTGTCATCATAATAGTCCGGATCAACAGTGGAGTGGATGGACGACGATGTCACGCCATAAGGCTGCGGTCCCATTCTGCAAATAGTTTGCGGCTAGCCGACTCACTGCATTACATATTACATACAGTACGCGTTCACTGAGCGCTGCATGACATTGCATGATGGAATGCAAAAAGTTGACCGCTAATCTGTTTGCCTAATTGAACCACAGCGATATTCCTTCGAATCCTCTACAGGGTTTGCATTATTTTCAAAAGACACCACTCAGCTATCGATGGGACCACACCGGATCATCTTAGAAATGATTCCCCGAGCAAGCATTTTCGCTGTTAACATAAGAGACAAGACGTTGTTTATCGTGGTAATTAACAACTAACATCTTCCGAGATGACTTATGGTGATTTCTGCGCCATACATCTCGGGGATGCAAAACTAGTATTTCTCGTAAGTGATATAAGATATGAGTGTGCATCTGTCTGTAAGCTGGACGTAATACATCAGGAGATAGCGGCCATGCCTCATTGACATGAAGACGAATGTTCTCATTAACCACCCGCTCAGCAGTATTACATGCAATCTTAAAGAAACAACAAGACGTGGTTGTATTTATATCAGAAGATCTAACCATAATCCTGATTGAAAAACTAAACTCAACATTCTTAGCTCTTAATAGATTTACAATCAATCGATTTGACTAACGAAGGTACTGTGAAACGAACTTAGGGTTTCGTCCAAAAAATGCATCCAATGTTATAAAACACTATAATAACTAAAATACCTCATTCCAGGTGTACGAAACCCGCACAGAAGTTGCCATAGTCCTAGAGCTGTGTGCAGGGGGCGAGCTCCAGCGTCTGCTCGATGAGGAGGAGCGTCTGACCGAGGGCGCAGCCCGACGGGCGCTACGGCATGTCCTCGAAGGCCTAGCGCACCTCCACGCGAGGCGAGTCGCACACCTCGACCTGAAGCCGCAGAACTTGTTGCTCACAGCTGGCGGCGAGGAGCTGCTTATCTGTGACTTCGGGATCAGTCGCGCGATACAGCCGGGCGCCCATGTCAGGGAGATATTGGGGACGAGGGACTATGTTGGTGAGTTTCCACTGCTCATCATTGCAGCCCAATAACATATCACACCAACAATCCAGTAACTGTTCGACGGAGCCTGACACATAATCAATGGAGGGTTGGTCAAATTGCCACGTGGATTGAGGATCATATTAAAAGTGTTAGATGATACACCGAAGAAAGCTGCTGCCTTTAAGTTGACTTTTGCGGGCTAAGTGGGTGGTCAATTCTGCCTATACATTGCCACTTCACTTTACGTATTCCTATAGCTTCCTAATTGGTTTCAATGCTAAGATATCGTCTCGATTTTGGTTTTAATGTACGAGTATTGTATGGTTTATCGAATGATTGTCAACTCGATGAATATTCCGACTGTGTTTCCAATGACTGTAGGTATCCAAAAACCTTTTGTCAATTGATACAAAATTAGATAATGATGTAGTTGCAACCTTAAATAGAGTGTGTGATAACTACCTGAACCATAAAAAATGACTCAGAGAATACCAAGCCTAATAATATAAATATAAAGGATTATATCTTAATTGTATGGTGCTCAGACTCACATTTTCAGTACTAAAAAAAATTTTGAAATGGAAAACGACGGCATTTCTTGTTGTCGACGCTTAGCGCCTGCCTAGCTCACTTCCGACATATGAAAGGTATCAATGAGATTTGCATCTTATTTGACACTTTTCTAACTTCGAACAGCTAGCTATCACTTGAAAATAATACCTATATGCACAATGGCACCTTCAAATCAAATAATTATTTATTAGAATTTACAATGTTCACAAAATTGAGCTATGTATGTACAATATTATGTAGGTACATCTGAATGACGTGTATGAAAATATGTTATTATTAAAACGTTTTTCTTCTCTTAATAGCGCTCCATACTACAATTAACAGGAAGAAAATGCTTCACAGCTTCACTATCAATTCGAGATAAAACAGCTGTCTCAATAGTGCATTGAATGTATAGAAGAGTGGTTGTATGTTTCCACAGCTCCCGAGATCCTGTCATACGAGCCGCTGTCCCTAGCCGCGGATATCTGGTCCGTGGGAGTCCTGGCCTACGTCCTCCTCAGCGGGTACTCCCCGTTCGCCGGCGACACCAAGCAGGAGACCTACCTGAACATAGCTCAGTGCCAGCTCTCCTTCCCCAAGGATCTGTTCCGTGGGGTGTCGCAGCAAGCCATAATCTTCATACGCGAGACGCTGCTCGTCGATCCTAAGTGAGTTTCTACTGTTAACTACTTATATATATGTTTAACTTGTTTGGTTTGGGTCCAGACTAGACTAGAGACTAGAGTCTAAAGTCTGGGTAAAGTATCCTGTAAAAAAAAATATGGCAATAGGTAGACTATTGAATTAGGTAACTCGATTTAACGCAATTTTAAAGCTTAAAATAGCAGCTTATTAAAAAAACACATCAGTAAACGCTGTTGACATGTTAATTTCCTGGTCAACGTTGCCGTATCTTAGACGGTCATTAGCTCCTGGTTCTGTCCACGCAAAGGTTGTCTGGTAGAGATCGCCTTTAGCGATAAGACCGCCCATTGTGTATTTTTTTTTTAAGATGAATTAGTTTATAATTTTATTTACTTTTGGTGTTCAATAAAGAATATTGTATTGTATTGTAGTTAAAATATATTACCTCCTCTGACTGTTTACCAGGGTACCTTATCTCAATTATTGTTATTACCTTTCCAGAGCCCGTCTTACAGTGGAAGAGTGCCTGGAGCACCCCTGGTTGAAAGACGGAGCGGACATGCCGCGAGCCATCGTCGGAGTGGGCTTCGACACCAACGAGGTGGCCAGCGACGACGGCAGCGACAGCGAGGACAGCAGCGGCGTCAACGGCAACGGGTGCAACGGGGTCAACGGACACAACGGGGTCAACGGACACAACGGCGTCAACGGGTGCAACGGGACCAATGGCACGCACAATGAGGATGAAGGTGAGACATTTTGCCAAGTTTGTGAACATAGTCGCAAACGACGACGGCAGCTACGCTGAGGTCAGCATCGGTGTTAACGGGTGCAACGGTAAAAATCGATACGGACTATTACAGATATTTGCCAACTTGCACAAATATTACTGTCATTGTTTCGATAAAATTGAAAGGTTTCAAGGATGTTTCTTGAGCTCATAAGTTACAAACGACTGCAAACCAGAATTATTTTATGTTAACTACCCGCATTTCAATTTGCAGAGTCCCCGGAGTCGCGGCCGTCTTCGCCGACCAACAAGACGGCGGACGAGGAAGAGCGCGACAAGCCACTGAAACACGCGCACGCGCGCGACGTCTCTCCCCCATTCCCTGATGCCCCCTCCACGCCCAAGGTGAGACGGGGGGCCTTAACGTAACCTTGAGGGGGAAATAGGTAACTTTGAATAACGCACTAGCATGAAACAATACAAAGCCTATTGTTTGGAGACGCTTGCAACTTGCAGCATGATGCATATTGGCTATAAGATCTAGTTATTCTTTGATTAGAAATCGACTTATGAACTTAGGATCTGTCATAATTACAAACAGTTCGTTTCCCCGACAAAAGGTGAGAAGAGGCGTGGCTTTGACCTCTCATTTCTTGATATTTGATATTTTTTTACGCATGGCTAAATTATTGCATGTCGCACCAAGTGTCGACCACGTGCTCGGCAATGTTAATGATGTAGGTTTCAGGCTTAATCAATTGCCCAAATTAAAACCTACCTTGTTACCATTATTCTTTCTTTACAATTGGTGTAGTTCCAAGTTCAAAAAATCATGTTGGTATTTCGATTGTGTTGCTCCATACAGTAATTTTGTCCCCCGTGTGGTGAAATCGGTCAGTAGTGCGAGTGCTTGATGGATCAGCAAACTAACCTGACCCAGATCGTGATATCGTTGCAGGTGTCGCGTAAGTCGCACCCCCACCCGCCGTCCGTGCTGGCGCTCTGCAAGAAGTTCCAGCCGGACTACGAGAAGCCGGCGAAACTCTCCCACAACCACCTCGGGGAGTGCGCGTGTGCGATAGACTGCGACGCGGGCCCGGGCGCCTGTCTGCGGCTGCGGAGCTCCCGCGCGGTGCTCTGCTAGCAGTACCTCTGCTGCACGATACTGCGCAGGTAGCAGTAGCAGTAGCAGTCGCAGTAGCAGTAGCAGTCGCAGGAGCAGTGCCCCGTGAATGTACATAGTACGGTGTAGTGAATCACGGAAACTATTGTGCTCGTCCCGCCATCTACAGTGTAGTGATGTGTCGTGGAACGGTGTTGCTCGCTCGGCTGTCGGCGCGGTAACCAACTCTCGATTGTGCACTCGAATGTGAGCTTTACGGTAGCGTTCTTAAGGTGAAATATTAAATGTCACTGAGTATTGAGACCGGCATATGGTTACTTGCACAATCTGTTTCAAAGTATTGTATGGAAGTGCGAGCTTTATACGTGTGATGTTAGAGGGAAATTACCCGCATAGTAAAAAATAATAAAAGTTTAGGTCACAAGGTCTTAACATCACTTTGACAACTCGCGCAATCTATTCTGAGGTATTGCATGGAAGTGCGAGGTTTCTAACGAGACACCTACGAAAGTCATTCAGCTGATCTCTCACATTGGTATAAGCCACTTGAATACAACTAGTGGGTAACACCGTAAAGCAAGACCATTTAGCTTTATTAATAAAATTGTAATAAACAAGAAGTTTGCTTCTATTCTAAGCTGATTTTCCTTAAGACAAATTAATTTGAAATCCAGTTCGTCATGAATGCTCTCAAAACGAGATTGGCCGTGTCCGATAGCCGAGCGATGGTACACAAACGTTCCGAATCGCCGCTGCGCCGGTATGTGATGTAAATATTTAGATTAAGTTAGTTACTGCAAGTTGTATATTTTAAATGCGGTAGGGCCCCGATTACGCGAACAGCATCGTGAAACGGTTCGTCGTGAATCGCGCCCCTACATTGATGGTACAAAATGCATAATTACCCAGACGTATTCTGTAAATGTGTTCAAAGCTTCGATCGCTTCGGGGCGAGACTTTACGAATGTAAATAGTCTACGGAAGTGTGGGGATATGGAAGCGTCGCGGCGCTATTTATTAAAGGCCGACTCGTTATTGTTTCGATCACATCGAACGAGGTTATATTTGAATAGTTATAAAGTACGTTACGAATAATGGAACTGTAGTTGCCTGCGTTTCGAATGGGACCAAAAGTATATTTGTAGAGTTGTTGCCGATTTGGTATTGAAAGATTTATCGGTTCGAGTGAACGTTCGTTGTTGTAGTTAGGCATTAATTGTTTACGTACACGTACATTTGGTTGATAAGCTCGAATTGTTTGTGGCTCGGGGGTGTAGCAGCTCTATAGTATGCCGAGACTTGCGATAGACAGTGGTGTTAACCTTTCTTGTATCGGCGCATACGCATTCTTCAGAGCGCCCCGAGCTGTCCACGCAATTTGTTTCTTTAGATGAATTATCATCGCGCCTTTGGGCGTTCTTATTTACTTTTACCGAAATTGTTAACATTTGTTTAATTTCGTTCTTTTCATGTGAAATTTTCATTAACTAAAGACCTTGTGAAAACTTGAATTATTCATTTGTAAAAATAAATTATTGTGATATAAGTTTTGTTTCTATTAGTGCGTACCAAGCTAGGCTGACCAGCTGCTCAGCCTAGCCTTGGCACGAGCGTCCAATATTATTAGTGGTACCTCAGTGTACTGGCAAATGCTGGTTCAGCCATTCGAGACATCTAGACATTAATGACATCTAACAATACAAAGTAATAGCTACCAACCTGAGCCTCCAGGTTCCTCTGTCCCCGGAGACCACGTGGCGGCCCCCCGACAGATCGATCTAGTCCAGGGGGCATTTCTAATCAAGTTTAACATTTCGTTTGAAAATGTCGGTGCGAAGATGTAAGTAATTTTATTATTATTTTATTTTAAAACTTTTAGGAAAACTTACAGCTAGGAGCGTTTAAAAAAATATAATAATACAAACTGAGCACAGAATATAATTGATATCAACAAGCCTCATAGCTCAGTTGGTAGTAACTCTGCCTTCTGCGCTGTAGGCTGTGGGTTCGATTCCCACCCAGGACAAACATTTGTGTGATGAATGTAGACGTTTGTTCTGTGTTTGGGTGTTGTATCATATAGTACGTACGTATTTACAAAAAGTATTTAAGTATTCTATCCGTAATCTAGTTCCCATATTACAAGCTATGCTTAGTTTGGGGCTAGATGGCGCTGTGTAAAATTAATTTATTGTATATATGTTTATTATTATTATTATCTATGATAATCTACGAAAGTTCTGTATTTATAAAAAGCAGACGACTGTATTCAATCAAACTGCAGTGAAGTGAAGTGAAGTTAAAAATAATCAAACATTATGTAGGACTACTTACTTCATTTGTTGGTGGTAGGACCTTGTTTGGGTCCGCCTGGCTAGCTACCACCATCTTACCTAATTCTGTCGCCATAATAACAATTATTTAATTGTTGTGTTCCGGCATTTAGAGGTAAGATAGCCAGTTCCTCAGTTTGTTGAGGATTCCGGGTGAAGTGCGCTACCAACTTCGGCCTTATCTCAACTTGTAACCAGGTGAGATGAAAGCCAAGCGCTTCTCCATCGTACAATAAAAAAATGCATGATTTCGTGAAGCGACCCTATTTGTGCGTTGTGTTTAGGACCAAAAGTTACAGCAACTCTGAACTGTCTACCTTGCCATTTGCTATGCCCATAAGAAACGTTGAGTGTGATATTTTCCTTTGCTCGTAAATTGGAAAAAAGTGGAATTCACGACAGGAAAGAAGATTTTAGCGCGATACTGCAGACACAGATATCAGAATACCGGCAGATAACGTAAAAATCTCCTTTGAATACCTCCTAACCGTAAAGTGTAGTATCGATGACAGCATGGGTTCCGTACTTGACACGCGCACTTTACTACAGCTGGACGATTCCGATCGATCGGTATTGAATTTGTGTCATTTCTTACTGTTGAATGCGAACCTAGCGCCAAATTGATTTCATATTGTGCGGATATTGAATGAACTAATAGCGATTGGAAATGAATTGTCCAATCCATCTATGCCCTAATCAACGGGTGGGCATCCATGCCGCCATAAATAATAACATATTTTGAAAACAAGGATCTTTATATGGGATTTGTTTGAAAATATGTTGGGATTGATGTTTTAAACTATTTGTTATCACTGTCTACTGATAAAAAGCCCAAATTTTTAAGGGTAACACTTCAAAATTTTAACAATCATAATCCAATATTAGCGCAATTCCGATTTCAATCCAATGCTATCAAATTGTTTTTCAAGAGGCAATTAGTCAATATTGTTAGACTGGATTGCGATTAATGTTGAATTGGATTTTTTATTGGGTTCGAGGGTAAGCCTGCATATACGTGAATTGCTCAATTACACTAAGTCCTATTAAAACTATTCTAACTCGTTGGGTGCTGAGCACTCTCTGTTCCACGATGACCACCGTGAGCGTTTTACAGCACCCAACGAGTTAATGAAACTATCGCCGTGTTCGTGGTAGGACCAGCATATAGGCTTCCTGGTCCTTAAGAAATAAAAAGTCTATTCCATTTTTGTTTCAATCAAAATTAAATCTTTTAATTGGCTTTCCCATGTTACATTTGATTGCATATGTTATTCAAACAGTCTATTGTACAAACCTAGCAGTAAGTTTTCCAAAAATTTTAAAAATAAAATGAATGGCCGCTTTTTTTCTGAACAATTTTGCGGTTTCATTGAGAAGTCAAAGAAAAGCCGTCATTTTTATTGAAACCCAAATAAAAACTTAACAGAGTTAAGAAATATGTCAGCTGTAAAGGTCCGCCTGACTTGCGACTTTCCTCGGCCATGCAGTTCCCTGCGTTCAATGGCGGTGTGCCTTTAATAGACAGCATATGGGATAGTCTTCATCTTAAACCTCACTCTCTCATATCTTAGACTCAGCCAAAGGCTTTCGCATTTCAAAAAAAAAAAAACCTTAACTTGTTCCAAGATGATTATAATATAATATTATATAAGGTAGTTTTTAAATTTAAATAATTATATAATTATTCTAAAGCGAAACCTTTTTTACGCCTATAAGAAAAAATAAACATAGAATTCAGTTTTATGTAAATGATTTATTACAACTCATTTAAATATCTAAAACAGTCTTAGGCTATTTTAACTGATACTAAATGTTGGATTAATAAAAAAAAAGCATAAGATTCCATTTGTTTCGATAAATTGCCAGGATTAACAAGGCATCCAATGTACATCCAGTAAAGGAAAAGACTCGCGTCTTTATATATTTATTTATATATACCTATTTATATTAGTGATCTTCGAACTAGATATAAATTGGCTCATAAAATACAACTAAATATTAAAGGTAATTTCTCGCAAGTGTATTACAGTTTCACATCTACTATAGAAAGTGGTCACAAAATTAATTAAAATCAAACAATAGCAAAATTATTATTTTAAATTAGATTATAATAGGAATCAAATTATATATCACACATATTTGATATGAAATTCGGCAGTGATCATTTTAGCCAGCACATTAACAAGCAAATGGAAAACAACGTTCAATGTTTGCTACGAAATTCAACAAAAACTTTTCTCGCTCTTTTGTAGACGAATATACAGAGCAATCTGTGGTACTCGATATCGGTTCTCTACGATCGCCTCCATAGCTGTGCTGAGTATCAGAATAGCATTCAGCTCACCCACCACTGTCATTTGCACTACCAGTTGAACTACTCGGTAGTACTGTGTGTACTCGCCCTATTGAAACGAATTGTCCAAGACTCCATTCTTAGTTCAAATGTAGCTATAACCAAGGTCTATATTTTTAATGACAGCTGTCTAACTTCAATTTGCCATATCTCTGAAACTACATACCAAATTTGGTGGCCGAACAAATATACATATACACAATTTAACAATATTTTGTTTCAATTGAACTTACCTGGTTAAAAATATTCCTTTTATTTCAAATTTCTCAAAAAAGTTACTATGTTGAAAAAAAATCTATTTCGTTCAACGGGTTGTAATTTGTTTTGATCTTAGTGGAATAGGGCTGTGTACTCCCGCTATGGATCACGAGCTCACTGTAGATACGGACTCACCGAGGCAGTTGTGTAGAATTGTGTGGCTGTAGGTACCTTAACCAAAGTGCAAGTAGCGTCGATATAAAACACACTTCATTTAAACATTATACAGTGTATAAAAATGTTTTCACAGCCTGCTCTGCAACAAGCGAGTGATTGTCACATAAATAAGATCTTGAAAAACCTAATAACGAGGCGAAATTACACAGAAGTACGCTGCTGCCAATCTTCTGTTTAAAATCGATAATACACCCCCAAATGAACATAAAATAATATTGATAAAATAAAATAACATTTTGTTCAATATAAAGCATAACTTGTTATTACAATTGAAAAAAAATTTTTGATTGTTGTCGGGAGTTTCACTTTCAGAACACAGTAAATAAAATTATCTGAAGGAGCCTTCTAACTTAAAACGTAATTTCCTTACAAGTATCGTAACTGATGTATATTTATTGCTAATACTTTAAGGCGGAAGTGTATCTAGGAATCTAGAGCTATCTGACGTGTTTAAATGTCTACATTCGTACAAAAACGTACGAACTGAAAACCGCCTTCATTCAATTTTAGAAAGTCGGTTAAACACGAGACCCCTCTTTATCCTTTATGCATTGATTCCACCAAAATTACCTAACCTACGGGTTTTTGTATATTTACCTCTGCGTCAACCATCGATTGACTACGGATAATACTTTTTTCTATTCACACATTAGTACCAATATAAATTTTTTCTGGTACTAAATGCTCTGAATTCGCTGTACAATATTTTAACAGTAAAACTAGCAAGTACATCGCATACTCATTATCCCACTGGTTTATAGATGTGTAACTTTTGAAACTATCATGATGATTCAACCTTTTGACACATATCATAAAGGTATGGATTATATTTATTATTATATTTCTCCAACTATTAATAAAAAATGACAATTACCACACATGAATAGCGACAGTATTGGTGCGACCCAAGATTTTAATATATCCAGTCTTACACAATAGTGGTACACTATATATATTTATATATAATATGATAGCATTGTTTTACGGTCTGTCAAAGAACATAATGAACGTGGGCCAGTGTCTACGACAAACATCAAAACTGTCGATTCTCACGTTGGTTACACGGTGATTTCTTACTCACTTGGAAAAGCCTTATTTATCTGATACTAGAGATACGAGACATTATCTTCGATTCCGGCCTTTAAAACGACTCATATATGAGTATTTTGAATGGTGACTGAGTAGGAATTTCACTTAGTATTTATTTATTTTATTTATTATATATATATTTTTGAATGAAATGAAAATGAAAAATCTCTAGTACTAGGTTTAGGTTTAGGCTAGACTAGGTTTGGGCTGTTCATTAATTATCAGTCAGTTGGTACTACACGCAGATTATATATATAAATAAATAAATATTACACGACATTAATTTCACACAGCGCTATCTACTCCCAAACTAAGCTTGTTACATGGGAACTAGATTACTGGTATACTTTTTTTTTTACATTTAGATGACGCAAAAACTCACAACTCGCGACAAGACTTGAACCTGCATCTGTTCTACTCATCGTAATTTTCGTGTAATTATAACATTAACAAAATGCTACAACCGTGTGTATCACATTTAACCATATCTATCTATGCCTTCGTGCATTTAACTGTTAAGGCTGCCCCTCGCTGTAAGCACTGCCCGACGAGTTCACACAAAGTTTTCACACACTAAAGTAAGATCACAGTGAGTTGTCCGAACGCCCGTTGAGTACGGCGGCGGCGCCACTTTTAACGCTATTCAGTTGGTCGCTGTACTCCGTGTAAACACGTTGCCACCGCAGTTGCCGGATTAGGAGGGAGAGCATTTCTTCTAGGAGATCGTGTTTCTTTATACCCTGAACAAAATAATATACAACAAATTATCTATATGTTAATACGCGAAGATAAAACTTCGGACTCCTTTTAAGAACCATATTACCTAATTCTGTCGCCATAATAGTTTCTTAAATTGTTGTGTTCCGGCATTTAGATAGCCAGTTCCTGAGTTTGTTGAGGATTACGGGTAAAGTGTGCTTCCACCTTCGGCCTTATCATAACTTGAAAATTAGGTGAGATGAAGGCCAAGCACATAAACGCCTTGTCATACAATAAAAAAAAGAAAAGAATATTGCGCGTACGCTCTGTACGATATCGAGCGAAATTCGATTGCACCTCGCACTAGGCACTCTGGTTAACGCGAATGGTGAATAGGTATTAATTTTCAAACAAATCGTGGTAAACGCAAACGCTTTCGAGCTGGTATGAAGCAAATAGAAAACTCGCATTAGACTCACGGAGAAGTGTGAGAGTTGGTATAGCCAAAGTTAATACAGAGTGCAGATAGCTAATAAAAAAAAAAAAAAAAACGATCGCCACGTGGCTTCTAGTATTTTAGTGTCACATATTAGCTTGATTACAAATAAAATATCCTAAATGGGATAATATAGATATCCTAAATGGGATAATATAGATATGCTTAATTCCATAGTAAGTTTTGTCTAAACTAGGCGAAGCATACTATGATAACTGTCTGTCTCCAGTTATTTTGCCTTTGGCTTTTTTTAGAGTTGTATGAAGCTTGTATGGAGCTCAGGGGAAAATAAAACTGTGATCAGGCTGTAGATGACACAGATACCACAGAACAAAAATCTATGTTCATCACACAAATAGTGGTCCTGCCCCCTCAGCACGGGGAGGAGATAAAATGTTTGTCCTCTGTTTTTATCCACCTTTTCAGAGTATTTTGTCTAAAGATGGCAATAATGGTTAAAATATAATTTAAAATATTAAAATATATTAGTTGACTGTTAATTAATAAAAAAATATATCGATATTTTGATTGGTTGAAAATATTAGTTAATATTATTTGTTGAATACCCACACAATTTGGTTATTGGTTACATTAAATATATTAATATATATTTAATGTAATGCAGTTGAATATTTTATTCTATTGATCAAATAAAAGTAACCGCTAATTCGTCTCTATCATTTGTTAAAATATCACATCACTTTGTGTTGAATAAAAATATCATATACAGCAAATCAGTAATTTAATCTGTATAGTGAGGAGTCGAAAGCATACAATTGAATGAAGTTAACCTAATACATAGTTGAAAAATCTGCGAGCAGCAACGTACGAAAATGTTTCTTACTTTAATTACTTACTTATATTGCCCGTTGAGGTTAAAATTTCAATGCATTCAATTATGTTAGTTCTAACTCAGGCTGAAGTTGATATGATATTTTTGTTAGATAATGTTAATTCTGCTTATTGAATATAATGGTTGATTTTAAATATTAGTTAAATTTATTGGTTGATAGTCATATTCGTCATCCCTAATTTTGTCTCCCGATGGTGGATAAAAACAGAGGACAAAATTTTTATCCCCGCCCCGTGCTGAGGGGGCTGGCAGGGATTGGAGCCTACAGCACAGAAAGCAAAGCTACTTCCAACCACACCAGTGTGAGGCCAGTAAATAAATCTCCTTGTATGACGCTTTTCAATTGAAGGGTTTCTCTTCTGCCAAACTACTTAAGCGTTGACCACTCCAACTCAGCCCTTGGATGTCGTAAAAGTCGACTAAGGTATCTCATCAGAAGGGCTGCAGCTGCCTTCTGTGCATTAGCGACACCTTGGCGGCGATCACCAATCCGCTTGCCAAGCGTGGTGTATGGCATTCCAGCTTTGGAGGAGGCTCTGTCCAGCGGTGGACACTTGTGGCCTGTTGATGTGTTCTCTTCTCACAAAGGCCTGGAGTATTGTTAATACATTTTGGAGCTTTCATTGGAATTAAATCTAGGTTATAGCTGCAAAATGTATACCATTTCCAAATAAACGACAATTTGTATGGGAGACCTGACTATTGAGTATTCTTAAGTATAACAGGGCTGGTTCAATTGGTTTCAGTATACAATATATAATCAAAAACAAAAAAAAAAACTATTTCTGGCGTTTGAAGTCTGTTTTTAATTATCTAATATACCATCACTATGTAGTGAAATTAGAAGATTTGCCAAAATCGCCATTCGCCATTCGGTGTGTTGATCGCAGTTATGGTGTGAAGTACCTACTGAGCCTCCAAAATGTGGGATACCACTTGCCATAATCACCACGCTTGTCAATTTTGGTGGTAATCACGAGCAGGTCCCATTTTTTCTATGGCACATGACGTCATCAAACAAAATGAGACATTTTCTTCCCAATTTTTTCCATAGAACTACATACTAGCTTTTCACCCGATTTTTATGCCATAGAACAAAATGCAAATCAGATTTTCCCAAAATCTTCCATGACTCTGCCTGCCGAAATGACACTGATAATGACAATTATTCAGTCATACCTGAATGAATAATAATAAATAAAATAAATCGGAAACGTGGGGAGGACTCTCCAGATTATGTATAGGATTCTCAATCTCAGAGCATTCCAGTACCACCAGTTCACAAGAAATATAATCTAAAGAGGTCTCATTTACCTTGTCCTATAGAACAATTTGAGAAGTAAAAGTATTACATGTTCTATAGTACAAAATAAGAAAAAAATATCGAATTATGTCCTATGACCTACCGGTAATCACAGTGTCGGTGTTAACTGTACAGTACTGCGGTGTACTTACTAATATATCGTTCTGCCACTTCTTGGGGGTAGACGTGCAGTGACTAGGCCCGAGCATGTCGTCCAATATCGTTCGAATTTGCTCCTCCGTACCTGAAGTAATACGATATCATATTAAAACAAGGTGCTGTAGGTACCACCTTTTTTTTTTAAATATATTTTACGACGGGGAAGCGCTTGGTTTTCATCTCACCTGGCAACAAGTTGAGATAAGGCGAAGGTGGAGGCACACTTTACCCGGAATCATCAACTGAGGAACTGGCTATCTTACCTCTAAATGCCGGAACACAACAATTTATCTTGGAATACTGCTGTATCATACCTAATGATTTATATATAAAAGATATAATAAAACCAGATGACGTGTTCACCGTAGTTGACTAGATGCTCGAACAGCGACGTAAGCCAGTGTCGGTAGTCCTTGGACAGTCTGAGGTGGAGACACGACGCCACCTGCGCCTCCATCCAACTGCGAGCCGCGCCGTTACTGTAACTGTTACAACATCTCTCGTTACTTTTTTTTTTATACTACTAGGAGACGGGACAAGCAAGTAGCGCACCTGGTCACATCCACAAAGAACACTGCATTGCGCCCGTCAACTTGAGGCATAAAGGTGTTGAGCCTCACGTACCCGTAATTTCACCGGCAACCATACCCTTCAAACCGAAACACAGCAATGCTGCTTGGCGGCTGAAATAAGTATGGTGGTAGTAATTCTCCGGACGAGCCCTTTCACTAGGGGCTTCTACTACTCTTAAAACTACGTGAATCCGCCGGCTAAATATGGTTTAAGGTACATTCTGAGAAAGCTCGCTCGGTCGTAGATGTATTATATGCATGTTTTTACAAGAAATATATGTAAGTATTTATGTATTATATCCGTAATCTAGGATTACAAGCTTTGTGTAAAATTTATGTCCTGTAATCCTTGCCCTGGCTTTAATGTCCTGTAATCCTTGCCCTGGCCTTAGTGTCCTGTAATCCTTGCCCTGGCCTTAGTGTCGTGTAATCCTTGCCCTGGCCTTAGTGTCCTGTAATCCTTGCCCTGGCCTTAGTGTCGTGTAATCCTTGCCCTGGCCTTAGTGTCGTGTAATCCTTGCCCTGGCCTTAGTGTCCTGTAATCCTTGCCCTGGCCTTAGTGTCCTGTAATCCTTGCCCTGGCCTTAGTGTCCTGTAATCCTTGCCCTGGCCTTCGTGTCCTGTAATCCTTGCCCTGGCCTTCGTGTCGTGTAATCCTTGCCCTGGCCTTAGTGTCGTGTAATCCTTGCCCTGGCCTTAGTGTCCTGTAATCCTTGCCCTGGCCTTAGTGTCCTGTAATCCTTGCCCTGGCCTTAGTGTCCTGTAATCCTTGCCCTGGCCTTCGTGTCCTGTAATCCTTGCCCTGGCCTTCGTGTCGTGTAATCCTTGCCCTGGCCTTAGTGTCGTGTAATCCTTGTCCTGGCCTTAGTGACACATACACATGAGCATTCGTAATCGATTATTTCATTAAACAAACCGAGCAAAGCTATATGGAAACTAGATTCCGAAAAAAATACATTTATACTTTTTTTTTGTAAACACATACATATTATACAATACAACACCCAAACACCGAACAAACATCAATATTCATCACACAAATGTTTGTCCTGGGTGGGAATCGAACCCGCAACCTACAGCGCAGAAGGCAGTGCTACTACCAACTGAGCTGTGAGGCTTGTTAATGTAAAAACAAACTGCAATCAAATCTGAATCAACTTCTATTTATGCTATATTCAAAATTAAACAAATACAATAACCTAAGGTACTAAAGTAAAATCTTCTGGAGTGACAAGAAACTACAGTAGTTTGTAGTTGACTAACACCGGCCTATCTCACTCTTCGCTCCTCAGAATCGATCAATTCCGTGTCTGTCGGGCGATGCCCGAGTACTTACTCGCGGAGTGACCCGCCAGTGCGGGCAATACTATTTTATAATCTGGAAACTTTAGTTTCTAACTATCCGCTAGAGGCGCCTTCGTCAGTTACGGTTCAAGTACAAATCAGTTATTTATTTATTGATATACTTTGATGAAGCTTGAAAGCGACGCAAGTTTCTACTAGAAGAATACTTATTTTTTAGTACGACGAGGCGCTTGGCATTCATCTCACCTGGTTTCAAGTTATAGATAAGGCCAAAGGTGGAAGCGCACTTCAGCCGGAATCCTCAACTGACTGAGGAAAGCTACGGCTATGTTATCTGTAAATGCCGGAACACAACAATTTAAAACTGTTGTTATGGTGACAGATTTAGGCAAGATAGAAGCTAGCCAGGCGGACTTAAACAAAGTCCTACCACCAACCGAACCAACCACAATATTGTACTCCCTGAGGATCGAACCCGGGACCTTTGAGACAAAAACCGGTGGCCGAATCGCTAATCACTGGGGCGGTTGAAATAGTTACGTAGTCACATAGGGCAGGGATATGTTGGGTTAGATATCGGAATGTCAGCGAAGGTCATTTCTTTTTATTGGTTATAGCCAAGCGTTAGACCATCGGCTTACTTGAAAAACTAGAAAAGATGTGGCCTAAGATGGAGCATGTCTAAGAGGTATCTATACTCTGGACATAAATATTCCAAGATTGTACTCGTGCGGAAAAACAGACGAGGACAAGGAGTTCCACTCCTTACCAGTACTAATGATAAAGGTAGAGACGAAACGATGAGTTCGGCACAATGGAAAATTTACAAAAAACGGGTTGTAGCCTGCCGGTCGTCTGCTAGTGATGGGAGGGGATGGAGGGATTAGGTCAAAGATATGCGCACACTCGCCTTGGTCGAAGAATGTGAATAAGAATAAGAAAAAGAAAAGGGAAAAGAATAATAATAAGGCTAAAGCATAAGAATAAGAATGTGTATAAGACCTGGCCGTGGTAGGGTTGGCGTGCGCATGGTGTCTCCTGGCGTGCGTGTGATGCGTCCTCGTGGAGCGAGGCAAGCCCGCGCAGCCGCGGACTGCGTCGCTCGCGTCCGACCATACCACCCTGCAAACAAACGGTGGTTGCACTCAACTTAACTGACTTATCATCATCTTATATATATATATACGTAATATAATTAATAACACTCACGGATGAAGGCTAGGAACACCTAGTTTGGGTACCTATTTTTAAATTTGTACTGTACAATGTTAAATGTGATTTGTTCTTAATTTATGTAAAATGGTAACGTAAGTTCTGCGAAATAAATTTATCTTATTATCTTATCAATTTTTATTTAAACAACAAAAGGAAGGGCTTTGTCGATATGTGACCACATCGCCCAATAATGCATTACAAATCATTACAACTTAAGGAAAAGTAGTCTCACTTTCCCACACAAACGTAGTTCCATTTTCGATTTCCATGAAATTTTGCAGGTATAATCGGAAAGAGATAATCTGTGTCTGTGATGCGTTACTTTTTCTAAAAAACTAATACAAACTAAAATATGTGGGAAAGTTTTTCCATACCAACACTCTTTTCCATATATTTTCATTGTTATTACGTTTTAAGAAAAAGTAGCGCACCACTGACACAGATGATTTCTTTCCAATTATACCTGCAAAATTTCATGTGAATCGGACTCGCCACTTCGAAATGAAAATGGAACTACGTTTGTACTATAATATTATATATTTTAGGTTATATGTATGGATCATCAAAAAACGAACTAGCCCGAGGTTTTTGCCTTTCTCCTCGTGTGCTCCAACAGACCGTAGATTTGACATTACAAAGTGATCCTATTTTTTTTTAATTTTATATACAATAATTTCTTTTTTATTATTTTGTATTTTTGTAAGATGAACAAATGAAAAGGATGTTAAATACTCACCACGAACAAAGTTTCTTGCTGTAGATGTAAGCCTTTCCGTTGCTCAGTGAGATCATCGGATTCCCGTCTTCTAGTAGGGAACAATTTGTGACTGTCACTGAAAACATTATAAAGAAAATATATATTTTTAAGGTTCCGTACCTTAACAGTGCCAACGGGACCATCATCAACCGTAACAGTAAGACAGTTAAAATTGACAGTGTGTATTTGTATTGTGGCTATAACAAAAAAATATTAAAATGAAAAAATTACAAATAAAACCCATTTATTTTTTGCCTTGACATGTGGGTCGGCATTAGCCGGTTTATTTATCCAGTGATTTACCAGTGCACGCCAGGGACATCGTTCCCGTTATCCCGTGAGAATTCACTAAAATAATTTATTGTACACTATGGAATCTACCTTGATTTCAAGTCCTAGGACCTGGGGATCGTGTTGTGTTCAGTTCTCTATATATGTAACTCACTACTTATTTATCTACTCATCCCACTGGTGTCGTAAAAGCCGACTAAGGGATCTCACTAGAAGAAGGACAGCAACTTTATTCTGCGTAATATCGATCTCTATGCTGCGATCCGCCTGCCAAGCGTGGTGATTATGGCAACACCCTCTTATTTTGGAAAGGGAAGGACATATTAATATTTACCTCCGTGTGAGAGTAGTGCTCTGAAACACAGCGGGCGAATGATGCACGACGCTGACGACAAGTCCCACATCGCGAGCTCGGCACTCGTGCTCACTGCCGCGAGCGTGTCTCCGCAAAGCGTCAGTTTGGCGGCTTGGGACATTAGTGCTAAAATATACAAAAAAAAAATGTTATTATGGGCCAATAGATGGTGGGCTGAATTGCACCGCCCCATCATAATAACCTACAAAAGTAGGGATGTACCAGCCAAAAAATTAACGTCCCTACATCGGTTACACATGCAAAGAAGCCTTCAGACACTGGCCGAACGGCCGGATGGTCTTTGTCAATGGTTGTTAGTCACCACTGGTGACTGAACAACCATTGACAAAGCATATTTGTGTATTGAGTCTATAAACTTTTGTATATGAGCATAACCGCGGTGGAGGGGAAGCACTTGGCCTTCAGTTGTCAAGTTTTCATAAGACCGAAGGTGATAGCGCACTTCACCTGGCATCCTCTTAATACAGAGGCACTGACTTTTTTACCTCTTTTTTTTATTGTACGACGGGGTAGCACTTGGCCTTCATCCCACCTGGTTTACCGATGGGAGCCACTACATCAGGTTTTTTTTGTTGTACGAGAGGAAAACACTTGGCCTTTATCCCACCTGGTTTACCGATGGGAGCCACTACATCAGATTTTTTTTGTACGACGGGGAAGCACTTGGCGTTCATCTCACCAGGTTTCCGTGTTCGTGGTCCGTGAACTCACCGATAGGAGGCAGCGCCCTGGTAGCGTGGTGCCTGTTCAGCCGCCACACGTGCAGCGTGCCGTCCACGCACGCCACGCACGCCCACTTCGCGTCGCACGCCACGCACGTGACGCACGAGCCGAGGTAGCTCTCCCACACCGGGTCGTTCGACGCGCAGTTGTTGGGGATCAGCTGCAGCCGGGACAGCGGCCCGTAGTGGCTGTTCAACGCTTTGTTCACCACCTGGACGGTGCAAGGACAAATACAAATACAAATCATTTATTTCACTTAATCTAACGTACATACATGTTTCATGGTTTGAGACCCACTTTTAAGTATGAAAATACCTGTGCTAGAGTCCCGCTCTTCCGTAATTTTTAAATTAAGTTAAAATAAATAACAAAATAAAACTTTAAAAAAAAATTATTTGCTATACTAGTATTACACACCGCGTTACTGTCACCCATTTTCAGATCCAGAGGTCCCGGGTTCGATCCCCGTGGGGAGTTCAATATATTGTGCTCGGTTTGGTTGGTAGCTCCTTCTTACCTAATTAGTCGACATAATAACAATTCTGAAATTGTTGTGTTCCGGCATTTAGAGGTAAAATAGCCAGTTCCTCAGTTTGTTGAGGATTCCGGGTGAAGTGCGCCTCCACCTTCGGCCTTATCTCAACTTGTAACCAGGTGAGATGAAGGCCAAATTAGCGCAGACGGCAAAGTTACTACCAACTGAGATATGAGGTTTGTTATATTATAGTTACGCTAATCAGAAAGGTCTAGAATCATCACGGGCGTTCACCATAGTTCCGGAATTAGACAAAAATAACTTGTACAAACAACCCAGGATAATCATTTGTGTGATGAATATGGTTTGGGTGTTGTCTTATATAGGAAGTATGTAAAAAATAAAATAAAATAAGTATATAAAAAAAAACTATCCGTAATCCAGTTCCCTATACTTAGTTTGGGTCTAGATGGCGCTATGTGAAATTAATGTCCTATAATATGTTTATTCCATACAAAAGGATTGTTTACGACCGTCGAGAACAATAAAGTCCCAGATTAAGTAACAGTAAGTGCCGCGATCGGGCTGCAAAATAAAGGCTGGTGCCAAACGGTAAACCTTGCTCTGGCCTAGAGTTATAAGAAGAATAGCTAACCCAATATGTATACAAAGCGATGAATCCGAGTGTGTTTTACCTGCAGTCTCAGTAGCCCCGCGGCCCGCACGATAGGCCCGGCTACCCCCAACGCCGGGGCAGGCAGCGGGGGTAAATGTGACGGCGGCGCCAAGTCCGCGACATTGGAGAGACAGCTGCGTTTGTTATAAACGTCGTCTGCGCGCGGCCCGGGAAGCGCGGACGCTGTGCGCTTGCGGAGACGTTGGTCCAGACCACTGGAAATATAGATATGTTTGACAAACGTTTTTATTTTATCAATTCAACCACCTCTGTGGTATAGTGGTTCAACCCACCGATTTCAGATCCAGAGATCCCGGGTTCGATCCCCATGGGGAGTACAATATTCCATCTGGCTAGCTACCATCTTATCTAATTCTGTTGCCATAATAATAATTCTAAAAAAAAAATGTGTTCCGGCATTTTGATGAGCTATCTTAGATAGCCAGTTCCTCAGTTTATTGAGGATTATGGGTGCAGTGAACCTCCACCTTCGGCTTTATCTCTTGTTACCAGGTAGGATGAAGGCCAAGCGTTTCCCTGTCATGCAAAAAAATAATAATATATAAATAAATAAATAATTAATAAATTAAATCTGAATATCGGACAAACATCACTGAGCATAACAATGGTATCATAAAAATGAAATGAAATCAACTTACTTGTCAGGTGCGTTGGGGTTGGTAGTGTTCAGCGAGGTGGCGTGGTTGCTGACGTTGGGATGTATCACGATGTCGTCCCGCACTTCCACCCGGATCCGAGACTTGCTTTGAGACGAGGTGCTAAAGCAGTTATCTGCGCCACCGACGGGCTGGGAGCCGAGAGACTCACTGACAAATACCAACCAATTACAATTATAAATAAACATTACAGGACATGAATTTTACACAGCGCCATCTAGCCCCAAACTAAGCATAGCTTGTAATATGGGAACTAGATTACGGATAGAATACTTTTTGTAAATACATACGTACTATATGATACAACACCCAAACACAGAACAAACATCTACATTCATCACACAAATGTTTGTCCTGGGTGGGAATCGAACCCACAGGCTACAGCGCAGAAGGCAGAGTTACTACCAACTGAGCTATGAGGCTTGTCATTCAGTTCAAGTCATATTAAGGAATCAAGCAAAGTAGCTGGATTGTCAGAAATGTGTGCATCCACCTTCGGCTTTATCTCAACTTGCTACCAGGTGAGATGAAGGCTTCACTTCACTTCACCGTCGCACAAAAAAAAATAAAAAAATAAAAAATATTGGGTACCAGTAGAACACCCGAACCTTTGTTCCCGTCATCCCATAGGAATTTCCAAAAAAATCCCTAACCCACAAAAAAGTACTTCTATGTTCAGTAAGCTCTTCTTTAATAAGTAGGATTTTTCTTTTTTTGAAGCTTTGTATGTGTGTGATCGATGTAATCATTGGAGTTCATCTTTTATTTCTACTTACTTTCTGAGGCTGCCTCTCTCTTTTTATTTCTTTTTTTACCTGTTTCTATCTGTGAATGTCTGTTATTGGCTTTATGTTTCTATTCTTTACCTATCTTATTCTGTTTTTATAGCTGTAGACTTTCCTTTAAAATAAAATAAAATAAATAAATTCTCTAAAATTATGCAGTTGGAATTTAATTTGATTATTTTTTTGCGCAGAACCCCAAATTAACTAGCTATCTGCCAGTGAAAGTCTCATCAAAATTGGAGTCCAGGGAACCATACACACAATACCATATACATCGACATTTCTATATTAAATTTCAAGTTCTTTTAGGTAACAATGCGTTGAATTATTTTCATAAAGATTTGTTGAACAGAAAAGTTGAACGTTAACGTGTGGCAGATTACTTATGCAACATGACATGATCATTCCAAGACATTGATTTGACAAGTTGGTCCGCAGACATTCATAAGGCGAACGTACGTACATTTGGGGGCGCTACTGTGCTCTTGTCATACAAATCCTGTGGCAATCTGGTGTCACAGATCCAGAGGTCCCGGGTTCGATCCCCAGGGGGAGTACAATATTGTGCTTGGTTTGGTTGGTGGTAGGACTAACTTAAGTCCGCCTGGCTAGCTACCACCATCTTACCTTATTCTGTCGCCATAATAACAATTCTAAAATGTGTGTTCCGGCATTCAGAGATAAGAATGCAGCCAGTGTCTTGGGCACGCTTCCGTCTGGTACTGGTCTGGAACAGTTGAGTTACCTATAAGCCGTTTGAAACGGTCCTTAGGTAATCTGACTGATTCCTTCGTACACAGTTAGTTTAATTGTACTTTTTATTGAATAAAGAGATGTTTCGAGCTAAGATAGTTCCTCAGTTTGTTGAGGATTCCGGGTGAAGCGCGCGAAGTGAAATCGGATGAGATTAAGGCCAAGAACCTGTCCTCTTTTTCCTTCATACAGCTTCTCGTGATACCTAGAGATCATAAACTCAGGTTTAAGTTACTTAGCATCAGCCTGCGTGAGCGGTATGAAGACGGGTGTAATTCTCCGTTTGCCGTCGGACGTGCGCGTTTCTATCTGTCTGTCCATTGGACGCACGGGCGTTTCGGGGGACGGCGATGTCAGCATGGGCTTACACTGAAACAACAAAATATTCTCTTAATGAGGGTTGTAGCTACAGCTGTAAACATGTTTGTGAAAAAAGGCATAATAACGAGTTTCTGACAAACCAAACATATTTGTTTTTATGTCAAAAAGAGGAAACACTTGTAATTCTTGGAATTCATTACTGTACACATAAATATGATATTAACATGTCATAGGAAAACATATGTACAGGCGAGCTTAACCCTTAAAGAGTTTTCTTCCAGCAAACCTTTGAGAGAGGTGATACTCTGAAAAGGTAGAAAAGTGTACCTACTTGAATTAGAGTAAAATTTTAAATGAGATATACATGCATACCTATAAGCAAATGTGTAGCGGGATTGCATATTGAATCCCGCAACACATTTGCTTATAGTCGCAAGACTGATCGCAGATCAACACAGAGAAAAAAAAACATGCATACCTACACATATATGTTATAATTTTAAGCGTAGTAGAGCTCCTTGTGAAAGGACTCGTCCTGAAGACCACCACACCTATTTCAGTCGCCAATGAGCATTGCCGTGAAATTATGGGCACGCCAAGCTTAACACCTTTATGCGTCTAGAGACGGGCGCAATGCAGTGCCGCGTAGGTCATATTGTTTGTGGATGTGACCTACGCAGTAAGGCTTTGTCATAGGCAAGAGATGCACTTAACATCAGGTGGGCTACTTACTTATTCCGTCTCCAAGTAGTATAAAAAAACTAAGATAGCGAGGATTCAATTATCCCAATCACTATCCCATTTTTTTAACCAACTTCTAATGAACCTCATAGCTCAGTTGGTAGTAACTCTGCCTTCTACGCTGTAGGTTATGGGTTCGATTCCCACCCAGGACAAACATTTGTGTGATGAATATAGATGTTAATTCTGTGTTTGGGTGTTGTATAGTATGGATAAGTATGTATTTACAAAAAAAAGGTATTTAAGTATTCTGTCCGTATTACTGTTCCCATATTACCAGCTATGCTTAGTTTGGGGTTAGATGGCGCTGTGTAATGAATGTCCCGTAATATTTATTGTTATTAAAATAATAAATGAGGATTTTCAGAGGTATTTTGAGCTGTATCCCGAGTTAAATAGATGAATGCAGAGAGATCTACCTGCCTGGGCCAGTTTGTCTGAAATCAACAATACCTGTGTTGTAATGGTATCCCGCTTGGGTGTGGTTTGCTCTTTACTGGCCTGTCTACTCGCTTCCTGCTTCTCTCGCGCCAACAGTATCGTAGGACACTCTACTAGCAGATTGGAGGACAGGTCACCGCCGGATTCGTTTGCCAGACATTTGCCATAGATCTTCTCGTAGAATGCATTCTGAAAAATAAGATTATGATTTTTTTATGAAGGCTATCGAAAGACGATATAACCGCCTCTGTGGTCTAGTGGGACTTTGTTTGAGTCCGCCCGGCTAGCTAACACCATCTCACGTAATTCTGTCGCCATAACAACAATTCTAAAATTGTTGTGTTCCGGCATTCAGAGGTAAGATAGCAAGTTCCTCAGTCTGTTGAGGATTCCGGGTGAAGTGCGCCTCCACCTTCGGCCTTATCTCCACTTGTCACCAGGTGAGATGAAGGACAAGCGCTTCCCGACGTACAAAAAAGATGTAGCCTGAGATAAGCACGTTTGTCTAATCGGAAATGGCATAATACCTTTTCTTCTAAGCTAAGTGGCATCCCAATTTCTTTATTTGAGAACTGAATACAGGCCACAGAGCCGTCTGAACTGCACGCTAAGAGATTCAAACCTGAAACAAAAATATATAATAAAAAACAATATGAAAAAACATTTTCATATTGTTTTATTGTCTCATGAGTGCATTCAATAAATTTTTTAAACATTTTTATAATTATGAAACTGCAGAAATTCCTTTATTCAATTATAAATACCACAGTACATCTACCATTCTAAAGCGTATGACCGAGACTGGTCAATGATGAGTTTGCCATGAGAAAGAGAAGTCACTTATTTCAACCAACTTCCCAAAGACGTCCTCTTTGGGAAGTTGTTTTTAATAGCATGACAGTTACGATTGAAACCGATTGAAATCACTTGCTTGTCTTAAAGAAACTTATCACTGTCGACTTAAAAAGTTTAAGATTGTGGTGAGAATTCTTACCAGAACATCACTTATATAGCGCAATGGAATATCTACAAGGGTAGGTAAGGATGGTAGCCTGCAGTACGTTAGTTTAGTGGTGGAGTTGAAAGGAAAGCACGGTCGTTAGATAATTTTAAGCTATTGTTATGGATCATAAAAAAAAAACTATCCCGAGGTTCTTGCCTTTCTCCTTGTGTCGCGGTAGATTTGACGTTTCAAAGTGATCCTAAAAAATCTTACTGAATAAATATATTTGACTTTGACTTTGGTCATGGATATTTGTTTGAGACTTACCATCAGAGCTCCATGAGATGTCCAGCACGCTGTCGTTGAACAGATCGTGGACGACCACTAGCGGCCTCTTCAGTGAAGTGAGCCAGATGCTGAGCGCCCGGTCCCTGGAGCCGACGGCCGCGCAGCAGCATTTCTTGCCCTCTTTCACGAATATGTTGTTGTTGAATCTCTGGTTACAATCATCAAATCAAATATAGACTATGCTGATCAGAATATTGCTGATCTTGTGCTGTATACTAACACTTTCTTTGATTTCTACGACGAAGATAATCACTTCTCAATGATTTGCGTAAGTTATATTTGACATGCTTTACGACTATAAATGATAATTATGTCATTTAAATACATAGCACCTGAGTACTTACCTAAGTACCAGGTAATATTTATTTATTTATTAATTAGCACGATTAAAAATAACCAATTACACTAATGCAATATAGGACCGATTAAATATTTGCAATTAAGAACATATTTTTTTAATATATATAACATAGCTACAAAATAAATTGCATTAAAATAAAACATTGATTATCATAGTCACAGCCTTTTCATTCGTAATTCTAAAAACCTCAGGCATACCAACATAATGTTCTTCCACTCATCGGCAAAAATATCACAGTCCGTGCCTAAGTCTATTGAGGGAGGCGAGGGTTCGAGGCAGTGGAGAATTGCCACGAGCAACTGTACGACTAAAAGGCACAGATAATAGTGCACAGATAATAGTTTATGTATTTTGCATTCGAATATAACATACAATCAGCGATGCATCACTGGATGTGTGTAACAAACGCCTCTGTGGTCTAGTGGTTCAACCCACCGATTTCAAATCCAGAGGTCCCCAGGGGAGCAATATGATGCGTGGTTTGGTTGGTGGTAGGATTTTGTTTAAGTCCGCCTGGCTAGCTACCACCATCTTACCTAATTATGTCGCCATAATAACGATTTTTCAAAAATTGTTGTGTTCCAGCATTCAGAGGTAGAAAGCCAGTTCCTCAGTTGAGGATTCCGGGTGAAGTGCGCCTCCACCTTCGGCCTTATGTCAACTTGTTACCAGGTGAGATGAAGGCCAAGCGCTTCCCTGTCGTATGTCACTAGTGATGTTAACTCACGGAACAAGTGATAGCTTTCCTGTGTCCCACGAAGTCTTTATCGCACCGCCAGCCGTCTCGCTCGACTACCTGTGCCGTCGGCCCGCCGCCGTTCATGGCGTGGGCTGATAGCACGTACTGACCATCGGGGGACCACGAACATCTTAGGACGTGGGTTGTGCCTGAAATTATCATCATTCATGTTTTTGATTTGTTAAGATTTTTTATTTGTTTTGACATTATTTGATATTTTTCTCCTAGTCGCACTAATATAATAAAAGCGAAAGTTTGTTTGGATGTTTGTTCCTCCTTCACACCAAAACTACTGAGCAGATTGAGCTGGACCTTTGCACTTGTGATGCTCTTGACCGGGAAGAAGACAGGCTACAATTAAATCAGTTCCCCTGGGATAGAAATGGTCAATCACACCAAACCTACAGAACGGATATAAATTAAATTTGGTATAGACATAGTTGATGCCATGGGACACAACATAGGTTACTGTTTATCTAGGTACTACCAGGAAGAAGCCACAGTCACAAGCTTGTTTTAAATATAGTCTTACCACCACATTCTTCAAATGGCTCTGTGATAACTGTCTCTGATCCCCAATCAGCTGTCTTCCAGATTCTCATGGATTTATCATCCGATTGTGAGGCAAGGTACTTGCCTACCTGAAATTCAAATAATTACACATTAATTTGATAATTATTGTATTTGACAAATAAACAAAAGGATCTTCTAAAATGTATGTCTGTTAACTACAGATCTACAAAAGTGTTCAGCTCTCTTGTATATAAAGGGATCAAAGCCTTTATTAGAAAAAAAACAATAACTAGGAGAATAATCTGATTTGGACAGTGTGAGTTGGCTTGCGTTTGAATATTCGAATACTGTAATGGAAATATAAATGTATTCGATTAATGTTATTATAACACGTTGTTTACGTCGTTTGGGTGAGCGACATGACGCAATATAATAGGATTCAGAAACACTCGGGAATACCGTGCGTGATCTGTTACAACCCTAGTATTTGCTGACCTGCTGACGCGCTGAGCAAGCAATCAGCCTCACTAACACTACTAGTTTTATATACTTAAATGTATTTTAGCAAAAAGCAAAGTTATGTTAGTGAGAAAAACCAAAGTTAAAAAGATAATAAATCTGTGTCCCAATAAATCTTTTTTTCTTTGACAAGTCTGGGATCCAGGCTTACAGATCGCATAGAACTTTCGCGTATCTATTTGACAAGCAGGTACCACTTCTTGTATATCTTGTATATGTATATCCATCTCTATCACCTACGTGAATGGAATTTAAGTGATTTGGCACTAAGCTCTCTCAAAAAAACTTAACACCTCAGTAGCGGGTTTTTTTTTTCTTGGTGATAGGATTCATAATTTCCCTCGTGTCCACTTTTCGTGGTACAGTAGTCAAAGTTACCGACTGACCAGTCCTGTTTCTTCTCGGCACAGAATCAACAGGCAACCTTAACTTTGGCACTACCATGGAGTCTTAAGCTCAAAAAATTTCAGACACTAATTATACTAATTATCTTCTAATATTCTATTTATTAGGAAATAAATTATTGATAATGCTGCTTATTGCTGAAATTTTAAATAGATCTGCTGCTTTTTTTTTTCCTTACATCTTCATAAAGAGAGCTTAGAACTATTTTCTAAGAAAGATAACTAGATTGTAGACCTCAGGTCATAGATTAATAAATTCAAGGTCAATGAATTGTTAAAAAAACGTGTTTCATGCATAAGGATCCTCCATAATTTTACATTTTATTTAATGTTGTAATAATATCATTTATCTGCTGTATTAACATATATTTCCTGAAGAATATGTGTTTTTACAGCAAAAACAAATAACAATTGATCAAATGGTGAGCCTTTTGGTTACAAAACCCTAAATTTAAGTGATTATTCTAATAACTTTGATTGTTATCTTTTCTCAAAAAAATATTTATCAATTAAATTTTTCGAATATTTGCAAGCCCCATTCATAATAATGTCAGTCAGTTAGTCAAACAGCTACCTATTCAATGATTTTATGAATTTAGCATAATGTTGTGCATTATCCTAAACTCATAAAATCATTTTTGCTGATGTTCCATGTATACTTAGATAATAGAATTTAAGATTTTTCTTAGATATTTTTTAGGCTAACTCACTGGATCCCAAGCAACACCCTTCACAAGACCGGTGTGACCACTCAGCACATACACCATCTCGGGGAATTTCTCTGCATTCCAGATAATGATGGTATTGTCAACGCTGCAGCTGGCCAGCCATTTGTCCAGCGGAGACCATGCCAGGTCAAGGACATCACCTGGAATATATGACCAAAAAATTGTGTGAATATATTGTTTTAGCTTATTTGTAGGTTAGGTAGGTATATACTATTTTTTCTATTGACAGATTACTATTGGTTTATCAGTTTTCTATGGGCACACTGCAATCTTTTAGAAATACCTATTAATTTTATCAGAACTATCTTTTTTTTTGCTTAATTCAGAATAAACATATTACATAATATTACAGTTGTTGGGTTCCTATTTTGATAGTCAATACTCCATGTAGTGTGGAAAATAGGGCAGAGACGATGGTGTCCTATTTTGAATACATAAAAATGTTACATGCCTGCATGTCCTCGTAGAGTAGCAATGCACCTCCATGTTTCAGCTTTGCTCTTCCCCAAGCCTCCAGCAGCTACACTGAGGCCCCAGACCATCACTAAACGATCATCACCTCCCGAAGCCAAGTACTTGCCACCATTGCTCCATCGAACACAGTTTACACAAGCTAGAAGTTATAATTTTATTTAATTAGGTTACACTTCTTACTGGCGCTAGGGCGCATCATCTCATGGCTAACAAAACGCCAGGTTACTGTGGTTTAAACTTACCTAGATGGTTGTCCATTTGACAGAGCATCTTAGGAATTTTTTCATCCAATTCAATGGTCTGACATAAAACCGAGTTCAAGTTCCATACAACGACCCGACCAGAGTCCCCACCTTGCCCACCAGTTGCAAAACGCTTACCCGTAGGGTGAATATCCACGGAAAATATAGGTTTATCTGAAATTTTAAAAACCTTTTATCTACTAACTGTCTTGAGATATTTATATATCAAAACATGTCCTAAGCATGATATAAATTGATCGCACCGTCATGATTGACCCAACTGGGTTTGAAGAGCTTCATTTGTAAGTATTTTGTGGATATTTTTTGTGAAAAATACGAAAAATAACAACACGGCGGCGGCGTCTGGCAGCAATACAATACAATCAATCAAAGAGAAACAATTATTGTATTTTTTATTCTGTCAATCAAATGGATCGTCTCTTTAATTTAGCTGCGGGTAAGAGCCTCTAGCTGGCGCTATTAACCCTAGCTTAATAACTCTTGTGGCTACTACGACAACCACGAAGTCACAGGGCCTCCTCTTAGGTATAAAGGTGGTCCATAATAAAGGCTTTCCAGAATAAGAGGCCTCAAACTTTTTATATTTCTTTTATTGATTGACTTGACATGAAATTTTGTAGGTAGGTAGGCTGTATGAAATTAATAGGGAGGTAGGTACCAAAAAATATACCGAAATGGACAAGATTTTTTAGACTTTGTTAGGTATCTACCTAAGAAACTGAACTGCCTATCTACTATACCACTTTTGGGTATTTTCAAAACAGATTACATGTTTTTATCAACACCTTTGAACATTTGAACATTTCAATGGTTCTAGTTTATTGGTTGTGTTTATTATAAAATCCAAGTGTACATTGTTCAAGACTACCGGTGGCTCATTACAATGATTATGAATAGTTGTAATAATTATGTACTTTTACAGTCTACGTTTTTTTTTATCATCACAGTTCTAATTGGTTAAATGGTCTAAGTACAATGTAGTACCGGCACCATATCACACTTATGGCCCAATTTTGTTAAAAATCGGAGGACGTTCACGTCTAAAGTGTCCAAAATTATACAGGTGAGTTTTTTTTCAGGGCCACTGAGGGCAAGTCTGAAACCGTGAGAGTTATCGAAAAGTAATGTTAGGAGTTACGTGCTCGATTTAAAAAAAAATAATTCTGCATTCGAGAAAATCTATATTTTTTTATCGATTTCCTGGAAAAGTGAGTTTTTGAAAAAAAAAAAAAATTGTATTTGTGAGTTCTTTGTTTAATAATAAAAATACTAATGCATGATGACTATGTGCCCAAAGTTGCTGGAACACTTTCAAAAATACCTGTATATAGGTACGCTTTTTGTGGCTTACGCTTAGTATCCCTTTTAGCTCTTTGCTAAAACTTTGAACATGACTGCCATGAAAATGACAACTTGCAAAAGTGCCGACAACAAAGTGCCGACCTAATAATGTTTCTGCCACGGACCTAGTTTCTACATCATATGAATGTGTCCACTCTTGGTCTGCACTTCTTGTGAAAAACAAGTCCACACGTGCAGTGCAAATGAGTGAAAAACCTTATCCAGAAACTGCAGATTACCTTTAACGTAGTAATTGTATATTTGTCAGAGCATTGAGCATTGTCACCAATTGTCATTGCCACACACACGGCACAGACTGACGGTCAGTCGGTCATTGCGGAATTAGTGTTCTGTCTGTCTGTGGTCATTGCCTTTGCTTTGATTAATGATTATACTCTTTGATCTTTCTGATTGATTTCGAAATATTCGAATTGAAGTTTTTGTAATTTAGAAATTCAATATTCATAAATAGCAAAGGTATGAGAGGAGCCGAAACTCTAATACCTGCACGCTTTCTGACTCTCCTGAGCCACCTGTGCGTGGTTGTATCATTATTATGGGAGAGCCAAAAGACTGTACGGTTCTGTTTGCCAAGCCAGTTTCACGAGCAATATCTCCTGATATATCACAACCGGTGAGTGAAAATTACTGTAATTTGATTCCATTTACCAGTAAAACTGCCTTCAAAGATGCTGGTGCATGAATAATCTGGAAAAATATGCGGCTATGTATATCTTGTTTGATTATTTCACTTCCTTCAAAAATAACTAGTATGAATACTTTCTTGCTATTTTTACTTTTATTAGAGAGGGTGAAACCTTGCTGAGCACCCACAATATTTACCAATGGGTTTAGTGATCGATTTCTTGATGCCTAAACGGTATTTTGTAATTGCTAGTTCAATGGTCTTTTATAATAAATAGATATTTCGACGGTAATGTCTAATGTACTTGTACAATAAAAAGCACCCAAAACTAAAAATACTATTTCTAGTAAAAATATGTTGTGGTACATATACTTTCATTACATTAAATTAAATTAAATAAATAACATTTTATTAAACAGGTAATTGATTGACAATTTACTTGTACCTCAACTACAAGTACAATAATGCTCTGTTATTCCCACTAGGCTTTGGTAGCCTGTTCATTAAGGACATACATACTTTTAGTATTTTAAATGAAAAGGTGTATGTATTGATGAAACATTTCTAAGGGTCATGTTCAGACTGTACCTAGTGTGAAAAGAGATAATAAATATATTAATAAATGATCTCAGGATAGATCAAACCAGTTAATTAGGAACTATTTGACAGTTAGAATTCTGAAGGTAGCAACAAAATTACTACCTACATAAATCAATTATTTATACCATCACTAGATACTTTATGCTACTGCAGCAAAATATGTTGTATCTGTCTGACTGTCTACTAAAATAATTTTAATTCAGATCTAGGCAGGTTAAAAAAAAAACATTACCCTCCTTCTGAGGCAGAGTACATGATCCCCGAAATCTATGTCGGCTATTTTTGGGAACAGACTATCTGTCCCTCTCTTATTCCTGTTGTATAACCAGGCTTCTAGTAACTGGCAGGTGAGTTAGCTAAGTTTCTCCTATTCATTGTTGGAACTGGTATAAGTCAGTTGGATGCATGTGTATTGACATTCTCGTTTATACTCTGTGTATTTTCAAGAGCATGTGTGCACTGGTGTTAGTTATAGGGCTGTCTCATCTTATCTTTGGATTTAATCATCATCTTTTTTACTTTTGATTTGATCACCTATAATAGTGTGGACCCTGACTACTGTACTGGGCTGGTCCATAAATGAAAAGTCTCCTTAGTATGCTATAGAAAGGGTTTATCCCACAGAGAACCAAGATGGTAGACATCACTCAAAGGGTTAGCTGGCTGAAGTGGCAGCTGGCCATATTTGACCAAGGACTGACAAATGGTTGGGGTCAATGAGTCCTTCAGTGGTACCATGTCTTGGCAAGCATAGTATAGGTTGAACGCTTTCTGGCGAAAATACAGTGGATAGTGATTGGTTGATGATGATGATGAAATTATGCAGGTTCCTTTCTGGATATTGGTGTGCTGTGTCAGATGAACTGGGTTACTAACTGAATGGCAATCAATGCACAGCCCAAGCCCGAGGTGCCTGAGACTTAAAACTTTCAGGGTAGCTTCCTTGTAGTGTCCCTACACTAATGTGCACCCCTGTGCACATAAAAAAAATATTATTATATATATACAAAAATTATCCATTTGGATGACATAATGTACCTGGAGTTATATCTTATCTTTGTACCTATTATTCCAATGAGAAAAAAATACAGGAAACACACAACTCTTTTTTTTATATTATAGGAAAACTATTTTACACTGCCATCTAGCCTCAAACTAAACATAACTTGTAATATGGGAACTAGATTATGGATAGAATAAATAAATAAATATATATTACAGGATATTCTTTTCTTGACATACATTCTATATGAATATATGATACAACACTCAACCACAGATCAAACATCTATTTTTATCACACAAATGTTTGTTCCGGGGGGGAATCGAACCCATAACCTACAGCACACAAGGCAGAGTTACTACCAACTGTGTGGCTTGTTAATTTATAGTTAGAGCTTGTCAATAAACTTCAGTAATAAGTAGCTGTTTACATGCAGTCTATAAGATTAATCCTTTTATATATTTACCTTGTTAAAGCTATTGTAAATCAAATGTTTTATTTACTCAGTTATCATTATCATCAAACTACCTATTGTAAGTAACATAGATAAAATAATTTATAGCACCTACACTTGATATTGGTTTGGTTAATAAATCATTTGTACACAGAGCTCAGATGTTTTATATGGTAGTAGGCACTATATACCTAACCGTACACTGGTAGTCGCGGCTTTTGAATCGACCCCTCCAACTCTGTCCGCGGATGTCGTAAAACTCCACAAAGATATCAGAAAAAGGGCAGCTGTTTCCTTATATTTATTATCCTATCACCAGTAGGTACTACAATCGCCAATACTCGTGGCAAGTATAGTGATAATGCAAAATTTTGCCATTGCACTCTTTAGGACGCTTTGGTGGAGGCTCATGTCTGCATGATGATAACTATTTCCGAGCTCTTTTTTATAATTGGATGACGGGAATACGCCCTTGGCTTTCATCTCACTTGGTGTCAAGTCATGATACGGCCGAAGGTAGAAGCGCACTCCGAAATCCTCTATAGACTGATAACCTGGCTATCTTACCTCTGAATGAACACAACAATTATGTTGACAGACTTGGGTAAGATGGTCGTAGCAAGCCAGGCGGACTTGAAACAAGTTCTACCACCAAGTAAGGTTCCCATTTTCCGCGTCATTCCATCATTCCATCCATGACCTGCCTCAACACCCGGCTGTAACCAGTTCGAGTTATCAAAACATGGCATTGTATTACCATAGTTTACAAAATACGACGTAATAAGGGGGTGTGGCAGCTGGCAGGCGGTCAGTTCTTGACCGGTGGTCAGGCGAAAAGGCCTCTGCCTTATTCGTAACCCAAAGTCATAAGGCTAAGCTTAAGGGTGTCAAGTTTTCGGTTTGGTGAAATTCAGTAATGGTCAAAGTTCTTTTAAACTTGGAAAAGAGCTGAAGAGGTTAACGGAACTTCTGAAGAGCTCTATTGGTGATTCGCATTGAGCGCTCGTCGATTCAAATTTCAGTGCTCAAGTTTGCCTTCAACAGTTATAATGGGGTCATCCACCTCATCGACCTCTAGTAATGTAAGTATTGTATTATACTTATGCATGAGTTACAGTTACAACGAACTCTATTCGATAATTTTTTTGCTTTTTATCCTACTTAGGTTATATCACTTTCAAAACTTGCGTGAGTCCTAATTTTAAAACACGGGTTTTACTCACGTATACGATTATGTTGATGTAGGCACCAACAATTTCGATGCAACAGGTGAATCATCATCAGGGCGAGTGTGACCCGCCGGGTAGGTTGCGATCGCGGTGCACTACTTAGTTTAGGTTTCATAGCAGATTTCTGTAGAAATTCGCGATAAACCTTTTCGTTCTAAAACTGTCAGACAGATAGACAATGAATTTCCATTGTCCATCTGTCGCACTTGTAGTGGTCGTACTTTGACAGAAAAAGGAAAGGTTCTTTCAAAGTACGAACACCGAGAAAACAAAATTTGGTTCTAATCAAACATTATTAGACCTTAGAAAATTTGTTTTTTTGACAAAACTCCTTCGTGCGCGTAACTTTCTATGAAGAGATCCAAAATTTTCTCTTAACCTATTATTAATATAAATGATACATTGTTTTATTATTTCCCAAAAAGGGCAAGTTCAGCTAAATCAATGCTACATGGGGTGCGCATAATGAAATGCGCAAAAAAAATAGTTTTAGGAAAATTGTATCTAATATTCTCGCTTCTGATTATCCGATTGAGCAGATAAAAACCATTGCATTTGTATGTGCTTAGATTAACAATAATAAAAAGGCAGCGATCTTAAATACACGCAGAACTGTTCAAAAGTTTTTTGCAAGACGCTAGACTTAGAATAAAGATTTAGAATTATGTTAGATTAGAATGTTTAGAAAAATACTAGAATTCGGTAACTCTCACGGGCTCACGGGATACAAATCTAAAGTTTAAAAAGTGAGTAAACATTATTTATTGCAGCAAAACTACAATAAAGTAAAATCTAAACTAAGTCCTAAACATGTTTAAATATCTAGGACAGCTTGTTTTACAGGAGTTAATTAACTTCCAGGCCCGCTGTCACTGACGTGCACTTGGCTTAGGCCCGTGTACGCCAGGTTATTCAGACTTAAATAAGTAGAGTTGATCAAAAACAACTAACAAAATAATAAGTGTAATAAAAATAAATTACGTAGGTAGATGTTTTTTTATTTAAATAGTATTCCTTCGACACTCATACATGAGTAGAGAGTAGTAGAGGAAGGAGAAAATAATTATAATAATTAAAGTTTATTTCAGACCAGTAAATAAACTTATAATTATTATTATATATTTATATAATTCCCGTATTAAATACCTCGTATTCATATACATAATTTTATGTATTTTTTATAACCTCAAGATTACCTAACACGTTGAGCAGTTCAAGGCTAGCCTCATAACGGTTTAACATTAGGTTGTCGTCACTATCAGTGTTGGTCCGCTTCGCTACGTAAACGGTTGTGCTTGTGTTGTTTAGAATCATTTGATGATATAATGACTAAACGGGATCATGGTGAAACGAAGGTGGGCAATAAGTACATCATTATATGTATCAAACCATTATATGTATCAATGGTGAAGATAAAATTCGTATTTCAGTTATTTACTGTGTCCATGTGCACTTTGTTTTATGTTTATTGTATTCTGTTGTTGGGTCTAGTGTTTTCACATTTATTTTCCTCATTCCATAGCAATTTGGGTATGTACTGATTCCTTATTGTTGGTGTGGAAGATGGTAAACGCATACTTAAGTGAGTTATAAGTTAATCTATTTGATTCTCAAATAAATAAATAAATATTACACGACATTAATTTTACATAGCGCCATCTAACCCCAAACTAAGCATAGCTTACAAGCTGGGAAAATATGGGAATTAGATTACGGATAGAATACTTAAATACTTTTTGTAAATACATACGCACTATAAGATACACCACCCAAAATGGTGTTCAACAATAAACGTTATAGGTAAGTACCTACCTAATGCATATTTAAAACTGCTTAAACTTGCATTATCATGAAAGCATTCAGCGTTACAAATTAAGCATTATCAGCTTGTTTTTGTTGCGTTGTGAAACATACATAGACGGACAACGCATGTCCGCTTACTGCACACATCTTTTGCCTCATTCACACTAATCATATTCTTCATATGGTTAAGGGTATTTTTGACCTTGCCCTTCCCGAGATCATTTCCGACTTGGAGGGACCACGACCTCTTAGAGTATTCTTGTTTTGATATTACTTTACTTTTGTCACTATCTATCCAGTATAGAAAAAACTAGACACAAGTAATGTAATATCAAAACGAGAACGCTATAAGACGTTGTGGTTATGCCCTTGGACGTTCGGAGGTCTTCCTCTCAACTGTACCATTAACCATTAAAGGTATAGGGAATTGGCGCACTTCACCTGAAATCCTCAACTGAGGAACTGGCTATCTTACCTCTAAATGCCGGAACACAACAATTTTTAGAATTTATTTTACAATAGGTAAGATAGTGGTAGCTAGCTTGGCGGACTTATACATAGTCCTACCACCAACCAAACCAAGCACAATATTGCTCCCCTGGAGATCGAACCCGGGACCTCTGGATCTGAAATCGGTGGGTTGAATCACTAGACCACAGAGGCGGTTAACTATACCACATTACATATAGGCCATGTGAGTACTAGGTACCTACCTAGAGTATTCATTGCTAAGATAATTGGTGCCCGCAGACATCGTTCCCTTCGTCTCGAATGTTGGTCGTAATCGTAAGCCTCGATGAGCGTGTCCGACACGCGCTTGCCTGGTTTATTTATTTAATAAAATCAAACGCTTATCATAGGTACATGTTATGTAATAACGGGATTTTTGAACTTTGTTTATTATCTTCCAATGACACGTTCTTGGAATGCTAAGATTCATAATATCTTTGACACAGTAACATTTTGTTATTATATTGACCTCTTATCATGTTGGGAATGTCAGGATATTAACCTTATTTATTTATGACCACCAAATGCTTAGGGACTTCATTCCCGTCATCCCGTAGCAATTTCCCGAAATTCCTTTTTATTACACCTCAATACGACGATAGGATTTCGTAGGTTTTCATTATTTCTTTTGCGGGAAACCCTAATTTTCTTTAAAAAAATTGTATCCTTTAACATCAGCTATCTGCCAGTGAAGGTCGCGTCAAAATCGGTTCAGACAAAAAATTTTTTTTTTTTTGTTATATGTACCGTATTATTATTTCGTATCATATTTTGACAAAGCGGCATCGGTTTGTTCGGTTTGTTACAGGTGACAAATGCATATATCAAAATTAATATGCATATTAAAATTAATATGCATTTTTGTATAAAAATCTAAATAAAGGGTATTTAGAATTTTCCATATTTTCGCAGGATTTAATATTTCCAAAAAGGAAATTAGCCTTGATTATTCTCGTTACCTCATAGTCATCGATTTACCAATAAAAGCTTTGTCAAAATCGGTTTAGCCTTTTTTGAGGTTAGCCTGTTAGTCTTTAGGTACATAACGCTTTGCTGAGTTTGAGTAGAAAACATGCGAATAATCCGGAGTCTATTTCAAAATGACAGTAGCAACTTTGTGTGGTTATCTTTACAATCGAGTGGTCTGTCAATTCTACATATTAAATTGTAGGAAATTGAGCAGTACATAAGTACTGGCGATCTTACGATCAAGAACAAGTAGGTAAATACATAAGCATTACTTACTTGATCTTGATCTGAGATCAAACATCAGACATTACTCCGTTTATATTTTATTCCTTACAAGCTGCTTGCTCTGTATGCTGATGAATGAAGGAAACAAAAAGCGAATTGCTTTTTGTGATTTCGATTGAGGGAGGTCTTTGTAGTGGGCGAGTATAGGCTGTAGTTATGATAATGTTGATTATTAACTAATCCTTACGCATATCTTTTAAACTGCTTTATAAACTAGGCTGCAGTAAATGTTTGGGCAGCTAAAAATGTATCCCTTATTAACTTGATAGGCTAAATTGAGGGGGCGTTTCAGGCGTCATTGCTGAGAATGGGCATAAGTTACACTTAATACAGGGGCATTGATAGTAACGGGCGTAAGTACAGCTTGCATGTTCGCAGGTTGGTAGCCGGATTAGCGGCGTCAATAGCTCTCATTCTGGTGGAAGCGACCACGTTCATCATCGGGATAACTATGTTCTCATCCACCGCTTCTCTCATCTGTATCCTTTTAACGTTGTTTTTGTGGTATGCTGTGTTGTTAACGTTTGTACTTAGCCTTACTTTCACATCACACGTCACCGGCCTTTGGTGTCCACTGCTGATCGACCCCGCCAACTCAGCCCATGGATGACGTAAAAGCCGATAAAGGTATTATCTACACCTTTACGACCGATCTACGATCACCAATCTACCTGCCAAGCGTGATGATTATAGTAAACCCTCCAGTTTTGCAGGAGGCTCTGTCCAGCAGGACAGTGATGGGTTGTTAATGTGCGTAGCGGTTTCAACTAGGCAATAACTATACGGAAACATATAATGACACCGTAAGGACCAAACGTTTACCAAGTACCTAGTACCGTTTACCATAGATAGTCAGTCCAGTCTCGTGGTGTAATGTTTACCTAGTACCTAGTACCGTTTACCCTAGTCAGTCCACTACCGCGTCTATCAGGAAATGCTTTAGGACTTCTTTCGTCACTGTTCCACCCGACCTTGCTACACCTTTATGATTTTCCTCAACTCCTGCACAGCGATCGCGTGCCACGGGTCAGCGTCCGTGGCTCTGACTTACTTCGTGCTCGGAGGTTGGCTGTGTGACTGGTTCTGGTGGATTTTCAGCACATGTACCGTCCTGCCGTTTGCCACTGATATGCTCTCTGCCTTGCTTACCATGTGCTCTGTTAGGTGGTGAATTGGGACAAGCTGCCTTATGGTGCGTCCTCTTTGACGGTGAATTTGTGGTGAACTGCCTTATAGTGTGCTCTGTGAAGCCGTGAATTTGTGATAAACGAAATTTGATTACAATTGGCATTGTGCTCAGGTATTGAGTTGTAATAGAAACCGTAGGTTATTGTCTGTCTTGTGCGTGAATTATTTAATGTGCTGTGCTATTTGTTTGTTTTTATTATGGCTTGGAATTGGAATGCAGTGGTCAAGTTTTTTGTAAGTTTGTGATTTTATTCTCTATTTACTATCCAACTCAAACACTTGTAACAAATTATTTGGGTTTCAATCGGTTTCAATTAAAATGCCTGCTTGTCCGATTGAAGACCGAATGAAACAGAGTGAGGTTATAGGCCAGCAGATCCATGCTTTGTGACTGGCGACATATCAGAAATCAATACTCGACATTCAACACATTCCATACCTGAAGATCTTGATACCATTATGGTGGCTTCTGGCTTCCTTTGATACAGTCTAAGAACACTTTTTTTCTCCAAGGAAATTCCAACGGTATGACGGTGATTCAGTTAATTATTTTCTTATGTTTTTAACGGGCTCAACAAAAAGGTTTATTATCTGTCTTTAAGTTGATAATAATGATTCGTTGTAGCATGTATATAACAAGCCTCATAGCTCAGTTGGTAGTAACTCTGCCTTCTGCGCTGTAGGTTGTGGGTTCGATTCCCACCCAGGACAAACATTTGTGTGATGAATATAGATGTTTGTTCTGTGTTTGGGTGTGTATTGTATGATAAGTATGTATTTACAAATAAAAAAAAATGTATTTAAGTATTATATCCGTAATCTAGTTCCCATATTACAAGCTATGCTTAGTTTGGGGCTAGATGGCGCTGTGTGAAATTAATGTCCTGTAATATTTGTAATGTAATGTCGCAGTAAGTTGGTGTTGTATTGTAAGATCTCAGGTGATGATAAGGTTGAGTCTATATATTATAGTTTTAAGTTGTTTGTCTTGTATTCGCTTGTGCCTTGGAAGTTAGAATGAAGTTTGGTATTCATGTAATATAGGTGTGTAGGTAAGGTTCCTTTTTTTGTTTGACGGGGAAGTGCTTGGCCTTCATCTCATCTGATCTGATCAAGCTAGGATAAGGCGCACTTCACCCCGAATGTTTTTTACTCAAACCCTAAACGGACTGAGAAACTATAGACTAAATGCCGGAACACAACAATTTAGAACCGTTGGTACGCTCCAAATATATTTTTTACTGAATCATCACTATTTGCATATATTCCTACACTCAACGTTTAACTGAGTAGGTATCTGTGGTTACTTGTAATTTGCCTAGGAGTATTCGTGATACAGATATACATATATTTTTATTGTGGGCTTAGGACCGTGATGTTTCGGTGTTTATGGTTGACACATCTATAGGTACCTACGCCTGAGAGATATAGTGTACCCATTGAATATGTACTTAGAATGCAAGTAGAGTAATGACTTCGCTTACAATATGTGCGTAAATAAACATAAATGATAAGTGCATAGTCTTATTTTAATGAGTGATTTCTAAACGTTCAAGAATAAATAAGTTTTTCTACAATATCGTTGTCTTTATTATTTTAAATGTGATTACTGTCACAATTTTATGGAAATACCTAACTCATTTTTAAAGATTTGAGATGAGACATCTCAGCTCGCCTGAGCATGATGGGCGGAGATGAGGTCTACGAAGGATCGGACTTTTTTAGTAGCTGTCTACGGAACACAGCGTACTGCTTGGCCTCGGACTTTGGCAGGGGGGGGTAGCAAGCCAGGCGGACCTTTACAGGTGCTACCACTAGCGATAGGTTCATATAGCTGTAACCATTGACTAAAGGTCAACGATTCCGTTGCCAAGTAGACCATAAGAAGGTAGATCCACACACCCAAAAAGAAAACCTATTTTTTTTTATTGCAATGTTTTTAAATTAAAATCAGCAAATGACTGCTCAGTCGAATGCCGCAATAGTATTTTATTTTATTTATTAATATGGCACACCAAACAAAATACAACCAGATAATAACAAGATATAGATAATTACAAATTTATAACTAGATCATATTTCTAAGAATGTGTACACAGCATGTTTACAAAAAGAAAGCAAGACAGGCGCAATAAAAAGGGAAGAAAAAGATTAATATTAACAAATTAGACACAAAAAAATAACACATTAAATAATAAATACATAATAAATAAAAAAATGTCATAGTTACTGATTTGTAGCGCACTCTTCAATAAGAATTGCTAAGATGTCGTTCTTAAATTTTACTAATTTATTGTTTAATATGTCCAAATGTTCACTATTATGTACTAATAATTAATTGTATAAGCGACACTTTCTGACGATTGTATTGTAATAAGACGTGTTATTTAAGTAAACTTGCAAGGTAAACGTATGTTGAAAGGGGAACCGGGATCTAGGTTTGGTGCTTATGTTGATACAAAAAAGAAGATGAGGGGAGTCGATAATGGAGTGTACTATTTTAAAGAGGATTAAATCGAGGTTACGACGAGTTTCTAGCGATAAAAACTTAAATTTATTCAGCTTATCAGAGTTGCTAGGAACTGATCGCTTGATGCCACACCGGTAGCTCAGAATTCTTAAAAAATTCTTTTGAATCTTTTCAATTCGGTCAATATGGATTTTATAGAACGGAGACCATATAGGTGCGTTATATTCCATTAAACTGCGAATTAGTGAGTAGTAGAGATACACACACAGAGTTTTTTGGGTTCTATTAGTTTTGGGTAAAGTCTTTGGTGGATCTTGATATGAATCCGAGTAGCTTTGATTGAACATCGCTTTGTGATGTAGTCATAATGATCACGAAAGGTTAGCATTTCGTCAAATATTACTCCAAGGTCCTTAACAGTGGATTTCCTATCGAGAACATGACTCTCAAGGCTATAATCCGACGAAATTCTTCGCTTTTTATTAGTAAATGTGATAACACAACATTTTTTTAATATTAAGGAACATTAGGTTATAAGACACCACTCATACACGGAGCTTAAATAACAGATTGCAGAGCAATGCACTCACTTTGACAAGTAATTGTGGAATATATTTTCAAGTGACGACTTGAAAATATATTGCATACAATGAGCACGGGATTTTAAGTTTGTTAACAAGATCGTTGATAAAGGCAACGAAGAATAACGGTCCAAGATGCGAACCTTGAGGCACCCCAGATGTTACCACGACAGGCGACGGTGTGAAGCCTTTTATTGCCACAAGTTGACTTCTTCTATGCAAGTAAGATTATACCCAACTAAGTAAGCTACCATGGATACCATACGAGGCCAACTTACTACACATATCTGATATTACTGGCGTTTCGAGATATATTTTTATTGGTAGCTTATTGATTCAGGCATTATTTTGCGGAGATCCATATTTCAAAATAAAATCTGAAAACAGAAAATAAAATAGTAACAAATCAGCTAAAAATCGGAAATAATCAAATCGACACGTGTTTCTCCTCTACACGATGCACGCTCAGGAATTATAGCGGCAAGATTATTATTTCCTATATTTTTTATTTTGAAAATGTTGTCAGCTTAGGCTGACGAGCCCGCTGTGGACGTGTTGCCGCTCAGAGCGCTGCGCTGCAACTGCAAGTGAATATAATATTTTTAGGTGATATTTTCCATGAGTCTAGGCAGAAATTTATAGACTACCTATAGCTGATTTTCTATGAGAGGCAACGGCGTCTATTTTATCACATCTTCAATTCACACGAAGTTCCGAATATCTTCCAGACAACCAATGAGCATCAACAGCTAACGCAGTCCAACGAGTACAAAGGAGGTTGGTCATTTTACCTGCTGCTGGCGGCTGTGGTCACCACCTTCGGCTGCTCTCTGCCTGTAGGATACAACATTGGAGTTGTTAATACCCCCGCAAAGGTAATATTTTGTATCCGTTGATTAGTAAAGTTCGCAACATATAGACTGTCCAACTCTGGTGTGGTGTTTGACTTGTGTCAAACACCACACCAGAACACAAGAACTCATCTTCTCATTTATAGTTTTTTTATTTTTATTTTTGCAAAACGAATCGATTCAAATTCAAATTCAAATTATTTATTGCACTTATGTTGTTATTAGGTTTACAGGTGTTGTGTGGATAAAAGTTTCAAACATAAACCCTGTTAGGGCACAGCAATATTACACTAGGAGGCGCATTAAACTTTATAGCTAAATAAAACTATACATAATACTAAATTCAATAATAAACTAATATTCTAATTCATTATACCTATACTTTTCTTACATGCTAATTATTTAGTTTATGTATCACCCAGAAACTCATGCAAAGAGTAAAAGCATTTTTCTGTTAAGTAGGATTTTAAACACTTTTTACATTTTTGGGGCGTTTGCTCATCTTTTATATTGTTAGGGATTTTATTATATATTTTTACACACATTGCAAATGGTCCAGAATGTATTATGTGTAATGTGGACGATGTGTTGTAATCGATTCAATAAAAGAGAATGGACTTAAAGAAAACTTTTTAGTAATAGCAAAATCTAAGCGTTTGCCAGGATCTCCTAACAGGCTTTTTGTGTCACTAGGTGATAAAAAGCTTCTGCAACGAGTCTCTAATAAGCCGATACGACGTAGTTCTAAGCAAAGAATGGCTGGACGTCCTGTGGGCTTCCGTAGTCTCGATCTTCATAGTTGGGGGATGTACCGGCTCTATACTCGGCGCGGTGCTAGCAGACAGGCTGGGAAGGTAAACTTCTTGCTTATTTATACTTGGTACTTTTGTGAAGGGATTTTATAAGTAGTAGCTAGGTTTAGTAGTAGTCGTTCGTATAAATGTCCACAGTTGGAGATGAGCCGGTTTAGTAATATTAAGTACGCTTGGCATTCAGGTTGGAGATCGCAAAGCCATTAATATACTACAACGCTGCCTCCCTACCTAAACGGACTTTCTCTAAGCAGTATAAGGCTACTAATGCCTAACAATACCCGTTAGTGGAATGGATGCTTTTCCACTTTACCATACTGCATAGTCGAATAAGCATTTTATGTGTATTTTATAAATTTAGTTGCATGTTTAATACCTTTAAGGAAGATGTTCGAAAAAGAATTTGATCAATTCATTTATTTGAAACTAATTTGTATAGAAAGACGCTGCTCTACTCTATGTAGATGTAGTGAAAGGATTCTAAAAGCCATAATTCTCTTTCAGAAAAAAAGCGACTGTAGTAACCAGTATTTTCTCCGTCATCGGTGCCGTATTGTTCGCGTTGTGTCGTGAAGCGAACTCGGTAGAAATGCTCATTCTTGGAAGACTTATAGTTGGCCTTTCTGGAGGTAAACCCGCCATTTTATTGGTGTCATAAAAGGTGCTCCGACCTAGGTGATTTATCTCCCCCTGCGCCTGGTTTAGATGTTGACAAACGCATTACAGAATTATGATTTTAATTATGCACCCCGATTGTTTTCGTGTTTTCAAATTAGGGCGAATATGAAACGAATATCCGGCCATAGGAAAAAAATATAAGTTTACAACTGGTCATTTTTTTTTAAATACTCTACCAAAAAAATATATGTTGTAACAGCTCTAGATTCATAATAAATTCCATGCGTTCGTATTTCCAATGATTGACAAAAATTATCGAAGTGCATAATTAAACTCGTGCTGCCCCTTCAGCACGGGGCGGGGATATAATTTTTGTCCTATGTTTTATCCACCTTCGAGAGCATTTTGTCTCCCGATGGTGGATAAAAACAGAGGACAACATTTTATCCCCTCCCCGTGCTGAGGGGGCTGGAGGTAGACCTACCAAATTAATATTTTTTACCATCTTTCCCTAACCCCGCTATAGGCTGGGTTGCAAAAATGTTTTGCTCTTTCATTCACTAATCCGCCGAGATCGTACCATTTTGTGTGTTTTATTTGCAATTTTCACATAAAAACATACTAGTTTCAATAGTTACTAATAATCACCATGGAAACTAACTTATGGCGGCCAACCGTCGCGCAATCTCATCGTATTTCAATCAATAGGATGTTTGAATCATGTTTCAACGTAAGAAAAAGTTTGTACGTACTTTTAATTCCATAGCGCTATTAACAAACACGCTGAGTACTTTCATTGTTAACCGCAGAAGACGGTGTTGTGAACCATTATATGTACAATGATTCCTATCTAACGCTTGTCCACTGTTGGACAGAGCCTGTAAATGGTAAGTTACAAAATAACGTAATCAGTCTTTTTTTTCGGATATGTTTTGTATTTTTTATTTCCTGTAAATACATATAGGTAATCATAAAGATACAACATATGAAAAGGTAATATATAATGATAAATAATTCCTAATCCAACAAAGTTTCCACTTTTTAGTATTCGATAGTACCTACGCTTATATGTTGTAGAATAGCACAATTTTAATGGATATGGCGAGTATTAAATTATAAGAGTTCAATAAAAATGTAAATAGATACGTATTATGTACAAAATTCCATTCCAATTTTCACACAGTGCCATGTGTAGCCCTAAACTTAGCATGTCCAGTTCCACAACACCTGGCGGTGTTCCGTTGGGCTTCCAACATCCGCTCCATCTTTTGAATATATCATGGTTACGAATACTATCAACATCATTGTCGGGATATTGGCCACGATTTTATGGTAAATCTATATCAAAACATCCATAAATTGACCACGTGGATGATATTTCCGTTGTATACGCTCCCATTGTGAACGTGTATGTAAATAAATATTACAGGACATGAATTCCACACAGCGTTGTATTCGGAATGTTAAAATTCATATCTTCAACTAGGTACATAATATACAAGAGGTTTGCATGCTTCTCGTGTATAGTTCGTAATTAACTTAAATTTTGCATCAAAAACAAATTAATTAATTGAAATATGTAGTAGTAAATTAAAATAATTCTAAAATGTTCACCACCTTTTTGGTGTAGTGGTTCGTCCACCGGTCTCAGATCTAGAGGTCCCGGGTTTGATCGAAATAATTATACCTAATAGTGCAGACACTGCAAGGCAACAAATTTGTAAAAAAAATAACCCTTAACAGTGTAATTATTATAATAACATGATTGATCCTAAAATAAATATATAATTATATACTTACGGGTATTTATGTTTATTGAATGCGTGCGAAAGTTTTTATAATTTTCAGACCTTAGTGTAAATGCTTTGTATATAACGGAAAGTTATAAATTCGAAATAAACTCTAGTTTGTTACCTTCACACAACAAATCGAATGATATTTGGCATGGATAGTGAGAACATTAATTTTACACAGCGCCATCTAGTCCCAAGCTAAGCAAAGCTTGTAATATGGAAACTAGATTATGGATGTAATACTAACATAATTTTTTTTCGTAAATACATACTCATTGTACAATACAACACAGAACACACATCTATATTGATCACACATATTTTGGTCCTGGGTGGGTATCGAACGCACAACCTACAGCGCAGAAGGCAGCGCTACTACCAACTGAGCTGTGAGGCTTGTTTCTACCCTCTCTCCCGGGTATCGCGTGCTAGCCTTGCTGAATCTGTTGCAGGCCTCACGACCAGTATAGTGCCTATGTACCTCACGGAGCTCGCTCCGTCAGCGCTGACCGGAGTCCTGGGCAACTGCTGTCCCATCGGCGTCAACTTCGGAGTTCTAGTCGGTCAAGTTTTAGGCCTTGGCGTCTTGCTGGGTAAGTTTCTTGTGTTTCATACTTCGAAGTTGATTGTCTGGAGTTTGATCACTGATGTGGTCCCTGTAACATGGAGCACGACTGCCCTGAACAATGCCATTTATTTATTCATAACTAGAACGGTCACTTACACTAATTTCATGAGTATCTATATATAAAAAAAAACTTATAAACCTAATTGTAGATTATGTAGTTGTAGGTTAAAGTTAAAAAATAATGTAATAAGAAAAAAAAAATGAAAAAAAAAAACGACTCTTGGAAGCGCACTTCAACCAGAATCCTCAACAGTCTGAGGAACTGGCTATCTCACCTCTAAATGAACTTCACAATTTTAGAATTGTTATTATAGCGACAGAATTAGGTAAGATGGTGGTAGCTAGCCAGATGGACCCAAACATAATCTTACTAATCAAACCAAGCACAATATTGTACTCTCCTGGGAATCGAACTCGGGAGCTCTGGATCTGACACCAGTACCCACTGGCAGTAGAAACAGTTTGAAATTACCCGGACTAGTCGTTTGGCCTAGGAGAAACTCTTCTCTCAAATGTTTCAAATGTGATATTTTGTAATTGTTTCAGGTAAACCCAGCGACTGGCCTTATCTTTTATCTGCCTATGCGGTGCTAGTCATTTTAAGTTTACCAGTATTGTGTATACTGCCCGAGAGTCCTAAGTACTTATATGTAGTTAAGAAGGATGATGAGACTGCTTTAAAAGGTGAGTTGCGTGTTCAGATAACAAGTAAGCATGACCAAATATTTAGATCATTTTGCATCTTGTAAATATGAAATATCTTAAAACTTGCGATTTGATTTGGTAAGTTCTAACCGCCTCTGTGATCTAGTGGTTCAACCCACCGATTCAGATTCAGGTGCCCCGGGTTCGATCCCCAGGGGGAGCAATATTGTGCTTGGTTTGGTTGGTGGTAGGATTTTGTTTAAGTCCGCCTGGCTAGCTACCACCATCTTATCTAATTCTGTCGCCATAATAACAATTCTTAAAAATATTTTGTGTTCCGGCATTTAGAGGTAAGATAGCCAGTTCTACAGTTTGTTGAGGATCCCGGGTGAAGTGCGCCTCCACCTTCGGCCTTATCTCAAAGTCAAAGTCAACATTTCTTTATTCATTTAGATTTTGTAGGATCATTTTGAAACGTCAAATCTACCGCCTGTTCGGAATCGCGACCAGCACACAAGGAGAAAGGCAAGAATCTCAAAACGAAGGTCTTTAAATAGAAACTCTTGAACTGCAGAATTAAGTCGCCTCCGAGGAGTATCCCCCAGCGTTCTCTCCGACGAGATGGACATCCTCCGCAGCGAGTTGTCCGGGCGGGGGGGCGAGGGGGGGTGGGGCATGGGTCGCGTGGCGCGGGCCTCCGCGCTGCGGCTGCCGTTGCTGCTGACCTGCGCCATGCAGGCGGGCCAGCAGACCAGCGGGATCAATGCTGTGAGTATATACGGGGGGGCGGGGGGATTTTTTTATTTTTTTAAATTATTTTAAGATCAGAACTATACAATCTTTGTTGAACTATAATTTTATTGTGGTTGTGATGTGTTTTGTGCGTTTAAATAAATAAATAAAAAAATAAAAAAAAACCGACTTTCAAAAAAAGAGGAGGTTCTTAATTGTCGGTTTTTTTTTTTATGTTCCCCGATTACTCGAAGACGCCTGGACCGATTTGGAAAATTATTTTTTTGTGGTAAAGGGTATACTTCACAGGTAGTCCCATTGACATCAGGTCAGGATCTGATGATGGGATCCTGGTGAAATCGAGGTAACTCTTCAAATAGTATATGCACACTTGAAGTGATTTGGTTATTTTTAGGGTCGGTATACTTCCCAGGTGGTACCATCGTCATCAGGTCAGGATCTGATGATGGGATCCTGGAGAAATCGAGGGAACTCTTCAAATATTATAGGCACACTTGAAGCGATTTGGGTGTATTGCCTCATAAGTAAGGAAAAACGGACCCTATATAGGATCACGCGTCTGTCTGTCTGTCCGTCATCAAAATAATTGGAAAAAATGCATCATCCACGACGAAATTGTATCATATTCTTCATTGAAGTCGGTTTTCTTTTTAGTTTTTAAAACGTAATTATTTGGAGTTCCTAATAACAGGAAAGAACATTAATTTCACACAGCGCCATCTAGCCCCAAACTAACCATTGCCATATGGGAACTAGATTACGGATAGAATACTTGTATACTTTTTTTTTACGTACCACGTACTATATTTTGATACAACGCCCAAACACAGGACAAACATCTATATTCATCACACAAATATTTGTCTTGGGGGGTGATCAAACCCACAGCCTACAGTAGGGGGAGTCGTAGTAGGCAAAAGATAGAGCTTATTTAAGTGGAATCTTTTTTTTATTGCACGACGGGGAAGCGCTTGGCCTCTTTGATAAGGCCGTGGAAGCTCACTTCCCGGAATCCTCTTAATCCATCTTACCTCTAAATGCCGGAACACAAACATTTTCAATTGTTCATTTAGTCTTAAGTAAGATGGTGGTGGTAGCTAGCCAGACGGACTTGGAAAAAGTTCTACCACAAACCAAACCTCAGGAGTACACTATAGTTGTACCTCCCACATGCCAGCCAAACGGACAGGATATTATGGCAATTCGCTTCCAAATATTTGTAGACAAGTAAAAAGCTAATGTCAACGGAACGATGTATAGATATAAACTTCTCTATACATGGAGACTTTTTGAGACTCTTTAGTCCAGTTCTTTTGTTAATGAGGAGGTGAAGTGCGCTTCTGCCTACAGCTTTTTGATAACTTGAAGCCAGATGAAATGAAGGCCAAGTGCTTCCGTATTGAACAAAAAAACTTTACAAAACGTAATGGTCAAAGCTTTCACCATTACGTTTTGTAAAGTTAATACTTAGTTACTACTATTAAGTAGTATATGAAATCAGTACAAAATAGGAGTTAAAGGGCATGTCGCGAGTTCAATGGTATTTACCCATCTCAAAAAATCCCCAACGAAGTTTATAGAAGACTAGCTTTTGCTCGCGGCTTCGCTCGCGTTAAGAAATATTATTATTAATTAGGTATAGTTTTTGCGGCTTTACTTTTGTTTAGCGTGTGTAAAAAATTTGGTCCTTCAAAACTTAAAAACAAAGTTTAAATTTTCTTTAGCCATTTTAAAAAAGTCTAACCGACAAAACCTATACTTAAACCAAACGAAAACAAAACAAATGCCAAATACAAAGCAGAGTCTATAACCAAAACTACTAAACCGAAACAAAACAAATGCAAAATCTCAAAATCCTTTCTCAGGGGATGCCTATGTCATAGTAGCTTTATGCATGCAAAGTCTCAGCCCGATCGGTTTAAAATTGACAAAGTTTCATGCAAACTTTCATCCCCTATTCTATCCCCTTGGGGGTAGAATTAATCAAAATCCTTTCTTAGCGGATGCCTACGTCATAACATCTACCTGCACGCCAAATTTCAGCCCGATCCGTCCAGTGGTTTGTGCTGTGCGTTGATAGATCACTATGTCAGTCAGTCGGTCACCTTTGAGTTATATATGTTTATATTTCACTTCAAAAAGGCGAATGTATCGAAATGTGTTTGCAGGTGTTCTACTACTCGCAAACGATCTTCAAGCAACAAAACAAACATCTATATTCATCACACAAAGGTTTGTCCTTGTGTGATGAATGTAGATCAAATCATCAAAATGTGTTTGCAGGTGTTCTACTACTCGCAAACGATCTTCAAGCAGGCCGGTCTGTCGGAGCTGAGTTCGCAGTACGCGACCATCGGGTGCGGGTTCATCAACGTGTGCACCGCGCTGGTGATGCTGTGGCTGTTGCCCCGCGTGGGACGCCGCCCGCTACTGCTGGCGTCCATCGCCAGCGCTGCGCTCACGCTGGCCTCACTCGCCGCCGCCATGCACTTTATTGTATACATACATTTTTATTATTATCAAATATTAGCCATAAGGGTCCCTGAGCGAGTGTGCATTACTCCACCAGGAAAGTATCAGCGATATAAGAACGGAAGAACGTTGCTCCAGCAGGAAACGTTTTTCGCATTTTATTCCAAAACGGTAACATGCACTAATTTCATACTTTGCGCACTAATACACCATATATCGCTCTAAGTATGTGTTGAACTCAATTCGTTCTAGAAGATACTTCCCCGTTTTTTTTATGCAACTAGGAGACGGGAGACTGAACAATCAAGTAGCCCACCTGATGCTAAGTGCCTCTCTTGCCTATAACAATGCCTTACTGCGTAGGTCACATCCACAAAGTACATATCCTACACGGCACTGCATTGCGCCGGTCAACTTGAGGCGCGAAATTGTAAAGCCTCGCGTGCCCGTAATTTCACCAGCAACTGTACCCTTTAAACCGAAATACAGCAATACTGCTGTAGCTCTTCCCCGGACGAGCCTCACAAGTGGCTCTACTATTCTTAATAACTAATAACACCTTGCCATAATTGTCTCTATTTTGTATTTTTTTTTTATTATTAGACATTACAGGATAGGACTTTAATTCACACAGCGCCATCTAGCCCCAAACTAAGGTTCAGCTTGTAATATGGGAACACATCTTTACATTTCAAGTCACGTGTGACTCTGGTGAAAGTATATTAACAGAAATCTCACTCTAAAACATTCTCCGTAGATAATAGTCTAATGAAACCCGGCTCGCTGCGCTCGTAACAAGATAACTTGTTTGCAGGAGGCGGTGTGGTGGATGCCGTACTTGTGTATGTGCGCTGTGTTTGCGTACGTGTTGGCGTATGGCTTCGGGCTTGGACCAATCCCGTATTTCATTGCTTCAGGTATGTTCATTTTTTTTAATTTAATCAGAATCCACAGCTCATATGAAATAAGACATTTGCTTTCTATTATGTACCTACAGCCAATAATGGATTTACATTTTATGGGTAGCAATAATACAAGTAAGACAGTTACCAGTCAAGTGAGTACTTGACTGGTACAACCACACAAACACCTACGTGTGTATATGTATGTACGTATGAGTATGCGTGTGCATGGGGGGTCTCCTGAGAACAGTATCCGGAGTTATAGATCGGAACGGACCTTGGAGCTATTTTTGAACCGGATGTGTAAAAAATTGCTGTGTTGATTCGATGTTTTGGAGGAACTAACTCAGTAAAGTAAAGAGGAAATAATAGAATGGTGTAATGATGTGACGGAAGTCAATTCAAGTCTTGTTTTTACATTTCTAATCTAATCTGCATCCTAACATTCATTATGAACAGCCTTAAGACACCACAGAAGCAAAAAACCCACAACATTCTCACCAAAGTACCAGGTCGGCAAAGTTTGTAGGAGATATTTCCTCAGATTCAGAACACGCAATCGTAACTCCTTTTCAGACATTATACAAGTATTTATATACAAATGTTATAATGACGCAAAAGTTCACAACGCGCGACGGGACTCGAACCCGTATCTTTTCCTAAACGCTCCAACCAACTGAGCCACGAGGGTCCTCGCAGATTCCGAATGTTTGTGTCATACTGATAGCTTGAGCGCACTTGAAATACAGAAGTTTCACTATATAAGTATTTTTATTTTTTGTTGGTAATGTTGTTTCCGTTTATAGAGTTATTCGAGGTGGGTCCCCGGCCGGGCGGCATGGCTTGGGGCTCGCTTGCCAACTGGGGTGGTAACTTCCTGGTGGGGATGTCGTTCCCCTCCATGAGACAGGCGATCGAGCATTACTCGTTCTTGGTGTTCGCCGCCGTCACCGGCGCGCTCTTTGTCTTCCAGAAGTAAGTGCCTTTTAAAAGTAGTACAATAGTCCCTTTTAGCATCGCCAAATTAAAATAAAACGATAAAAAAAATATTGTAAAAATGTATAAAGCGAGCAAAAAATATTGTCATCATCCTGTAAGAATTTCCTAAAATCCTTTATTAGTGTATCCCCACTCTACAAAAGGATGCTACCCTGATATTTTCTCAGTCTCTTAAATCTCTGGTTTGTGCCGTGATTGTCAGCTATACGACTATTATATATAAGAACTGGTAAATAGATGTAGTTAGTTGATCAAAATTGACAACCAACTTAAAAGGCAAATAGTAATAAGTCCGCCATCTTGGATTTCAAAACAAACACCATCAATAAATAAAAACACAGCGCCATCTAGTCCCAAACTAAGAAAAGCTTGTAATAATGGAACTAGATTACGGATATAACACTTAAATACTTTTTTTTTGTAAATACATACTTATCATACAATACAACATCCAACCAAACACAGAACATCAATATTCATCACACAAATGTTTGTCCTGGGGAAATTGTGGGAATCGAACCCACATCCTACAGCGCAGAAGGCAGCTACCAACTGAAAACTTAAGGAAATAACACCTACGATATAATTTCAGGATGTACTTCCCGGAAACTCGCGGCAGAACGCCCGCCCAGGTCGCGCAAGTCTGCAGTCGCGGGTTCAGTTCCCGGTCGCGTCGCCCCGCCCCGAACAATGATGTATGACACCATATACTTATTGTAGATACTTTTAATGTACCAAAAGTACAGTAGCTATGACAATTGACGTCCACGAGTATACTCTTTATAGGCACCTTAGATCAAGAAAACACAGGATTTCGAACTATCCGTCCGAATATGTCACCTTAAACTTCATCAAAACGAAACTAATTTATTAAGTTAGATGTGCTATTCGTTTGAAAAGTAGTAATTTGCTATAGTTTGCTAGTATCGCATGACAAAATATGCCATCATTTTAAGGCGTGCGAGATCCTTTGTTTTTTTTCTAAGGATGACATTATATCACTGCAATCGACTTAATCTTTACAAGCAAAGTTCGCCCCGCATTAAAAATCTAAACATGTTTTATTTTTGGTATGGGAAAGTGGAAAGATTAATAGCTAGTTTGTATGTATGTATGTTTGTTAC